>OY744481.1:379109666-380309666 GCA_963556165.1 Tipula helvola | reverse complement strand
CCAAACTAACCTACATCGCATTCTCAAAAATCTCAAATTACTCCATCACTAAATGCATGAAAAGCGAACCAAAATTTCGGAAGCCCCAAAACAGGCCATAGAAAACACATAACTTCGTTTTTAGCAACAAAACAAATTGTAGGATAGTAAAAGGTTTAGTAAAGGGTCGTGTTTGCTAAAATGGATTTAAGGAGGGCAAGGCATTTTTCATGTAGTAATAATTCTAACAAGGAAACCGAATTCAGAATTGACCCAGAGGTAGCCGCACTACAACCCTCTACTGTATGTATTGTCATAACTAATTTTCAGGACCATCATAATCTTGATCAGAAGACTTGTTTTAATTTTTTTTTCCATTTTTAACTACGAGAAAAAATCGTATAATAAATAAAAATCCTGGAATAAGTTTTGATCGCTCGTGTAAAACGTTTTAGATGGATTTTAATGCTCGTTCACTTTAAATGGTGCGTAGAAAAAAATTCTATGATGAGCTTTTACGCTCGTGTTATCGGAACTAATTTCAAATTTTCCTCGGATGAAAGTCTGAGATAACTTTAAGGGTTTTGGTTTATATCCATGTGAGACTGGAAGTAATGTTCGTTCTTTTATGTTGAATTGTCACCATGATATATGGTTTGAAAGCAGTTTGCAATGCGCTGATTGACATTTGACAAAGTTTTACAGAAATGTATTTACTTATCGGTGGTTGAATTGGGTGGAAGGTAAGTCCTTACTATTTTTACACCAAAAACTCACGCGGCCACATTGCTTATTACAGCTCATGTGTAAATTTTTCAGCAGAAACTCACAATTAAACTCAAGTTATACCACGTAGTCGTAAATCTGGCCCTTTACTTCCTTGAATGAGATTTTAATGCAAACGGCTTCGTCAAGTTTAATTTTAATTTTAATAAAATTTTTAAATTATATTTTGTAACCAATTTTGTTATTCTTCTTTAAAAAGAAACTCCGTCGTGGAGCAACGGCTTTAATTCTGATTCGAAGTTTAGATTTGAATTGGAAGTTAGCTCGAGTTGTTTTGTCTACGTTGATTTGAGGATTGATTTGGGCATTGAGTTTGGGGTTGAGTTGAGATTTGAGTTGCGATGGAGTAGGGTGCTGAGTTGGGGTTGAACGAACAGTCTTGTTAGGGATATATTTGGGGGTTGGGTCGAGGTTTGAGTTAGAGGCAAGACATGCATGCAGTTTTCGAACCGTGTTGATTGAGGTATTGAGTTGGGCGTTGAGTTTGGGGTTGAGTTGAGGGCCGAGTTCAGAGTTGCATTGAAAGTTGGGTTTTGATTGAGTTAGAGTTGAACTGGGGTTGAGTTTAGCTTTGAGCTGCGGGTTGAGTTGTAGTTGAGTCAGAGTTGAGTCAAGGTTGAGTTGATTGAATAAGGGATTGAGTTGACGGTTGAATTGGAGATTCAGTTGGGCAGGTTAAGTAAGGGATCAAAGGTTTCAGTTATGAACTGATTTGAGAGTTAAGTTCGAGGCTAGATTAAATTGACTCTACTCACCTTTGTCGTAATTTGTAACATTGCCATATATCAGAAGAAATATAATAATATTTCTATTGTTCATTTAGAGCTAGTTCTCCTCGTGATCCACGATCAATATCGGCGATTTTCGACTAAGGTTTCGTCTATTTGTTCATAGTTCCTAGGAAATCGGAGCTATACGAAAATCGACACATTGGTGGAGAAGAAGATTTAAAAATTACAATGCCACAAATTTATTGCGGCTTTTCTTTCGATTTGTCTTACAAACAGCTTAACAGACGCCCGAGCTGACTTGCCGTTTGAAAGCATATTAACTACTTAGTCGTCTCCATTTTTTATATACTACACCCAATGGTTTTGGTTTGTTAAAAACTGGGTTATGTAGCCTATATACAATCTGTATTTGTAAAATTTGTTGCCCCAACGCCAGTCTTCGAAACGAATCGCACACCCTATAAATTTTATTAATATCAACTTTTCATTTTATTTTATTTCCAGATCAAACAAACAAAAATATGGGTACAACTAAAATGGACGTATATCAATATGAATCATCAGACGAGTTAAACAACAGCAATGTGCTGAATCCTGGAAATGGTGGAACAAAAAAATATGAAAAATATTCATTGCGTAAACGTCATAAACGCGGCGCTGAAAAGTCAAATTTTAGTGAAAGTTCTAGTGAAAAAAATAGTAAACAATCAAATAAATCGAATAGTAAAAATAGTAATAGTAAATCGAGTAGTAGTAACAGTAGCAGTAAGCAGGATAAGGCAAAACCGAAATCAAAGCCAGCACCGCTAAGTAAATACCGAAGAAAAAATGCAAATGCACGTGAACGTACGCGAATGCGTGAAATCAATTCGGCATTTGAAAATTTGCGTAAAAGTGTGCCCGTCTCAATTTTTGGTAATTTTAATAATCCAGCTTCACCATGCCCGTCAAGTTCATCGTCATCATCCTCGTCGTCATCATCATCGTCGGCCGCATCTAATGAAAAACTTACAAAAATTACAACACTCCGGCTGGCGATGAAATATATTAAGGCGCTCAGCGAGTGTTTAACAAATGATTGTGAATTAAATATAGATAGTAATAACAATAGTAATGATAATATTAGTAACATAAGTAGTAGTAGTAGTAATAGTGATAAAAAATATGTTCCAGTCAATCATAGTAACATAGTGACAACAACACCTACTAAACTAGTATCCAACCATAATAAGAATAGTACAATTAATATAAAAAGACGTCAACCAAAATCCATTATATCGACCCCCTCAAATTCATCATCCATGTCAGATTTAACACAATGTCCCCTCTCCCTTACATCCACACCGTTAAATCCTAACGATTTATTCCTGCACAATGATTTAATATCAAATTTACTCATTGACTCGGACAACGATTCAATGGCACAATATTCAGAGCACAGTTTAAGTTCACTTTGTCACGATAATATACGAACATTTAATAATATTACAACAACTGATAATGATTTTGAGTTGGGTTTACTGCTCGAATCGGACGGTGAATCATTACAATTATCTGAACCGTGTTTAAGTCCACTCGCTCCACTAGATGGACTAGGTCCGTTTAGTGATTTGCTTTCGGTCTCCGGATTTAGTGAACATAACGCACTTGACATTTATTTAACATAACAGTTAATTTTGTATACAATAAATTTTATAAGTTACCGCGCGTCTTTCTACAATGTTTATACAAAACTATCAAACAACTATACATACTTAATATATTGATGAGCTGTACATAAAGAATATAATAAATAAAATATAAAAAATATCCACCTTCTCGAATTTGTCTTGAATATCACTTACGTAACTTTTCTTCGTCATTATTATCTTTATATACATATGTAAGTAATAACAGCAGTGATTAAATTGCCAAACAAAGCGAACAGCTCGATGGAATGTGTTGGTGTAATTTGATTGACTATTAAATTGAGTGTTTTTGATTTGAGTGCGCCGCTTGTTCGAATTTTATGGATTTAGCTGGCGTTTTGTTGTATGCGGCGCTTTTGGTTTATTACAAAATTTATTTTTTTTTTTATGCAATATGCAAGAAAATTGATATTTGAATGGAAATGGAAAAAAATTACTTTAAGCTATATGGATTAAGTCGAATGTATCTATATGGGAAATAACAATTTTTTAAGTTTGAAATTATTTTTTCTTCTGTGAGGTGGTTTAGTAGTTGCCTGATTCGATTTAAAAAATTCTTCACTTCAGGTCAGTTGAGAAATAAATAAGTACCAAACTTTCTTTTCATAAAATCAACAAGCGATTTGTTTTCGGTTGATTAATATCAATATTAAAGTCATGAGTAAGATTATCGGGTTACTTCAGAATTCAGAACTTTAGAGAACGACGGCATTTTTCTGGTCCCATCTGGTCAAAAAATTATATTCCAAAACTTTATCCAAAGATCACTTTAGAATTCCATTTCCATTGCTTATGCGGTGCACACCCTGTGTATTTTACACTATCCTGTATGTATTCCGTTTTGAAATATGTCGTTTCGGCAGTCTGCGAAACGCTAACTTCTTCGACATTTATCCCTTATGTTTGCAAAAGCACTGCGTTAGGATTTTAGGCAAAAATTTATTGAAATTCTGCCAAAAATTACCAAACATTTTGTTCAGAAACTATTTTGCTTGACGTTTTGAAGGTCCCTTAGTCCGAAAAAGCAAAGGAAAAAATGTCCGTTTATTTGTCAGGATGTCTGTACATATTTTGACTTTCTATTACTATTTGCATTCTTTCGTTACAGAACAAGAGTGCCTAGCTGCGATAGAAGCGATCGAAAACAGAACATGGAAGCTTGAAATGACTCATGCCCCTTTGAAATATATGGGGTAGGCTTGCTAGATAGAGTTGATTCTATTTATGCTTTATCTTGAATCAGTATTGAATATATATTGCTGCTTTGCAAGACCTGGAATCAAAAAATGTTAATCTCCGACTTTTCATACTAAAATCAGCTCACCGACCCCTGTAACTGATGCCTTTAAGCTAGTTTCCTTAGTTAAATATAGTTTTTCGAAGTTTCTGATTGCCAATTCTGTTCGAAAGGCAACGGCTTCTAAAGTGGGTGGATTCAGTAGAAGCTAATTCTTAATGTTTCGAGTTCCAGAGGTTATTTTCACTGAAGATGCTACAGAATTTGAATCCATTCTAATATTATACTCATGCTTCAAAATTTATACAGATCGAGATCATGTAAAAAGATCAAATATAACACCGCTCTAAAAATTACGAGTATTAATGTTGCATTGTTCGGCACACACAATTTGATCCGGATCAAAAAAAAAAATTGATTTGGATCAAGAAAATGATATTTCCATATTCTTTCAAAAAAAAAATTGATTTTTTTGTTCTTGGTCCGGATCATTTTTAAAAAATCTCAATGTTTGATAGATTTGATCCGACTTTCACAAATATAAAAATGAAACGTCAAAATGAGATATAAACAGAAACAAGATGCCATTATCATAAATCATTTGTGGTTATAGTTTGATGCCAATTATAGTCGTGTTTTAATCTTTTTCATCTTTTTACGGCAACCTTAGATGGCATACTATAATATGTAAAAAGAGGAAACATAACCTCGCTTTTTTATTTTTTTTTTTCACCAATACAACTAAAAATGGAGATCAGTTTTTTCATGCTCTTTGGCACAAAAAAAATCAATTTTTTTTTTTTTTTGAAAATTGAGAATGTGACATACATAGATGTGTCTATAGTTAGACTGTGCCTGAAACCTGTGATAAATATTTTTTAGTGAGTCAGATGTTTTAAGGCTGAAATAAATTTCGAGGAGCTTCTTTGATTTTTCAAATCCTAGCCGATTTCTATTTGGAGAATGGACAAATGACCATGACGAAAATATTCGTTCAATCTCACTAGATAATACACGGATTTGCAACAGCTTTTCTGCCAATTTTTTCTGCCAAAACCATTGCATCCTGCTTTTTTTTTGGAAAAGCATGTTAAAAAATCCATTTTTGGTTTTAAACTGATCCATGTCTGAAATTCCTTCTACAGTTAAACTGGCAATGATAAATTCGACTACTGCAGTTCTCTCGTCATCCTCTAAAACGTTATCCTCGAACGCAGGATGAAGGAAATAGGCAGGAAGTGCGTATGTGTTAAGTGCCATTTTTTCCGTTTTGATAACTCTTGCGTTGTAATAGGATCCATAGATGGACTGCTTCAGCTAAGGAAAATTTTCAAGAACACCAGCGAACATCGTAAATTGTTCGTAATTTTCTACCCCTTTTTTGCCGAATACGCATTTCTAAATCTGGATGCTTAAACGTTTTAGTAATTTGATTCGCGGATAAAAACAGCTGATCGTAAGGTTTGATAATGTCTTTTGCTAGAAGATTACCTGTATGGCTATTATAATACAAGTTGAATGCCATAGTGCATTGGCTGTATGTAGAATACTAACTACGATTTTGGTGTTGTTCAACATATTTTTCCACCTGTCGATTAACAACACAGATTCCGGTCCTATGCTCTTCGATATTGTCTTAATACCATTTTGATGGACACGATCTAAAATTTTTGTAGAAAGTATTTTTCTCGACGGGAGTTTGTCAGGCAGAGTATGCTGGTCTTATAATGCGGATAAATTTTTTAAAGTGATCCGATTCTACGACCGCAAAAGGAATGTTACAACCAAAAAAAAAGACCTAACGCATTGTTTAAATTTCTTTCTTCATCTTGAGTGACGGTATCGGTATAATTTGAAATTTTATTCGCCTTTGAATTTTTTTGAGATTTACTGGCAAACGAGAATATATGTGTGCAGTCTTCTAGTGTTGAAGTAATTGCTGGCGCAGGCGAATTAACCGGGGATTGAAGTAAGAACGATCGATTGCCACTAGGATCGATTAGTGTTGATGTCACCGGATTTGGTGTGCTTGGTAATTAAAAATCGTCTATCTAGGAACTAACCATAATGTTAACAAAAACCTGATAAACTAAGCAGTAACACGATGAATAATTTACTTGTATAATAATGCCAACATCAAGTTGATTTTGATTCGATGATGCATCCAGGACGGTATTATTCAACTGGTCTAATTGTACAGATGAGCGGTTAGAAAATGAGGTGTGGCAAGCGGTATTGTTCGATTCTCGAAATTCCTCAATTTCAATTACGGTCTTTTCGTGCGCCACCTCAGAGACTTTGATATTTAAATTTTGAGTACTACTTGATTGGCATGCACTTGTCATTTGCTGTTTTGACGGAGAGCATTTATTTCTGCGTACAAAAATAACTGCATTAATTTCAAATCGCGTAAAACATTAAACACATAACAATAACATACCTGTGTGATTTCAACCTCTGAACGGCAATATTTTTTATTACTGCATTGCAAGTTAGGCACAATGCCGGATATTTTATTTTGTCCCTCAATAATTGGTACCCAAATGTTCTATAAATTTCAGTTGTTTACCAAAAATCAGTTGTGTTCCGGCAATTATTGCCTGCTGTTGAAATCGAACCACAACATGACAGACGAGGAAATATTTCAAAAAATTATTACACGATTCGGCCAGCATAATAAAAATTTGTGAATGTAGGAGAATATTTTTCAAATAAATGTCAAAAAATGTTACTACAGAATATTTATCACTGGTTTCAGACACAGTGTTAATCTACATAGTCTTATGTCTTTCAAAAAAAAAAATGTATGTGCCAAAGAACATGAAAAAGTGATCCCATTTTATATATTGCAGTTTGAAATCTGAGGTTACCGTATTAAGATGGAAAATATTAATTTATGCCTTTTAAAATTTGTTTTGTTATTTGATCATAACTGTGCGCATCAAAACATAACCACAAATGATTTATGAAAATGGCGTCATATTGTTTATATCCCATTTTAACCACGTATTTGTGAAAAATCTAATATCGAATTCCTTGGGAACAAAAGATTTGATCCCGATTAAAAAAAAAATTGATTTGGTTCAAGAAAATGACATACGCATATTCTTTCGAGAATAAAAATTGATTTTTATTTGTCCGGATCGTTTTTAAAAAATTCCGATTTGTTGGTAGATTTGATCCGGTTTTCACAAACCCATAAAAATCTAAACGTCAAAATGAGATATAAACAAGAACAAGACTCATTTCGATTTTCATAAATTATTTGTAGTTATATTTTGATGCGAATAGTCATGTGGAGGGTTAAATAGTATATTATTCAACGAGCATATAATGATAGCTGTTATTCACGAAGATGAAGTTTGCCGACACGAGCCGATAGGCGAGTGTCGTAAATCATCTGAGTGAATAACAGCCATGCGAGTAGAATACGATACTTTGTCCACGACCGACAAATATCATTATGTTTTATAATCAAATCCTTTAAATACTCCTCAAATAATTTTCGCCGACATTTTGACGTCACAGTTTAATAATAATGAAAATGGCAAGAGACTACTAGATAAAATTTCAAAAATTAAATAATTTACTTGGAAATATTGAATAATGAAAGAAGAGACTACTAGATAAACTAGCAGTGAATAATGAATATCATTATAATTGATGAAACAAACGTATACTGTACATATTATACGTTAGTCGTGGACAAACACTCTTTTCGTACAAAGCAGTTTTCATCGCATTAATATTTTCCAACTTTTTACCGTAACTTCAGATTTTATACTACAACATGTAAAATGCTGCAAAATTAGTAATCTTGTTTATATCAATTTTATATCAACAACAACTGCAAATCGAGATCAATTTTTTTCATATTCTTTGCACAAAAAAAAAAGTGATTTCCTAAAAATGATCCGGATAAAAAAAATATCAATTTTTTTTGTTCAAAAGAATACGCAAATGTCATTTTCTTGATAGAAATAATTTTTTTTTGAATCGGATCAAATTTTTTATTCCTAAAGAATTCGACATTAGAAAGGTAAACCTTATATGCACTTTAAATAACGAACAACACGATTAAATCGATTTCATGGGTGCCTTCATTCATTCATTCAAAGGTTTTTAAGCCAATTATATTACTTAAAAATATTCAATTTTCTTTTTCAATCCCTGCAATCCCTGGCCACTACTGATCCCATCAAAATTCCCCGCAATTCCTGGTATTCGTTCAGTCTCTGCAGTTTTGCGTAGTTCGCTGAATTGAAACCAACTGTTGAAAATTACCTCCAAAGTGAAGATAAATATTTTCTGTAACGAAAGGTTCCAATCTAGGATCAGAAAGTTGTATTTTGTGTCACCGCAAGCCCTTCCCATTTCATTATAAATTTTACATTGCAATTGGCCGCATTAAAACCATTTCGACCAATATTTGATTTAGTTAATAAAACGAACAATCACCATAATCATTAAATGGAACTGACGGATGACATACATCTAAAAAAATAAAATTATCTCATCAAGTTGTGATAACATTAAACGTTCTCCGAAATAAATCACCATAATTCGTGGGAGTTTATGCGATTGCCCTAGAGAACTGATTGTCACAGACCGCACATTTATGTAAATAATCTAGCGTAGGACGAGTGTTAATAAAAGAATTATGGTTAATTAAATCACACAGCAAAACTAAAACAAAAAAAAAATTAGAATCGTCAAAAATGTAGGCTTAACCCGTAGGTGTTGATTACATCTAGCTTTATACCACGTCTATTTTGCGGAAGGAAGTAAATCGATCGCACAACTGATCTTGTTTATCTGCTTCTTTAATAAAAATTCACCAATACAAAAACAACTGTGATATGATTCAGCGAAATAATTTTTTTTTAACCTGCGCGTTGTTATTTTAAATATAGATTTATTCAACCTACATCCAGCATGCACTACCTACCCCGTCTCTACATAAATGTCTAAATTTATTCACCGCATATATGTATATACAAAACAATGTTGCTTTAATAAGTTTAATACCATTTTAAGGTCGTTTAACAACAGGTAATTGAATTTATCTGTGTCTTTCACTATATTTATGTAATATTACGATTGATTTATGTATTCTATTCAACAAATAAATATCAATACATAATTCTCACATATTACATTATCCCCAAAAACTATCAAATCCTTTCAAAAAAAAAAGTAGTAATAGTAATAATAATGATTTACTATGTATTGTAGAGAACGGTGTGGGTGGTTTAGTTTGTTGCATATGAATCCCACATGATTTTTCAAAATTCAATCGAACGTATCGATCGATCGCAGCATACAAATCAAATACAAATATACTATTTTCTGCTACCCACTATACTAAAAAATCGAAATTGATTTGATCTCTCGCGCGTATAACAAGTGTAGGTTTGCATAATTTTTTTTTGTTTTTTATTCTAAATGCTAATAATTAATTAAATCTAATAAATAAATTGGTTGTTTGCGAGCGGACTCGAACATTTTTTTTTTTTGATTTTGACTAATTTCTTGTGTGTGTGCGTTACTATCGATCAAATTTGTTGATTGTTATTTAAATATAAGAATATATTGTATTGGATTGTGTGGTACGTAAGAAGGTCGTGTAAAAACTTGATTTGTCATTTCCGATTGATCTACATATTTACGAATGTAAAAGTAAAATGCGTATAGTTCCTCAAAAAAAAAAACTGTTAAGGACTGTTCACACAAAGCGCTAAGCGTCAGCGAAAAATATAATATACGATTGTGTGGAACATGGCACCGCGCTTGGTGTGTACTATCCTTTAAAGCGTGACACACAACGAGCAACGGCAGCGAGCAGCAGATTTAAATATCAACTAATTTACCTATTTAGGCTGTTTTCCAGACGGGATTTATTTGTGAAACCTAACTTATTTCAAAAGAAATTACATTGAATAAGTTAGGTTCCACAAATAAGTATTCGTTTGGAAAACAGCCTTAATGAATTTAAACCATAGTTTGAGCATAAAAATAGACATTTTTTTTAAGAACACGGTAAATTATTTTATATTTTTAATAGAAACAGTAAATTAAAAGAAAATGTGTCTATTGAAGTTGGTTCTGCCGTCGCATGAACAGGTTCTACCAAAAAAATTCTCTTTGCTGCTAAACATAACCTCAATAGAATATATGAACAGTGAAACAAAACATATGTTCCACAAGTAAAAAATTGTGGAACTTATGTTCAATTTAATATTTTTCAGTTAGATAATTAAAACGGTGGATCACAGTATTTCCTTACTATTAAATTGTAGAAATAAATGTCGAACGTATGCAGGTTTTCATTCTTATCGAGGATCAAGTGTGGCACTTATTTTCTATAGTAATAAGATATTCTCGGCAATTACAATAACATCAAATTTTTATTACTCTTTATTTCACCATTTTTTTTGAAACCTTCTCGAACAATGCCCCTATCGGAAAATACAAATAACAATAAAACAAAATATAAAGCGCTGTTACATGACTTTTAAAATAAGGCGCTGCCACATGACTTTTAATAATACCAATTTATAACAATGCACAGCGCTTAGTATTATGTTATACAAAATTCTAATAATATCTCTACGTTACTTAATTACTAGTTACTACAGTTCTGCAAAATAAATTCAGCGAGTAGTTAAACCGAGTTTTATCCAGTTCTTTTTCAACAAAATAAAGACAAATCCAAGAAGGTTGATGCTTTATGATTTTAATGTTTAAAAAAAAGAAAAATATTTACCAAATTCTTAAATAAATAAATGTATAAGTTACCGTAAAAATCCCGAATTAATTTTAATAATAATTTTAAAACTGAAAACTATTTTTTTTTTATATAAAACTATTATTTTTAATATGAATATTTATAAACATAAAACATATCATACATAATAATCAATAATAAGTTTAATTTGTAAATAAATAAATAATTTTTGAATTTTAATATTTTATGATTTTATTTTGTTTTCTTTTTAAATTTGTTCTAAATTAAATAATTTTAATATAAAATTATTTTATTTATTACAAAGTGTAATTCAATGGTGCCAATAATTTTTATATAATATGTGTATAATAAATAAATAAAGAATATATACTATATTATTTTATTAGTTTTTATGCGTGTTACAATAATTAATTATAATTGTAATTTTTTTTTAGTTTTTGTATTTTTTTTATGTAATTTTTAATATTTAAAATGAAATTAATATATTATATATGAAATAGACAAATATATTTTTTGTAATTAAAATTTTTATATTTTTTGAGTTTTATTTAACTAT
This sequence comes from Tipula helvola, assembly GCA_963556165.1. Taxonomy (NCBI): domain Eukaryota; kingdom Metazoa; phylum Arthropoda; class Insecta; order Diptera; family Tipulidae; genus Tipula; species Tipula helvola. The sequence goes on along the minus strand of OY744481.1, from coordinate 380,297,941 downwards.
ATTGGAAAATATAATTAAGAAGCATTTAGACTGCGATTTACTATGGAATTACTTTTTGAAACTCACCCATATTTGTAATACGCTTCTTTGCTTCTTTCGTAAGTATTGTAGGGGGCCTGTTCTCAACAATTCACGGTTAGGTAACCGAACATAAAATGGTTTGTGGAAATTCAGTTTAGTTGGCACACTGTCGGAAGGCATTCCTATGGTAGGACCTGTCTGAAATTCCTAGAGGATTTCCAGATTAACCATCATATTGCCCGATTTGATATTTCCCTCCGCATGCATCTTAAGAGCCATAATGGTAGCATCCTTTTTAACATGCAGTTGCAACGGAGCTAGTCCTAAGAGTGCCTCCATTGTTGCGGTTGGACATGTTTCCATTGACCCCGTAACACCAATGTAGGCTATACGCTGAAGTGAACCTTATTCAATATAGTTTACGCTGTCCTTTGTTCAGTTTTAGGCCACCACACTACCGATGCATAGGTGACGTTAGGAAACACCTGTTCCTTGGAGATTTCCTCGGCTCGTGTGTGTATGTCAATCTGCATCAAAAAATATTTAAGAGGCAGTCCACCTTCCCCAGAAAATTTGAAATTCCATTTATGAACGCCTGGTACGCCTCTTGGTTTCGTAGCCTCAGCTGATCGAACTGTCGGCATTTGTTTAAGGACTGATGGTGAATTAGTTTGTGGTACTGGTATTGGATCTGCAAATGCATTTTCTATCTATAAACTCGTGTTACTGCTAGATGCAGGTAAATATGGTGTCGAAGTGCCAGGTCTTTGGGATAGGCCAACTCTTTTTATTCTTTCTGCCAGCATCTCTTCTCTACATTTTTCACCAATGATGGTTTCCACATTCTTCTTCGCCAGCGTCTCTACTATCGATACTGCTCGACATTCTGATGATTCGGGCTATTCCCGTTAGCACACCTCTCACAGCTCCTATTTTATCTGCATTTTTTTCGATTGCTTTGCATGCCCGATCCAAATAATGCTTGATTCTTGCCTTGAATCTCCAAATAACAATTTCGTTTTCACTTTTGATATATGTCTTTAGTGCGCTTGCCAAATCCTTCAATTAACTTATGCTACTATCAAACTCGTTGTCATCCCGTTTATCAATAACGGGTTCCTTTGACACATCGTCTTTAATTCGTTGATAAAGTCACGTCCATAACTTAATCTAAGAGATTAAATTGGTCCGTATTTATTTGTAAGCCTTCGTGATCTCAAATGGTAAGTATTATTTCAAAACAAAAAACAAAAAAAATGTAAAGCAGTATACTTCACAATCCAAATTAAATCAAAATAATTGAACTAAATGTCGTTTTAATGTTGGTTGAGAACTGCGACTTGATCAACTTTGAAATACTGGTAAGTATCTCCAATACCGAAATAAAACTGGGTTTATCTGCAACTGATCGATGCTCGCCCAAAAATAATGATAAAATTTTGCAGGAATTCTACTTTCAGCAACTCAAATTCAATTTGTCTCAAAACAAAATACGGGAAATTGTGTGTGTGATCAGGAAAAAAATAGTATTTATAAACACTACGAACAAGGAAAAAAAATATTTCAAAATGGCAATTCCCGCTTTGGATATGCCTCACGCACACCGAAAAAACAACTTTGAAATACATAATTATAAAAGATGGAAGCTACGTTAACAGTGAAATGCAAAATAAAAAACATAACTGTAAAATATAAAGCAATATAAAAAAACGCTCATACGGTGAATGGAAAACAAAACAATTCGGCTATGTTCTAACGGACTTCTGCCAATTAAACGAAGTTTTAGAGATGTTCCCATATTGTGACTATAATATATGTAAGTTTATTGAAGCGGGCTATGAGGGTTTAGATATAACTTTGTTGTGATTATTATAAATATTCAAATGATTTCTATATTCTAAATTTAATTGAAATGCCTTCCTTGAATCTCATTTTATGCTAAGCTGAAAAATTCATAATTTGTATGTCAGATCTTCTGTCGTTTATTAAAATTAATTAGTTTCAAATATTTTACGATAATTTCGATCTATCGAAATAGAACATTAGTTATTTTAAATCCCGCCTTCTTTTCACGCATTGAAACGATTATTAGCTTTGTTTTTTTATAGGTCTCGATAGATCTATTCAGATGACAAGGAAAAAAATGGGAAAATATAGCTATTTCTATTATCCACTTAAAAATACTGGCACTCGCAGCACTAAGAATTTTGTTTATTGACAATACTACGTCATTGTTGTTTTCATTATATTTGGTTTTCCAAAAGTATAAATACATGAGGAAAAGTACGAATACACTTTATCCATATAAAAAAATGAGACGGACATACTAAAACTTTTTTTTTCTTTTAAAATGTTACTATGATCTTTTCAATTTTGAGCAACTTTTACGAAAAATGATAAACAGGTTCATGTTTTGATTTTTCCATTCTCTTTCGCCAAAAAAAACTGGTGGATTACGGTAAATAGTATTAAATAACACATTTTGAATATGCCTCTTCATAATGGAACAAAATAATAAAAAAATAAATTCTTTTATAGTATATTTCCTGTCTTTTAAAATAGAGCAAAAGATTAATGTAAATCAGTTATAGCTGATTTACATTCAATCTTTTCGTTCTTTTCCAAAAGACAAAAGATGTACGATAAAAAATGCGATTTAGTATGATTTCCTTGTATTAAAATCAGAAGGAATACTCAAAAAGTATTTTTCAATACTATTTACTGCAACACTCAACTTTTTTGGGATAAAAAAAACGGAAAAACCTGAAAAAGATGAACTGGTTTGTCTTTTTTCGTGAAAGTTGCTCAAAAGTTATAAAATCAAAGTAACATATTTTGAAAGGAAAAAATTAAATTTTGCGTATGCCCGTCCCATTTTTATATATGGGTAAAATGTATTTGCAATTTTCTTTGTGATTCTATTCTTTTGAAAAAGAACGAAAAGATTGAATGTAAAACAGCCTTAACTTCTATTGTACTAAAATAAAATGGCAGATGAACTAAAAATCAACTTTGGTATGTTTCCATGCTAAAATACAATTTTGAATATGTGGCCGTACTCATGAAAGGGAAAATTTGTGGTCTCGATAGAATAACTGGATAAAAAGCAAGATTTTCATGTACAATTAATAAGTTGTGTAATTCAAGGAAATGATTTAAAAACGATAAAATCTAACGTAAAAAGTCCTATTGGATAAAATTAAACTGAATTATTTGCAATTAAAGACAGGACTTGAGAAGTTCAAGGGGGAAAATGAAGTCGCCGTACAAATTGATGAAGAACACTTCAACGATCATCACAGAGCCAAGTGTAAGGAACTCGATGTCGGAGATGACATTTATTTCAAATTCGTGCTTCAGAACAATAGAGCCATGAACGAGTTGTTAAATACATTGTTGTTAAACCAATCGAAGCCGAGAAGGTCAATGAAGCCACTCAGTCGCTTTGATGATTTCGACATCAGTCCGAATCAGGTATAGCAAATATTTTATCTGGAGGTATTAAAAGTCGAGTTCAGGGATAAAGACAGGAATAAAAAAGTACATATAGATTAATTAACACTGTTTATTTGGATAGCGACATAAATTAGGATTTTTGAATAAAACACTTACCAACACTTCCAAGATCGGACGTTGATGTTTCCATCGTTAATGGAAACACGACCGATAACCTTATAATGTGCCTACAACTTCCACTCGAACATAATTTCTATAATTGCCCCTACCATAAGGAGACTGACCATCAAAATTTTTAATTGGTTTGTACTTAAATTAAGAAAGTGACAGCAACATTGTCGTATATGCGGCCGTACATATGCTTTAACATTTTAATTTATTTAAATCACATAAATTTAAATGCAGGGACTCAAAATAACACATAACAGCAGCCAAAATATTAAATTACTGATATAAATATAATTAAAATCGAATATATTTCCAAATAACAGAATCGCGGTTTTTTTCTTTTGCTAAACGTAAACCAATTTTTGTTTTTTTATTTTCCAACTTTTAGCTCAGCCATAAATTAAGATAAATCGGTTTTCTTTAAAATATTTTTGCGGAGAGCGCGCATACAAAATCGAATTCATAAATTAACCAATCAAATTGGAAATCAAATAATAAATAAAATTTTTATACTTTTCCCATTTTAAAATAAATAAATAAATAAAATTTATGAAATATTTCAATATTTATTTATTTTATTTTATAGAATGGATAATTTATTAAGCCATAACGTGTATACCTATATACGAGATAATCGGTTTAACACAGAGTTATAATTTGATTCGCGCGCTCAAAAGAAAATCGCGCAAAATATTGCGATTCCATATTTCATAAAAATTTTTTTTTTTTTTTTTGATTGAAATTTTCGGTCAAATTGATAAGCCCGCAAAATTCTGATATATTTTTGAAGATTTCTAATCGCGCGCGCATTAATAAATTTCGATCGATCGTTTTAAGATAAATTCGCAGCCCTATAATTCCACCTGTCACATTTCTCTTCGTTTTTGGCATTATGATTATCGCTAATCGTTATTACATGTTTCGCGCCGATAAATTTTTAATCTTTACCTTTCTTCGTTTTTTGTTTTTAATTTTTTTTTTTTTTGGGGTATGGATAATGAATTACTTCCAATCACTTGACTTTCTTACGTTTAACTACAAAACGATTTTTTTTGTTTTGGTTATTTATGTGCGCCAGTGAAAATTACAGATCGGTCGAACATATGTATGTACAAACTGATTTGATTAAAATTTATATGCTGGAAAATGCCAACCAGATATTTAACCCACTTTGGTTTGGTACAATATACGATCTGTATATTATACGGATTTACAAGAAATTTCTAATGTATTTAATCCTACACACATTTTAACGATGGTTTAAAGATGATGATGCGGATGATGATGCACTTTAATAACCAATTTTATTACTATCGCTGTAACGATGTCTTTTATAGCTGAACTTAAATCATTTCTTGTATATCAGCGTGCGCAGATTTACATAATTTTTTTTTTGTACGTGTACAAATAAATTGACATTCAGCCGTGGTGATACGCCACCCACAATTAATGATAGCGCAAGCGGCCGCACACAAAAAAAAAATAAAAAATTGTAAATTTTGTTTTGCAAATTAGCAGGATTAGCGAATTAAAATTTTTAATTAAAATTTTGTATTAGATAATTTTATGGTGATGGGTGGGCGCACTAAACTAACACAGATCACAAATACAAGTTGGAGCTTAGTAAAATAAAAGAGGCGCATGATGTTGTTGAACCTGAAAAAAAAAAAAATACTTTCGATCTTGATTAATTTTTATACCGAGAATTATGAATTGTAATTTAAAGAAATCATCAAATTTCCAAATTAACTCGTAAAGCAATTAAAATCTTTTATAAATATTAACAACTTTGTACACTTGAGTGTGTGAAACCACGATTTAACAACAATAAAAATCCATGAACCATATCGTTCACCTGAACAATCCGTATTAAATTACCGATCCTTTCTCATCCCACATGTATTTTATATACGAGATATGAAAGTCTATATTAAAATTGTGCTGCATTTGGTATTTTAATTAAATTAATCGAACTTTTTTTACCGCGCAAATTAATTAACAAAAACAGGTACACATGTATATTTTCTACCTACATAAGATGGGGTACAAGAATTAGGTGAAGAAATACATTTATTCTTAAAGAACCACAAAAGTATGTACAAAAAAAATTTTTTGTTGAGATGAGAATCGCGATACGAACGTGAGATAATTTTTCATTTCTTCATTTAATATTTTCACGATAGTGTGCAGCACACCAATCCGATAATTTGTTTCCATTTAATTTCGGTTTTTTTGCCTTTTACGAATTTTGTACTTTTTTCTGCATTTTGAAGCAGTTTGGTTGTTATCTTAAATAAAATCTTCGGCACCTTTTTATTTGGTGTACAATATCAATGTACAACTGTGCTAAAATAGGAAGTGGTTTGGTATATTATTTGTTGAATATTAGAGTTCCGTTTAGTTTGTAGATACCGCGCGAATTTTTTTTAAATGCATAAAAAGTAAAAATGTAACAAAAGCTTTCCATTATCATTATCATCGCATTGCAGCATAATGATTTTTAATTGAAATTCCATTGGGATGACGTGACAAGTTGAATTTACCATTTTTGAAACATATTTCGAGCATATAATAAGAAGCAGTTATACTGAAGACATAATTCCTACAAATAATAAATAATTTTCATGTTTTTCTTTAAACGACGACGACGACGAAATATGTTACAAACAAACTTACATTATTGACAACTTTCCTTTCGATCGATAAAATGTAAAAAAATATAAAAATAAAAAAACAACTTAACGTTAAATTTAATTCTCATGAGAATAATTTTTAAGAAATTATTTCGTTTAAATGTAAAATCATAAATAAATAAATTTTGAGAACAAAATGATAACAGTACATTCGTAATCATAAATTAATAAGAAAATTTGTTGTCGGCACAGGGCTGGCTAAATAAAAAGCGATAATGGTTCATAAAGGCTAATTTCCCGCTCGGTAAAAACTGATTTCACATACGAGTACATTTCTAGTTCCCTACGGGCCTAAGGTCGACTGTTTATAAAAACCAGGCATTAGAACGAAAGCCAACAAATAAAAGTGCTTATTACTCAAAATTTTGTTTGGTACTGTTAAACATCACCGTAAAATGACAAAACAGCTATAAATTTAGAGCAATTTCCAGTTGCTCATTATAACCAATGTCAAAATTTTATAAAATTAAATTCGCCTAAATGTAATCTACCTGTACTAAATAATAATTCTGTGTTTTTTTTTTACGCATTTGAAATAAAAATTCGCCGTATAGCTTTTAGTGCTAATTACTTATATTTATTTAGATTTTCCGGGGAAATTTCGAGGAAACATTGGAAAATAGAAAGTTATTTTTGAAACTTTAGGCAAGATTATTTCTTAAGTTTGGAGACAAAATCGCGCATTCTGAATTTTTTTTTTTTTTAAGTGACAGATCTAATTTAACGAAGATATTCTGTCTTCTATGAAATCCAAAATTCCCCAGTTTTCAAAACACAGTTTTCCTTAGATATAAAGGCTATGCTCCCAAAAGCACACATTCTAACGTATCGTAATCTTAAAATTTTGTAAAGTGTTTTGTTTTCTTTGCACTATTCTTAACTCTAGGCTTTCATTTTCTCGGATAGTATCTTCATTTTTCTTTTGAGTTCCTCGATTTGATTTTTCTTATCGCAATCGAAATATAATTCTAAAAATAACAAAATACAGTATACATTATTTGAACTAAGGTGTAGTACAAATTTAGTTTATAATTTACTTTACTCGTGTGGAGCTGCTAGTCTCCCATCGGGCGCGTCCCCAGGTGGCGGATAGGGAGAAACCCTAACCGACTTGTCGTCGGGTAAATGGGGAATAAAATACCATTCGTGGACCAAAACTAGCTAGGGGTGGTTCCCTGAATATAATAACCAATATGGGGGACTCTAATGGAGAAAACCTTAAGGCGAAGGGAAACGGATACCCAGTGCTGGCGACAGAAGATGGAGCAATCATTTGCCAAGCTAAGCGAAGAAATTGAGTATCTAAAGCGAGAAAATGAACTTCAAAAAATGAATCAGGATGCTAAAGAACAAAGCGAATTAGAGAGTATTGAACCAGAGAAAGTCAACTATCTCACTGATGAGGATGAATTAGAAAGGAAGACGAACTGGATCCTAAAGAAGAAAAACAGTCCAGGAAGGGTAAGAAAAGAAAAGCTGAATCGTCATCTGAGGTTGAACAACTAAATGTTAGCGGAACTACAAGTACCGAACCGGGACAACTTCCGTCCAAGCCGAGGTCAATCAACCGAAAGGTAGTAAATCTACAAAGAATATTGCACCAAAACTGGTGCAACCGAAAGAAAAACCACCCCCACCAATAAATATCGTGGGAGTAACCAGTTACCCAAAAATTCAGTCACTGATAAAATCGGTTACTGACAAAGAATATAAGGAACAGCGCTAAACAATGACGATTGGAAAATTAATACTCTGGACTCAGAAACCTATAGAACATTATCTATGAAGCTGAATGCTGAAAAGTATCAGTTGTTTACCTATGAGGACAAACAGGCTTGACTGATAAAAGTTATGGCAAGAGGTTTGCATCACACTTGCTCAAGCGAAGAAATAATGGAAGACTTAAAAAATAAAGGCATTAGAATACTAGATGCAGTGAATATGATTAAAAAAGAGAGAATAGAAAACCAAGAAGGGAATTGAAACCCAACTATAAAAGAGGACTCCCTCTTTTTATGCTATAGTATTTGATAACTCAGAGAATGTTCAAAATATTTATCGTATAAAAGCAATTCTTCACATGAAGGTAAAAATTGAACCAATGAGGAGAACCACTACACGCATACCCCAATGCAAGAAATGTCAGGGATTTAATCACACCCAAAAATATTGCAGCCGGGATCCGAGATGTGTAAAATGCTCAGGTAAACATTTTACCCAGGCATGTACATTAGGGAGCGATGTACCAGCTAAGTGTATAAATTGTAAAGGCAAACATCCGGCCAATTATCGGGGCTATGAGGTTGCTAAACACCTACAAAAATTAAGAGATAAATCACGAAATCAATCGCAAAATCATGAAATTCGAAGGATTCAACCATCAAATCAGATGGATCAAAATCCACAACCAAGCAACGCAGGGCAAAGAAGAACTCGGGTTCAACCAAATATATGGGCTCTGAAAATAATCGAATTATGGAAAACATTATGAACAGCATCAAAGCTATTACAAAGCGGCTAGATGACCAAAGTAACCTGAACAACATGATATTTGATCAACTGAAGAAAATGCAACTCCCACAATGCAATCCGATAAAAAATGTTAAGTAAGAACACAACTTTCAGAATAGCAATCTGGAATGCGAATGCACTTATGTAACATATTCCAGAAATAGAAATATTTTTAAATACAGAAAAAATCGACATTTTTCTAATATCCGAAAGCCATTTTGTTAAATCTTCGTTTGTTAAAATCCGGGGTTATAACTTATATCATTCCATTCATCCAGCGGAAAGAGCAAGAGGTGGTTGTGGTTCAGCATTACTAATAAAAGAAAATATAAAACACTATGTAGAAACAGAAATTGAAGAAGAAACAATGCAAGTCACTACTGTTAGGCATAACTTGAAAAGGGAGGACTACATTAAACTATTTAAATCGCTAGGACGTGATTTTATTATTGGAGGAGACTTTAATGCAAAAAACACCTATTGGGGATCTAGACTTACGACGTCAAAGGGTAAAGAATTGTTTCAAGCAGGGCAGACATCAAAATGTGAATTTTACTCTGGTGGTTCCCCAACATACTGGCCCAGTGACGAAGCTAAGATACCGGACCTAATCGACTTTTATGTAGCAAGAGGTATATCTCAGAACTATATTCACATTGAAAACAGCAATTCTTTAGTATCGGATCAAAGAATAACAAATTCAAAAACAAACGGGGATCTCTTTCGTGAAATAATGGAGGACAAAATCAATCTCCAGGTACCGATAAGAAATTCTCGACAGTTGGAAGACGAATTGAAACAACTCAATGAAATAATTCACTATGCTGCATTGGCAAGCACTCCCATTTTGCAAAATAAGAAGACGCTTAACATATCCTACCCAATGGAAGTTAGAGAGTTGGTAAGAGAAAAACGACGAGCTCGTAAAACCTGGCAAATTAATCGAACACCGGAGAACAAAACAATTCTTAACAATTTATGTAACAGTCTCAAATCCCTTCTTAAAGAAGTTAAAAATTAATCAATCAACAGATATCTAGTTAGCCTAACTGATGAAAAAAATTCTGATTACTCACTGTGGCAAGAGAAAAATCCACAAGTGGAGACCGGCCATGAAATGACGTATGGTATTTCTCAAGAAACTCACCGGCGATTTTGTTTGATCGAATTTCAAGAATACAGGCCCAGACACTATTATGTAGATGAATTGGTGAATAAGTTTTAAATTTATATGGCGAATTTTTATAAATTTGGCAATGAAATTACATTCCTAAATATTTCATGCCTTAGTTTTAAAACATTCTTGTTTGTTTTGACATTTCACGAAAAATAAACAATCGATAGTATAACCGGTAAGACTAAATGAAACAAAATGGGGCATGCAAAAAGAGTTTGTTTTTGTTTCCACACATCAGATGTCATTATCGTCGTGATAAAGGTTACAATAATGTTTAACGTTTCATTTTATGGCTACGAAGTTCGAACGCGTCGCTAAACGACTTATAAACATTTTAAAATATAAAAATTATTTTCTGTTATTAAATTCACAATACAGTTTCAATACAAAACACTAATACCATTTGACATTCTAACCTTTACCGAGGGTGCTGCATTTAAAAACAGCGGCGAATATTGTTACTATAAGCATGCCCCATTGAATTGAATCGAATCTATGCCGTCCGTTTTCAATTTGTTTCTTTTACATAATTGATCTAGTAGTATACAGTCAGAAACATTCAGATGCATACGGCAAATTAAAATCAACGAAACACTTTTTTTTTCTTACTTTTTTTATTTTAAAAATACATAAATATGAAGTAAATATATTATTGTGATAACATTATTGATAAAAAATAAAATTTTAAATATGATGTCTTCTGTTTGGATTTTAACTTTATCTTTAAATTTCCCTCTAAATATCAGCCGTATACATCTGAATGTTTCTGACTGTACAACTAACCATTTATACAGTATTGTAATCCAACCACACTTCAATTTCACCTGCTAGGGTTATCCAGCCTGAAGCTCAATTTACACCTCTCGTGAACGTGAACGTGAAACCATTACCATGTTTCCATGAAATAGTTAACCAAGTATTTTTGGGAATTTTTGGAAATTCAGGGCCATTTTCTGGGAATTTTTGGAAGTTCAAGGCCATTTTCTGGGAATTTTTGGAAATTCAATGCCATTTTCTGGGAATTTTTGGAAGTTCAAGGCCATTTTCTGAGAATTTTTGGAAATTCAGGGCCATTTTCTGGGAATTTTTGGAAGTTCAAGGCCATTTTCTGGGAATTTTTGGTAGTTCAATTCCCTTTTCTGGGAATTTTTGAAATTCAGGGCCATTTTCTGGGAATTTTTGGATGTTCAAGGCTCTTTCCTGGGTAGTTTTGGAAATTCAAGGCCATTTTCTGTGAATTTTTGGAAGTTCAGAGCCATTTCCTGGGAATTTTTGGAAATTCAATGCCATTTTCTGAGAATTTTTGGAAGTTCAAGGCCATTTTCTGGGAATTTTTGGAAGTTCAAGGCCATTTTCTGGGAATTATTGGAAATTAAGGGCTGTTTTCTTGGAATTTTTGGAAATTCAGGGCCATTTTCTGGGAATTTTTGGAAGTTCAAGGCCATTTTCTGGGTATTTTTGGAAATTCAAGACCATTTTCTGGGAATTTTTGGAAGTTCAAGGCCATTTTCTGGGAATTATTGGAAATTCAGGGCTGTTTTCTAAGAATTTTTGGAAATTCAGGGCCATTTTCTGGGAATTTTTGGAAGTTCAGAGCCATTTTCTGGGAATTTTTGGAAGTTCAGAGCCATTTTCTGGGAATTTTTGGAAATTCAATGCGATTTTCTGGGAATTTTGGAAGTTCAAGGCCATTTTCTGGGTATTTTTGGAAGTTCAAGGCCATTTTCTGGGTATTTTTGGAAATTCAGGGCCATTTTCTGGGAATTTTTGGAAGTTCAAGGCCATTTTCTGGGTATTTTTTGGAAATTCAAGGCCATTTTCTGGGAATTTTTGGAAGTTCAAGGCCATTTTCTGGGAATTATTGGAAATTCAGGGCTGTTTTCTGGGAATTTTTGGAAGTTCAAGGCCATTTTCTGGGAATTTTTGGAAGTTCAAGGCCCTTTTCTGGGATTTTTTGGAAATTCAGGGCCATTTTCTGGGCATTTCTGGAAGTTCAAGGCTCTTTTCTGGGAATTTTTGGAAATTCAGGGCCATTTTCTGGGAATTTTTGGATGTTCAAGGCCATTTTCTGGGAATTTTTGGAAATTCAATGCGATTTTCTGTAATTTATTTTTCACAATGCTCGCAGATCGAAACTGAATTGCAAAATTCTTAACAATTTCTCCTCTTCATATAATATTATATTTATAATATTCTTTATTGAAAAACTCACTCACCGTAATGGTGCAAATATAAAATATACAATGTATATTATATAGTATAAGGGGCACCAAATTTGTTTAAGTGTTTAGGGCACCTCGAATGCTTAATCCGGCCCTGGGATAGGGCGACCCAGTAAGAAATAATCGGACTACCGCAGGTCATTTGCTATCAGAGTTTGACAGTTCAGCGAGCCAGAAAGGAATGGGGGTACATTATGCGCAGGTTATAAGGTGAAAATAAATTTGTTTTTTACTGCCTGTCGGCAACCTTATAATGAGTTAAATTAGACCAAATGACAAGCTTGCCTCCATCGTCTGGTGGTAAAAGGAGTTTTTACTGCAAGAACCTGTTATAATGAAATTGTCAGGCTCCCAAGAAATTAACGGCAATGATTACTATGTGGCTCGGTATTGAATAACAATTTACTTCGGTCGAGAAACAAAATTATTAAAATCCTGTTAAAAATATGACCAATGTTGCTCCAAAATCACTTTTATCGATGTTTTGAATCTCCGTGAGACCGAAACACCACAAACAAGTGCTCATCGATTTGTCCGATTTTAGTTCTTTTTATCCATCTATTTCTATGGTCAAGGGCGGAGAATTGAAAATTTTTTGGAAGCTGTATGTCAAGAGGATCGGGTACTTGCCTTATGAATTGACATATGCTATATATGCTGGTTTGCGGTTGAATTAGGGATTGAGTTGGATTCCGTTTGGCGTTGGATTAAGGTTTATTGAGCACCTGAGCAGTTTTTTATATACATATATTGTAGGTTGTGTTAGGGTTAGTGATCAGTTCAGCTGAGGATTTATTTGTGTGTTGAATTGATGGTAGAATTAGAGTTAGCTTGAATTGAGTTCATGTACGCATGCATTTCAGACTATAGTGGTTTCTAAGTTGAGTCAGCTCGAACTAAGGTTGGGTTTGAGTTGGCCTGGGGCTGTGTTGGGGTTTAGTTGGGAATGAAGTTGAGGTTGAGTTGAGTTAGAATCGCGGTTCAGTTGAAGAGTTGAAGCTAGTTAGCTTGAGTTGTTTTGAGTGGAGTTCATGCACGAATGTAGTTTTTCGAGGAGTCACATTGATTTGAGGATTGAATTGGACGTTGAGTTTCGGATTAAGTTCAGGTTTGAGTTGGAAGTATTATTAGAGGTTGAGTAAGGATTGAATTGAATTCATAAACACATACAGTGTTCGAACAGTGTTGGTTTAGGGATTGAGCTGGGGTTGAGTTGGGTTGATCTGAGAGTTGAGTTGTGGTTTAGTAGACAGTGGGGTTGAGTTTAAGCTCATTCAGCGGTTCAGTTGGGGAATTATTTGGGCGTTAAGTTTGAGTTGTTATCGAGTAGAATATTGAGTTGGAGTTTAGCAACGGGGTTCAGTTGGGGATTATTTGGGGATAGAATAGGGAGGGTCGTAGATGAAATTAGATTAGGTTGAGTTCTTATAAGCAAATAGTTTTCGAACGGTGATGATTTAGGGTTTGTTTTAAAAGTTGAGTGGAAGGGCTGAGTTGGGGTTGAGTTGAAGGGTTTAGGTAGGGTTGAGTTATGAAGTTTAGTCTTGGGTTGATGATTGAGTTAAGACTGAGTTAGGGTTGAAGTTAAGTTAGATTTGAGTAGGGGGTTCGGTTGAGAATTAATTTGGGGTCGAGTTGAAGGCTTAGGGGGAGGCCAGATTGAGTTGATTTGAGAAAAATTTATACACCCTCTTAGCTTTCGAATCGAGTTGATTTGAAGATTGAGTTGGCCGTTGAGTGTAGAGTTGAGTAAAGGGTTGAGATTCGGTTGAAGTTGGTTAAAAATGCCCTAAGCTTAAAAAAGCCGTAAGATCGATTTCTAATTTCTAAGCTTAGCTAAAGTGTTAATTATTAATTACAAAAACATAAAAAAAATATTTAAATGTTAAATTGCAAATTTGTAACGAACCATCATCTTTTTTACTGCGGAGACGAGAAGGCGAACGAACATAAATATTTGGTATATCTACATCATAGGTTGGTACATAAATTTGATTATTATATTACACGGTTTTATATAACATAACCCTAAAAACCTTTAGGCTATATAAATAAATTAAATTTCCATTAACAATTTAATTAAAATATTTGATGTATTAATATAACAAAAAATATTTCGTCTTAAGATGTTTTCTTCATCCTCACCAAATACACAACTCGTATTTTGTTTAGTGGGCGATACTGAATTTTTTTTTTCAATTTAGTGGAACGAAATGCTTTAGATAATTAATCAATGGGCTTAAGTCGCCGTTGAGAGTTTATATAGAGGTACTTAATATTCCTCTTGTCTTATGTGTCAAATTTTTTTTTGTGTACACCTAACTGTTTTTTGTTGTGTTACTCCTCGACGCAGGTGAAAGAAATTTGCGCTTTTTTATTTTTTTTAACTACCTACCTTACTTCTGTAAATATATGTACTGTATATGTATGAGGACAAATGAAGGGGTATACCAAATATTTCGGCAATTGAAAATTTCAAAATTACACAGAAATAATCGATCAATCGGCGCGTATAATTTCCCAACAAATAAAATTCAATTCACCGTCTGATGGATCGCCACTCAATTACAATCAAACCGCGTACAGATCGCGCACATACATATATAGTATATTAAATGTAGACGAATAAAATCATAATTAGTCAAATTGAAATCTATCATTAATCTCCGCAAAACCATTACGAGGTTTAACACAAAACTAGCAGAAAATTATTAAAGCCCCTGAAGCTTTGCGAAATATTTTTTTTTTTGTTTTTTGACGTCCTCTAATAGAAATTAATATCTCATATCAATCAATTGATGTATTATATATGAAAAATCATTTAATTATATATACATTAGACGTTAGACATTAGATGAATTAGAAAACTAAATAATCGCATATTATAAGAAAAGAAAACAAGATAATACCTAATTGACATACGTTAAGACATCTTTCATAACTCGTAACTCTTTTCTTATAGATGTAAATTAAATATCATCGTCATGCATATACTATATACCAAAGCGCACAGTTATGTTATTAACTTAAGTTTATTAAATTTAATAAAAATTAAAACTATTTATGCCGAGACGAGACGAGAGCGAGATGAGATGATAAATAGCGAAAGACAGATTGGTATAATCAAGACATTTGTCTTGCTGGGAAACACTTGTTCACTTACGTTTTGTACGTAGCGATTTTTTTTGTATAATGATTTAGTTGTTATTTATGTGGTATTAGATTAGCGTGCTGAGTAGAAAAACGATTTGTTTGAGCCCGCTGGGTAGGTAACTGAAAATTACTACTAAAACCTACACAAATTTGAAATTACAACTGTTGTGACTTGTACAAAATTGGTTAGTTTACCTGTCTGTCCTATATACAGTTTGGAAATAATCTGGAAATAATAATTTTTGATTGCTTTGAATTATTAAATATTACTTGCACATTGCATTTATTAAACAAATTATGATACAACTATAAGCATGTGACAACCATAAATCTTATTATGACATTTATAACACAATAATTAAGACAATTATAATAATTATGGCAATTAAAGCACTAAAAATGTCATAAGTGCTATAATTGCTTTATAATTGTAACAAGTGTGTGTAATTTGTCACAACAATTACAACTGTTGCTGGAAGTTTTTAAGACATATGCAGTCTTTAAAAGAATTTTATATAAAAGTGTCATCCTTTTGTGTAAATCTTAAATCTGCCCCTGTTGCATTCACGCCAATTTCCCATGAAATCATTTTTGCAACAAAACAAATACGTGACACTCATAATCAATCAACGTACTTAAATACAAAAAAATATTTTCTAATATTGTGTTCTAATCAAATTACTGACAATTAATAAATGTCTTATGATTAATCAGAGATATATCATCTTCATTAAATCTTGTCATCAACCTTTCGTTTTCTCCTTATGAAATATCAAATAATTTCGAATCATAAATCAATCAAAAAAATAAAAAATAAAAAAAATAAAAATGTTAAGATTTACGCGATAGAAATTAAAAATGAAGTTACAAGCGCCGGTAGATGCTGAAAATGTAAGTCAAAATACCAAAAATAAAAATAAAAGATCTAATCGATCGAGTCGAGGTCATTCTATCTGCCGTTAAGACCTAAATTATGATAAATTGGTTAATAAAATGTTGACGCATAACTTGATTAATTGCCCCCGGTTTGCGATGGTGTGAGTAAAGAAAAATGTATAAATCAGACAAAAAGAAACTATTTACGTATATGTATATAAAATTATTTTAAAGTAATTATTTGTCAGTGGATCTGAAATGTAAAACATCGCACATTGTCGGTATCAACAATTGGGGAGAAGATTGCGTCGCACAAATGATTCTCTTGATCGACTATTTCTTATATATTGATTGGAACCCAATGCCACAATGGGCCGTTGATGAAAACCCAGAAGTTCATACTTGCGTTCAAAGCAAAATTTTTAATTGCTGGCTTGGCATTGTTAAAATGTAGCTGGCTTGGGCCGATTAAACAGCAAACCCGCCTTGGTTAAAAATTGGCGATCTCATTACGTTCAATTTCAGAAATTATTGAACAAATTGAGAACCGCTGATGTCTGTAACTTACACTTCCAAATAATAGTGCTGGAGCCGTCAGAAAAGAAGGTCAGAGACTTGATTGTGCATCGAGAACATTTCAAGCTCCATTCCACCTCAATCGAAACGCTGCAGTGCAAGGATTGCCTTCAGAATCGACCCCTTGGCGAAATGGAATATCATAGACCATTAAACAATATACGAGCAAAATTATCAAAGTATCGGTGTAGAACCAACTATTTGTATAAATAACGATCGATATTTTGGGGTTCCAACTTCCAACCTCAAGATTTTTCAAAAATTCATCTACATTGCCGCTGTATTTTGAAGTTTATACTTAAGATGATACCAATAGAATTTAATATTCAGATTTCATCAAAATCAGTTAAGAAATCGCCAAGTTTCATCCTAATTGACCAAAATCCAGAATTTTTTCAAAAAATAACTTTAGTATCACGTTTCAAATGATTATTAAAAGTCAAGTCCACACAAAAGTCAAGTGCAGGTTGAAATTCATCAAAATCGGATATAGACGGTACAAAAGCAAATTGAAAATAATTGTCGAATTTCTTTGTAACGCTCCTTGCGAACTCAACTATAAGATTGTTTGCAATTATTCGAAAAACAAATGTTGGCTACAAAAATGGGAAAAAGCATCGCCTAACACTCCTGTATATTGTCTAATTACCCGTGGCTTTGGTTTTTGATTGGAATATCGTCGATAAGTCTTTGAAAATCATAAAAATCAAGAAAATCATGAACATCTCGAAATTCTCTAAAATCTCGAAGATACGGGAATAATCTTGAAAGCTTCAAAAATTTCGAATTAAATGCTAAAATCGAAACTTTTCGAATGAACTTGAAATCTGGAGTAATCCGATAAAAATGTGGACAAGGCGTTAAGTATAGCTTACCGGTATATGCTAAGCACAACCTCGACAATCTCAAATATCTAATAGTCTGGAATAATCTAACATCGAATTAATAATAATCTCATGTAAACCCAGTTTATAAACTCAAAACATTTTGCAAAAGACCCCAAAATTTTAAATAAAGCGCCATATCGTGAAGCAACATAACCTGAAAGACTATGCGCTAAGAAATGCGGCTAATGATTTAATGAAACAAAAGAAAAACTGCAGAAAAAATTTGGTTGCACTGCTCTTGTTTTTGAATATTAGCCGTATTTTATTTGACAGTTTACAACAACAATTTCACTATTGAATTCCTGCCAAATTGAGGGAATTCACAATCAAATTCATCGTTTAGTTTTCCTACTTTACGCTGGGTGCGCTAGACAACATTTTTTTTAGTTTTATTCGCGATTTCCAACACATAGAAACTAACGCTAACTACATTTGATGAAAATCGCCAATAGGATGGCTTTGTGAAATTTATTATTATGTTACTATTTATTTGCGAATAACACGAATGCACACAATTGTGTCGAGTTTTTTCGTACATACAAGTAACATAGAATAAAACGGAATTATTTTTGTGTGCGAGCGTTAGTCAGCCTTTTATTAAATAGTGATGATTTGACCTGTTTTTTAAAGGCTTTCCAAAAATATTTCTGCAGGAAATCAAAGAATTTTCGAATAATTAAAAAGGTTTCGGATTCGGTTTCAGCGACCCAAAAAACCTATAATCCACTTATATAATCATATTTCAGAAACCCTCCATTCATTTTTTTTGTAGTCCTGCGTTATTTATTTTTTCTACAGCAATAAATTCAACACCAAATGCATGAAATTTTTAAATATTTGACACCCTGTGTACTCAGTACTCGGTGTGTACTGCGTACTGTGTATAACAAAAACAAAAAAAATGATAAAAAATGTCTTTCTCGGTGCTACCCATTCAAATCATAAAAATCATAAAATTAAAACATGACTTCTGGTCCCATATGACGAATTTGTGATTTGACGTATTTTTCACCATATTGATACCTTTTGACATTGGCGGTTCGCTTCTATTTTATTTCTTTTCTTTTTTGTATTTTTAATGAAAATTTGCTCGATAACGGCTGAGACCAATTTTTCAAACGCGGCTCGACGAATTCTTTGCAGAAAATTTTATTTGTGAAAATCGCGGCCATTTAAATGGAGAAAATGAAAAAAGAAAAAGCGTTTTCTAATTTAGCGTTCTATACGTTACCTCGATGTGTTAGGGAGAACGACGATTGGACAACACGATTTTTACTGTTTAGAGTTCATTTGAATGAATGATCAGATCAAACCGTTTTATTCAATCATCAATACTTGGTATAATGTTATATGAATGAACGGTATATCGAATTTATTTGAATGAAACTAACGCTTGTCCGATCTATCCACACACTTTTTTCTTTATAAATAACTTTTTGTTTGGCATGCGACAATGACGCTAGTTATGTAATGTATCAAGCATTTTATCATGATCTGAGCATTTTATATTGTTCACTACTCGCTGTTTTGAAGCACTTTTCATAAGACTTCTGCAATAACTTCTTCTTGCTTGTGTCACCTAAACACTTTCTTTGGTTTACCCCAATGCAATCTCGAGGGTTTGTCACCTTCAAGCAGTAGACTTCCGACAATGTTGGTAAGTTAATCGAATCCACCAGTCGTGCATGACTTATTGGAAACTCCTTGATCTGAGCCCTTCGGAACTTAATAATATTTCCTCTTACTTGCTCTGACTTTGTTTTGGCTATTGCCGTTTGTCCACCATCTTGTTTAAAGATTAACCATCAGATGATGTTTGTGTTTCCGTAATGAAATGCTGAAAACACATTTTACTAAAGAACTTGTTCTTCATGCAAGAGAACTGGCAGTTTAAAGCGTTTATTAATAAACGATACTATAAACATAAAAATCCATCACCAGTTTGCTCACACGATTGGATGGGTGCTATTATGGTTAGCTTCAATTTCAGGAATTTCATTGCAGTGACGTTGAATTTTAGTATGCTGCTATAATTACGGTGTTGAATGTCAAGCGTCATTAGCCAACAAAATTGATGGCACACAAGAAAAGGATGACTGCTGAAAATATAAATAAGAAAATAGTTAAGTACAATTTAAAACATAATTAAATAATATAACTTAGCTTTAAAAATCGATATGCTATATGGAATATTCAGCTGGACTTTACTTCCACATCTGCATAAACTATAAATATGACCATCAAATTATTGGATATAGTTGAGGATTACACCAATTTATTCGCGTTTAATTAATACTCACAATTAAGACACATAGATGAAATTAAGGCTAAAAATATTTATAAATAAATTAATGTAACTAAAATTCAATATTTGACAGCTAAATTAAAAACATATATTTTTGGTTGCAACCAGTATATACGCAACTCAATTTTTAGTAGTCACTATTCACCTATCGGACATTCCGTATACTAAGCTATTATAATGCATTTTGTGTAATTGTGAATTGTAAAAATAAAAAATAAAAATAAAAATAAATAAAAAATTCAGAGCTAAAACGATTGTCATACAAAGAAGTACATTTTTTGATTATTTGGATTTTTGTTAGAAAAAAAGTTTAAGAATTTTGCGACTTTGGATTTCCTGCTCATCCCAAACCAAAACATACGGATCAAGCCAATTGTAAATTATTACGAGTTAGGATGATCGAATCCATTAAACTGCCCACTGGCTCTGGCAACAATGGAAGCTCTCATAATGATCCAGTTCAGTTTTTTTATCTTGCCCGAGTTCAGATTTTTTGGTCTTACAATAAACTCAATGGAGTTTTCGTTTATTAAATTATCAAAACATTTCAGTTTTTTAATTTGGTTAACTTAAAATTCTCATATACCAAATACTTCAATAGGTCAAGTTTTGCTAAAAATTCGAAGTGAATAAAAATTAAGGATGATCGACGTCTATTTTAAACGGGTTTTCAAATTTTATGATAAAATAAAATAAATAAATAAATTACCGAAAGGGTTAACAAACACATCTTCTATGGTCTGTAAACCCCTACAAATTCGATACCGTTTTTCATATAATGTATTGAAATGTTTACCAACACGCATATAGTGTCACAAAACACACCAAATTTATACAGCATTCCAGCATTACATACTTACATAACACCGAAACTAATTAATTCCCTTTCAAATAACTTTCCAAAACCCACAACAACAAAAATCTGTAAACGGTTCACAAATTGCGATCGACATTCCCTTTAATAAAAATAAAAAAAAATGTTAACCGCGCTACACAGACTAAACTTATGTACATTGACACATACAAAAATTGCCACTTAATTACTCTAGTGTCGCGATCTGTCGTGTTATCGACCAAATTTATTGTACCGCGCACATAAATATTTCGCGCGCTGATTGAGATATCATAATTTTTAGGTTTGCGGACTCGAATTGCGTTTATTTTGGCAATAATATGTATACTCTAAAAGATTTACTTGCGGTATACATGTAGACATTCTTATAAACAGACCCAAAATAAATTGCATTTTAAAAGATTTTAAACGCTGATTAAAGAATTATTTTTTTAAATCCTCATGGATTTTGGTTCTGCGCTCGCACCATATTCAACTCTCTCATATATATATGCGCCAATCCAATTACAATATTTTCGCATTTAATTAAAATGTTTATTATTAAATTCTGCCAAACTAAAAAAAAATTGGATTGTACCCAGACTTTATAGCTGCCCGCAATTATATATTTTATTGAGTTAATATAATAAAATTTATTTTAGCAAAGTTCTTATGCGTAAATTACATGCCAATTGCGCGATTTAAAAGTAGATTGGTATCTGATTTATGAACGAATTTAATTCGATTTAAGTCGTGCAAATTAATAAACAATTTTTGAATATAAAAAATATGTAAACGAAAGACTTCAATTTTTTTTTGGTTTTTTTCTGGTTAGTACAATAAAAGTGACGAACCCGATTTAATTCAAAATGCACACTCGCGATAGAATCTATAATCAAATAACGTCCCAATGTGTTACATTTTTTTGATTTCTCTTTGCGATCACATACATACGATTCGATCATTAATCACCTCCTTTATATTCACATTTTGTGTCTTTGATATTAAGAAAACATTTTATATACAAATCTTTAAATCTAAGACGCGATATCATAATTTATATTTTATTAAATGATTTCTCATCGCTATATGTGTATCTCAAGCTTATACACATTTTATAGAGTTTGCCGACAAAATTCGATGATTGATTTATTTTTTATTTATACAGTTTTGATTCTATTGTTGGTGTTGTTGTTGTTGTTGTCAATTATGATTTATTTAGCGTGTAGAGTAGACAAATAAATAATGGATGAATAAAAAAATTAGAGACATCTTGTTATGGGGATAGAATGGAGTACGTATTCACGTGTGAATTCTTGGTATTCGCACAAATGTTTTAAGAAACCCATCTAAAATATATGACTATGTATAGCTTTGATACAGTTAGATCCAAGACTCCCGGATTTAGTCGGACTCGTAGAGGTTATCAATACAAAATTATTTATGGCTCCTCAGTTGACTGACTTTACATGTGGCACCCAGTATTGGACATATTTCCCCAATACGTTATTGGAGCATGCAATTATTCCTATATAGATTGTTTTGTCATTCAGCGTAATTTGATACGTCCCGCGACATTTTTACATCAATGCTAAATGACTGACCAGCTATATATTATTAACAAATTTACGAACGATTTGCTCAAAACTAATATTTGTTGCAATACTGTTAGTGTTAAGCATTGCCATTCTATTCATTTGTGACATGACATTGCTGAGAAAATAGTTTTAAAGTCACCACAAATTTCAACAAAATTCACCAATCAACTAAATTTGTTTGAAAGTTGGCTTTTCCGATAGAACCTTCTTACGTGCTTATATGGTTGGTTATACCTTTTCAGAAACTCTATGGTCAAACGATTGTATTTAAGATAAAGAAGCACAATGGGCTGCAAAATCCTCAGAAACAAAAAGAAAGACCGACATTTTTATTACAAACAAGTCTTTAAAGCAGCTAATATGGAGGTTGATTTACAACAAAGCCAGAAGGCCCTTTGTTATTGTAGCCCATATAATATTAGTTAAAACTCAAGACTAGAGATGGAAGTTCAGATTAAGCTTAAATTAGACTACCTGTTCAAATTAGCAAAACGGGACATTACTATAGGAAAATTTTAAGAAAAGGCGGTGATCTAATTTTTAGAGAAAGAAGAACTTATTCCTGTCGCTGTTAGGTGTTTTCTTAAGACAGGCCTAACAATTCTTCTTCTCGGTTGCTGAAGGTAAATGGCTGAGTAATTATGATGTTGAAATTAAATGATAACGGTTTTAGTGTTTGCTGGATTGATTTATTTTTTAATACACGTTTTGCATTCCATATTGATCCATTTTGCACTTCAAGTTCAACCTTGTAAAAATCAAATTAAGTCTTTTGCAAAATAAATCCAATCTATTGTAAATCAAATTTTGATTAGAAAAGGTTTAATTTGATTTGAAAAAGGCGGCTTATACTAATCTGCTTTGCTGCTAAGTAGCTTGCGGAGTATCACTGTGCTGTTCATAAAAATCAAGAAGAAATTCTTGAAACTTTTCTCCTAGAAAAATATTTAACCACGACTAAAAATATGGTAAGATGTTTTGTTTGTTTGATCTCGGTGGGATACTTCTGATTTTAGAAATTCTCAACGCTTCCCGATTTCATATCATCTTTTGTCTCGGATTTCATCTTTGGGCTATTTTTTTAAATTTCTCGAGATTATTGGAGTTTAGCATGCGGAGATGAGAAGTCGGGTTATTTGAAATTTTCGAGATTATTCGACTCGAGAATCTTAGAGCCTATTCGAAAAATATGATTGTTCGATATTTACGATATTACCCAATTTGAGAGTTCCAACTTTAAATCTTATTCGAATTTTTCATATCATTTTGTTGAGCTTAGCCCCAAATTGGTTGGTAGTGTTAGAGAATTAGGTCACCCGACAAATAATTTGATAATTTCACGAATTTTCGGAATTTTTCGAAATGTTGTCAGGCTTTCCGAAATTATTCATTATAATATCCAGATTTTTCAGAATTATTGAAATTGTTCAAGAACAATCAAGATTCATATAATACAGAGATTATTCGAATTTTTCTGGGGTAGTCGAGATTATTCCACGGTTTGTTCTAGATTTCTTAAGTTTTTCGACAATTTAAGGATTATTCGATAGTTTCGAATTTATTCGAATTTTACATGAAAATAAATCGTGAAATTTAGTAGATTTTTCGAGAATATGCCCAAATTTAGATATTTCTTTAATTTTCTAGGATATTCGGAATTATTACGTACCATGGAGTAATGGTAATACTGCGAAGTATTTTCGCTTGGGTTCGTTGAAGGTGTTCTCTGTTTGACGTGCTGGTATAACTGACCATTCACCCATAACTGAATACCATATGTCCATATAGGTCTGATTATCACTTTATATATAGTAAAACTTTGTTGTCTAATGACAGCTGTTGTCTAATGTCAGCCTTCTATCCAGGTGCAAACCAAAGTATTTGAGTTTGTTAAGGAATATTTATATCGTTTAGTGCCACTGGTAGGCAAGTGCGTTTGTTCAACGTAAATGTGACGTGTGTTGATTTTTTTTCATTCAATTTTATTCACCATTTCTTCAGCCAGTCCGATTTTTCAAATAATTCTGTAATTCCTTTGAGGCAGTTTCGGGAGTATTGTGTGACGCCAGGATGGCCGTATCATCGGCAAATGTTGATATCATTACTTTATTGGTTACAGGCAAATCGGCTGTGTACATCAAGTATAATATTGGTCCTAGGACGCTGCCTTGTGGGACACCTGCGTTTATATCGTAAAAGCAAGTAGTTGCACTATATTGTTTAACCATGTATTGCCTTTCAAGAAGATAGTTCCCCAGAATTGGGTGAAATTTCTTAGGTAGAAGTTCTTTAATTTTGTAAATTAGTGTATCGTGCCAAACTTTATCAAAACCTTGAGCGATATCCAAGAAGACAGCAGAACAATATTTCTTTTCCTCCTAGGTTCGTTTGATTCCATTTACAATTCAGCGCACTTGTTCTATGGTTGTTGGAGCAATTGGCCCAATTTAAACTAATACTCACCTAATTGCAAATCTCATCCTGTAATACATCAATTGACTTAACCTAAAATCAAAATAACATTGTAAATTATCATTTATTTAAAACTTACCCCTTGCTATTATATAATTTATTGACCATCCCTGAAAAGTACAATTAATAGGTTATTTAACGTAAATTCAAAATGAAATAATGTTTATCTTAATTATTCCCAAATATTTGTATAAACTTTGCCACTTTTGACATTTCCCTTTGAATTTAAACAAATGTCAAGATAGAATAACTAATCATTATAAATAACATCGATAAGCGCTATTGCCGAAATACATGTTTGAATACCCACTGAACGTAATACATATAGTAGAAATGTATAATTGGTTGGAGTCTTGGATTGTTTCGAACATGAATTTGTGGCATAATGCGTCTTTAATTTGAGTTGCCATATTTGACCAAAAGAGTATAATGATATTCATCATGCAATTTAAAATTTGTTTTCAACTCTGGCCACATTATAAAATCCATCTTGTCATTTTTTATCATAAAATTGTTTAGTCATATTTTGTAATCCAAGCTTAAACAATATAAATTTCTTATAACTATTAAAAACTTAAATAGATTGTTAAATAAATTCTTATAACCTTTAAATTAGTTTGTAAATAATTATGAGTACGCAATGCACTTTCTTAATAAAAAAAATTATTTATTTCGACTATTTTATTCATTTACATTTAAAAGCACAATTACGACTGATTTTACATTAATGTTTTTACTTATTTATAACCTTATGTTAATCTAACTAAATTGATTATACAGCATTCTGGATATTTATGTTGAATTGTATGTTTGTTGAACACATGCAATTGTCCGTCTCGGATTACCACTCGTGTTTATCTTTTCTGCTGACGTTTGGATTGCGATTGTGGGAACGTCTGGCTGGTTTGTGGTATGTGTGGTATGTGCATACATAACTCCTCCGGGGGGTAGAGGAAGGGCGTCCACGTTCTTCGTTGAATTTTTTGCTTTTTCTAGTAATTCCGAATATGATATCCCAACTTCTTTAGATGCTGGTTTTTGGTCGGCTGTTATTTTTACAGTTGTTCTGTATTTGTGGCAGCAAATATAGAGGATTAAACTTATTATACAGATTGATGAGAATGACACTCCGCTTGATAGAGTCCATATCCACGTCTGATGGTCCATTTGTCTTAGGTAGACGTTGTCTAGTTGTTTCCTATTTTCGATGGATTCTCGGTTAATCAGTGCAATATCCCTGGATTCATCTACTCTTCGGGTAATTTTGAGATTGTGCAGTGCTCCCTGGATTTCGTTATTTTCACTTGTTGTTTCGTAAGATTGGAATTTCCTATTATTTATAGTAACGGTGCAGTTTTTGAATTTAATTAGGAAGTTCCCTGTTAAGTTTCTGTTGTCTGGTCCACAATCTGAGATAAGTGTTTCTTGTTTTGCGTTATTTATTAAGATCTTGTCCTCCATAATGAATTGGACTGTTGTTCTTTCTTCCGGGATGACATCGCAGTTGGCCCTGCTTCCCAGTATCAATGGCTTGATGCAGGTGTCTTCAAATTCTTTTATCTCTGAATATCTTTGTACGAAGTTCTTATAATCTGTGCTCGTAAATAACCTGTCTCCTGTTTTAACCAGATGTTTTGGGGCTTTTTTAATTACTGTGTTGTTAACTGCTAATGGGACGATCATTATTGTTGTTGCCATTTCTTTTTCCAGCTTTGGTATGTGGAGGATGTAGAGTAGGGTCTCGTTGTTTATCGCGATTTTCGGGGTTGTGTACTGGAGTACTTCTTCGGGTAGTGATATTTTGATCCCCTGGTCCTGAAGTAGCTCTTTCATTGATAGGATTTCTTTTAGAGACAATATTTTGTTGCTTGTTAACTCTACCTTTGTTCTTATTATCGCATCTTGTATGTCTTCGAGAATGGAGTTTACTGTGTCGATGTTAATGATGGTTGTTACCATATCCAATTCTGTCATAAGTGCTCTATTAACCATGTTGGATTGCGTTACCACTTTGTTTACCGTATTCGTGATTGATTGTATACGTTCATTGATCTGTTCGTTTATACGGAACTGTGCATTGTTCTCGTTTATCAGTGTGTTCATTGTTGTGTTAATTAATCGTAGGTCCTGAGCATCTGGATTGCCTGCTACCCACTTCCAAGCTGTTCCGAGGGCATCCCAACGTTTATGCCTTGTGGGTTTTGGAGGCTTAATTTGTTGGAAGTTGTTTCTTAATTTTTTATATTTTTGATTTATGATGCTATACAATTCTAAATTATTATTTACTCTACTGTTTACAAATTTGTTTATTGATTCTAATGTGTTCTCTAAATTTGTTAAATTTATTGGGTGAATAATTTTTATGTTGCCTATTTGCAATTTACAATTATTTAATTTTACCAACAATATCGGATCTTCATGTAAATTCTTAATTTCTAATTCTTTTGCGTTACAATACAATTTGTTTAATGTAATTATTATAATTGCTAGCTTTAATATTGAAAACATTTCCTGTAATATAGTGAGAAGAGAGAAAAATTTATTTATTGAGTTTTAATTCTTTTAATTTTCTTTTTATTTCTTTTAATATTTCTATTGGTTTTAAATGTGTTAATTGTTATGTCTTTGATTTGAGTTTCTATCCCCCTTGGTTGGTTTTTAGATCTAATGTTAGGTTTTAAATAAACTATTTGTTTTTCCGTTAAATTTGGGGGTTCTTCTTTTTTCTTATTTTGTTCTTTCATCCGATTTGTGGTTTTTTCTAATTTGATACTTACATTCTTGAAAATGTGGTCAGCTTGATCTTGTATTTCTTTCGGGTTCCTTGAGTTGTTTTGGTTAAAGATTATTTCATTCGGCGTGAAGCCTGTAGAGGAGTGTACGGAATTATTGTACAATGCCACTGCTAATTCTATTGCAGTTTGAGTGTCAGGTTTTGGGAGTTTTTCTTTGTTCGTGTTGAAAATTTCTATAATAGTTGAGTGAGTTTTCTCAACTTGTCCATTCGATTCTGAAGAGGACGCATATTCCAATTTGACATTTAGTCTGTTTAGATATTCTCTAAATTGGGTTGACTGAAATGTTGTCTCATGGTCTGAGATAATACTGTTTGGGATTCCGAATAGGGTGAAATACTTTGTCAAGGCTTTTGTTGTATCTGTTAGGTTTTTTGAATCGATCGGTACCATTTGAAGGTGTTTTGAAAAGGCATCTATTATCGACAGGAAGTTAATTTTATTGATAGAGAAGATGTCGATATGTACTCTTTCTAAAGGTTTCTCCGTATTGGGTCTTGGAGATATTTTTATATTGTACGGTCGCCGATCGTATTTATGCATATTGCAGATGTTACATGCATTAGTGAAGGTTTTGATTCTATTGATCATATTTGGGAAAAAGTAGGATCGTCTGATTTGACTTTCCACCTCTCTTATTCCCCTGTGTGCCCTTTCGTGTTCTTTATTCACGATACTGTTTTGTCTGTTTTCGTTCGTTACGTCTTCGACCATTTTGGTAGTGAAGACGAAATGTCCTTTTTGTGAGAAATTCTCCTTGAATGAATCTTGGATTTTCTGATACAGCGTTTCTGGTGCCAAAATTGCTGTTTGTTTGCCATTATGAAATTTTCTTATGATTTCAGTAATCTCGTTCTTCTCAAACGATGGTTTTGAAATTATTATTCTAGTGAATTTAGGGAATATTTCCTCTGATATGACTGTGTCAATTTTAGATATTTTGAAAATTATTTGATTCCTATAGTAATTTATAGGTCGGTCCGAAAAGTGTATGAAGTAATCATCCGACGTATAGGCGGAATGAACTGTCTCTATGTCGCTGGTATTTTCAGGAATATTTTCTGCGGTTTCTCTAGATTCACGTGAAGTGTTATCTATATTTTCATTGACATTCATTTCCATGTCCTTCGCTGCTGCTGTTGGGAATCTACTGAGGGCGTCTGCCACTACGTTAGTTTTTCCCTCCTTATAAATTATGTCATAATCATAATTTTCGAGCTCTAGTCTCCATCTGAGAATTTTAGTATTTTTTTCTGAGGATTTAATGAAGGTTAAGGGTTTGTGGTCTGTGACCAATGTAAATTTGTTACCGTAAAGGTATGGCTGGTATTTCTTTACCGCCCATATAATGGCCAAGGCCTCCTTTTCATTTGTGGCGTAATTACACTCTGTTCGATTCAGTGTTCTAGAGCCGAAAGCGATTGGTCTTTCGACACCGTCGTGTATCTGTGACAGAACTGCTCCCAGCGCGAAATCTGAAGCGTCTGTCGTAAGGATGAATGGTTTCGTGAAGTCCGGATAGGCCAGGATTTGGTCTGTGGACAGGATTTCTTTTAGGGTTTCGAAGGCTTTTACATAGTCTGGATTATTGATATTGATGACCTCGTCTTTCTTTAGATATTTTGTCATCGGCCTCGTAATTTTCGAGTAGTCTCTTATGAACCGGCGGTAGTAACCCGACAGTCCAAGGAATTGTTTAATTTGTTTAGCATTCTTTGGTAGTGGCCATTCAAGTATTTGTTGGATTTTGTCTGTGTTGGGTCTTACTCCTTCTTGGGTGATCACATGTCCCAGAAATTCGGTTTCTCGCTTTAGAAACTCGCATTTGTCCAACTGAATTTTCAAATTAAATTGCGATAGTCTCTTGAGTACCGTCTCTAGATTTTTTATATGATTCTCCAAATTCTGCCCTACAATGATGATATCATCCAGGTAAACATGGCAAATATTGCCTATTAAGCCTGATAATACGCTATTCATTGCCCGTTGGAATGTGGCAGGAGCGTTCTTCAACCCGAAAGGCATTCGAGAAAACTCAAAGTGCCCCTTGTCCGTTGAGAAGGCGGTTTTCTCCTGTGATTTCTCGTCCATAGGTATTTGATGAAATCCCGACTTTAAGTCCAATGTAGTAAAATACACTGACTTGCCAAGGCTGTCTAAGATTTCTTCGATCTGGGGTATAGGGAATTTGTCATCTACCGTTTTTTCGTTTAATTTTCGGTAGTCTATGACGACCCTAATCTTCTTTGTTCCCGAGGCGTCAGACTTTTTTGGGACTACCCAGACTGGAGATGAGTAAGGGCTACTCGAATTTCGAATGATGCCGCTATCCAGCATTTCCTGCACTTGGTTTTCCACATCGTTTTTGAAGCAGTGTGGGTACCTGTACGTTTTAGTGTACACTGGATTTTCATCCTTTGTGACTATTTTATGCTTTATCATTGTAGTTGCCGATAGCTTTTCATTCTGTTTTAATAAAACGTTTTGATTTCTATGGATTGTGTCGATTAGAATGCTTCTTTCGTTTTTACTCAAGTGTTCTGTTCTAATTAGGTCTTGAATTCCTTGTTTGTCAATTAAGGTTTTACAATAGACTGGTACGGGTTCTAATGTACTAAAATTATTAACTTCAATTTTAAGTTTAGGCAGTTTTGTAGGTGGGGTTGGGTTATTGGTTAGTACGTTAACAACTGTTCTAAAATTATTGGCTCTATAAAGGCCAGGTTGCATTGTTACCTCGTCGTTTATCTTTTCGTACTTTGGTATTACCCAG
Organism: Tipula helvola; assembly: GCA_963556165.1. Taxonomy (NCBI): domain Eukaryota; kingdom Metazoa; phylum Arthropoda; class Insecta; order Diptera; family Tipulidae; genus Tipula; species Tipula helvola. The sequence continues at coordinate 380,267,426 of OY744481.1, read as the reverse complement.
TCTCCATTTTGTGAGGTGTCGAGCGTTACCGCATGATGGTAGAAATTCTCTGCCGGATAATATCGGTAGAATTTAAATTTATGGGTATTTAGTGATATAGTGTTGGACTTATAGTCAATTTTCGCTTGCATTTCTGCCATTGTTTCTGACCCAAGAATTCCATCAAAGAAATTGTGGAACTCTAATTCATAATACATTTGCGAAGGTAATTTATTACTAATGAGATTTAATTTGCCTTTTCTGTTTGATTTCTGAGTACCCAAAAAATTTTTAATTGACGTACTTTGAGGTTCTATTAGATGTTCTGGGATTATATTCGGACTAATAATATTTTTATTAGCGCCGGTGTCTATTAATAGTTTTAAGCTTTTTGTTTTGTCGTGATTTCGACAGATTAGATACGGTAAGAAATTTAGTCCTCCGTATCTGAACTTGGATCTGATTGAAAATTTTCTGGATATAGGTCTTCTAAATTCTCTGAATTTAGTATTTCGTTTGATGTGTCGTCACTATGGGTTACTTCGTGATTATTAATGATTCTTCTATTGAGAGTATTTCGTGATCTTGACGAGATGTCGATAGACATCGGTGTTTCCGTGTCCTGAATTGGTCCATTGGGTTTTCTATAATTGAATTCTTTGACATCCCTTGGTTTTGGTGTAAATTGGTTGAATTTTGGCTGGTTTAGTGCCATTTGGTTTATTTTTGAGGTGTACTGATTAGGCATGATAGGCTTTTTTGAGTTGTTTGAAATTGACTCATTTGTGCTAAATTTGCACAAAAATGCGTATGCCTCTTCTAGTGTTTTGGGTTTCGCTGCTTGTGCGAACCCGAAGTAAGGCTTCCTCAAGCCGGAAATGAAGGCCGCTAAAGCATCTTCTTCTATAAATGTGGAAATGGCTTGCCACGAGTTGTTATAAATGCTGTTTTGTTTAGCGAGCGTCTTTATATTTTGGACGATCTCCTTCGTTTTATTATGGTAGCTATGTACCGACATATTTTCAACTTGTTTGTGTGCCCATAGTTGGGACTTGTAATAGGAAAGTTCTTGTTTGTCGCCTAGGGCTTCAATCAAGATTTCCTTCATTTCTAAGAAAGTTTCGGGATCTCCCGCTAAACATAATATGTCTCTTGCCTTTCCTTCCACTTTGTTTTTTACCGCCTGGAAGTACATTCGGTATTGTTGTGGGGGGACTAGAGGTTCAAACATTTGAAGCGTTTCCTCGGCTGTTTTTAGCCAGGAATTTACTTGTCTTCGATTTCCATCGAAGGAAGGGATTGACTTTATAGGATCTGGTATCCTAAAGAGATCTAAGTTTGAACGGTTTTCGTTCAAAATTACTGGTGGAGGCTGTGCTTGCGCTTCCGTTTTTTGGTTTAGGTATGTCAATACCTGATCGTGCTCGGCTTGTTTTTGGCTCATCGAGGCTAACTGGCCCGCTATTGCGCCCAGTTGAGCCATAACCTGTTCCATTTCTGTCATTTCGTCAATGGAATTGGATTCTGTTAACTTTATACCCCTATTAGCGATAAAGTTATCACTTAGTTTTTCTTTTCTGTTTCGGGGAATCTTGAATCTGATTCTTCCCCCTTAAACAAAATTTTCACTATCGAAAAACTTTTATGAGATTGATTATGATTCACTTTGAACCTGTTATTTCAATTGATTTGTGATTTTGAGACCTTTTGGTCCACAAAATAAATCTAATTGAATTTAATTTTACAGCGTTTTTCGTCTTTTTCGCGTCTATCTCGTAGTGCGCGATGGATAACGTATACCAAAGAATAACCAAAAAAATTACGTCTATCTCGTAGTGCGTATTATTTGGGTAATCCTTTCCTCTCGTCTATCTGATAGTGCGTGAGGTTTCGGCGGTTTCACGTCTATCTCGTAGTGCGTGATGTTGCCTTTTATTATGCAGTGAGTAGAGGAGATTCAATTATTCACTGGTAATCGAATAAGTTTGCATATGGTTTAAAATTTAAGCTTAAATTTCTTACCTTGTTCTGCCTGCTACTGCTCGTGGTTTGTAGGTTCCGGAAGTATTCAATTGTGGTGCGGACGGCGTGATCCTCAATTCCCTTGGACGGTATACACCTTCAGTCACAGGACGTCAAAAGAAAAATCTACCGATTATGTGTTTTCTCTATTGTAGTTTAAGTGAGTTTTTTAAAACGATTCCTAATTGAGCGAGTATATTCTACTCCGTTTCGCAACGATTCTCGATTAGGCGAGTATATTCTACTCCGTTTCTTTATTTTTCACTTTATAACTACTCTAGAACTTGCACACAATAACTCGAAATTTATTCTGACGGAATCACTATGAGGTAGTTTTTATTCACTATCTCGGCACTGTTTTCACTACACTTGAACTAAACTTCCGTCTGTACGGCTGCGCCAATTATGAGTACGCAATGCACTTTCTTAATAAAAAAAATTATTTATTTCGACTATTTTATTCATTTACATTTAAAAGCACAATTACGACTGATTTTACATTAATGTTTTTACTTATTTATAACCTTATGTTAATCTAACTAAATTGATTATACAGCATTCTGGATATTTATGTTGAATTGTATGTTTGTTGAACACATGCAATTGTCCGTCTCGGATTACCACTCGTGTTTATCTTTTCTGCTGACGTTTGGATTGCGATTGTGGGAACGTCTGGCTGGTTTGTGGTATGTGTGGTATGTGCATACATAACTAAATATAAGTGAAATTGGATCCAACGACCTATTATTATCTTGGGAACGACTCGCAAGGCCACTTTTCCTTTGCTATTTACACAGCAAATTTAGGAAAGTGGATTACTCCAACAATGGTACTATGTTGATTTCGAAAACCAAATTGATGGTCTAGAATAATATGGCGTATGGTTCGTATTAACACGAATAGCTTGGAAATTGTGGGCAGCATGCTTATTGGACGATATGATGGAATTTGTGTTTCATTTTTTCCAGGCTTAAGAATCATTGTGGTGACGGATACCTTCCATTTTTGAATATGAATATTATTAGTTGTATGCAATTATCTGGCAATTTTCTTATCATTTTTCCAGTAATAAGATCATGCCCTAGTGCCTCTTTCGGGCTTATACAATTTTTAATTGTATTCTTCCAATTATTCCTTATCCATCATCCATTTGCTCGGGTAGCACGAAAGTATTGTTTCCTTGTGTGGTGCGAATACTGTCGTTATGTAGATGACCAGCAAAAGCATTGACTTTTTCTTCATCGCTTCTCGCCCAATCCCCAGTTGGAAGTCTGATCGATGGATTCGAGTTTGTTGGCCTTTTTAAATTTTTCCTTGCTTTCCACAAAGAGTAGCCTGTCCCTTCGGTTGCCGAAAGTTCACTTAAATAATTCTGGATGCTCCGGTTTTATTCTTTCCGCAAAGCAAATCTTAGACTCTTAATAGATTGATTTAATTTCCTTGCTAATGACGGCGATTTTGTTTGTTGCCATTGACGGCGATTTTTTTGCGTTTCCTGGATAAGTTCCAAAATATTATGTGATGTGGCAGTTTATTAACGGGTGTAGCCTTTTCAGTTGACAACGCCAGGGTATCTTTTAAATTTTCCGCTGCTGTATCAATATCTGCTGTTGTGATAAGAGGAATATTCAGTAGACAATTTTTTTCGATTAGCCTCCTGTATTGATCCCAATTAGTTCGTTTGTAAGACGTTTCGGAATTTGTGTCCTTAGGACGTCGGTACTCCCTGTTACTATTACCGGCGAGTAATCGGTAGACAGATCATAGCAATTGGTTGCCTTCACATACGTACGTGGAATGCCTTTAGTTACACAGACGTCAATTAGATCAGGAACTTTCTTTTGATCCGTGGGCCAGTAAGTGGGGTGACCAGCAGATAAATAATCCAGAGACTGCTCCTATATAGCTTCGTAAAGTTGTTTGCCTTTTGGTATCGACAATCTCGATCCCCATTGCACATGTTTAGCATTGTAATCGCCACCCGCAAAGAATTTATTGCCCAGCCGGTTAAAATGCATGTTTTGGAGGGCAGTAAAAACGACCGATATTTCACATTTTCCAGACCATTCTTCTAGGCGAATATTAGTTGCTTGGATGTGCTCTTTTTTCGTACTTGCTGACGACAGTGCCACCGTGTACTTTTCCGTCCGGATGTTGGGTATCGTATACTGAATACCCATTAATTTTAAAAAAAGTTTTATTCGTGAAACATGTTTCTGATATTAGCATGATATCTATACTGTGCTAGATGAGAAAGGCTTGTAACTAAGCTTTATGTTGTGAAAGATAATTCGCTATCCAAATAGCTATTTTTAGGACAGTCATTTTTAGTTTTTGACAATAATTTGCATTAGTGTGTTCATATTTTGCATCATCATGCTCATTTGTTTCTCCATTATCATCATGAAACTTTGGATCGTTTCGGTTAGTTTGTTGTCGGTTTCAGAATGTTTCCATAGGAGATCCTAGGTTGCGCAAAACTGCTGACATTTGTCCCCAAATTCCCGGTTTGTTGAACAACTGAAGTTCTTGGCGTCAAAGTTCTATGGTTGTAATTTGCCTTGAGCACTCTTTGCTCATATCGCAATTTTCGATTGATTTTGCGCTTTAAACCCTACATATATAGTTTGCGATGTGATTTTTGCCACAGTTACTGCAGCGTTTTACTGTAGGATCGTTTTTCACCTTGTTGCACTGTTTTGAATCGTGAAGTGCACCCCATATAACACAAATATCGTTTAAGGTACAGTAAGCTTTGGTTTGGCCATATTCTTGGCACTTGATACATGGGCACTTGATATATATCGCGTCCTTTCTCTTTTCCACCTCTGGCTCTAGTTCTAGGTGAAACATAAGTTGAGGTATCTTTTCGCGGTTTAGGATATTTGTAATAGATTTGGCATGGAAACCATTTTCCCTAAGAGCAGAGTGTATTTCGCTTACATCTACGGAGCTCTCAATTCCTCTTATGATAACAGTTAGCCCCTTTTGACTTTTTAGCTGGTATGTGTAATACCGTTTATGGATTTGGTCGAGTAGCTTTGAAATACCTGTTGCTCAGAGGTATGTATTTGGTCTGCAGATTGTTCCATCCTTGTCGCTTTGAATCTGCTTATCTGGATATTTTCCACAATTATGTGCCTATATTCTGGGCCTGTCAACTTGAACTGTTTCTTTTTTTGTTCTTTTTTGAGATTTCACTATAAATATTGCTGACCATTAGACCTACAGATATAGAAGTAATAGAACTTTTTGCGAGAAAAAGTCCTTTTTTGTGTAAGGTCGATCCACCATATCCTCGTATGTAAATTTAGTGAAGCGAAAATCACGCGGTATCACAAACATAAACATATCTGTATACACAGTAGGTGTAATTTCCCTTCACTCCAGGTGGCTTTATGTATCATTTGAAGTTAAATTTTGCAATCGTATTTCGATAATGTTTATGCATTTGACTTTGCATATACATAACAAAGTGCCGAAAAATTTATGCAGTCGCGAAAATGTATAATTTGCACAACAAAAACCAAATAAATTCACACCCACTCAGATTTTATATGCATAAATGTACTCGTTTAGAGACGGCGACTGTATAATAAAAATCCACCAAAACCAATAAAAAGCAAAAAAAAAATTTTGATGGATGGCTCTCGCGGGTTTCGGTTATTTATAATGCTAAAGTGTTTTTTTTTTTTTTTTGGAGTGCATACAGATATTATGACTTTCGCATGTCAAATTTACAAATTCATTTCCAAAGAGGTGATAATTAAGTGTGCGGTAATAAAATATTTTTGGGCGCAACAATGTTTGTCTGCGCTTATGGACACGGAATAATATATGTAAACGGTAGCCAATAAACATTCGAGATAATTATAGGGGTTATTAACGTTCAAGAAAGAACCAAGACCCAATTTTTTTTTTTTTGGACAATAAACGAATTAAACAATAAAAAATAAACTTTCAAAAACCATATAAGTTTCCACGATCAAAATAGAAGATCGCAATATCCTCTGGGGGTATATGGCAATATAAACATATAAAATAATCATGATCATTAAAAGTGACTCTTTCTCTTGATATCAACGGAACGAGTAATTAAAAAATTTATTTTGTTAACCTCTCGAACTACACAACACCGCACACACAAGTATTATAATCCACAGTCAATAAAATGCCAATAAATCATTTTTAGGTACTAAAGTTCTTCTTCTCCACATCATCATCATCCTCATGTGTGTGTGTTTACATCGATATATTCCAAAACATGAAAGGTTAAATAAAATTTTATTGATGCTAATCTTTTGATGTTTGTTTTTAGTTTTTATTGCACTATTTGTAGTTGATTTTAATTATTTATTTAAAGAGAGGTCTTGCCTCATAGATTTTTGTTGTTATTGTTATTTATGTATATGGTGATTGGATTGATGATTTGCATGTTCCTAGCGGTAAATGAATCTGCAGACAGCTTTAAAGGTCAATATGCTCAATTGGTGATTGATTTGTACATTTTGGGCGCCCAACGTGGGGTTTAAGTCACTTTACTGATCACTTTCTATTTTTTTTTGCACAGAAATACTATGCAATTGTGTAACAGTTTTTTGAGCGCCATTTAAGTAATAAACCATGCGCACCCAATCCATTTGATATTTATAAATAATACAAAATAGTTTACCAATATACCACGTCCTAAATCATTAATCTTAATAATTTTTTTGTGTTTGTGTTCATCATCTCATATACGAAGAGTGTGTGTGTGTAATTGTGTATGTATGTACAATGAAATCAAAAGAAAATTAATTTATTCATATACAAAGTGGTTTATTTACGATATAGATAGAAAACAAATCGCAAACCATTTAAACGATTTTTTTTTAAATCCTACGCGGGTTTTATTTATATCTAGATCTTAAGATTCGTTTACAGAAATCGATATATTACAGATTTCATATATCGAGTTTTTTGTTTAGTGATAGGTTAGGTATGTAAATATATACACAAAATTGTTAAATTTACACGATCGATAGTAGTTACGCGGGTGGTATATAAATTATTTGTATTGGACTTTCGAAAAGGAATTTCAATTAAAATCTAATTTGAAAAAAAAAAAAAGGTTTTAGCAGTTTTATAAATACGTAATGTATATAAAGTTCATAAAGTTCGCTAAAAACAATAACGTATAACGTATTGTAGTTCACATATATGTATACAAAATGACTTAACACAAAACAACCATATGGCATGTGTGTATATGTGAACCGTGCAGGGCAATGAAATGGTCAATTTTTTGCGAGATGTGCGTATATGACAAGGTATTTTAATAAACAAAACAACAAACACGATGAACTATTAATCATATTTGGATATGTGAATCGCGGCACATAACTTTCCAATTCGTATATATACATAATATAAGTATTTATAGAGAGATAATCGATATTGAAGGGTGTTATTATCTGGATAAATAATGATTCTGTATTAATATCCTTAAGGTGGTTAATATTGGGCCGATGCATTATTATAATGAAAATGATGAGAATGTTTGTGAAAGTATATACATCTACTTCGTAAACGGTGATATTTTTGTATAGGAAACAAATTTGCTTCTAGGGTAATTATATTACCAAATTATTCATGTTCTTGTTTATCATAATTTATGTGCGTTATTGTAATAATTCTCTGGTCACAAGATTATACCTTAAATATGTATGTTGTCTTAAGCCTATCACACAGAAAAAAAGTTTACGTAACGTAGAAGAAAATTTAAGTGAATTCCCTATGTGTTTTAGTCAAGAGGACAACCACAATAAAATTACGAGATTTGTTTAAAAATAATAGGGCTATTCAATTAAAAATCGGCGATCAAACACTTGGAATAATTGGGAATTAATAAACCGAAAATGCAAGCACAACAACTTTAACTTTTAATTAATTAATTTTTAAGGTTAGGATTTTCAATGGTTAAAGCACAAAATTTACTCTTACAATGACGTTTATAAAAAAACAGTATCTATCTGTACACAGCAAAAATGTTCACTTTCGAAATTTATAGTTTACGGTTTTGGTAATGATTAGCACAGATGGCGTGCCGATCATAATTTTCGAGAGTGTATTACATTTTAAATACATACTGGAATTCATTTACATCTGATATTTGAAATGTCAAGCTGAAAACTATTTACAAAAGCTAATACCGATTTTCCATCGTCATAGCATAATAGTATAATAGTATTTTGCTATTATACTATGACGATGGAAAACCGAAGTTCGTAGTATAATAGTATAATTATAATATTTCGTTATACTAGCTATCAAAAATATAATAGGTAGCAAATTATGTTTTTAACATTGTAAATTTATCTGACAGTGTATTATTTTGACAATTTGCAAAATTAGCATTCGAATTTGTTTTTTTGTGAATCTGTAGAGCTTGTTCAAATATTAATAATGGAATTTAAAGTTATTTTTGTGAAATTAACATTGTGAATATCGGCATTTATTTCTAAAAATCATGGAAAATTATTTTTTTATTTATGAATAAACGTTAAAATATTCAAAATAGGAATTATAACTACGTTCACTTAAAAATAACTAAAATTGGCGTTAACTTCATCGCGCGCGATGGAAAACCGACAAGGAATAATAAGTATTATAATAATGGTGGTGATCCATTATTATTTTGGTTTTGCTGTGTCTTTATCACGCGATAATAATACAATTTAAAACAATTTTTAAAAATTTTTAAAATAATTTAAAATCTATTTTAAAAGAACAAAAACTTTATTGTTCAGTTACAAAATGTTTTTTCTTTCTATATCGTGATATGTGTTATTTTTTTATTGTAGACCGGTTTCGAGCTTCGCTCTTCATCAGTATGATTATGCAACTAAACAATTTTTTGTGTGAAAATTTTGATGAAAATTATTGTCGGATTTCTATAACCATGTCGTATATTTTGTTATTTACAAAGTTAGTTTGATCGAAAAGAGCGAAGCTCGAAACCGGTCTACAATAAAAAATAACACATATCACGATATAGAAAGAAAAAACATTTTGTAACTGAACAATAAAGTTTTTGTTCTTTTAAAATAGATTTTAAATTATTTTAAAAAATTTTAAAAATTGTTTTAAATTGTATTATTAAGGAATAATAGTATAATAGTATTATACTATTATGCTATTATACTATGGACGATGGAAAATCGGTATTAGTATTTTAAATTATATGTTACATATTACTTAATATTAATTACATAATTTAATTTCAGATTTGGTAATAAAAACTTCAAGCAATACGGATAAACTATTAGGTACAACAAATTTGGATTCTATTAAAAGTTAAGTATACAAATTTTTTTGCTTATTACTCAAGTGACATTTCTAACATGAATTAATTTAGATTTTCCGATTGCGCTGAATGGGCTCTGATGCATGGAACCGAATATCTAAATATGTAAGTAAATTATATAAATTAAAGTAATTAATGGAATTAATGTTAAGTTTTGATGTTGTATTTCAGGTGCACTACTGATTGCCCGATGTTGATGTTTTTTAGATTTTATTTCAGGGAGAGAATTTGAATTTACAGAAAAGTTAAATCACAGATAAGAATATCAGATGTTTCAAGCCGAACAAGTTTTTGGCAATTCATTCTGGAACCCAAAACCTGAAACTCAAACCAATTTAAATTATTTTTACTGAGGTTCCATCTAACCTTTAATAGAAGAAATACAGTTAGACAAATACAGTTACACATTTTAATAAGCTGATTATCTTTTAGATGATTTTGTCCATTTTTGTTGTAAAAAATTACAACTACAATTTTTACTTTAATAATTTAACTTTAAAATTTAATATAACATATAAAATTGTTCAATAAAAGCAAATATTTGTTCAAATATATTTATATTTATTTACGATAGATGGTGTTACATGAATGTATTATTTTGAGTCCAAGATAAAATATTACAGACACATTTAATATTGGGTTCCAGTTCAAAAAACCGCAAAATCATTCGAACTTGGTTCATCTGATATTCTTATCTGTGGTTAAATATTTGGATTGGATCAGTTGGTTAAGATCCCACTAATTTAAACAGGATTTATCACATACAATTTATAATTTTACGAAATTGTGGATTTATATCAAATTTACGTGAATCACTGTTATAAATGTTATTTTTTACTGGGCCTGTTGATGGAGCACAATAGAATAATATTATTTTCTCTTTGGCGGTCGAGAATTCCAATCGTGCAATTGTTTCACGTTATTTTGTTAATGGACTGTATGTGACTAAGAAACAAAAAATTTTAAGAGAATTTGGTTGTATTAGTATAATTCACTAATAGAACCTGCACAGTACATTCTGTATATAGAATGATAATTGTGGTACAATCAGTATAGTCGCCGCGGCCTGATGAGAGGATTGACTTTTTCATAATCATAAGCTCATCAGTTCGAAACTGGATTAAATTGTCTTACAATTTTCAGATATTAACTTCAAATAAATTATAAATTAAAACATTGAAAACCTGTCGGCTATCATGGGTTGTTGAATGATTATTTCTCGTGTAAATAATACTAAATCATAGATAAGAATATCAGATGAACCAAGCTTGAATAATTTTGCGGTTTTTTGAACTGGGACCCAAACCCAATATTAAATTGGTCTGTAATATTTTATCTTGGACTCAAAATAATACAAAAAGGGTTCACATAACACCATCTATCGTAAATAAATATTAATATTTTTGAATAAATATTTGCTTTTATGGAATATTTTTATTTGTTACATTAAATTTTAAATTTAGATTTATTACAGCAAAAATTGTAGTTGCAATTTTTTACAGCAAAAATGGGCGAAATCATCTAAAAAAAATGAGCTATTAAAATGTCTCTCTACTAACTGTCTTTCTTCTATTAAAGATTAGATGGAACCTCAGTAATAATAATTAAAATTGGTTAGAGATTCATGTTTTGGGTTCAAGAATGAATTGTCAAAAACTTGTTCGGCTTGAAACATCTGATATTCTTATCTGGCCTATTAGGCCTATTTTATTTGCCAAATTCAAAATTGGTATTCATTTCGGAATCGCGTCCCTGCTAAAAAATACTATTAGATTTTTGAAAACCAAGTACACAGCGGGTATTCACGAATACCAAAATGGTATTGGGTACAAGCAATTTTTTTGCAATTGACCTTTTTCCTCATCTGTCAAATACAGTAACATTTGAAACGTCAAACGAGCGCGTAGGACAAGATAAAGTGAAAAGTGTATTAATTTGAAGTAAAAAAGTATTAAATTAGCGAGTATTACTAATTTTGAAGGTATTTAATTTGTTAATTAATTAAAACAATTATAATTATAATATTTTATATCATAATAAATAAAATATTTTAATAGATTAGTGTTATATTTTGTGAGAATGCCACTAACGTGTAGTGTATTTTAGTACCAAATGAGAGCAGATAAACACATCATGGATTTAATTAACGAAGGAGACGTTATTCTGGCGGATCGCGGATTTTTAATTGAAAGGGCAATTAAGAAGAAAAATGTTAGATTAGTTATGCCAGCGTTCAAAAACAGTACATCCCAACTAGAACCGATCACAATAGTTTTCAATTTGAACCCACCAATTTTAGGAGACCATAAATAAAAGACAATATGTACATTAAAAATAAGATTATTTAATATAAAACTAAAATTGTATAAAATCACATAATAAATTCATTTAATCAGTTAATTCATAATCAGAAATAAATTTGTATAAAATATGTATATAGCTAATTCTCATAGAATAGTTTTTATTGCCTAGGTACGTAGAGAGATCACCGTCTTTTAAACTGTATGGGCACTTGACTTCAACCGCCATAATTCCGCAGCAGCTGCAGCTCCAAATGCCATCTGGTGATGCGGCATAAAATGTTTTGTCTTTCCAGATAATTAAACCCGTTGGTAAAATTTGTAATCTATTATGTGCTACTTTGGATAGTGTTTTTAACGATTTTAGAGCCTCCTTTTCCAGTCTGCGTCCATAAGATATCGCTAATAAAATCAGATGGGTGCCATATGGCTTTTAGAAGACCTTGGATACCACCAGATATTGGAATATTTCGAAAAACGTCATATTTGTTGGTAGACTTTGTTCATCAAACTTCATCAAGTAAGGGTCACTCTTGAATCCTGAAATTTTCTCCTCGTATCGTTGTCTTTCAGGTCCCAAAAGGCTCATAGCATATTTAGATAATACCGAGATCCTCTTGTTATCATCCATTTCTACAAATTCACAAAAAATATTCAAAACATATAAATTTGTTATAAGAACATAACCTAACACTTTTAAAAAAACACTCTTTTCTACTTACTTTTCAAGAAATTTTTATAAATTTCTATTAATTTTTAATTCTAATAAAGTTAAGAAATAAATTACAATTTAAAATGAAATAAAAACCACACTAATTAATTAAAAAACACAAAAAATTACACAGCTCAAAATTATACTTTGTCCTACACGTTCACAAAACACCAAATTTTATCTGTCAAAAATTTTGGAGGAAAAAGGTCAATTGGTCAAATAAAATGCGCCTAATATGCTTCTACGTGTTAATCTGTAAAACACATTAAAATGATCTTTAGAATCGGTTGCATATTTGGTGATTACACGAATTAAATAATAATTAATTCAAGAGTGGAAAAGAAAAAGAAAATTATTAAAAAAACTTGAATTTTATTTTAAATTTACAAAGTTTAATATAATTTTGGTTTGTTTGATAGTTTTACTTGGAGTATCACAATCGTAATAATGAATAAGCAAAAATTGTATACTATACTACTATAATATATCATACTTCCGAGACATTTATCTTGCTATAATATTTAAGGGAATTATAAATGAAATCGCGACATTTAAATTGAGAAATTATTCTTCTTTAATTAAATTGTAAGTGAATGTAATCATAATGCGCCTGAATGTTGTCTATAGGAAATTAAAATAAAAGGTTAATTTAAGATAGAAGTAAAATGATGTTAATCAAAATATAGATCATGTTTAAATGTCAAATTTTCTTAAACCGCAAGAGCTACCAGCTTTCGGAAAACAAGGAAAGCATTGACGATTTTCCGCGAAAGGGTTGCCATCTATGATGAACTAACATTAGTGCTATACAACTAATTTGATGTTTGATTTAGTATGTGAAATAAACATTTAAATGATATACAAACGAATTCAAATGAATAATAATTTAATTTTAATAAATAAAATTGTACCTACCAGCCATTTCGTACTAAAACATTATAATCCACTAAACGTCAAATTTGATTTATACATAGTAGTATAGCACTAAACCTACGCGACATCTACATCAGTAAAATTGTCAATAAGAAACATTCACATAAGGCCATAAGTATAGTCCTGTGTTTAGTTATGTTGTTATATGGTGTGGATTCCCATATGATCCGCAAGCACCTAACTTTTTGAAATCCTGTTTGAACCCACGGTATCTTAAAAAGGATTGTACGATTTTGAATTTTGCTTCACCCATCTGTTGCTGCTGGTCAAGGCGGGGGATTGAAATGTTTTGGAGTCTATGCATACCAAGGAGATATGGTATCTGCTATGTGGAGTAACCCAAAACAACTTGGTGGGGGAATGGATTTGCATGTTGAATTGTAATTGAGTTGGAGTTGGGTTGAGGTTGGAGTTTAGTTATGGTTGCTGGAGTTGGATTTATTTGAATAAACGTTTTAACGCTTAAAATTATTACTTGTATATCAATATAATATTGGGAATCGACTCCAACCCTCCCGCTTCCAATCAAAATACCTAATTCTTTCTAACCAGTATGCCATTTGCTCGCTATTAAATTAAAATAATTAATTTGAAATAAAAGCTAAACGACGTTAAACTTTCGGGAGGAAGTATTTCTAAAGATCTGTTATCATTTGTATTCAACCGAATAGACGAAATATTTGTATTTTTACAATGAATTTCTCACAGTGACGAGCTACTTTTTTGTGCAATGGGTAAAATTTTGTTGTGAATGATATATTTAATTGGAGTTCTGATTTTCGGCTTTTAAAATTTAGTTTATATACAAAATTCAGCAAATTAGTTTTCAAACTTGATTCAAACTTGTTTCAAACTTGGCTCAAACATTTCAGTTTTGAAAATACAGAATGGTTAAACAGATTTTACAAACATAATTTGGTTATAAATATGTTCAAACTGCAATACCATTGTTAATATTGGTTATAATATTGACGTGAAATATTGGTTAAATACAAATTTGAAAAAAAAACCTTCAAACATGGATTAAACATGCCTCAAACTTTTACCAAACTTGACAAAAAAATTGAAAATTTGAACAAAACGCAAGTTTTAACCAGCTTTCTATTCATAATATGAACTCTTATCTAGCGTTTAAGCATGCAAATTTGAAAAAACAGCCATCAAACTTAGTTCAAATCCGTGTGCATCTGTGTTAACATACAACTTATTTAAATTATATTCTCCCAATGGTAATTTGATCATGAGAGTCAAAGTCTAGAGGAGATTTGGGTAACAGAGATTAAGAGAGACAAGTTACGAAAAAAAGTCTTTACCACATGAAATTATAACTAACGAAAATTCAGCAGAAACTTTAATTTTTAACACATAATGTGGTCAAATAATTTTCTTAGTTGCTGTTTTCCAACGATTTGGAAACCAGCACAACACAACCTGTAGAAACCGTCCAGACAAGCATAACACACTTTTCATACTGTTTTGTGGATATCACCTTCTTGAACAATCTCGCCAATAACAGAGCTCCACACAAGTCTAATCGTGGCAACGTTACTGTTTTTATAAAAACCACTTTTACTTTTGCTGCTATTAAACCAACACTAACAGTTTCATCAGAACATAAAATACGCGAATAAACGGCTGCATCGTAAGCTGCATTGGATGGTACCGCAAAAGGTGTTTAGTTCGCAATTTTGTTCGTTTGATTGATTATTTATTAGCCCATGTGACTTTGGTCGAAATATTTCCTTCAAAGACTTCATTCTTAACCAACCGTTTTTACAACGATAACAATATAGTAATTACTATGTGTGACGGCCACGTAGCAATTGCTATATTGTTGAAACGTGCGTTTTTTTCACCAGCATCTAAGGCAATTCAGAAATGATATACTGTGAATTGTGAATTATTAATTGTACATGCTATGAATTGTGCTTGCCGTTAATTGTGTGATGTGAATTGCTTGATGTAAATTGTGAAAAGTGAATTGTGCGGTGTTAATCAACCGTAACCCCTTGAGCCTTTGTGAATACATCATCTTAAAGTAATAAATAATAATTTGACACACTGTTTCTAAGTATTTTAAATGTTACAAATTTACGATGACGGAACTCTCGTATTCTTGAACCCAATCCACGAACAATAATGACATAATATTTATAATCCGTATTATACAGAAATTCCATTCCACTTACATATTCCAATATTTAAATCTCAAGAAATCACGAACAAAATACCACTTGAGACACACACTTACAAATAATAACGTCTTACTGTACATGGAATATTGTTAAAAGAAGCAATAACAATTTCGAAAATAATGGAATTGTGAAGAGAAAAAACAAAAACAAACAAAAATTTAAACTCGCAACTATCTCGTAAAGACGTAAATAATACACAAAGGTATAGATGAATAGACAAAATACACGGCACATATATGGCAATGATTACCAAATGCAGATATCTGAAAAAAATAAAAAAATACTAAAAATAGTGCTGGATATGGTAATATGTCAATTATTTAACTGACCTAACCGAATATTATTATTATTAAGACCTATAGCGACGACGACGACGACGAAGACAAACGCCTCGTGGAATTTTTGGTATTGTACAATAGCACGCCGCGCCGATTGATAACTTAATTTTCACATTAAGCTCACAAACTTTACCAATTTTATAATTTTTACAAATTTTGTGTATTGGTTCACGACTAATTTTAATGAATATGTTATTATTATGTATAGTATGTAAATCAATTTGGAAATGAAAAATTAAATTTAAATTTGCGAGTATGGCGCAAAAAAATGATTGATTGAAATTAATTTGCGGGAATTAAAAAGCAAAAAAGAAAATGACGAAACACTTTCACTTCATTCAGGTGATTATTTGTTATTAAATAGGGTGGATATTTTAAGCTATAAAATACTCGTTTGTTTGTAGGTAACAAAGAGCGGTACACGGGCGCGGATAATCTAATTAGCGTAACTCTAAGAATGGTGAGATTAGTTAAATTGCTGCCAGAATATGAAATAATGCTTTGTAGGAGCCAAAAACTAGGTTTCCAGTTTAGATTGGAGGTGTTTTGAAGAAAATGTGTTGGAATAAATAGGGTCTCTAGGAAGGAATCGCGGGTTTTTAGGCCTGACTCTAAGTCTACAAACAAACAACAGGATATAAGCTCAAGTGAGGCTGATCATTCCACTCGGGTCACCAAACATGAGCAAACTAAAACAAAGTGGAACCAAAACATAACGTTTCATCGGAAGACAGGTTGGATAAAGATAGAGCCACGCTTGCACGGGCAAAGAAGATCACCGAACTAAAGTCGGAAGTTCTTCATCAGGCTCACAGCTGAAAAAAATTAGATCTCAGGAAGAAAGTCCTAAGATCTCGTTATAAGGCCTTTCAATGAGGTCCTCAAGGATCAGCTGGAAGTGACTCAGTTATTGACCAGTCGCAACAGGATGGCAGTATCACGGCCGCCAATTAGAAGAATGTGGCAAGGGCCTTACACCTTGGGAAAACAGTTGGCAGCTTATACCACCGTGTGACTGAAATCCACCTCCATGTGGATCTGTAACAATGCAGGATAATCATCTATTTAGCGCTATCTTTTAACACAAAGTTCCGGACTATAATTCCGTCTATAGACTGGACTAGGTGACAAACCATGAGTTTTGGAACCAGGAGTTATAAACTTCTTCACTGATGGTTCAAAAACGGATGTGAAAGTCGAGGCTGGGGTGTTCTGTGAGGAACTTCTGTGAAACATCTCCCTTCGCCTCCCCGACTATTGTTGCATTTTGCAAGCTGAAGTAACTGCCATAAAGGAAGTCGTAGACTAGTTGTGAGGTATAATGTAACATCGGCCGGTGAGGCTGCCATTAAAGCGCTTCAATCACAACTCTCCAAATCGAAAGTAGTCCAGAAATTCCTCGTCTCTTAAAAAGATGGCAGATCAGTTCAACATCCATCTATTATAGGTGGCAGGACATGTCAATAGTACGATGTGTCACCAGAATTAAATAAAGCAAAGGTTATATTGAAATGTCTCTTACGTTAGAAGTTAGATTTGGCTAGATCTAAACAGCTGATATCACATCAGCGGTGTCAAGCCAGTATGGTTGTTGAAGTGATTACAGGGAACTGTGTCATAGCCAGGCATGCGAGTAGACTTGGATTCTTCTCACATGACTGGTACCGCAGTTGGAAAGACGAAGGCTAAAGCTTCTAGCGGCATCTCTTTTAAATGACCTGAAGGACCTCAGTAGGATGGACGTCAGGAGTATCCAGTGCTTTGTTAATAGCTTAAAATTATTTAAATGAGTATTTGCTATAAACCAGCTTGTGTCTATGCCAGTCTTCTTGCATCGCCACTTTAACCTAACCTTACCTAGATTTTTCGGGTCTGGCAAGGTTTAACTAATCATATCGCTATTACACGACTATGTCAAGGTTAAATAACTACATGAATTTTTATGCATTGAAACCCTGTTAAAAATCTCAACATTTTGAAAGTCCCTAAGTCCGAAATAGCAAACAAAAAATGTACGTCCGTCTGTCTGGACTTCTGGATGTCTGTAACCATATGGATATGGTATCTCGAGAACGGCTTTTCCGATTTAGAATTTTTTTTCGCCAATCTGTTTCTATGGTCAAGGCAGAGAATTGAAAAGTTTTTGGAACCTGAACGTCAAGAGAATGGTATTAGTGGAATAATGGTATGATGATAAAATGTTATGATGACATGATGGTATGATGGTATAGTAGTACGATGATATGATCATATGATACTATGATAGTATGATGGTACGATGGTACTATGGTATGATGATAATAGCCGCCTTTAGAGGTATGTCAATCAAATTTCAATGACAACATGCGACTTCATCATCGGGTAACACCGGTTATACCAGATAGTTTATTATATAAGCTGGTTTGAGGATTGAGTTGGGCGCCTAGTTTGCAGTTGAGTTAGGGTTCAGGTAGATTTGAGTTGAGATTGAGTTGAGTAGGAGTCAGCGCTTAATTTTGAAATTTATTTGTGTTAACGGTTGAGTTGGTAGTAAGCTTGAGTTGTTTTGAGTTGAGTTCGAGTACGAATGTAGCTTTTCGAGTCATGTTTATTTAAGGATTGAGTTAGGCTTTAGGTTAATACATTTAAGTTAAGAGTTTATACACGTTTGTTAGCTTTGCATTCGAGTTGATTTTGGGGTTAGGTTGGTCATTCCGTGTGGAGTTGAATATAGGGTTGAGATTTGGTACGAACTAAGTTGAAGGTTTAGTTAGCTTGTGTTGTGAGTTGTTCGATTGGGGAATTATCTAAAAGATGATTTGGGGTTAATTTGGTAATTGAGTTGAGGTTTGGGTTGCGGTTAATTTGGTTGGAAATTGAGCCGAAAATTAAGTTAAAAGGTTCAGTTAGGAATAACCCTTTATATTTATAATTTGGAATCTTGAATCGAAATTTTTAGGCTGACAATAGTTTTGATAGTATCGAGATGCCTTTAATGTTGCACGACTAAAATCTCTTAGGCTTCATAAAATCCGTACATAATCCGTAAATGTTGTAAAAAATTACTAAATTGACATGTCTGCTAAAATTACTGTTGGAAAACCAAATTAGGATCACTTTCACCGACTTCTTGAAAAAACAAGTACGCTTGAGTACCACATATAAAAAATAAACTCATCGCACCCATACTCAACTCTCATCATGCAAACCATTCAGAAAACTTAAGGCTTTTTATTCATATGTTTAAAATTGTAACTCGTTTTTGTTAAAAATTATAACAATGAAATATTTATTAAGCGCAAATATTGTATGTGTGTGTGTGTATTTTTTTTTTGGCAAACATATACACAAGTCACAAACAATATTAAATCAACAGACAGTAGTAATTTTTAGCTTACTGTAGGTCTTCTGATTCTATTGAATTATATTATGTTCATTAATACAGCTTCTTCTCTCTTAAAATTTATGTTATGTACCATATATTGGAAGCTGAGTCATCTACTGTTTTTGGAATACAATAGGAACGAAAAAATTAATTTTCGTGTGAAATACTAGAAGACTGTGTACTTAATTGAATATGGGTCAATGTGTGCACTCGGACAATAATTATTGATATTTAATTCAATTAAAACGATATAACGACAATTAGTTCGCTGCATATTATGATGACATGCGTGACAGGAATGACAATCATAATTTAATACAATTAAAAATTGTAACACGTCAAATTTATTGCAAGCGCGCGCGCTTGCTTTCACTTAAACATGTATACTCGTTTAATGTATAGTTAAACATTTGTCACGCTTTAATTCGTTAAATTTGATTTGTAAACACATTTCCACAAAAGACAGTCGAGTATCGTTTCTACCAATTCGGTTTAAAATATTTTTTTTTGTTTTTTTTTTTAATCCAACTCAATTGACCGGTTAATACTTAAACTCAATGTGTCGGTTTTGTTTTTTTTTGTTGAACGTTTTTATGTTTGAAAAGAGCTTACAAATCCCTGAACTAATTTTCATTTATATCGATCGGATCGTTATTTTTGTTGTTGAATTGATATGTATATAGGTACTTTCTAAAGAATATTTAACGTCATAATGCCGTCAACATATTTGTAAATATTTTTTTTTAGTTTTTCAAGATACAAATCTTATGTGTTTTCCACAACATTTCTTTTAATAATATTTGTGAAGTATACATGTATATAGTGTGGAGTAATTAAATCGATGTATGAACAATAATTAAACAGTCACGATTTAATATACACCATCGGATATTTTTTTTAATATTGAGCGCAAATTTGGCCATTAGAACCGGCCATAATAAAAAAAAATCATGCGGTGTGGTTCATTCCGTCTAGGCTGTTCATTAATTTTTTTTTCCAAAACAACACCCAAAATCGAACAACTATTATTTTAATTAACGAATACAAAAAAAAAATCATAATGAAAAGATCAATCGATATTATAAAAAATGTACGTCTTTATAGATAGTCGCTGATAAATAATTACCTTTGCACAAAAAAAAATCAATTTAACAAATCGTTTAATTGAATTTTTTTGTGCTGCTTGGAAATGGAATGGATATCACTTGTAATTGGTCCGTATTATACAGCTTGTTTTCAATTAATATTTTTGTTTTATGTTATTTACTCTATGGTGTGGTCTGAAAATATTTCAAAGTTTATGATGACGAAAGCAAAACGAAGGTAGCTATGTAGCTTTCAAAGTTATTGTACAAAATTATCAATCGATGCTACCGGATTTATTCATTCCATTTAGATTTTAGAGCTATAAGCCCTGTAAATATGAAACTATTTCATTAAATCTCTATAAAATGTCATTTTGTACTATACGCTAAACATCTGGTTCCCATGTAAGGTTCAACCCTTGGCTTGAGTTGGAATTAGTGTTCATGGGAACAATGTTGAAGTTAGGTTTTCGTTAATTCGTTTTAAACTCGATGAAGTTTGAAAAATGAAAAATGAATTCGTTTTAAACTCGTAAAACATCGTGTTTTAAGAAAAATGGTAGCCATGACTATACGTACAGAATACAAAAAGGGTCTTAGTTAAGACGCGAGTACTATTCGCCTTTAAAGCGCCACAAGAGGCGCTACAATAGCTCTGAGCCAAAGGGGGTCATATGTCAAAATGCTTTGGTAAAAGTGTAATGTAAACTATTTTTATTTTACAATAATTTAATACGTAAAATCTATTTTATTTACGTTCAAATGTATATTATAATCATATAATTTTGTTTATTTCAGATCAATCAAATTTGTTCAAAAGAAAAGATGCGTTTACAATGTGTACGTAGTTTGTCACAATAAGTACTGAACTTTGGTACACTACACATTTTTAATTACTTTTGCGGTTGCTCATACTCGATAAATTTCATTTTTACTAATAAAACCTTATTTTAAAACACAAATAAAGAAACAAAATCACTGAGCTATGTGTGAATTTTTTTTTGACGTTTGGCCCCTTTCGGCTCTAGTTCTTGAATAATCTGCCAGATATCAGCCACTTATGAAAAAGTCTTACATAAGACGATTTTTAGTCTGTGACTGTGCGTCAGAATAGGCCTGTTAGATTGTGTCCGAAACCTATGATAAATATTTTTTAGTAGATACTCATTTTTGACATTTGTTTGAAAACACCGCATACACCAAAATTATCACAGTTAATTCTTATGTCGTTTTCGATTGAATAAAAAAAAGCACTCTGGAGGAGAAAAATTTGCTTTTTTTTGCTTCTAGTGTGTTAAAATGATGTTCTAAGGGTCAAATATTTTTGCTCGAGAACATTTTTCAGAAATCTTGATTTTTCCGTAGATTTACCCCTCTTTTACATAAATATGTTTGTAGGTATATTCTGGTCTGCCATTTGGCTAGTTGGCTGCAATTTTCAGTTTGAAAACTTCTAATGGCTATTGTTTGTTTAGAAGTGTCATTAAATTAATCTGAGCATGGCATCGGAATATGAATTTTTTAGATTTTATATTTGCAATTTTGTAGTTTTTTATATTTTGACAGATAACCCACAAACATAAAAGAGCAATTTATCTCATTGCATGTTCTTGTTCGATTGACGCCGAAATTGAGATTGCTTTTCATAGAGAAAAAAAACGAATGGGGTTCAAGCTCCACCTGAACCGCAAATGTTTGGTAAAACATAAAATCAAAAATAGAGGTAAGTATTGTGACGATTTTGGCCATCATACAACAAGCTCACGTTATGAACAGCAAAAGCTTAGATGATTAAGTGTTATAAACCCGACCGATGGCAAACAGAGAAAGTTTTTGGTTTATTTTAAATCGTTAAATAAAGAAATAAATCTGCTGTCATAGCTCCCACTAGTAACAAGCGGATAGATTTAAATAGTAAAATCAATGCAAATATCAAAGGGTCTGCTCGAATACTGTGGTAATTATTTTCTCGTTGTAGTTTTTGACATTTTAATGTTAAAATATTCCCCTTCTATTTTTTGGCTGCTCGAATACTATTTACGTTTGACATTTATTGTGAAAATTTGAATTGAATAATTTAACGGTTTTCGATTGTTGAAATGCATAATTTAAATTTAAATAATCTTATTTTGTTATTAAAGGGACGAATTTTATCATAAATAAGTATTCATATATTAAGTATTCCACTTTACTAATACTAAATTAAATCTTTTATTATTCTCTGCCTTGAGAACTTTCCAATCTTATCTTAAGTCATTAATTGCCATTAAACAGAAATTTTCTAAAGGTTTGAAATTTATATTTTTGCTTGTGGAGAAATAGCCAAAATGTTGCAAAGTAAACTCATGGTTCCACACATGGCATTGACCTAATTTGTTGGATAGCCTGTGGTGCTACTTATAGTCATAGAATGGTTGTAGCATTAATGCGAAAGGTCTATGCAACAGTTACAAAAATAGTACACTAAATAAAATTTATTTAAGGGCGGATCACTAAATAAAATACATTTATTTAGTTTAGATTTTTATTATCTTTGTATTTAATTAGAATTTTTTGAATTTCATTTAAATTAAATTTTATAAAATCTAAATTATACAATTTTATATTTAAATCCAAAGTCCAAACGAAAATTCTTTCCTTTCCTTCAAATTCTACCATGGTGTAAGACTGTGGTAATTTGAATGAGTGCGTTTTATGGTGTGTTTTACGTCAAAAACTACAACGGGGAAATTGTTACCACAGTATTCGAGCAGGCCCAGTATAGAAAAGTAGAGTGAAATAAAAGTACACAGTGTTTTTAATTTCAAAATCCGAACGAACTCAGTAGCCCAGTTCGTAACAATATTTTTGCTATATGACATGATTTGTTTTTTTATTTTTTGTATTTTAAAAATGATTATCATTGAAAATTATGGTATGCAATTATATTACATTGGGAAAAGTCGGACGCACAGAAATATTTAGCTTCAAAGATGCCGTCATGACATTTTAACACAGCATACATGTAACGTGAACACTGAAAGTACTCTCGCTATGTTTTTTGTTTTTTTGTTTCTATTTTAATGTGATAAATAAAAAGAGAGAAAATATTTTTATTTAATATAACATTTTACATGGCACGCAACATTTTAACGCAACATTTAGCATAACATTCTAACGCAGCTTGTAATATGAACCGAAAACTAGTACCCTAAATGTTTTACAAAACATAAAAATATCAATCGAAAATGACGTCTTGGTTTCGACCGCAAATCTCGTTGTCATTTTTGCAATGGGAAATATTTGTTTAGATGGTTGTGTGGGTATTTCGGTTGGATGTGTGTGTCTACTTTTTGACGTTTGATATAATTTCGAAACTGATTGGAAATTAATGACAAGTTTACGGAAGAATAGTATTGAATAGTATGATACAAAATCGTGAGAAGAAGGTTTATCAATATCCTTAATTTATTAATTCAAGATTAATTAGATTGTGTTTCTAAATATAAAAATATACAGCGTAATTAATATTTATCATTAATATAGTCCACAATGTAATTATACAATTGTAAATAAAAAAAATTAACTTTGAGCCGCTATGTTGGCCTTGGCATATAAGCCATTTTGTAATATTTTGGAAAAAAATTTAGGGATTTGGGTGATACTATAAATTATTGCTCCAAACTCGCGAAAATTTGGTTTAATGATAATGAATCACATTTCTACAGAAGATCATTACGGCAAGCCTCTTTCCTAAAATCCCTTAAAACTATTGATACTAGACATAGGTATAATAAAAGAAATGATAATCCGCATGTCGAATTAACCAAAACAATACTACAAATGTCAAAAAATATATATACACCATAGGGTGGTTCAATAATTTCAAAGAGAAAATTTTATATTTTAGTACTATGAAATAACAATCAAACAACATCTAGGCATTAGTTCCTTTTCGTTGTAATTTTGGATGTCTTTTTATTTGTGTTGGTTACAAATTTTGTGACATTTTTTTTGTGTATGTATACTATCCGTGTGCAGTCCGTTGTAAAAATTACAACCAAGTTCTCTGTCGAAACGTACACTTATTTGTCTATTATGAATAGGTTTGAGGACTTTTAGGCCCGTTGTACATTTTAGCTAAGCTAAGCTATAAAACATATCTTAGTTTAGCTTAGTTTAGTTCGCTAGCTCGACATCCGCACATTTGAGCTAATAAATTGGTTCACACATACTTATACTCCTATATTTTATTTGTGACGCACACATTAGGTTACTTCAAATTAATTCTGTCAATCGAAAAGACGACATAATAATATCTGCAGATGATTAGAAACAATTATAGAAAATAAACTTTATTATCTATATGATAAATATGTTTAAGAAATTTTTGCTTTAATATTATATATTTAAAATGTCTCCCTTTCGTATAGAATATTTTGACAGAATGAAATTTAAATAACATTGTATGTGCGTCAAAAATAAAATATAGGAAAATGTCATTGTATTTGTGAGAAACATAGCTGAAAATTGTAAGGCGAAGACAACTCGAGCTATGTTTATTTTCATAGCTCAAAGCAGTACAACATAGTTTGCTTAGCTTAGCTCATGTGTGCAACGATTCATTAAAACCCTTTATTTACAAACAGAGCTATGAACATAGCTCAAATCGTTTAGCTTAGCTTAGCTGAAATGTACAACGGGCCTTAGGATAGGGTCATACTCACAAATGTAACCGATAAAATGTGTGACCAAACTTCGCGCCGAAATTTGTGGTGGTTACCTATGTAAATCCCTAGATCGAAAATACATATTACAAAATCGGAAATCACATCCTTGACGAAGAAAGGGGGCTTCTTGCTATTCTTAAGCATTTTTAAGCAGCAATTCTATAATCAAACGTAAACTTGTCATTCATTTACAACCAGTTTCAAAATTGTAAATCCACACGAATCACACGATCAAATATTTCCCTTTGTAATAATTACAATGAGATTTGGGGTCGAAACCAATATTAAGGCTGTGGACCAATAGTCTGGTAAATTTTTGTTTTACCTACTTTCTAACAGTGTACAGAGTAAATTGAAATATTGTACTAAAAAATTGGGTAAAATATGAGAAAAACAATCAACGACGTTGTTGTTAACTTTTTGACGTTTCAGTGATTTTGGTACAATCTCCGCGTTTAATAATACTACATGCACTCAAAGATAATAAAATAAATTTTACTTTTACGAAAGAAAAACAATAAAAGATATTTGGCGTTTCATTTTGCACCTAATAGCCAGCGATTTCAACCCTCCAAACCATTTTACTTCTACTAGAAAATTGATAGTAGACGCCAATTGAGGTAAATGTGTACTAAAATTGAAATTGACTGTACTAAATAATTTACCCGACTATTGGTACGCAGCCTAAGATATGTTGTTAGAATTTAGTACTTCGACATTTAATGAATTTATGGGTCTGTTTGATAATTCGCACCGTGCGGTCAGTGCGTACTGTTTTCCTTGTCTCCTTTAAAATAAAGAAAAAAATGTACACTGCACCGCACCGTGCGAATTATTAAACATATACCGTATTATAATCTAAATAGGCGTGAAATATTAGCGCTATACCTATACACTGTGTTTACACTAGGATATCATGAAATCGATTACTCTGATATCATGATAAACCAATTGAGTAAGGTATGATTGACAGCTGTTTCAAATTCGTCTTTTCTTGCGCATATCGTCATTCGGAGCGATAAAATCACAAGGCTTCGTTGTTTTCACAAAAACTATCACCGCAAAACAATTTGATTTGTTTTTGTTTGCTATGAATATGAACTAGTGTTTATAAAAAAAAGTATGTATGTATATCAAGAAAAAAGCACCAGATGACAGAATTTTTTTGTGAAAGAGATAGAAATACATGCGCTTGATCATATACCTATAACTTAAATTGGTTTATCATGCTCTGATATCATGAAATCAAGTATCGTTTACATTAACTTTAATGAATCAACGTATCACAATATAATTTTCTCTGTATGTGTAAAAATCTGACATTTCGTGTAATGTTTTAATATGTCCTTGACATTTATTTGATTTAATTTTCTTTGTGTTGGTGCATAAAATCATGAGATCCACAAAAATTTTTGGTGAAAAAAGAAATCAAAACATGGCTTTTTGAAATAATTCGATTACAGCGCCCTTTTAACGCCTAGGCGTTATATTTGAAATTCATCATAATAAATAGAAATAAAATACAGTCTTGCGGTTAAAAAGCAAAAATAGAGTAAGTTGAATTTTATTTCCGATCATCACATGTCAATTTTAGATTCAGACTTTTGGAGCTTCGTGATCTTCTAATTTGTCTTTTAACTTAAAAACTAATGAGAAACCTCTTTATAACGTAAATATGTGGAATCTACATTTTTAAAAGCGATAAAAATGTACAGTCAACTTGATTTAGCGAAACTAAAAATTCTAGCCTATACATTTATGTATGTTAGATATTTTTTCGTTCGATTGAAATATCTTACTTTTTTGAATATCTGAAATGTAGACTCTATAGATCGTGATATTTGTTCATTTTAGTACCGCAATTGTCGCTAGCGTGAATTATCTTTTCCATAACAAATGAGATAATTTACACTAGCGCACCTAGCGTAAATAATAGCGAAGTTGATGTTTAGTACAAGTGCTAAACATGATACAAACGCTGAATGCGGCCGATGATGAAGTCCCGATTGATTGATTGGCATACGCTGGCAATGTGACCTTTCTTTTCGCACATGTCACAACTATATTGGGCTTCCTAGCACTTAGGTCATCAGGATAAGATTTTAACCTGTTTGAAGAATATTTGTTAATAGATGGTATCTTGAATTCTTAGGTACCTAGAAACTGTAGTAGTGTGGATAAAACAACAACAACGGTGAGTAATAAAATCACATATTTATTTTTTATCGAGTTATGAATCGTGATAATCTTGTTTTGCTAAGATCGTGTAGTGACAGCCTGAGAAAAATAAATATAAGAGAGATATGCGACCAATTAGTGAACAATGCGGGAGACAGAACAAAGAAAAAAAACTACTTTTCACGTTTTTGGTAGGAAAAAGAAGTTTTGCTTCTGGAAATGAAAGCTTGCCTAGGGCCCGAATTTTTCTAATATTTCGAGGGGTATGAGAACAAAATTTCCCTAGGGCCCAGATCCTTAGTCCGCCATTAACATTCACCAAATAAATTAACTTGTGTACATTCATAATTCCCAAGCTAGTCGAATTATTTTGTCCTATTTCTGGCAGCATTATACATAATCAACATTATTCTATTCTTTTAGTATCGCCACGATGAATAATCAAAGGATGATGTGCTAGCCTTCGGTATTGTTTTGTTCGTTTTTCTCGTCATCGATATTTGTTAAGCTACTTTCTAAAGCATCCTAATCGAGGATCGACCACCCGCAAATTTTCTAGTTCTATAGGAGCCTGTAATAATGACACGAAAGATGGGGGTCCCTTGAATTGTGCATTTCAACAAGGGAAGAAAATCCCTAAGGATTGTGCAGTTTGGTCGTTGACTCTGCTATGCAGTTTGGTCGTTGCCTCATACAAATTTCTTATTAGCAGTAGGAGTTTCTAAAGAGAGTTTCTATAAATGGATATTAATCAATTTACTTGGGATTGTAAATATTTATCAATAAATTCTTAAACGTGACAACCTTAAAATTCCAAAGACAAATAAATTTGATGCGGTACGATCACAAAAAGAAAAAACATTAAAATTACAAAAAGAGAAAATCAAAAAATTTGCGCCCGATGCGGTGAGCACCATAATTACATACCCAAAATTGTGATGGTTCATATCATTACAAAAAAATCTTTTGTTTTTATTTTATGCTTTTAACGCGATAACATCAGAGCTGACCCTAAAAATATGATGGCACGGTAATCGCATAATCACTTTGTGATCACTTATGAACGCGATTCATTAATTTATATGAGCAACATTGTTTTCCGTCATATTATATTATCATCGATCAGACGGATCGTATATCTTGATCGGGAAAAATTGCATAATACAACACATACCTAAAAATGCGGTAAAATATGTTTTGTTGCGCGTATTTATGGAAAATTATGTACATTGAGGGTATATATTTATACGAATAAATATAAATTATAGGTTATATGTATACATAAGTTATTAATATCGGTTATTTCTAACCTGTATGATTTACATTTAAACGGATACACTTGTTTTCTTAAACGTAATATCGCTTGTCTTAAATATACTCTAATAACCGTTATTTTGATCGGGATTCTCATATAATTTTGATCAATTCATAAACCCATAATTACAACGTTTTTTTTTTTTTGGTTTTTAAAACGCCTCCAAGATATTTAACGAAAGTAACAACAAAAAATTGTGTGTGTTAACAACATTGGAGATATTTTCTTATGCGAATATACGTTTGTTGTTAAGTAATGCACGCGGTTATAAAGATGAATTCGCATGGACACCACCAATAACCCTTTAATTTAATATTCTTGTTAAATAGTTTTTTAATTAAAGGTAATTAATTTTAATTTTTATTATCAATAAGTATTATGTTTATGCGGTAAGTAAGTAGCCGCGCATAATAAGTGATCATTAGTCTGCGCGCAGGTTGTTTTTTGTTTATAGGGAATGCATGCGTAAATCAATTTTTTGTTTTGTAAATATTCAAATTAAATCGATATTATGTAAATTTGATTATATCCATTTTAGGTGGGAACATGTCTCAAATTTGAATAAAAGCGTATATACATATTTTGTTCGTTTGACATTAATCTTTTAATGATCGAAGAACAATCAAGAAAAAGGCAAACAATTGACACATTGCTTTTCTCGTGTACATAAAACTAAAATTGAATTTAAAAAGAATTAAATTAAGTGTACGCGTATATTGACTTAAAGATGACAAGTTTTATGGGATAGTGAAAGTAGACAGACAGACAGACTGGAATGTTTGTTTATAAAAAAAATCTAAAATTTATTTGAATGTTAGATAATTGTTGATGCCCAAAGTAAGTGACTAACTATTATTATAGTAAGGTGTAGTTTTACTTTTTTACATTTTTATTTGTAAATTTTTTAGAAATGTCGATTCCAATCAAATAAAAAAATTCTCATTAATTCTCTAAGGATAAGATTCTGTAATAAAAAATTTGGGTCTATCCGTCTCTTCGAATAGCACTTTACCCACAAAGTGTCCGATATAGTTCACCAAACCAATCATTTATCCCCAATATCACAATTAGTCACGACAATATAAATCTTCTACCCCATGCCGCCAAATCACAGACTCACAATTAATGTTAGATTATTTAGAACGAACACGAGTTGAACAGCAATGAAAGTCGCATTCGCCATTTTTCATCTTCGACCTTTAATAATTAGATCCCGTTATACATCTCTATATACTGTTGAGAATCCTTAAGAATTTAAATTATTCCGTTCAAAGATCATCCACAATGTTCAAAAATTTATTTTCTGAAAATTTGTGCCGTGAGAATTGGCTGATATAATTCGTTACTCAATGCATCATTCTGGGTGGTTCATCGCTGTGCACCATTCGAGAATATAATATTATAAAACACAAAATATACAAAATCAGAATTAACGTTAAATATTTGTTGTCACCGAGTCCCACACTCTCACATCCTTGTCACATAGCATTTCATGTTCAATATCTCCCAGCGTTCTCCTAAACCTACCCCACCCTAATTTGATATTAGGATTTATAGCATATTCGACCTTTAATACCATGAGAATTTATTACTTATGTACATATAATACCTTTAAATGCGATTTTATTAAAGCAATTCACAAATAATGTATCTGTTGCGCACCCCTGGAAAAAGATACATTTTGGAGACTTTTGACAGCTGAGTGAGTTATTGGCGTTACAGAGGTCTAGACACATTTAGGACAGTTTTATCATGGAAAATTCCATTGTAATACAATAAATTTGTGCTATTAATAAATTATTCTATTCTTCCCTAGATGTCACCGTAACAGTATCAAACATCTGTAGCGCCTACCCGTTTCCGTGTGAAATATTCGAACTAAAAAGTATGTTAAATTTTAATATTTTGAATTTTGTACTTATGAAAAACAAAATTGATGGGGCCGTGAATGAGTAAAATGTGGTGATAGATTGTGGTGGTGAACGAATGATTGTATTTGATTGCGTGAGCCGCTACAAAATAAAAGAATTTTACGAAGAAAAAACGTTTTTTGTTTGCTGCATATTAAAATTTGGTTTCTTTTGTTCATATGACCAAAAATTCAAAAACTGTTACGGTGACACCTAGGGAGGAATAGAATAAGTTATTAATAGCACAAATTTACTGTTCTAAAATGGAATTTCCCATGATAAAACTGTCCTAAATGTGTCTAGGCTATTATTACCGGAACAATAATGAAATTTCGAAAAGTTTTAGTTTATGTATATATGGAGCAAACCAATTCGTATTAGAACATTAATTTTTGGTAAGCGTTAAAGTAAAGATTAGAAAGGAAATTAAAAAGTGAATTAAAAAGTGTTTTAAATAATAAAAAGTGATTTTGTGAATTTTTGTTAATAAATTGTGTTGTGTTAATTTTTGTGCTTGTGTTTATTTAAAACTCGTTGATGAAGTGTTGTGTTTTTTCAAAATTCAGTGATACGAACCTTGATTGACAAGGCAAAAACGTAACAATACTTAAATTCAACGTACATTTTAGTTCGACTATTTCACATGGAAACGCGTATTAACCGATTTGTACAAAACAAGTTTAACTGTTTTGTATAAAAAAATTAGCAAAACAAATCAAATCTTTAATTGATATACACCAATCTTTAAGGGCGGTTATCGTTAAGTTTAGACATCTAAGTTCGAAGATTCAACAGTATGTGTACTGTGAATTTTACATATATAGATCTTGACATTTTCATCTGCGTAGATTTAAATGTTAAGACCGCAAAAATTTACACATTTGCAATTAAATCATTAATAAAATACAAAACACAAATTTCTCCGCACCGCATGTCAGTAACCTCTAAAGCTTAAAAATAAAAATCATTTCTATTTATTATTAACATACACAATATTTTCATCAATTTTAAACAATAATAATGTAGTCTAAGCTAACCTTAGATGACTTTGCAGAAAACAACAAAATCTCCAAAATATATACTCCTTTTGGCCCGGGCGATGTCCAAACCAACTTTTCATGCGCTTTTGTTGTATTATACATTGTACATGAAAAAAAAACACAAAACATTAGTAATAACATTAATAACATTTGCAAAAATATTGTTAATCATGTATTTGATATACGGCATAAATTAGGTTGAGCCGAAATACCAGCCTTCTAACCAGTTATTCAAATTTGTACACCGCATCATCGAGACAAAAAGGTGTATTACAGTGTTCAACGTTCACCGGAAATAACAAATAAATCAAAATGTACATAAATAAAAGATCGATAAGTGGATTTAAATATAATAACAACTTTTTAAGAGATTTGAACCAAAGTGCGGCTTATCTAAACTATTCAATCAATCTGTGCGCGCCTCCGCGTCTTTTTATATTTTTCAGACTACGACTTTTATTGTGTTTGTTGTCGTCCATATATGATATAATTTGATTTTAAATTCGATGATTTGTTTATATTTAAAAGTGTTTCATACCTTTTATATATGCGCCCCAACTTGTTAAAATGTGATGTTTAACCTATAATTTATGTCGCAACATGTGCGACAAATTACAAGACAAAATTATTGTTAAAAACAAAAAAATTAGCGATCATCTATTTAATAAATATGCGCAAATGGTTTCGATTCGATAGACTTGATAAAAACATCCAAATAAATGTTGTACATACATAAACATATATTTTGAAATGTCAAAATATACATAAATTTATGAAACTCATTAATTTTGGTTCTTATATATTCATCTTATTCGTAAGCAAGGTGTGTGCGCCATATATACATACATAAATGAAGATCGATCGAAGAAGAAGATTACAAATGCGGCCTGAAAAAAATTAGTTTAATTTATTTAGTTTGATTGATGATCAAAAATGACCATAAATTTTATTAAATTGGTTCATGGAATATGCTTTGTATATAGTACATAATATTTATCCATCACTGTCAGTGATTAAATTCAGCGTGTAAATAAAACAGCACGCGACTTATCTTCAAGTGTTTTATAGTGATTGAAATAAAAACAAAAATTCAACTGATCTTTATCAATTATCACATTTAATTATCAAAAATAATGAACGGCAAAGAAATCGATTAGTGTCCTGGCTTACTTGTCAACAATTGTTTTTTAGCAAGTTATAAGTTTATAGAATTGTTAAAAAACACTTTTTCTTTCGAATTTTAATCACGTGCCATGCAGTTTTACTAATCACATTGAACACAATTTACTGATCAAACTCAATAAAGGAGAGAAACCTCACTAGATGATCAGAAATTTGGTTCGGAAAATTTCGTGTAAACTAACTTAACCCTGTAATCCTTTATTCAATCCAAGACAATCTCCAACTCAATCCCAACGATATCCTCCTAAAATGTTTATTCAGCATTTTTGACGATTTTACAGAATAAAAGCTAAAACTCGATATCTAACATCGTTGGGTTTGTTTCTTGGGTTCCAATTGACTTTTTTTGCCTTGTTAATCAACGTTCGTTACAATGGATTGTGAATTTATTTATTTACACCAACAATTAGTTCAACACAATTTATTAATAAAAATCTACAAAATCACTTTATTATAATTTTTGCACAATTTTACTGTTCACTTATAATTTTTAAATCTCACCACAACACTTTTTAAATCACTTTTTTAATTCACTTTTTAATCTTCACACTATCGCTTACCAAAATGTTCTAATTCGAATTTGTTTGCTCCTTATAAACTCAACCCAAAATTTCTCGAACTTTCATGATTGTTCCGGTAAAAACAGTGTAGAATCATTTAGAACAGTTTTATCATGGAAAATTTCATTTTAGTACAGTAGAACCTTGCGCTATCAATTAACTTATTCTATTCTATCCTAGGTGTCACCGTAAGAATATGATTGTGTTTAAACTTTCTTGCGACTATCGAATGTCGTTAAACGTAAATCGGCTATATATCAAAACTGTTTAAAAGCTGCTTGCGAACATGAACTGAACTTAATCTAACTTCCAACGAGGATTCGACTCTACACCTAAATAAATCACCAGCTGTACCCACCGCTCAACTCCAACTCAACACCATACTCGACCCCCAACTTAACCAACTACTCAATTCCAACTACATGCGTACTTCAACTGAATCTAGAACAACCTATGCTAACTTTACACGCAACTCGTCCCTCAATTCAACCCCAACACACAACATTCCAATCCCTAAAACAGCCTGCGTACATAAAATCAACCTCCATAACGACCCCCAATTCAATCCTCAACTTAACTACAAACTTAATGCCCAACACGTTCCGAAAAACTGAGCTAGCTCAACTCAGAACAACTCAAGCTAACTTCCAACTTAACCCTCAACGCAATCCCAAACAAATCCCGAAATGAACCGCTGACTCAACCTCAACTCAACACCAAATAAACGCTAACTTAATTCAGTCTCAAACTCTCAACTCGACCCTGAATTAAGTCCTTAACTCAACTTGGAAGTAAACGTCCAACTCAACTCCCAAATTAAGATAGTCTGAATTGATGCGTATATGAACTTACCTTAAAACGGCTCTTATCGGCTTTTGCGAATCGAACAATGCTAACACGTTGAAAATAATTATCAAAGAAAAAAAATAAAATTCATGACTGAGCAAAACCTTCGAAAGTTTATAAGCAATCCCATAACTATATATATATAAAAATGAGTGTTTGTAAGCTTGTACATATGTATGTACGAACGACATTTAAACAAATCCATACGCGATATGGATGGTAATAGTAATGGTCATGTTAGTGGTAATGGTTTAACGGTATAACAATAATGGTATAATGGTACGATGGTTTGGCGGTATAGTGGCATGATGGTATGATGGAATGATGGTATGATGGAATGATGGTACGATGGAATAATGGTATGATGGAGAAATGGTATGATGGAGTAATGGTATGATGGAATGATAGTGCAACGGCGGTTTTTCGAACCGCGTTGATTTGAGGAATGGGTTGGACGTTGAGTTTGGGGTTAGGTTCATGTTGAGTTGGGGGTCGAGTTAAACGTTTAGATAGGATTGGGTTTAGTTCATACACACAACCGCTTTTCCGACTATGTTAGTAGTGTAGGGATTGAGTTTGTGGTTGAGTTGAGTGTTGAATTGGGATTGAGTTCTGATTTACTGAGCATCCTGTTGCGGATTTATTTTTGGAGAGTTGTGGATTAAGTTGGAAATTAGCTTGAATTGAGTTCCAGGGGTTGAGTGGGATTTATTGAGCTTTATTTGAGGGTTACAATGAGATTTGAGTCTTAAGTAAGCTTGGCTTGTTCTGATTGAGCGTATGTATGCATTTTATTTCGAACCATGTTGAATTGAGGATAAATCTCCAAAAATCTCAAGGTCCAAAATTTTCTAAAGCGTAAGAGAAAGTAAAATTTTAGAGAAATTTTAAACTTCTTCATATTTCGACGACTAAGTGGTAGTTTCGGTTTTGTTAAACAAAATGACAGCTTACAAAATGGTAATCAAGCGCAACTGTGATACGCAAAAGTGTTCAGAACGCTAAAAACCCCTTCGGAAGCTGTGGAAGAACAAGGAAATGCACTGCAAATAATATTCAACCTAAGTCGCCAACGAGTTCTGCCTGAAATTTTATTTGCCATAAATTAGAGTCTTATACCGAATCGAAGAAAAGGTTGCAGCTATCTACCTTCGGTTTTGTTCAATTGGTTCCAAGAAAAGCGAATGTTGATTTCATCCAAGACATAAAACAAAAATATTTTTAGTATGATTCTCCTCTGATCAAAATCGATTTATGTACATAAGGTTATTTCATATTTCATTCAAAACAAAATTTCACTCATTGATGAATATTCACTATAGTATCAATCCTTATATCGTAAATTTCACTCAAAAGATAAACCGGTTTGTACTCAACACCAAATTTCACTCAAAATATTTAAAACGAATAAGATGAATATCACAGGAATATTTGCAAGATGCAATTGTTGAGGAATAATAGAGAGGGAGGAAGCTCAAATTTTAATTCTGTTGGTAAACAGATCACAAATTTCACTCTAAACATTTTTGTTCCGAGAATAGAACAAACTGTAAATTACATGAACTATGTTTCTTACCGAACAAAATTCCACTCAAAAAAAATTTACATTTTTGTTTGTGGCCTGTTAGATGTGGAATAAATAAAAATTTATTTTTCACAATTAAAGTACAATAATTCGAGTATTTTGAGTGATATTATTTTTGATTCAAAATTTGCTGGTAAATCGGTTACTATTGCGAAAATTAGTGACTTGGTTGCACCATCTATTAAACAAACAATATTTGATTTGAGTGAATTTTTATTGTGACGACAAAAAATGTTCAAATAAAATTGAGTGAAGTTACGTTTAAACCATTTTGGATGATATTTTTCAGGTCAAAAATGCTGCTATAAATTACATTCTGCACTTTAAAAATCAATTGCTTTGTATCATCAATTTGCTCTGTTTTTTTTAGATCCATGTGAATTTATGTATATAAAATAAAAAAACAAAATTAAAATTCTTCATTTAAAATTGAAGAATTTTAATTAACTGGTGGAAATTTTTTGTTAATTATCTATACTCCATATTACAACAACAGAATAATTAAAACATTTTTCTTTTATCGTAAACACGAAAATTTGTATGCATCGTTTGTATATAAAACTGGTGTAGTTTGTACATTTTTGCATCAGTTCCGATTTGTTGATTATACATATTCTATACACAATTCTCTAACTGTCAAATTCTTAGCCAAAACTAAAATGAAATTTTTACCAATTTTGTGTATTGCTGTTGCATTAGTTGTGGTAAGTATTTCGAAGATATTGCAAAGTGTTGTGTAGGTATACAAATTACATTTCTTCGTGAATATTTCAGTGTGCTGTGGCCACACAGGTGTCCGACCATATTGATGATAATCGTGACATGCGCTCACCATTTATCGAGCAATTTTTTGAAGCGGATACGGCAATGACTGGAGAGATAAAATGTGGCGCAAACCCACAACAGGAAGAAGAAAAGCCGCCGGCAAATGACAACGCAGCGAAGGATAAAACTGGCTAGATAAACTCCTTGTAAATTAGTTCCGGTTGTAAAAATATCTATTTGTAATTTGATTTGTTTCAATAAATATGTTGTATAAATAACAAATCTGACGTTTCTAAATTTGAGAACCAACTCAATAAATTTCTGGTTTTTTGGAGTCATTAAACAATCTAGTTATTGTTATAAATTTGAAAGTTTCACGCTTGGCTATAAAAAGACCGGTGAGCCATTGAACTCATTTGTTCACGTCAACAAACGTATTCTAATTGCTTTGGTGTCCTATACATAGAGTTGTTGAAAATTTTCAAAATTTTGCATCCTTAAGTGATGAGCGAACCTATAAACTCCCAATTTTGTCATTTTGGAAGCAAACTATGCAAATCGTTTCCTCCTGACAAAACAATCCTGGTAAACAATCGCACTCTAAATCAAAACATTATCAATACAAAGGTTCAAAATAAATCCTGAGAATGTTATTATTCGTGGAGTTAATGGCGTCTGATTCAAATCGGCTTTTCTTCCCATTTCGAGTTTCAAAACGATGCCTTTCACGTTAATTTTAAGAAATCATTAAAAGTTATACAAGAGATTGTTTCTGATATGACTACAAAAGGATTATTAGCCGCTCTCAGACGATTCGAGCCTCTTGGAGGACCGCCTAATGCATCTTTGTTTAGCGACAATATTATCAACTTATTTGGAGCTAATTCTGGTTGAATTACAAGTACAATAAAAACTATTTGAGGCCAAACTCCATCAACAAAATGAGGTTGTATGGTGTTAAATTGAGCAGAATTTATCTTTATCGGTTACATTAAGGGTACCTTAATTTAAGGCCTCCGATTTAATCGACCGATATTTTTCATTTGGATGTCTACTAAGTTAATTAAATATTAAATTTTAACTGTTTGGCTAGATATCGACGATTTTAGCGCATTACAACAGTTTTGGCAACATTGGTCAAACGGGTAGATACTTAGACCTCTAAATGTTTGGTTGATCGTGTACTTTTTCTTAAAGAAGATCATTCGCCCAAGATGGATTTGTTGTGGGAGTCTACTCCTAATTAAAAACACCATGACTGTTGATAGCTGTTACAATAAACTCTGGAACTATGAAGCTACTAAATCTTAAACTTGACACATTACTAGTTAGTTCTAAACTCCTTTAGCTAAACCCTACCTAGTCAACATTATTATACAATTCCTTTAATCATTCCAGTTTGTGCTCACGAAAAATAGATTTCGTAACCCCTAAAAAGTCACAAATACCCCTTTTAGGGGATTTGTCGAGTTTATTTGCTTTTTTTGCTTAAGGATCTTTTAGTTGCTATTTGTAAGAATAAAGCACCCTGGGTTAAGGCTTAACATTAAAAATAAATTCGAACTGTCACAAGGTGAAACTACTTCCGGAGAAGGGTGAACACTTAATAAAAATTGTAAAAATCGATTTTTTTTCTATGATAATGCAAATTTAAGGCGAAGTTTAAATTAATTGTAGGGAAAATAAATGTTCACTCAACAGTTTTAAAAAAATCTTATAATTGATTTTTTTTTAGTGCACGTCCCTGAGTTCTGCACGCCGCTTGTGTTTCCTCCACTAGTATATCACACCTTTTACTGGGAAACTGCGCAAACTCTAAACTGTTTACAGTAAATCAAATTGACGACTTAAAACTATAATAAAAGTGTTGTGTCTTTAGTTAAACAACATGTAAATTTTTAATATTAATGTCAATTAGTTTATTACCTAAGTACTTGCAAGTTGATATGAGTACAATGACTGAATGAGGTGAGGAGACGGCCATATTTGTAGGGCTGCCAACAACTCCCCTAATATAACTCAAATACTTCCAGTCGTCGAGGAATTATTCGCTCTCTGTGTGGCCGACGAACCGGACTAGCTGGATGTTTCTCATTGTTTTGTTGCACGTCAACCGCACCTTCATATAAAGATTCGTTCTGAGGATTTGGAGCTGGATCAGTAGAATACTCAGCCAGAAGAATGTCAAGTGGTAATTCTGATCAAGAATCAGATGAGGCTGACGGTTCTCGAAACCGTCGAGATCGCATTTGATTTGCGCGCGAACGGAGAATTCGGTTAGAATTTTGTAACTTGACACGATACATTACCTTTCCCAGTCGTTCCTTCAACGTTAAGTCATCGACGTTGAATAGTCAATTCTTAGCGCTATGTAGCTAGTTGAATTGTTCATTCTGCTTCTGCTTATGAGAATCGTGATTAATCTTTGAATGTTCAGTTGGTTTCAATAGATCGAACGTTGTTCGCATTGGTCGTCCGAGCATGACCTCGGCTGGTGATTTATGCAATAGTGTGTTATGTTTCAATGTTGAGCGGATATGTAGACAAGAATATTTGTAGGGCTTCCTCGATACCTCCTTCGCCTTGATTTTTCTTGAGCAACCTCTTGAGTATTCGACGAAACGTTGTGCCTGCCCATTTGATTATGGATGGGATGGGGCGATACGCACGTGATCGGTACCATTCGACTCAAAAAGCTCTTTAAATTGTGCTGAAATGATTGTGCTGTGTTGAACATACACTTCTGTGTAATGTCATAATACCGTGGCGATCCTACCATAGAATACAATTTTTCTACCGTTAACACTAGGTTTAGGACCAGATGACGGAGACGTATGCTTGTCCAGTCACTGTCTTTTCCTGACAACATTTTTGTTCGTCGTCCCCACCAAAATACCGGCCCGGCCTTGATTCATCTCGAATCGGCATATCTCACTTATATATTTTACGAAAATGTATGTACGCACTGTTTAACTTCTAAACTATGAATGATTAACCCATACCTACTCTTTACAAACAAAACAATCACCCCACTCCAATAAATAACAGGTCCAAATTTCAAATTACCGCTAGTTGCATCGGCAAGTTATAGAATGAAGTTGGTAATAGTAGCTGGTATCTAGCACCCTATAATTGAACGGCTATACAGTAAGACAGAGTTTCTGTTATCTCGTAAATCTCATTCTATTCTCAAAATTTTTGATCTGACGCTCATTTTTGTGCAGAGAAACTGAACTTTAAATTAAAGGGAAAATTTAAAAAACAATTTCCCGCAAACGATTACCGGTATCATGTATACCAAGTCAAGAAGATCGATATTTAGCTGTATATGGAACTTCAGTAGTGAAACGAGTTCTTTCTTAATTCTTAAACATATTGCGAAGGAATAATAATGTAATAGATTAAAGAATCTTTATTTGGAACCATTCCCACCAGGCATTCATCGCAAATCTATATTTCTTACGCATAATACAATTCAATCAAATTATTTTAAAAAAAAACATAAAAGTTAAGTGTAGAAATCAAAATGACATATTTGGAAAAATACTTAAATCACCACCAAATACAGTTGTACACCACCATCTCTCATCATTATATAAGTGGCACAAAATTACGATATTTGAAGCATAGTCGATAAATAAATCAAACAACATAAAAATTTATGTTGATGTGCAATCAAACATATAAAAAAATTCCATATTAAGGCAAATATATGTATACCTAGGTATGTACATACATTTATGTAAGAGAAGCATATCTAAATTACGGTTAAGCGATATCAAGCTGAGCGCGAGTAGCCCAATTAACAATATGAAATCGCGCATACTAAATCCTCTCCAACATTTACGTGCTGATGTGATTTATGTAGTGTGTGTCTGTGTGTAGTTCACGCATAGTTTAATGGTGCATGGGTAAAAAAACGATTTGTAATTTCTTCATTTATTATTAGCAATAAAAATAAGTCATAAATATAATTTGAATATGTACAAATAAATAAAAAATAAAAACATCACGGGTGGTATTTTTTTTTGTAAAGCATCGCGATAATCACGGTTTTGACCTTTTTTGATTACTTGGGGTCACTTAAATATTTTTCCATTTATTAAAATATCATTAATAAAAAAATAAAAATTACTTTAATGGATTTTCGGGCTCTTAATTAAATGCATTTGTTGTTAAATTATAAAAATAATTATGATTGATTTTCACTTTGACATCACTTGCGTTAAACCGCAAAAAAAAAATCGCGCGCAGATAACGGTATATTCGCGAGTGATAAATGGTCAATTTAATTTTTTTTTTTAAGGTTAACAATAATTGTTATATAGACATTTTGGGATCAAAGTATTCCGCCTGCGATTAAACAAAAAAGGTTCATAGGTTGGCAATTTATTGTTTACAATCAGAAGAAAGTGAGATGATTCATAATAACTCATTACAGATGGTATTGTTATTGAACTAGTGGGGTCTCTGTTTGTAATATTTTTGCCAAAATTGGAAAAACATCTCTCAAAGATGTAATTTAATATAAGATTTCATTTTTCTGGGTGGTCCAACTAAACATTAATTAATTACAAAATATTTGTTTAATTTGCATATTTATAATTATGGGTGTACAGAGGTTAATGGGGGTTCATTTTGTTTCTTAGTTTCATTATAGATTGACGAAATCGAGTCTGCCTGCTTCAGCACAATCAAATTTAAACTGCGCTTATGGATACTACGTACTGCATATTTTGCGAAGAAGTGGTTGCGCCGAAATATACGCGTTGTCAGTGACAGACATGGATCTTCAAGTTTATTTATAGTTACCTAAAATAAAATCTGCCAATGACTACCTAGTAAGTAAGGTGGTTTCAAAAATTATTGCAGCCAATATTGATTGCAACGTAATAGTGTCACAGTTATGTGAATTCCTGCCCATTGTGACTTTACAAAGAGAGTTTTATTTTGTAATAAATTGTTTTACAATAAGTAACTGATATATAAGCATAACATAAAATAAGTAAGTTCCAATCTAGCTTTATACGTCTTCTCGCTACCTGTATTTTTTTAATTTAAATAATCACGTACAACCCACGATATTTCGATTTTTTGGCATTTCAACTAGACTCCACGTGTTGTTTTCCTACAATGAAGTGATTTCATTATTCATTGCAATGATCCAATCGCGCTTATCTTTATTCTTCGTTGCCTCATTGAAATCTTTTGACTCAGAAATACTTTCTTTAACCGTATTAATTTGTTTTGTTATACAAATGGAGTAGTTGGAACTGATTTTGATGGTAATCGGTTCTGCAAGTAATTTGTCGTCATAACCGCTTCACCCCAAAACGTATTAGGCATTTTGGCATGCAATAATATACATCGGGCAGCTTCCAAAATGTATCTATTTTTTCTTTCAGCAAACCCACTCTGCTGCGATGAATAACCTGTTTACTACATTTATAAGTCTTATTCCTCACAAAAACATTACATATTAAAATGTATACACTCATCTCCGCCTCTATCAGATCTGTTAATCTTGGGTGTTTCCATGAACTTAGTATTCACGAGTTGCACATATTCCTTAAATTTTTCGGTTACCTCAGATTTGTATTGAAGTAAGTAAACAATTGTGTATCTACCATAATCATCTATAAATATGAATTTCCACCTGGTGTTGTGGTGGCCATAGGGATACAAATATTAGTATGTGTTAAATCGCAGTCGCATCTTTGGACGCAAATCAAAAAATGTTTGTCGGGATAGGTACCTCACAAACTTCTTTCAAACCATAATCGTTTGATTTAATGCATTGAACCTAAATTCTCTTGAACCATTTGTCGAATCACACTTCCTGCAAATTTACGTATGAAAAATTTAACCCCAAAATTTGTGAACATACACGAGGCAATAATTTCACACGAAACAATTTAAAATAATTAGAAGTGTGTTACTTTAAACAGTTTTTAATATTTGATTTTTTTAAGATTAAACATTGACCAACGATTGGTACTCGCGGAATAATAAATGAGGAAAACCAAATAAGTGCTACACCAATTTTCTATTTCTTCAAACTGGTTATCAACAGAAAATGCACTTGTTTAAAAATAAAATGTTGCTCAATATTTTGGTTGCAAAATTTAATTACCCCTAAATGTCCTTGTTTGAATAGCAATTTTTGAATTTACAACGAATTAAACAATCTTAATGGAATTTTATAAAAAATAATAAAACACAAGTTTAATATATGTACGGCTTCTTTTTATTATTAGAATCATTAAAAATTATCTTCCTTAATTTGTATTTAATAAATTTTTTGTATATAATTCTTAAAATCGATGACAAAAAACCTGGTGAAGAAAAATATGTTCTTAAAATTACGAGAAATAAATCCTCTAAGATAAATTCCTACAAACTCAAAAATAAACTGTTGTACTGTTCCTAAATATTATTATACATCTTCAAAATAAAAATTACTAAATACATAATAAATTGTATTATTTATTGTTAATTAAAATTAATCACATTCTCGCGCGCATACGCTTCAATATCTTATCAATTTCTGTGTGTTGTGTTTTGGGTTGGGGTGTGTGTGTGTGTGTGTGTGTGGTTGTCTGTATATTTTGAGCATTTCTTAAACAAATTGAGCTTTAATTATATCGCGGCGATAAATGATTTGACTTAATCTACTTCGTCGGAGTCCGAATCGCTCATCTCTTTCAGATCATCTTTCCGATCCGTGATCGAAAATACGAATGATATGCAACCAAATTTTAAGAGAGATCCATGTGATATGAGTCCGGTTCCCTCCCAGCCGGCAATTAATGGGTTTCGCGCCTTACAATTGCATACAGGAAGTTCAGGTGCAGCCATTCTGTGAATAGAAAAATGCATTCGATTATATTTCAAAATTCTTTTACACATTAAAACCGCAACAATTATATACTTAAGATTTTCGAAGCTGTGATAATAGTCGCCCCGCTTAATTCCTCGCTTCTTATCCAAAATCTCACGAACATTTTCGTACAATGTTTTAATCTCATTTTGTGTTGGTTCCGCGTTTTTCACTGGGATCGCTTTTGGCTCGATCGGCCGCTCTGATAGGTCGCATGAGTAGAGTTGGCCATTCAGCTCACTCCCAAATTCCGAATAATTAAGCAACTCAAATTGTCGGGTCGAATCATCATAAAAAATAATCGCATGCTTTTTCGAAATTTGCGAACATTGGCCAAAATTCGTTAGCTGAAGATCACTTCCAGGTCCTGAACCAATCGTTAAGCTGCGATACCGCATAAATATCGATTGATCGATAAAATATTTCATCGGCCAGCTAGTGTGATACGAAGCACTGTCGAGTGGTGTAATTACAGCTCGGCATTTTATGTTCGACTCGAGTATCGGACGTTCCAAGCTGTTGATAAATTTTTGAATTTCTGTATTGTGATCGGCCCCGTAAAATGGTTCATCAATTTCCTGCTTAATTTTAGACTCATCCTGTAGCATGGCCTCATGGTGGTTAGTCTCAATAGGTGGACTACTTCCGTCGGCAATATCATCATCTTCCACTTTTATGGGACCCACACAAAATTGTTGTGCAATCCGTTCAATATCCTCTTTCGTGAGTAGCTGGCTCGGTAACGGCGTGGTTGTCTTATATTTGCGACATTCGATTTTAATTGCATCGTGCTTCTTCAGCTCATTCTGTTCACAAATTTTTCCCACAATCTCGGGATTATCTTTTATGATCTGCTGGAGTCGCTGGATTGCGAGCAACTTGATCAGTGATAGGTCCAGATTTTTGAGCTCTAGTTCTAAATTCAGGCTCGCCAAATCGTCACTGTCAACAAGTGATTTTAATTTTTTGGCTTCGGGTTCTATCGATTCATGACACAATAGCACATCGGTAGATGTATCATTATGAGGATCTGGTTTAATCTCGTCGATCAAATCATTATCCGAATCCGAATGCTCTTCGACCTCCTCTTTGGGTCGATCACCATCCAACATACAATCAGCCGTCTCAAACGATTTTATATCTTT
Organism: Tipula helvola; assembly: GCA_963556165.1. Classification (NCBI taxonomy): domain Eukaryota; kingdom Metazoa; phylum Arthropoda; class Insecta; order Diptera; family Tipulidae; genus Tipula; species Tipula helvola. The sequence continues at coordinate 380,223,038 of OY744481.1, read as the reverse complement.
AGTAACAGATTCGTATAAATTTTGATCGCAATCTCGAAGCTTATCAAGGTTAGTCGAGGTCTGGTTGAATTTACTTAGGGTCTCGAAACGCAGCACCTCTTTCAGTGATGGCAAGAGAGGAGGCGGATTTTTATAGTGATACTCGACCATCGGTGGAACTTCGATACGATCACGTGGCTTCGGTTTCAGCTTTATCCGGAATGGTGGATTTTTCAAATGGATTTTACGCAAAAATTCGGTCTTGATCGTTTCATGGTCGACTGGACCGCTGAATTTATTCCATAACTTGATTCGTTCGGTCGCCGAGACAGAGGAAACTAATTTCCAGTCGACAAATTGCTCTGGATGATTCGGACACATCCACATTCCTGTCGGAAGCGCTGTAAGCGGTGGATCAAGACAATCTTGATGGAAGAGTAAAGTACAGTAGTCGCACGACACGAGCGGAGCTTTTTTACACGACTTACGACAAGTAAAGCATGTCTTAGCCGGTAACGGAACTAAACCTTGTTGATCCAGTTCATAAGGTTTTGTCTTACTGTTGTTCCGCGTCAATCGCCTTGCGCCATTCTTGCCACACGGCTCGATTTTATCGGCCCCGGGAAACTGGCAATAAATACTCATTTCCCGCGGTAATTCAAATTGTCGCGGATTAAGTATACTAGCCGCCTTAATTAGTTCGTCCATTGGTGTTGGTTTTTTGTTTGGATCCGTCAAAGATTTTAAAAGTGCCGGAGGTTCGGTACAATTCGATTGTTTTAAAATATTCACAGTTTTATTACCAAGTTTGTCACTTGTGTCACTCGAAACTGACATCCGCGAGCTACTCCGCTTTCTTAGATTACGGATTTTATTCGGAATCGATGCCGTGACAATGGGTAGTGTGGCCGTGGAGATTGGGATCCCAGCGGATATAGCAGCAGTTGTGGTTGCTATGATATTCAAATCAGAAATGGCTGCATTCCCAGCAGCCGTTTCAACGGCACCCGGGGTAGTTGGACGCGACTGATCCGATAATTGTTCCGTTTTTACAGCGACTGCCATCTGCTCGATAGAATTCGACTTGGATGGTGGATATTTTTGGGTCATTCGACAAGTATGACATAACCATTGTCCGTTCGGGATGTCCTCTTCTGCGAGCGGGGGATCACTGAAAAACACAAAGACCGATTATACCAAATAGAAATCAAAGCATGCGAATTAATGTACTTACTGACAACCCAAATGAAACGACGAAGGGCACTTATCACAACAAATGAGAGCACCACCTTCTTGGCAAGCATCACACGTATCATGATTATGGCCACGACCAGGCCTTTTATAATACGGATGTGGCGTTTTTTTACTAACAGGCTTTGCCACTTCCTCTCCGGGCGGCCGAATCAATGCTTGAATCGCCTAAAATTACACAATTCCAAAATTTAAGGTTAGAGTCGTATGCAAACCCAATTTCTCTTATAAGAACCCACCGGCATTAAACCCACAACTGGGTCTATATCAAACTCAAATTTACTTGACATATTAAAATGGATAAAATCTATCGAAATCAAATATTTTAAAAAATAATTCGTTTTCCACAAATTTGTATTTACATTTGTGTCAAACTCTTTTTTGGCATTTGCCTTTGCGAGTGGCAGAAATGTCAAAATTTGTGAAACTTCAAACACACATTGCGCCACTATACACGCAAATTATACACAACGGAGGGATTGCGCCAAAATTCACTAAAATATCAGAATTAATCCGATTTAATTGTTATTTGAATAAAATTTTGCATTGCACAACACCTAAACTATATATTTTATAATTTACACGCACAACGTTTGGTTTTAGTTTATGTTTTATTTTAATAATTGTAATTTGGTGGAGAGCAATCAAATCAAAATAAAAAATTTGTACACGAAAAAAGCGTTGTGTTGCCCGATTTGAAAATTATAGTTTTGCTATATATGACTTTTAGTACTCATTTTTGTACTAAATTTGGCATTAGAATATACCTGTTTGAAATTTGAATTTAGGGATGGGTACTGAATTATTTTTTGAATTTTACAAAAGCAGACGCATAGTACATATGTATATTGAAACCTCGCTTTAACGGACATGATGAATATGTATAAACCAGAGATGGGTAGTGTCGAAAACTAGTATTTATGACACAGTTTTCGACATTTTTTGACACGAGTTTTTGACAGTCTTTCAAAACATGTGTTTTCGACACTTTTTGACACGAATTCACGAATTTTTGACAGTGAAAATAATTGAAAACTGTAAAATTTTAGTTTCATTTACGTTTAGAACTGTTTCAACAGTTTAAACATTTTCGAAATTTACCAGGTCACCAATTTTTGAAATCGTCAGGATGCCGAGATCTCAAATCACCCTATCTCTCTTATACCTGAATGAAATCATGAGAGATGTAAGGGAACTAACTTAGAAAAATGTATGCTGATAAATTTCGAACTCATCAAACAGGTTTTATTAAAGATCCACAAGTGACTCAAATAAAGGTTTCACTTAATTAAAAAAGCGATCCCCAAGTTCCAGTTCTACGTACAAAATTGAAGGTATGGATTCACGATTTGTTGGTACGCATTACATACCCACTTAATGCATAACAGTTTTGAGGATGATATTCCACTCCAAAACCACAACAAAATACCAAAACTCATCTGACCATAGTACCTTTCTCACCCACTTTCATCTCATAGGCATAAAGAAAATTTATCCACATGATCAAAATTGTAATAATGGTTTGTCGTCCGATCTAAACCAAACACGATCTGATCTGGTCTCAACTAGGGTCACGCCGTCCAGTTAAAAAAATATGGAATCAGACCTATAATCAGGTCATATTAATGAGCAAGTTCCTAATGTTTAGAATGCATTCGGGAGCTCATAACGTCAGAAACCCGTAACGTTATCGTTAGTTAAGTTTTCTTTCCTGCATTCCAAAAATGTTGAGGTTTCAAATGATTCTATTTTATTTTCGCTATTTTTTCCTTTATATAGAGGTATTTTGTTTTCATTACCTCTACGATTTCCTCGAAATGACTTGGTATATCAACCACATCACCCAAGCCTGTCATACTTCAAAAAAACGTCATAACATTGTCACAAATAAACCCGCCCGTACTAATGACAGGCGATACCACGTAACTGGGATAGAGGAAATTTGTTAGTGTACTTGGTGTTTTTTTGGGAAGAGAATAAAAAACGAACTTTGGGATTCCGTCGACCATATTGCTGCCACAGTATCCCCTTGCCAGTGAATTACCGATGAACGAAACATGATCACTGAACGATAAAACAAAAACGCTTATTTTTGGCGGACTCAACTTGTGTATGTTTGTAGTTTAAATGTCAGCCGAACAAAATGACGCATGTGTCAAATTAATATGCTGCGTACTTTTCTTTGGCGCCATATCCTAGTTAAACCGGAAAATACTTATGCTTACACCTGGTAATACTTATGCTTATACCTGGTATACAAAGAAACTTATTAAGACTTTATAATTGCGTTTTTGCTCATGCCAACTCAAGCGTGTGTCGAAAATAGTGCATCTCTCTTTCCTTTATTTCTTCGTGAAATGCGAATGAATGAAATAATTTGCCAAGAACACTGTTGATGCTTTGGTGTCGCGTTGGTGTAAGAAATCATTAAATCCTAAATTGAATTATCAACAATGAGCTTGTTGATTGACGCACCAGCTAATTGGCAGAGTATACAATTTTCGAAACGTATTCGAAAATATTTCAACACCAATTGAAATATCCTGTTTTGTACCATACACAATCTTTTTTCGTATTGTCATATTCCGTTTTAAAATATGCCGTCTTGAACGGGATAACATTATTTTAATGTGTCAAAATCGAATAAAAATCAGTTCGAATCCCTGTCTTTTAACTTTAAATCGTGTACTAAAAATCACAAAATGCGCTACACGAATCTCACTACAAGATTTATTATTTTTCTTTTTTTAATTCATTGAACTAAAATTTTTCTTACGTCAAAATGTCTTCTATAATTTTGTGACAATCACGAAATATCACAAAAAAAACTTGAATTGTTTTGTGTGTCGATGCAAAAATTTAATAATAAATCGGTTTGTAATCGATCGTAAATAGTGTTTAAGTGTTTTTGTGTAATATTTAACGTGTATTTATAGTATACAGTGTGTGATAATTAATCCTATAAGTGTACAAGAAAAAAATTAGAAAACAAAAGAAGTTTCTGTGTGATTGGGATTCGTTTCTCCACCAGTTTCGCAAGTTCTTAATGAAAAAGAATAAAGAAAATGACTCGTGAATATGATCATTTATTTAAATTATTAATTATAGGGGATAGTGGTAAGTCCCTTCTATTTATATCGACATAATTCAATTTATTGAACCCCCCAAAAAAAAACAACAGAAAAACAAAGTAATTTTATTTATCATCATCCGAATTGAATGAAATAATTAATTTGTGTAACTACTTCGTCAACGTCTTATCTCTTTCTTACTTGCATGTTCTAATCTCTGACTCTGTTGAACCCTACTATATTTTTTATATCTATCTCTGTCGATTTTTTTTTTTTTTTGAAATTCAAAATTTTATCTTAAAATAACCTTAAGATTTGTGATTATACGGCTTATTGTATACACAATAAATTAAAATCTCTGGTTTCTGTTTTATGTGCACGGGATTTGTTTTGTTTATGAAATTGGAAGATGTCAGTGGGACTTTTCTTGTGTGAACATTGAACAACGAAATCATAAGATCAGCAAAAAAATTCTATATAGTTTTATTAACATGTTGGTGGTCAAGATTTCACTATTACGATACGATTTTTGCCATTATCTTAATAAATTATAATGTTTATTTACTTACTGTTTGAATTTTTGATAAGAACATTATTTTGTTGTTTTTACTTACTTAATTGATAAAGTAATGGCTATTTTAGGGTTTTGTAGAAAATACATATGGGAAACCTCTTGCAGATAACGTAATGTTGTTAAATTTGTCGATGAATCACTTGTTCACTTATATCGATGATATAATAAAATTACCCGGCCGGCATCAATTCAAATTAGGCCTGATGAAGGTAAATTGACTGCCTTGTACCCTAGACCGTATTCATAAAGTTCTCATTCAATTGCCTTAGTAACAATTGTCTGTCGATTGCAGCTATATCGGAAGGTTATAGTTAATAAATTTTTGTTCGGAGAGTTACCGAGCGTTCGAATCTAAATAGGCGGAATGCAAATGATATGTTTCATCTGGTTCTGATTACGACTGGTGGTTTCTTTTATTGTTGAAACATTTTTCATGGCAGCAACATAGCTGGTTTTAAGCTAAGCAATGAACTGGTCCGCTTACTTATGAAAAACAAATCTAAAACCGAAAGAATTGATATTGAGAGTGATTCGAACCGCTGGACCCTTAGTGAGTACAACTAGTTATAGAACAAAATTGGGGAAGTCTTTTAATGAAGCAGGGTTTTCTAAACCACTTATGGTACTTCAGTATGTAAGTTTAAGGAAACCTCCTCTCGAACAAAAATATCCCGAAAAACCAATTCTGTTGCTAGTTCAAGCAATGGAGGTTTATGTGAAGTTCGATTTATAGATTGTAGGATGGCGCGTTTTTATGATGGAATATCGTTTTTCTCTGTCCTTTTGTAAATCGTCAAATATGTACTGATATCTTGGGAATTTCCAGTCGATGAAACAGTCCAACTTCCAATTTAGTTGGCGTATAATCTCTAAAACCAGATAACAAATATTTCTGTCAGTGAATTTGAATATTGATTGTATTTAAAAATTTGCTTAATACTCATGCATTCTATTTCCGAATTTTAGAAGCCCACGTCTTATATAGAGCTACATATTACTAAACGTAAATATGAAAGTTCACAATCAATAACTATACTTTACTACTACTTGCATACTATATCGATTCTAAACACTGTGTCTACAGAGTAAATGCGAGTATGAGTACATATAGGTAGTAATGATATCATATCGTTAATTATCTAATCGATGTAGGTATGTGGTGTATATTATTATAAATAAGTGTGTATATTCTAAAATAAATCAATCAACTGCAAGATAATATTTACAAGCACGAGTTCTCAGTGCCGGTGTAGATAATATCGCCAAATTAAATTTAATCAGCTAAACCAAGTTGTAGGGTAGATTCTAATTTCGCGTTGTATATTTATAAATCAATGCTTCCGTTTTAAGCATACGAGTTCAGTAATTTTTATAGTTTTGTATCACAGCCGACTGTAAGCATTGAAAAAGTTGTTCAAAATGGTTTCCCCTATCAGAAAACCCATTATCCCTTAACGATAGCTCGTTAAAAATTTGTTCATACCATAAATTTAAATCGAAAGATATTATAAACGTCAAGAGGTGAATAGGACTAACTCAACCCCGAAATCAACTCGTTTCGAAAACCTGATGTCTATATGAACTCAGCTCAAACTAAACTCTCCACTCCACTTCCAAATTAATCCCTAATCGAGCCCTTCAACTGCAACTGAACCTCTTCTCAACCCAACCCTCAACCCAACTCTAAACTCATTCCTAACTCAACTTAAAGTTCAACTGAATTCCTAAATCATCACGGTTCGAAAGATACATGCATACATGAACTCTACTTAACCTAACCTCCAGCTAAACCGTCGACTCAACCCCCAAATATATCCCTAAGAACCCCTCGCTCAACCCCAACACAATATCCGATCAGACCACAACAATCCTCAACTTAACCCGAAATTCAATGCCCAACTCAATCCCCAAATGAATACAATTTGAAAATCTACAGAACAATTCAAGCTAACTTCCAACTCAAATCTCAGCTCAGCACCAAATAAATTATCCAACTAAATGGACTGAATAACCCAAACTCAACCTCCAAATAAATCATCCAACTGAACGACTGAATCAATCAATCAGTCAAATCCATCCAAACCTAAACCTAAATCAACATGGTTCGACAAAATGCCTGCTTACATGCACTCAACTCCATCCTCACTCAACTTTCATCTCGACACTCAACTCAATCCTCAAATCAACACGGTCTGAAAACTACATGCTTACATGACTTCAAATTAAAACAACTCAGGGCAACATCCAACTCAACAAATCGCAAATCGACACTCAACTCAACGCCCAACTCATTCCTCAAATCAGCATATATAAAAAATTGGTCACGTGGAGCGACAAACACGTGGAAATACCAAAGATTAATAACCAATTCCTATTGAAGGTATCCAATTCTCTTGACGTACAGGTTCCAAAAGATTTTCAATTCTCCGCCTAGAAAAGAAAAGCAGAATCATCGCCAGAACATATCAACTCAGCACAACTGGGAAAATCAAACTAAAGATAGAAAACCTATTAACAAGTTAATATCAAAGACTATCCTACTGTCAAAGCTCTGATGACACCAATCACAGACAAAGACTTCAAGCTGGTAGTACTAAATAACGATGTCTGGAAGGTAAATGTCCCAGACTCATATACTTATAGAAAATTAACTATGAAGCTTAACGCTGAAAAAAGTTAAGTGGAATACTTATGAACACAAGCACGGAAGATCAATTAAAGATATTACTAGAATATTACACCCAACATGGAAGAGTAACGACATAATTGCAGAGTAAAGGTCTAGACATTAAGGATGTTGTAAACATTAATCGTCGGAAAAATCGTCGGATATCTAAATCCACCTTTAAACCCATCGGTCGTCGTTTTTAAATTTGGTTGTTTTGCCTTTTTTGGCTTAAACTTAGCACCTTACTTTTCCTTGTACCAGGGTTTTGGGTACAAACACAATGCGATAGTTCGGTATAATTCTGCAAGTACGTCCAGCTCTTCTTTTGACTGAATTATATTTTTTCGTTTGCTTCCAATGATCCTACCACATAATGGCAAATGGCTAATTTTTCTTTTTGCAGTTTAACATGAAGTTTGTTGAATGCCGCAGACATTACAGCTTTTTGGGTATCTCAAGATATCTTCAGCGGTTTAAGAACATTTTATCGTCCAGCTATGACATTGCCCAATATTCGTTGATTCCACATATCGTAAATTTTCAGTTCCCGAAGTGCTATTTTTACTAAGGAACCGTTCCAACGTATTCTCTAAAGTAATCCGGCGAAGATGGCTATTTAATATAATATTTAGTTCTTTACACTCTCTCTAACCATATAACAGAGGCGACTGCTTCATGAATGCAATGGATGTATTGCGCATGTGTAAAGAAATTCGGATTTTTCAATGCAAATTAAACACGCAAATCAAAATGTTTTTTTGTTTATTTCCCCCACTAACTCTTTGAGCGAACCATAACTAATCAGCATCAGCTTCTCAACTTTTTCTGTTCATCTAACTTTCAATTACAAGAATCCCCAACAATTTTTAGACAACAAAATTTTTCATCCGCATTTTAATTCATCACACACACAAGCTGTTTAAAAAAAAAAGCAATTTGAATTATGCATCCAAGCGAGAATGGTACAAGAGGAGAGGTGATATTAGTTAACAACCTCACTGTTTTGGTTTAGTTTGTTTTTGGAACAAATCAACATTTTAGATCCGATACATCAAAATGGTTGTAAATAAAATGGAACGCATTTTTAAAAAGGGGCTGAAAAAAATATCTTAGTGACCCCTTACCGGCATCTCAACCCGGCGATATTTCCAACAAATTTCGAATATACCCTACTTTAAAAATTAAGAATCTCGAATAACTTCATATCAGAACTTCGATGCCAGAATATTGGTATTCGGAAATGTAGATTAATCTAAAAATCGAAAAATCTCGAATTTCGAGTCTCATCTATGTAAGATCATGTAACTCAGTGCTATGCTACCTTCAATCCAAACTCGAGTAATATCGAAAATCTTCAATAATCTCAAAAAAATTCTAAAAATCAGACAATTTTTATTACATAATACTCAACACTCGGAAATCCCTTAAAATATCGAAAATATAATAAATCTCGAATAATCTCGTATTCTCAAAAAATTTGGAATATTCCCGGAAATGTCGAACAAACTTAGGAATTGTAGAAAAACCTTCAAACATCTAATTGTTAAACGATGAAGGAAACATATTTATCCTAAGAATAACTGAAAGTTAATAATTTTGAATAAAATCTACATTAATCCAAAAATGCTACGTTTAATTCAATCCAATCAAACTCTAATAATATCCAAAATTTTGAATAATCTAAAAATCACATAACATATCGAAAATCCCGATGTATCCGCAGTTCGGTAACATTTGGCTCAACTCAGTCTCAAAATTCGAGTAGTTAGAATAATTCCAATTAAGACATTTGTAATGTACAAAATTAAATTTTATTTTAAACAAATACATAAAGGCACTAAATCCTAAAATTGGGTCGCCTGGTGGCCGATTTTGTAAGTAGTATGTGAGTTTCAATTTTTTTTTTTTCACAATGTGACAAAACTCAATTATGTAAAGCGTTTCGAGTTCTCTTACCTAATGCTTACATAATCGCGTTTCTTGGACTTTGTTCATTACGTGCTCTCGACACTTGTAATTCGAATTACGACAGATACATAACCGTAGAGGTAACACCGTATCACGATAGAGGTAACCGTAGTAGGTAAAATGGGGAGAATTTGCTCGAAGAATTTGTTTTCCCCAACCGAAGCAATTGTGTACAAAATTGTTAAACAATTAATTCGATTTATCGCAGAAAATGTTCGACCTTAAGATTTTTAGAGATTTATCTGTTTGAGGTCCCCTGATTCCGAAAAATGGGGTTCAAAATGGTGCTCGTCTGTCAGTATGTCAGTCTGTGTCCTCTTTACAGCTCGGATGGTTTAACCAATCGAACTGAAACTTTAGATTTAAGGTTTTCTGATAAATTGGGAGGTCCCAGTGGATTTTACTACAAATCGGCTAACCGGAAGTGTCCTATCCCTTGGCCCAGAAAATTTATTTTGCAAATATCTTAAAAAGTATAAGGTTTACAAACAACTACTTAATACAAAATGTTTCCAAAAAATTAAAAAAAAATCTCAAAATTCGCTGTTCATAAAATAAAGTCGTGTGTTGGACATACCTCAATTTTTTTTATAATGTTGCACCCATCACCGGCGATTTTCTGATTAATTATATGAAGTTAAAAAATGACATTACCCCCCTTTACTGTACCCCAGAGTCAATATAAATGTATCGACTCTCAAAAATGAGAACCCTTCTTGAGTTCAATTATGTTGGTAGTTCGGTTTTGTACTGAAAAAGTAAGGTCTACTCATGAGGTAGCTACGACCAAACTATTAGGTTGTTCAGAAATTAATGCAGGTTTTATGATTTTATTTGTTTGAACAGTTTTTTAACAATAAAAAATTACGCAAAGGGTGTAACATTATACGTCATTTTAAAGCTTAGTTTATGCTCTTTCTTACCATATAATCTATTTTTAATCTTAATTGTATTTGTTGTCTATTTTTGGACCTTTGAAGTAAAGATGTCAAAACTAGAATTTCACCAAATTTACTTGTATGAATTTAAACTCGGCCCCAGTGCAGCACAAACGGCTCGAAACATCAATGAAGTTTAACGAATGCACAATATAATGTTGGTTTCAAAAATTTCGTCGTGCTGAATTCAGCCTTGAAGATGGGAAAGGTCGCGAACTTTCCTCTGCTATTGACGATGCTGAATTGAATGCTTTGGTGGAAGCAAATCCATGCATGTCTGTTCGAGAACTTACAGGGGAGCTAGGCGTAAGTATTGGATTAATTTCGGAACATTTGAGCCGAATTGGAAAGTCGAAGAAGCTCGACGAATGGGGGCCACACGAATTGAACGAAAACCAAAAAAAAAAACGCCTATGAAGTCTGCTCTTCATTTCTTTTGCGCAACAAAACGCGAACTATTTCTCGATCACATTATGGCGTGCGATGAAAAGTGGGTTCTATACGACAACCGATGACGTTTAGCGCAGTGGTTGGACCGAAGCGAAGCCTTAAACATTTATCCAAACCTGAGCTGCATCAAAAAAAGACTATGGTGACTGTTTGGTGGTCGTTAGTCGGAATTATCCACTAGAGCTTCTTAAATCCTGACGAAACTATCACAGTAGAAAAATATTCTCAACAAATTGATAGGATGCGTAAAGAACTGAAACGTCTGCGTCCAGCATTAGTTAATTGATAGGGCCCAATTCTTCTGCACTGACCACACGTTGCACAGCCGACGCTGCAGAAATTGAACCAACTGGGCTACGAAGATCTGCCTCATCCACCATACTCAGCAGACCTCTCGCCAACCGACTATCACTTTTTCAAGCATCTTGAATACTTCTTGCAAGGAAAAATCTTCAATGATCAAACAGCCGCCAAAAATGCCTTCAGAGGATTCGCCGCTTCCAGAACTTCAGAATTCTATGGTACTGGAATTAATAAAATTGTATCTTGTTGGCAACAATGTGTAGATTCTAATGGTTCTTATTTCGATTGATAAAATTTATTTTAAACTGAGATATGTCGTTTTAGATAAAATGATTGAAAACCTGCATTAATTTCTGAACAACCTAATACAAAAATACAATTCTTGCTTAATACGTCAAGTATCAAGCAGAACGTACTGACTTAGCGAATTATATTCACTAAAATTAAAAAAACAGTATTAAATTAGTAAAGAGGTAATGATATTTCTACTTTTTTATTTCTGCTTTTGCCAGTAGATATATTATGAGTGATTGGCCTCTGTATTTTTCTGATTTGCCAAATCGAAAATACTATGAATGTCATTATTTCAAATACATATGTTGTCTATTATTATTATTATTATTATTATTACTCACATGTGGGGGCTCAAGCCACCCCGCACTGCGACCTAAAAGATCTTTTGTGCATTAAGCCCTACTTAATTATCCGTCCAGTCAATATTCAAGCTCTTAATGAACCTGATAATACTGCCTAACGGTACGTGATACATACTATCTGGGCTCATTGCTCTCCCTCCTAGATGTAATAACATTTACTTCTACTAGAAAAACGGTAGCATTGGGACTCAAGGACTTTGAGAGGGCAGACCCACTCCCGTGTATTCCTTCCCGTGCCTCGTCTACCGTTTTGATTTAACTCTTGCGAGTTGCTGGGAATAAAAAAAGTCGCCTGTAGGTCACCCAGGTTTACTACAGGAAGGCTAAATAAAACTGGAGGCTGCCTGGTATCCAGAGTCCGCATATATAGACTGATTAACCTATCAGCCATTCATCCATCGGCATATGCTGTTCCACCTTAGATTAGGGATTTTTTGTCAAGGTTTTCTCCTTTAGCGTCGTACTTTAGCCTGTCACCAAAGGCCACATTCAGCCTAATGGTTACAGTTACCGGTGGTTGCCACGAGGAGGCAGTACGTACACCTGCGCCTACTGGAAGTTTACGGAGCCCCTTCCAATAGACGCCAAACCACCATATGTTGTCTATAATAAAGCCGAAAAATTAATTTGATTAACAGACAATTTTTTAACTTCTGAAGAAGTCTTGAAGTTGGATTTTCCATTCCCGGTAAATATTTTCAACATTTCTAGGAAACGGAAATTCTTTTAATTTCTTAAATTCCCCGGAATTATCGGGACGCAAACCCTAGTTGGGATCCTTATAAATGACTGGGACTAAAATTTAAGCAGTTTCTTCGATATCTAAAGGATCTGTCAAGTATGATACATGAAGATGAGTGATCTCGAATACTGACCGGTAGCTTGGAAAAATTAGAAAAATTGTTGCAAGCACGATTAAAATAGCTTTAGTAAGCGAAGCGGTATCATCCTATTACTTTGTATGCGTAATTATACTGTTGACCGGAATGGAAGAAACGGACAGACAAAAGTGATAAATAACATAGGCACACAAAAAAAAAAGTCGTGACCCAGAGGAGAGACCCCACTATTCCCACGTTTCCGAGGTCGCTGAAACCGAATATGACCATAAGAATGAATCTAATTGCCCATTTTCCCGTTATCACCCCCCTGGGGGTCGAAATCTCTATTTTCATGCACAGTTGGAATGGATGTGCATCCCTTCGTTCTTGGCATGCTAAAACCGAAATTAATAACAAAAGATAAATTCAACTCTTCCATCACTCCCTAGCACCCCCTACTATTGCCCAGAAAGGGGTTTAAATTTCAATTTTCATGCAAAATTGAGATGGATGTTTTTATGCTTTTTGGGGAGCTGGAATCGAAAATGACAACGAAAAGTAAATTTGACTCTTCCGTCACTCCCTAGCACCACTACTACCCAGAAAGGGGTTGAAATTTTAATTTTCATGCGGTAATAAGAGTATTAACGGGTGCTAGGGTTGATGGAGGGATCAAATTTATTTTTTGTTGTCATTTTCGGTTTCAGCGACCCAAAAAACATAGAAATGTCGACCCCCAGGGGGGAGGTAACGGAAAATGGTCAATTGAAATCATTTTTTATGGTCATATTCGGTTTCAGCAACCTCGAAAACGTAGGAATAGTGGAGGCTCCCCTCTGGGTCAAGACTTTATTTTTTTTGTGTGCCTGTGTAAAAATAGGTACAAATTGAGATCGAAAAAACAATTAATCTAAAACAGTTAAAATCTGTGTGATTAATTCGTTCTTTCGTTTTAAACTAAACTTAATGAACATTTTAGACAAGTATATGTCTAAGTGAAATCTGAATTGGTTCCAAATGAATCGATCAAGCAGAATTGATGTTTGTTGAGTTAATTGTAAATCGTAAGTTGCCAGAAATCGGTATTTGTAAAACCTTTGCTCTCCATGTTACATCTCTACTTTACGGAAACACTTGTTTTTTAATTTCTTGAGCTGTTAAAATAATATCTGGTGCAAAATACATGAATACACAAATTTCTTATTTTGCAAAATGGCCGCCAAAATGTTTTTTTTTTAAATTTTATCAAACGGTTTTTATTTTTTTCGTCATTTAATCCTGTTGCACATAAAAAAACAGTTTTTGAGAAAATTTAAAAAAAAGCGTTTCGGCGTCCATTTTGAAAAGAAATAAATTATAAATAGTTATTGTTACGGCTTGTTCGGCTGGCTAAAAAATCGAATTCGAATAAAATATTCTCCGGGTTTGTAGAAAATGGCTTTTTTGCTCAAAATTGTGAGCACTAAACGGTAGTGGTCTTTATAAAACTGGTACCTTCCTTCGTAGTAGTTTGTATAATGGCTTTAAGTGCGCTTGGCCTTAGGCCTGCCTCAATTATAACATCATACTCGGTGGAATTTGTGTTCATAGTCGTGTACCTCATATTATTATAGGCTTACATTAGATCTCAAAAATAAGGTGAAGCTCTATTTTGAAAAAGCTTGAATTTGGTTTATAGGTGATTTTTTGAAGCAATAACAGAATTTATAACAGATTGTAGCACCTTTTGATTAACTATCCAAACGAAAAACCAACCTGCGAGCCATCCCAAAAAGAAAATTCGACAATTTAGTTGGTTTTATCGGTTAAGATATTGTTAGAAGGCAGCACACAAATTTTTGGTTTTGAAATTTACAAATTCCACATTCTAAATTTTACTTTTTACACTTTCTGCCGTAGGCACTTGGCGAAACACACTTAATACACACATTTTGAAAAAAATTTTATAAACACTTGTTAAATATTTCGCAAAATTACAAAAGGTTTAAAAAATCATTCGATCGATTTCGGCTTATTAGGCCATCATCAGGAGTATCTACTAGTTTAGTAGATACTCCTGATAATGGCCTAATAAGCCGAAATCGATCGAGTGATTTTTTAAACCTTTTGTAATTTTGCGAAATATTTAACAAGTGTTTTTAAAAAAATTTTAAAAATGTGTGTTCTAAATTTTAGATTCGAAATTTTTCGGTCGGCCCTAATCGCAACATTAGCACCTAAGTTAAACTTTAGTGTAAGTGGATGACCCAAATTCAGGATTAGTTGATTGAAAGTGAAACATCCCAGATTTTGAAAAATTCACAAACGTCACATTTTAACAAATCACTATAAAACATTTGAAAGCGTGCGACTGTCTAAACGACTGCAGACATGAAGCGAATAATTATGCAAATGTTGCGCGCTGAAAACGTCAATATCTTATCTTATGCTCGAACAAAAAAAATTCTTACAAAATTTCTAAATCAGCAAATTCCCACATTTAAATTAATTTAATCTCTATAGTGTGTGCATAAGTATGTGTATTATATGAATCGTGTTTTTCTATTATGTTATTATTAAATAATTGCATTTCCGTGTTTAAAAAAATCAACAAATCGATTAGCATTAATTCTTAAGTTATGCCGAAGAAATCGGAGATGATGACTAACACGAATTTCCTAAAATAAAATAAAAATCGATTGGTTTTTTGTGAGATGTCGGCAGCAACAATCAAATGTTTTTATATAAAACGTTGCTACAGCATAATATTGAGGAATGCAGATTGAAAGGATCATATAAATGAGTCATGCCCAAGTTGTAAAATTTGTTATCGCATATTTTATTGTAATATGTCTGCTTGCACCATACCCACCATACATGTTTACCATACACATTATTATGTATTTAAAAGCAAACGTTATCACAATCGTCGTCTGTGTTGTGCTTTCGTAATAACACAAAAAAAAAAATATTTCGTTCGCGTTTTCTTATCACAGAAACATAAAAAAAATGTTCTTCAGACATATTTCTTGTGAATTTCTTATATGTACAGTTGTCTAAATTAATTTCTTCTCTTTTAAATACGTTTATGATGATACGCGAGATGTAAATCTTTATTTTTTTTTTGCTTATATATTTTCAGGTGTTGGGAAATCATCGCTACTGATACGATTTTCAGATAACACATTTTCAGGAAATTACATAACAACGATAGGAGTGGATTTTAAAATTCGCACGGTGGTGATAGATGGGCAACGGGTAAAATTGCAAATATGGGATACGGCAGGGCAGGAGAGATTTAGAACAATAACTAGCACGTAAGTCAATCACAATGTTTTTCTTTTGTTTTTTTTTCGTCTATCAATGTTAAAAGGACTATTAATGGTAAATTACAGTTTTTTATTTTATCGATCGTTATCACAATTTATTGATATGTGTACAAAGAATTCAGTGACTTACAATTTTTAGCATAATGCCCTAATCGCATTTTAACAGTTTTATGACTATCAAAATTATGACCGGGTAATTACTAGTGTAAATCAAAAATTTGACGATTAGACATAATGGGAAGTTTTTATTGGTCGTGTTGCTGTAAACATGCTGCAAGGATAAGATCTGCGGTCGCTTGTCTTTCCAATATCTACTGTTCTTGTTTGACACTTCCGGTTGGCCGAAAAAGCTGAAACATGAAGATTAAGTTCGATTGGTTAAATCCCCTGACCTGTAGAGAGGAGGTTGTGGCGGTTTACGCATTTTATCTTGCGCCGGAGTTTATGCGTTCGCCACCACAATATTAATCCCAACGCGAACAGAAATAAACAAACAGAAAACACCCAATAAACAAGACAACTAAACTAAAGCTTTTCCAGGCGAGACAAATGACATGACAAGAACAAAAAATAAATAAAAAATGGTCATTCTCGTCTCAGTCTCTAAAGCGACAACAGGTCGTTATCACGCTGGCGGCACGCGCGCTACTTAGGTATTACTTAACCAAAATGGATGGTGGTGAAAAATAAATAATAAAAGTTGTAATTTCAAAATTTAATTTTATTAACAAAATAAGTAACTGTGTAGCATAATACTTAAATAAAATTGTATAAAAAATAAAATAAATAACTGTAACAACAACAGAATTAATTAACTTAATAAATAAATATAAAAATAAATATGAGTGTGTATAATAAAAGCACGAACTTTTATAAGGTAGACAGACGCCACTTCAAAACCCGATTTTTCGGATTCAGGGACCCCAAAATATATAAATTCCCAAATAACTCATGATTCAGGCTTCATAAAATCTTGACAGCCGACAAAGATGTGAAACTCTGGGAAGTTTCAGTTGTGCAATAAGAAAATTTCAACCGAGAAATACGTCTTGAAGGTGAATTTCAAACAATGATGATAACTAATTAATGGGTTGTGCTTGAGAATGAGAGGAAATGAGAAAAGAAGATACTTTCATTCTTCAAGAATCGTATTTTTGATATTGATATATGTCAAAGGGAAAGCTTTATCGTTCAGCACACTCCAAAAATGCCTACTTCGGAGAAAAGAGCATTAAAACTTTACAGCCCATATTTCTCTACCTCATAAAATCCTTATGAACCCTTTAGCTTAATATAATACCTTAGCCGATATGCCCAATTTTATTACAATAACCTGGTTAGACAAACAACGGTCTCTGAACTATTTTGGCTTTTCCCATTTCGCCGAATTTACCTAAGGTTAAATTGTCTGGTATCGAGAGGAACACATTTATTTTTCATGACCTTGAAATGGCATGTCATGTTCTTTTCAAGGTCAAGTTAATTTTTTAAAGGTATCTTATTTTACTTTAAAACGTAAACAACTTTTGCCTAAAACATTTTTTCCTCGTCCTTTATTTTCCCAAATACATAGATTAGCATGAGAAAAGTAATGTTGAATTTGATAGTAATCGTCGAAATTGAGAAATACCTAAACAAATTTACTAAACCATTGCATATATGGCTAGCAGATTAAAGAATGTTGTACAATGAATACACCAAAATCGTGATTTAGGGTCAACCCCTCCGCTTCGCATCCCCTCCCCTATAATAAATTTCTTGTTGAATTATAAAATGCATTAACGAGTTTGATGAGTTTTTTATCGCGTTTTTAACGCTTCAATTATTGGAAAATACATAAAAGTAATTAAATTGCTGACAGAATATTGTTTTGAAGATTATCTCATACATTGAAAAATTTCTTAAGTATATCTGTATTATATTATTGCAAACGGTAGCGTTAGGTTAAAATTAGAAATTTTGGCTCGCAAATTAACCGATAAAATAAAATTAGGTACAGATTGTGTGGGCCAAAATATTTTGAGAATTCATTATGCTATTAAAATTGCTTGCAAGAAGAATTGTGAAAAGTTTGAAATTGTTCGATCTAAAAATATGGGGCCTTATTTAAAACGCAAAAGAAGCACCGCACGCGATTCGACACAAATCTTGTATCCAATTTAATTTTTTTAACGTAATTCGACACAAACTAAATCACAAAATGAAAATTCTACCTAACTATTAGCATAGACATTCATACTAGATTTCTCATTTCATAGTAACTAAAGGAAAAAAACAAAAACTTCTGATAATTCCAATGTATCGTTGTGTTGTGTATTTTATAAGGCAATGATTTTAGAATGCGTTGCAAATATAATACGTATATGCAATACATCGATAACATTTGAATGTAACATTTTTGTTTATATTTTCTGTTTTTAGCCAAATGAGAGATCTATTATGATTGTCTATGCTATTAGCTTGAAAATTAAAGAAAAGGCAGCCGAAAAAAATTGACTTGATTTCCTTTTTTAGGCCGCATTTGCTCTTTGTAATTTGTCATAGATAATTAACGTTTCCGGGAAAAAAGACTCCCGCTGTTTGCCACCTTGAAGCTTGAGTCATACCATTGGCAAAAAAGACCATAGTAGTGCGATAAATCGATACTTTTCCGTTTATGACATAGGAACGGAAGATTGACACGATCGACCAAATTATTTTAAATGTCACCAGCCCCGCCTACTAGCCTACTTCGATCAAAAGTAAGAAATGTTTCAAATAGAACATGGAACTAATAGGCGGGGTTTGTGACATTTTAAATAATTTGGTTGGTCGTGTAAATCTTCCTATCTTCCTATTTTCCTAAATGCATAAGCACAGCTTTAAAGTTAGAATTTTTTCAACTAAAGTATGAAATAAGCAGGCGGGGCTTATGTCATTTAAAGTGGTTTGGTTGGTAGAGAATTTGGAAAATCAAACGATCATTTTTTTGCACGCATGGTTCGATTTATATAAACATAAACATCCCTTAGCCGCAACACATTACATGGGCTGAAAATTTTGCTGTTATATATAGTAGATGGAATGGTATAAAGTTATCATTGTTAAATTTTGAAAATAGAATGCTTTATTAGGCGCCATTTTCATGTTTAATGGAACATTTTGTGAAGAATGGATAAATTTCAAATACTTGGTTCAGTTCATTATCTGCATTTGAAAGACTTATCAGCAACCGATATCAAAAAGGATATGGATCTAACATTGTGCAAGGCTGTAGCATCCTATGAAACTATCCATTTAAACGATGTAATTACGGCAAAATGAACACATTTGGCGAGAAAAATTATCTTCAAGAAAATGCACCCACCTCACAAGTCAGCAATGGTGATGGCCCTATTCTCCAGATTTGCCACCTACCGACTATTTTCTGTTTCCAAAACTTAAAAGATGGTTGCAGAGAAAGAGATTTGTGTTAAGCAATAGCCGAAACAACGCATTTTTTGAAATGTATGAAAAATTGATTTACAAGACAGATTCAGGAAACTTTTCAGCTCTTGTAGTACATTTAACATTTTTGCTAAATTTTGGTAAAATCGTAATTTTTTAGCATTTTTATCTACTTCTAAACATCACAATTCTCATAGTAAAGTTACGTCACTTGTCGTAACTATTATCACGTCACAGCAATTTTTATATTCCTTAGGTCTCTATCTCCTTAGTTAAGTTACTTGTCGTTTGTATCGACAGCCATGTGTTGTTATTCTCTTTGTGGATTGAAGTGACATCCGCCCATTAAAGTGACAAACGTCTTTAGTTGATATTCCTTTACACCTTAATTCCCTTAGTCGGGTCACTTTATTCGACGTGACAATTGTCATATCACTTTAACTATAAATTGGTGTGCTCCAAGTCGATCGAAGCGACATGACACGACAAATGTCATAAACCACAATGGGTCTGGTAGCTAAACCTGGTTTTCAGAAGCCTGGTTTATAAAGCCTGATTGTTTTTTTAATTCCGTTTAATTCTTTTGATGAAGGGGAATTTTAATTTAAAGTAAAGATTAATCAGCTTTTGGAAACCAGGCTTTATGAACATCCAGGCTTTTGTAAACCAGGATTTAGAGTGGACCCCTTAATTTAATGTAGGTTCGGGTACTAAATCTTGATTGCCAAAATCTTAATTTTCAAAATATTTGTTTTGAAAATCGTAGTTTGACTTTTGATTTGAGTATGTAACATACTCGTACGGAGTATTCCATAATTAAAGCTTAATAAAAGTCGGGGATTACCCAAGACTGATTATATTAAAATGTATTTGAACAGTTTCATAAAAGCCGGGGATTGCCCTAAATTTAAAAAAATGAAATGTCGGGGATTTCCAGGAAAACTTGTATTTATTTGTTGCATGCAGGGCTGGAAACCAATTTGTATTTTAGGTTGGTTTGGTTTTTGGTTTTATTGACTGAAAAATTTTGGTTTTGGTTTTGGTTTCGGTTTTATAAATTTTCGAATTTTAATTTTGGTATTGGTTTCGGTTTTGTAAAAATAAAATTTAAATGTAAATTTAATTCAATAAAAATTTAAATACCGTATATCTTCGATTCTAAGACGCACTTTTTACCTCATTTTAAGGTTTCTGAAAATGGGGTGCGTCTTAGAATCGAGGGCGTCTTAGAATCGCAGGTTTTCTCGTATATTTCATGCGTCTTAGAATCGCATTTTTTTCTTAAAATTTCTTGCGTAAAAGTGATGCATTGTATGCTGCAAATTAGATGGCACTGTGATGAGTTAAGGAAAAACCAACTATTAATCAATTGTTAATCCCTTTAATCATAAATTTTTGTCAAAATCTACAATAACGTATATTTGAGTAAATTACCGATTAGTCCATTGCCATTTCTTGATAATTTCATTTAACAAAAATTAAAATGCCGTCAAAACGAACGAATGTTGAATATTTTTTTTCGTCAGTAGCATGCGTCTTACAATCGACATATTAAAAAATGTTTCTATTAGGGGCACTCAAATTAAGGTGCGTCTTGCATTCGAGGGCGCCTTAGAATCGAAGATATACGGTAGCTTCTTTTTTATTAGTTAAAAACAAAAATAAATTATGTTACCTCCAGACATTAAAATAATTAACAAAAAATAAAATTATAAACAATAATTATATATTTGGTTTTGGTTTTGGTTATTTTTTATTTTGAAAAATTAATTGGTTTTGGTTTTGGTTTATTTGATTTTAAAATTTGGTTTTGGTTTCGGTTTTGGTTTTAAAAATATTTTGTGGTTTTATGGTTTTTGTGGTTTTGGTTTTGGTTTTGCAAAACCGGTTTCCAGCCCTGGTTGCATGTACATAATTCTATGTACGGTTTACTTAAATACAAATATTATTGGAGTAGCGTATAATTTCCATTATGCATATCAACAGTGTCAAATCAAATAGGGGAAACAAAAGTTTTCAATAAACTTAAAACTTTTCAACGGGTGTGCGCCGAAATAAAATCTCTTTTGTGCAAGGAATGAGTGGTTACCATAATTTCAAATTATGGTATTCATACTGTCAAAAAGGGGTCTTCCAACCATACTCCCTGCTCTTTATGAAAAAGCGACATTCGAAATCAATACAAAAGTGAAAAGTGACTCAGTAAACTCCCCACTTTTGCCTTCTCAAATAATCCAAAATAATTTGTCTAATTGCACCAGAAAGCCGGGTCCATCACTAGAGCCAGGTCTCTGCTGTAAAACAACCTGACAAGGAGAACTATTTGTTCTATCTGAAAAGAATTTTGATAATGAAAAAATTATTCGGTTAGGAACCCGATCAAGCCTTAAACTCCTTAGGGAGGCGGAATGGCGTATGGACGGGATGTTCGAGGTTGTTCCAGTATTTATGCGGTAACTGTTTACCATTTATGGCAATCGACCATGTATGTATATGTTACCATTGTTGTTTTGCGTGATGAGTTCTAAAACTTAAACCGCATATTTCGAGACATTCTATGAAATATGTAAATTAGCATGTGAATGAATGAAAACCAAACCATTTGAAACCAAAAGCCATAATTTCCGTTTGTGAAAAGGCAAGCTTATCGGCTTAAAAAATGTTTTCCCAGAGGCTCAATTTAATGGGTGCTTGTTCCATTTTGGACAGATCATTTGGCGCAAGGTTGCGTAACTAATGAGAATTTCAGTTGGGATCGTATCTAAATCATTATTTTCAAAATCTTAATGTTATTTATCCTGGTTTTTAGAAAATCGTGTTTTTTGAAAACTTTAAAATTAAATTCCTCATTTTCCAGATTTTAAAATTCTCAGTTATTTTCGTTTACCCGATGAAAATTCCCATTTTCCAGAATTTGCTAGAAGCAAGATTTTAAAAACCAAGATTTTGTCAACCAAGATTTAATACCCAACTAGGGTTTGCAAACCGGGTTTACCCGGTCTCAAAAACCCGGGTTTTTATCAAATGTGATGAACCCGAAAACCCGGGTTTTTTACTTAAAACTCGGATTGGTTTTTCAAAATAAATTCTGTTTAAAATACATTATAAAGATCTTAATCATCTTAAAGAACTCTTACAAATTAACTTAGGCCTATTGAACAATTTTCGAAATTTACTATCCTAATTAAATTAACGATTGAAGTATGTCCTAATACATATTTGGGAGGATCCCACTTTTTCTTTAAGAAAATTTGAATTTAAATATGGACTAAAACTGCTAGATGCGCTCAAACTAATAATTATGGAACGTAAAAATGTCAGTTTAACGTGTTGATAAATTATCTGTCTATGTAGTTGGAAGTTTGGAACAAACACGCAGCTTCGTAAAGTACAAAATCACATGTATTGGAGTACGGAGGAAAAATTTTTAAAAGATTATTTAATGTTAAACATCAGCAACAGCCGATGCTTTACCAAATGTATGTTGCGATGTCTCTGTCAAACTATTAATGGCCGAGGAATTGAATTAGGCATCTTTGAAGCAATTAAAACAAACCCTTCAAAGTTCTAATTTATTTAAAAAGAGTGCACTATTTTCGAGTTTTTAGGAAAGGACCAAAACTTAGATGCCTTATATAGAGCTTTACTATCAAAATCGCCAACTTCGACTGAGGCAGAACTTGTATTCTTAATTACAGGTAATATTTGTGCTAATACCAGAACGCACTTAGGTGATAATGCAATACACGCTTTAGTATTTTTAAAACATTTTTTACGATTAAAATTTTGCATCAAGGACTTATTTAATTTAAAGAAATTTAACATTTTTAATTTACTTTACGATTGAACTGTTACTGTTGGTACTTCATGAATAAAATTAGATTTCTGACTTCTTATTTTAAATATTTTTGTCATTTTAATGAAATTATACAAAACCCGGGTTTAACCCGGGTATCCGGGTTTAAGTATTTTCCAAACTCGAAAACCGGGTTTTAAAATTTCCGGGTTTTTGCAAACCCTATACCCAACCCATTTCAATTTTAATAATCTTTCAGAATAACCAAGATTTAAAAAAAAAGACAAAATTTTCTTGTTTGCGAAACCAAGATTATAAAAATCAAGATTTTTGAAAAGCAAGATTTTGAGAAAGCAAGATTTTTTGAGTCATCATCAAGATTTCGATACGCTCCGTTTAAACTCAAATAAAAATAAAAACCAGAATGTTCTGAAAACCGGGATTTTTATTTTTGCAGAACCGGAATTTTGAAAACTACGATTAACAAAAAAAAAACAGGATTTTGACAAACCGGGCAGAACCGGACACACTCGTAAAATAAAAATAAAAAACTCCTGGTTTCCACTCTAAATCCTGGTTTACAAAAGCCTGGTTTTTCCGATTGAAAAAATTAAAATTCTCCTGGGTCTGGTAAGTAAGCCTGCTGTATTCAGAAACCTGGTCAAAAGCTTGGTTTAAAAAGCCTGGTTTCAAAAACCTGTTTTCAAAATTTTTGTTTTGAAAAACATATTTTTTTAAATTCTGGTGAATGAGAATTTTAATTTTGGCAATTGGAAAAACCAGAATTCATTCAATCGGAATTCAGAATTTATTCTGGTGAAGGAGAACTTTAATTTTGCCAATTGCGAAAACCAGGTTTTAAAAACAAGGCTTTTTGAAAATCCAGGCTTTTGGGTAACCAGACTTGTAAACCAGGATTTAGAGTGGAACCCCAAAAAACTATGTATTTGTAACTAAGATCGAAATATTTTTAGTTGCAATCGTGTCACTTAATAATATCAATTTTTTTGCGATGTGACGTGACTAGAGTCACGTCGTCTGAATATCACAATACTTCAAAAACTTTTCAAAAGTTAAATTTAATTCTTCTAATCGTGTCACGTCATTTTTCATGACTTTAGTCACGTCACAGCAATTTTTCGATTCTCTTAGTTGTTTGTCACGTATATAGCCACTTTATACGACAGATGTGGCTTGATTTGTGCAAGTGAAAGATAGAGACGGCAAGATGGATGGACGCAATTATTTTATTTTATATATTTTAAAATGTCGTGTCACTAATGGTTCACCTTAAAGATTATAAATTTTCAAATGACGTGGCACGTCTTGAAAGACACGACTATGGGAATAAACCTTTTAATTTATTTGATTAAAACACAGAAAATAATATGATAATATTATGTTTGGGCAGATATTTTTGCCAATTCATTGCGTTTGACATATAAGGAAAAAGGTCTATATAACAAAGCTTGATTGTCGGTACAAACGACAAGTGACACGACTAAGGAAATATCATTTGAAAAGTTGCATGTCATTCCAAATGACAATTTTCGAAATAATTATCTGGAAACATTGAAAATTCGCTAATTCTAGAATTATTTCGTTTTTATTAGAATTTACGCATTTCTTATTTACATTGTGCATTTTCAATGTTTTCAGATTTAAAAACGGATTAAGATTCCGGCTTTTACAAGATTTATTGTACATATTACTTTAACTAAATAGAGGAACTTCAGTGGGATGCAAACAACTTTCTTCTATTCAAATATTATTTCTAAGAAATTTTGGTGGATTATCAAACAATTCAGAAGCTTGTGTGGTAATTTAGAAAATTAAATCAAGTTTTAATTGAAATAATAATAAAATAGAAGATTTACATTAGTCCGGGCCTAATATTTCCAGTTGCTTTAACACAAATTATTACTTTTATACAAACTCAATTGACATTTTCATGTTTTTCAAGTCAAGATTCCGTCAAACAACAGTCAATTTTTAGTGTTCCTCTTAATGATTCTGTTTTATGACATTTTTCGTGTCACGCCACTTCGATCGACTTGCTCAACTATAAAACAAAATCATGCTATACATATAACAAATTTTACAAAAATATTGTTATATATGTAATATAAAAATCGTTATTTAACAGTGTTAGGTACATACAATTTTTTTTTTTTTTTTTTTGTAACATGTTATATAACATTGTTATACAGCATGTCACGCTATATAGTAGAAACTTGCCTTTAGAAAGGATATCACATGATTGCTGAAGTGACACAACAATTGTCACACTGAATGAAGTGACATGACAAAGCGATTAGGGATGTTAGTCGTTTGCTATGTCTAAAGTCATTTTGTATGACTGCAACAAAATGGAAAGATGACACAATTATTTTATTGGAATTTTTTTTAAATGTTGTTAATTGAATATTTTTGTACATTTTTGTAATTAACTGGAAAAGGCGATGGATGCTAACTATCTGATATTCATAAATTGAAATAAATTTGAAATTTTGTGTTTTCCTGAAGCCAAAATATCAACAAAAAATGTAATTATGCATTACCAATGGTAGCATTGCCAAATATTAGACTCTTCCTATCTAACTATCTAATAAATTTGTAGAATTTTTAGCCTTATATCAATGTGACGAAAAGAATGTCCTATTGTTGATTTATAATTTACTCGATATACGTATTTCTACTTAGTTTACATTCGTGTCACCGATTTCAAGAACACATGAGCATTAAATTATTCCAGTTAAAAACGCAATTCTCTTAAGTAAAATCATGTGGCATGTTAATTAGTTGTAATACAAATATATTTGCTCATTACTGGAAAACTTTGTTTATTCCATGTAAAGGACTATAAACTAGGTAATTTAACAAAACTGACAATTTTTAATTTTTAGAGCATTATGCTGCTGTTGCCTGTAATGATAAAATTATAAGTACTTATATAAATTTAGATGAGCGTTGAGATATGATCATGTATGGACATAAAAATAAAAATAAAAATGTAAAACCGCAAATCTTAAATGAACAGTAATTTTCTTCAAGTTTAAATTAGATAATCTCTCTCGTTATGTGTGTTGCTTTGTTTATATGATATCATAACGATCAAGATGAAGAATAAATAAAGAGTTTTATTTACCAGAGATGTTTAAAGTATTCTAGAATATGTCTCTAGTAACCATTGTAGTTATTCTTATTACCATTAATCGTTTGTTTTTTGTATTTTATTGATTTTACTAAATAACAATTTAGTTTATATATTACATACTTTTGTATATTGATTATGATTTTTTGTTTTGTTTTGGGAACAGATATTATAGAGGTACACATGGTGTTATAATAGTATATGACGTAACCAATGGTGAATCATTTGCGAATGTAAAAAGGTGGCTACAAGAAATCGAACATAACTGTGATGTTGTAAATAAAGTATTAGGTAAGTTGGTCGCAGATTTTTGTGCGTAAGTATATGGCTTTGTTGAGATCTTCAAGGTTTTTGATAGACTTGATTTATTTCTATTGTATATATTGGTACGCCTCTAAATTTTATACATATCATTATGAGTCAATATATAGATTGTTTTAATTTTATTTTGTATTTTATCGCGCGCGCGATTCCGCGAAACATTGAAAAATCTTTACATTGACCACGACAACATATACATATTATAAAACAACAACACAGTAAATTTATCATGTTGTGTTTGTATTTACGATGGATGATAATAATGAGTAGAAATTGTAGTTTTATAGTTTATTTAATTGTAATTGAATTTTTCCGGTTCTTCATTTTAATTTTATTAAATTTTTTTTTTTTTATGTTGTGCCGATGTTGTCGTGTCGTGGCATGTACTACATAAATAGTGTTGTATTTACGTAGTTGATGATGTGTGACGGAAGTGGATAGATTAACTGTTTGTTTGCTAAAAACTAATTATAATTGTGGGCATTGGTTAATTTGAGAATTTTCGGGCAGTAAAGATTGAAACTGATTTCCCTTACGATGGGACGTTGGAGATTTGAGATTTTATCGAATTAGCAAAATTGGTAATTTCTGCAATCATTAAAATCAAATTAGTAAAACATTTTCATAATCTAAGTTACACAGCAGTTTTAAATTTGTGGTGGCCAAAAATCGAGAAATTCCTTCCCTAGATTGCATGTGCTTTGTCAAAACCAAACAAAAATCACGAAAGTGTGTTAACGGTAAATTAAGGCATTTGGTAGGTAGGGCGTTTCACATGTTAAACGCTGGAGAAACAATTAAAAATTATTAAATTTGACCTTGACAAATAAATCTGACCTTGAGAGCCTAATTCTTTGTTGGTTCTAATCAAATTTTCAAACTTTGCTCATACTCTCGAGATTATTTTGAAAATTGTATTATACAATACATACTTGATATATAGTGCATCTATTCCAGAAACCCATTCGATTGTGTAGAACCTTTTGTTTTGTACAATATTTACTTCCTAGATCGCTCCAATCCAACCCTAGGGTTCGAAAAAATTTAAAAACGTTGGAAACCGAAATAATAACTGAAGATATTACAGAAATTATAAAAGAACTACATAATCGGGATACCAAAACCTGAGAAACATACACGAAACCAGCTAAATTCTTTGCGAAGTTATTGATAAAAAGGTTAAACTCGATATTCGAGAGGAAAAATTTAATCCCCAAATCTTCAGTTTGTAATCAACACTCAACAATAGAAACACAGAATAACCAGTAAAATCGAGAAAGCACTAGAGGAGATCTTAGCTATTACTCAAAATCAATTCACATCAATTTTACAAACAAACAACCCGAACATCATTTTCCGATTACCTTAAATCGAGAAATAATATCGTATTCTAAGCTTCTCAGTGAGTTGATTTAATACAGGGTTCCAGTCGTGACACATGGTTTGATGAACTAATAAGAAAAGTTGCAAAATGCAATTCGGTAATTCCTTTAGGTTCCCTACTTAAGATGTCTCTTGCTGTTCTTACCATTCGTTCTGTTTGAAAATGTGTGGAAGGATTAAGTTCTTCAACTCATTGGAAGTGAAGGCTCCATCCGATAGGAGGTTGTCTAGCAATCCTTCATTATGGTGACAGGAACGGCTAGCAAATTCAAACGGAACTCTTCTAGTGAAAAGTTTCATAGTCGTAAGTACTTGAGATAATACATTCCAAAACATTATTAAAGGTTTAATGGCAGAAAATTCTCAAATTTCTAAACTCCAGCTAGAATGACAATATTTTTCGGTCAATTTGCTTGCGAAACAAAAGAAATGGTTCGATCGAGATGCTTTGTCTGGCAATAACAAAAAATAAAATTACAGAAGATTTAAAAACGACTGAAGTTGAGTTTTGTTATGAGGAGCTCCAGGAGTGTTTTTGATCAATTTGATTTTATAATTTGTTGGTCAGAAAAATTGCCAAGTATACTACTCAGACGTCATGAAGAAGATATAATTAATAAAATTCTAAAAATTACCCGGAGAACTGCAAATATTCCAAACTTTAGATGTTCGACTTTGAAAGCTCTTCGACAGGTGATATTGCCTGGACAAGGGATGATTTCTCGTCAACAGTCGATTGCTGGTAAGCTTGTGCGATATTTAGTTTAGCAAAAACTTACCTCGTTGGATTGATGCCAAAAGGTAGCTTACTTCGTTTGTTGGTTTACAGTGAGGTGCTAGCCCCAAATTTACTGTAGTTCCAGGATCCCGTTCTATACAAATTAGGTTGTAAATATTGACTTGAATTTACAACCGCGAGCGCTCTAATATCTTGCACTGTCATAATTGTGAAAATTTTTGTAAGATGTACTGTAAATACATATTGAAAGTATGCATAGCGAAAATGGCTTTATGAACCATGTGTTCCACAGTATATACACGATGTAGCGTCGGGGTCACCATTACCGACCCATGAGTAAAACGCTAATAACGTAAATTACTAATTGTTAACGGAGCACATCAACAAGAACAATGGGAATATGTATTTCAATTAAACATTCTAATCTCTACACTAGTTTATATACAAAACACTAGCCAGATCCCAACCATACGCAACAGTTTATTCGATGTAACGTCGGGGTCACCATTTTTGATCCTTGACTTTAGAAATAGGAAACCAATTTAAATGCACGCACTTCAACATACACCAATATTTGAACGGTGAAAAACGATTAAACTTGATTATTATTCGCAATTAAAACCACTTTTTTCAATTTTTGGAAGATTTGTCTAGATGAAATTAAAATATCCTTAAATTTTAACTCAATACACATTACTAATAATAAAAAAAATCGTTTTTATCATTCAACAGTTGGAAATAAAAATGATGATCCTGCCCGCAAAGTAGTTATAACCGAAGATGCTCAACGTTTCGCGCGACAAATGGACATTCAGCTATTTGAAACATCAGCCAAAGATAACCTAAATGTGGAAGAAATGTTTTACGCAATCACAGAAAAAGTATTAAAGCATAAATTATCACAGAATGCACAGAATGCATTGCAACCAAATGATACCGTTAATTTAAGAAAAGCCCATGGTAAAAAGAAGCACAAGTGCTGCTAGTGAAAAAAAAAGAAACTAAATAAAATTATTTAATTATTATTAATTATAATTTAATCTATACATATAAATATATTATATATATATATATACATAATTATATATAATTTAATTAAATAAATAATTTTTACCATCCTCTATCCAAAAAAAAAAAAAAATTGAATCATTTCATCGTCATAAATCATGCAGCGTTTATTAATTAATTAATTAAATTTATATAATAGTGTAAATAGTGATTTAATTTTTTTAATTAATTATTTTTGGATTTATTTTTGGCAATTATTAATTTAAACATAGTAAAATTTATATATTTTTTTAGTATGATGATTTTTATGTTTTTTTTTTTTTCGATTTTAGTTTATTTAGAGATCGAGATGTAATCAAAACTTTATGCTCATTAATTAACGTTAATTAATCGTGTCACAATAATAATTTTTGTTTTATAATAATGAAACAGACTGTACTAATAGTTAATAATAAAAAAACAAACAAATTAATTAAATAAATTAACAAGATTTTGGTTTGCTACATATGGCGCATTATGAAAACACATAAAAATGCGCGCGCGCGCGCGCTTAGTTAGGTTATGTTAATATATATTTTTTTTTTACATTATTTTTGTGCAAAACACTTAACGTAATATAATAGGGGCTGATATCAAAATTGTTATATTATAATTAAGAACTCAAATTAAAATATAATAATTGAAAAGAACTTGGAAAATACATGTGTTACAATTTAGCCGTCCAATGTGAGGGCACCTATTCTTATTAATATTTATAACGTCCTTGCCACCAAAAAAAAAAGTAAAAATTCAATACCCTGATCGCATCATTTTAATGAAATGATGTCGTACTTAGGGCGCCACAATCTAACGATTTGTGGTATTTGCTAAAAAAAAACTAAAGCTACAATGCGTTTTAAATATAAATAATAAATATTAAACCATTCCTCGTTTGGATAAACCGCCTCAGTACTATTCAGTATCGTTTAAATACATTTATTTTCGAATAGCTAAAACAAATATATTTTTTTAACCCATTTGACCCCACTGTACCTGTATGGGTACAGAAAAATCACTAACTTTACGACGCCACTACTGCGGTATATTATGTCAAATTTCAATTTGTATTTTACCGTTATATATGGTTTTTAGTTTATTTATCATATTTAAAAAAAAATCCATTTCGTGAAAGGATTTTTAGTGTTAAAAAATATTTAAAGTACAAATATTTTACACAATTTATTATTGGTGTGGGAACAAATGGGTTAATAAAACTGATCATTACGAATTATTTGAAACAAAAAACAATACATATCCTAAAACACAAAACAAACAACAACAACAACATCAAAATTAATATTTGGTTGCTAAATTTACTACCCATGTCTAATAATTTACTACTCCCTCCTCCTATACACTCTTATACTAAATACTAATTAGTGTTTTATTAATTAGTACAAACAAAATTTAAATGTTAATAATTATATATACACAAATTAAATTAAATACATTATATTGGTAATAATAATAAATAAAAAATAAACGTACTACATATATTATATTTGTAATAAAATATAAATTTGGTTTGTTTAAAAATGAAAAAAAAAAAAAAAAAGTGTCGAACAAATAAATTTTTTTGAAAATTTTTTATTTAAAAATTGAAAGAATATTTTTTTTTTGTTTTTAATAAGATACGGATTGGAACAAGAAAAATCGTAACAAAGCCCAACAAGATAACTGGGTAAATGAAGAGCGATGGTTGAACCAACTGCCACACAAAACTTTTTTGAAGTTCTGAACAAGGAATATCTCCATCTTGCGAAGTTTTAATTCCGGATTACGAAATCGTTGTTGACGAAAAATGTTGATCCAATTAATTTGGCAAAATGGTTCTCATAAGCGTTAAAGAATTTTATAGAAGAACGCTCGACGTACTAACTTAACTTAAAATCCATGGTTAACCACAAATTGGTTCCTCCAGATGTCGAACTTTGAACCAAATGTTTCGCCATGATGTAAGACCTCGAATTCTAAGTAATAATTGAAACGGGAAAGAGAATAAAACAAATCGTTAAGGATGCAATTTTCAGTTACCTGCGTGTGTGAGTTCAAAATTTAAAACGAAATTAAGATCTCTAATTACTGTTTAATCAAACAGTAAATGTCAATTTGTTCATTAAGCGTTTAAGTAAAAATCAAAAATGGATAAAATACAATATTGAGCCGTTATTAAATACTTTTGTAAAGGTAGCGAAAAAGCTAGATAATTAAATTTCCTGTTACACGTTCAAAATTTACGACAAATCTGGGCCAAAATATTTCACAGTAATTAAATGGCTAAAATTATTCAAAAATTGACACATAGCTTAGTACCAACGGCTTTATATACGTCGATATTGGGGCTCCTGGGCGCAGAAGTGATGAAGGAATTTTCAAGGAGAGCAAATTGGGACAAAAACTGTATTCCAAAACTTTAACGTAATTTTAGTTTATTTTACACTTCTAATCGCTAAATATTTAAATGTCACTTAATACAATTTTAGTTAACAAAATGTCGTGATTTATCTGCATTGATGTGACGCATTGTTTCCTTGCTTCAATTATTTTTTCTAGCAAACAGAAGTAAATTTTATAACTGAATAATATAAAAACCAATTTTTTGGTAATTACCATCGTCTTGAAAATCATAATCTATATTATTAACGATCCAACGTCCTCAATACATTACACTGGATCATCATTATATTCTTCCAAATATTCATATTTATCGTATGTCGGTGTTTCCCAGTACCGATTATGTTTTAATAATGAACAGGATTCAAACGGTGCTGCCTCTCTTTTCCTCGATAATCCGAGTACAATAACAAAATTACATAAGATTTTTATTTTTTACTTTCTTACATACTTGAGCCTACCTCATTCATTTTCTGCGTTCATTTTCAATTTTAGTTCTTTTAAATTAATTGTTATACAAATTTAATTTTTTAACCTTTCTAACCGACAAATCACAACATGGAAATAACTTTCAAAATAATTTGAGGTTAGGTAATTTTTGCCGTATGAAAAATTGAGCAATGTTCAATTTTAAAATTTTGCCCTAAAGACATTACAAGATGGCCGACATTTAACCAATCAATGCGCAGAATTGTTTTACCTTTAAGCTTGATTCACCAGATTTGTCCATTGAGCTCGTCAAGAAAATGACAACTTGACGGAGTTAAAAACCGAGTTAAAAATACAGGCATACCAACATTGTTTTTTCTTTTGCCATTCTTGTTTTAGGTTTTTCTATTTCTGACATTTCTAAAAAAAAGCGAGATAACATATTTTGAACTCTGTCAAGTTGTCATTTTCTTGACGTGCTCAATGGACAAATCTGGCGAATCAAGCTTTAAAGGCAAAAATTGAACATGTATCACTGCTTTCAGAGCGTACATGATGTACCATGTTTCCATGATAAAGTTAACCTAGGTTCAACTCGGTTTATGTGCATGGAAACGTGTATTAGGGTAGAGTTTCGTTAAATCAAAATAAATTCGACGAATCTTGTTCGTTTGAATTAGATTCTATCTGTCAAAGATTTTTTAAAATTAAAAATGGCGTTCGCTTATTATTAATTATACTTCCTCAAAATAATTAAAAAAATACACAAAAATGTCGTTGTCAATGACGATATACAAGAGCGAAATAAAAAATTTGGTTTTGTTCAACATGCAATTTTATTTTTTTATTCTATCGAAATATTTTTCTTTATCTGTAAATCCTAAATCTGTTCATGGGAACGGTACGGGTTAGCGCCGCCATATTTTCAACTCAACGAAACCTAAACCTATTTGAACTCGGAGCATGGAAACATGGTAACAGAAACGATGGACGCCATTTTAAATTTAACGAAAATATACCTACCTAGTTTCAACTCTACCTAATCCCAATCCCGTTCATGGAAACACTGTTCATGGAAATACATATTCTGTTTATGGAAATAAATATTATGTACTTATATCTTACGATTTGTCTAATAGTTGAAGCGATTCTGATTTCACATCCCTTTTCGTTTTACTGAAAGTTAAAAAATAGATTTCATTGATGTTTTATGCATTCCGAAACTGGCAACGAATTTATTATCTAAGTCAAATTACAAGTCGTGGCAATGAGGTTCGTGATGATGAATCCAATCATTAATGGACAGTCGCACGTGGGAACTAGTTGAGCTACCGGGTCTTAAAAGTTAAAACAGATTCAAATGGTTCAATCATTCCTTATAGAGCAAGGCTACTGGCAAAGGGCTGAAGTCAAAAAGCTAGCATCGAATATGATAAAAACTTTTTCGATAGTGGTTTGCTATTTTTCAATTCGATTCTTGATGGCATTATCTTCCAGGTTCGACTTAGACATTGATTAAATGGATGCAATTACAGCTTTTCTTCAGGGCGATGTTGAGGAAAAATTTACCTGCGGCAGCTGGAAGGTTTTCATGACGGCTGTGGTCGTGTTTGCTTGCTGAAACAGGCAATTTACGGATTTAAACAAGCCAGTCATCAGTGGAACATCAATCTAAAGAATGTAATTGTCCGCGCGAGAGAACGTTGAATCAGTTGCATTGTTGACGGCAGAGAGAAGAAACTGCAACGTGGTAGAATCAATACCTAATTAGAAATAATAATTTTTGTTTAGTTGTCGGCCTGAGAAAAACGGGGTGACTGGATGACTTGTTGATTTTTTCGAATAAATATGCATAGAAAAATCAACTTAAGGCCAATCTCATGATATATATCAGCATGAAAGATTTGGGACAAGCTAGCAGTTGTATTGACATACGCATCACTCCGTGATACAAAGGTGGCTACAATTGTGTTGGATCAACGAAAATACACTGTAGCAATACCACAGAACACCAGAATCGACGTAATACGGTTTTGAATGAAGAAACTAGACTC
Organism: Tipula helvola; assembly: GCA_963556165.1. NCBI lineage: Eukaryota > Metazoa > Arthropoda > Insecta > Diptera > Tipulidae > Tipula > Tipula helvola. Next base: position 380,188,308 of record OY744481.1, on the reverse strand, counting down.
AATTTTTTGACTTTGGTTTGGCGAAGGTAAAATGTTCAGTGTTAAGTTCTCGTTCAGTGGTAAAGGTAAAAGGAACAATTCTTGGTTCACGTAATGTTCCTTCTGGTTCTTTATTATTCTGCGCAATACTTGAAAAATTTCAAATGTCAAATTGCAATCCGATTGATTCACCGGTAAACCAAAATTCTAAAAGGGAAATGTCAGCGAAAACAAATGATGAAATGGCTGATATGAAAAATGTGCCCTATCAAGAAACAGATGGCAGCATTCTTTATTTGTCGCAATGCTCACGTCCAGATATTTGCGATTGGAAATGTCAGCCGTTTCAATCACGAACCGGGTCGACCTCATTGGAATGCTGCGACACGCATGCTCAGATATTCTGAGCAACATGATCCAACTGTTGGATGAAGAACAGCAGAAATTCAAAATTTATTGGGATACTTAAAATGCGATCAATCATAAGATAATTCAACTTCAATACAGAAATTCCAATCAAATGATTGCGGATAATTTGACAAAGCCCGTGAGCAGCGACAAAAATGTCTTCTGCGTGCAAAATATGAGCTTAGAATAGTCAATACGATCAATTTTCATGTTCAATTTTTGCCATCGATCTTAGATTTTGCTCAATAATGTGTAAGCTCAATAAAATTGACGATTTTCAATAAAATTGAATTAGCTATGGCAAATTTTAGCTCAGTGTGACATTCAATCAAATTGAATTTCTTTAAATTGTGTAGAAATAATCGAGCAATCCAAACGTAAGTTGGCACAGGTTTCAAAACCTTTTGTTAAAGGTATTAACCATCGCAATCGGAGCACGCATATTTTAAATGTTTGCTCAATAATTTATAGAATACATACAGCTCAGTAGTTTTCAATCAAATGCATTGAGGTTGTGTTGAGGTGGCCTTTAATTCCAATTGGGGAAAAGCATGGATATTTCCCTAAATGATTTGTCTGGGCATTAGATCCCTTTAGCAAAATACCGAAAAAAACAAATTTAAATTAATAAAAAAAATTTCTTTATTAGATCTTCATTTAACTTTACAAACCTGTAAAATAACGCGAACAATTACAAAACTTACATCCTATACAATAATCAACACGTACGGCATGTACCGTAACTACTGGTGCTATAATTAATTACTGGAAAATTTCTCGACGAACGACACGATACTCGAGCATCTCCACTGGTACCTGATGGACAAGTACATGAGGCCACATGCTTTTGAACGTCACACAAAGCTCCAGCACCACATTTTGATTCACATGGATTAACACAAGAGTATCCAACACAAGCACGATTATCAGGGCACTCATCGTTGCTGAGACATTCACCACGAATACATGCGCTCAAGGAATTTCCGGTATAACCTGGTAGACATGTACAGACGGGACGTTCACGACCCGTGTTATCATGACCAGGAACGCATTGTGCATTTTCACCGCATGGATTTGGTTCGCATAGATCCTCTAAAAGAAAAACGATTACCAGATTTTAGCAAGCAGTTTACAAATAACCAAAAATATTTTATTATACCTTTTGTGAATGGGCGACAGCTAACGAAAGGATTTCCGGTATGTGTTTTTGGACAACTACACACTGGTGTTAATCCTCTTAAATTACAATCAGCATTCACACCACAAGCACCGTCGCAAGGATTCTTACAAATACCATAGAAACAAGCTGGACGACCAGCTGGGCAGTCTACATCACCGTAACATTCTGGTCGACATTCTGTATACGGACTTCCAATATATCCCTTAGGGCATTCGCACACAGCGCGATGATTATTTGATCGGGAACATAAAGCTTGTTTGCCACACTGGTCGCATGCCGAGATACATTTGAAATTTTGACACATTTGTGAACCACCGCAATCACCATCACTATCGCATTCATGACGACAGCCAGTTAATGCTGACCCCTAAACACAAAATGTTTATTAATAAAAAAATAAAAAAAATTTGGGCTCAACCGGGATTTGAACCCGGGACCTCTCGCACCCAAAGCGAGAATCATACCCCTAGACCATTGAGCCGCTTATCTTAAAAATTTGTTAACCACAGTAAAGATCTAAATCTACATACCACATAACCAGGTAAGCATGAACACGTTGGCGTACCATTTCTAACTTCACATTTTGTATTTGTTCCGCATGGGCTTGGGTGACATTGTTCTTCTACAGAAATTAAATATATGGAAACGTCCTTTAAAACAATCCTACACTTTATAGCGTTAATTATTATTCAAAATACGTATTGTTTACAACAAATAATCAAGGTTGTACCGTACTACACATAGGTGGATTCTTGTTTACACTTATACGGTATATACATATATGAATAATTCAAGTTGAAGGTCAAATTGACCGTGTTATACTCGTATACATATTGTATAATAAATTACTTACCGGGATCATTGAGACGACAACTTGCAAATGGATCGCCACCATAACCATTTGGACAACTGCACACAGGAATATGATTGCGAACCTCACAATTTGCATTCGATGCACATTCTCCAGCACACGGATTAGTACATGCTCCATTGCGACAGGCTTGATGTGCTGGACATTCAGTACTGTCTAAACATTCATCGCGGCGGCAAATTACCGATGGGCTACCGCTATGGCCGGGTGGACATGAACACACAGGGCGACCAAGTTTTTCGCGGCAAATTGCATTCGTCCCACATGGATTGGTCGAACAACCTTGGCCTTCATTGATACAAAACAAAAAAAAAAGTCAATAAAAATGTAAATATTAAGGTAGACAATAGCATGCTTTGCGTGGGACTATCTCTACATTATAATTGATGAGTTTATTAGATGTATTAAATTAATTAAATTGCCGGATTTTGAGAATTTTAAAAAAACCAGTTATGTAGGTATATATGTATGTAAATAAAATGAATTTAAATTAGTGTATATATGTACTGATTGATTCTGTTGCTCGTGATGCGGTGTAACCTTGTGAATTGTATGCTGAATTTACGACCCGTGAATCTGTATTATAGGCAGATGATGTGTATTGGCAGTTTGAACAACCACCATACGCTGAATCTGATTGTGTTACATGTGTTACAATTCCGTTTCGATCACGGTAAACGACCGTTTGCATACCTAGCGTGTAGGGCAGTAACTGGATGGCGGTTAGAAGGAGAGCGGTGGACGCGTATTTAAACATCTGAAATGAAAAGAAAATATGCTGGATTAGTATTGTGTTTTGTTGAAATTTAGTAAATAGTTTGAATAAATTGTTGGAATTAATTATTTTCCAATAATAAAGACACCCTTATTATTAAATATTGTCTAAAATTGTTTTCTAACTATTTAGTTAAAAATAATAAAATTTTGCTGACAAAACACAATTTAGCAAAACTGAAAATGTGTGTCTATGATAAGAAAAAACCTTACAAATCCGATTTTAAACATTACGATATTAAAATGAATTTATCAAACTTTAACTCGGGAAAAATTCAAAATTGATTAGAATATTCATCTGTAATTTGAAAAGATAAGATTCAATACTAAAAATCATTCATCATAAAGAGAATTAGAGAGAAAGTTTCATTTTTTAATAAAACGGTACATGAAACCTAAGGCACGAACCGTAAAATCAACTTTTCAAAATATTCGGGTGTCAATTTATCATGTTGCGGTTATTAACTGTCAGTGTTTGGTGTTACCATTTTACCAACCAAAAATAATTAGTAGAATCCATCTTCTTTCTCGAATATCTTCGATCCGATTAATTTTGATTAATGATTGTATTCCTAATCCTCTTTTGTTTAGAGACAAAGCAACATGCACCCGCACATTTTCTTATTTTGTTTATAAGTTACATTGAATTGTGAAATTAAAAATTGTGTACAACGAACATTTATTTTAATATTCTCAGAAAACAACCCATAATTGGAGATTCTTAGTGATTAATGAAAAATTAACCTAACACAATTTCCTATAGATCATAGTGAGATAATTTTGTGGGTGATTCCAAACATAAAAAAAAATAAACGCGTATCTCCAGTAAAATAAAGCCGTTTGAAACGAAACAAAAACTATTTTGTATCTTTCGTGATATGGTATAACTTGAACAATAAAATTCGAAAGGATAACCGGTTTAGACTTCGACGGATCTTCCAATATTAACATTGTTTCATCAATAAGACGTACTTCTTTGGAAAGCAATCGAAGCGTTAATAAATCTCAGCTTTATATGGATATTAATAGTAGCATAGATTTTAAGCAACCGTTTTTGTGTAACATTAAAGAATGGCACAATTGTTGTTACGTTTGCCTTTACTAGATTTGATACACATTGCCTACGCCGGCCGGCTGCCACCTGAGAAGTTAAAAGCCGATCGCACTGAGTTTGAACATATAAAAAAAGGAGGAATTTGTAAGTCCTCAAAAATCTAGAGGCCTCCACGTTGGAGTTAATTTATCAAGGTGTCAGATACTTCCGTCACGATTGAGGGCAGATACTTCTCGATTTAAAGAAACCATACAATCCCGTGGTCTATGCCTTCCGGCAAGTCCACCGATTACCAAGGCAGTTTGGACCTTCGACTAATATATTGGCCAACTCAGCACTGAAAAATCCCCGCGGTTCAACAAGCAACATGAGGCACCAAATACGCAAGTATAACACTACGTACTTCAAAATTTCTAAAAAGAAAAAGGCAACTTCAGTTGTCAAATTGTTGGCGAATAAATTATATTTATTGCAATTGTAACAAACTTCAGGTCAGTAGAGTGATATAAAAGTAGAGCTGACAACCACGAGATGAAAATTTGACGTATTAAATCGAGTCTTTTGAATAAATCAAAAATATTTGATATTTTAATTATAGAATGTTACATTGGGCGCTTTCAGAGCACCAAACAGTTGGCAACATGTTGAGTAAAATCACGGCCAACGCTATGAAATTTAAGAACTTTATATGCCAACAGTTTGCGGATCTGAAAGCGCCCATTGTATTAATTCAGTGAACCTTGAAGCAACCCTACAAGTAGAAGGTAACAATTGTGGAGACAATTTTGACCGTGTTTTGGCTGGCAAAAGTCAAAACCAAACAAACGAGCGTAACGGAATAAATCATGTATAGCAACAATTGTCAAAAAGTTTCTGTGACGAAACCCGTTCACAGTGTCATAGTCCAGATCAACAGCGTATAACAATGAAATTGCAAATCAGCATAACATCGGACATTATGAACATCGGAATTATTACAAAACCATGCGCGTTATATTAGACCACTAAATTTATTATACGTGTTGTGATCGTGGATGTTTACTCAGAGGCTGAAAGTACCATATACACCAGATAAACTATACCACAATTTAAAACCGTCCACGTTTTGATACTGAAGTAACTCGACCTGCTGCAGGCTTAACAGGCTAGAGCAGGTCTAAACAGCATTCCTATTTCTGAAGAATGGACGTATGAAAATTCGATTTAGTATACATCCTGAAGAACGTACATTAGGGTTTAGGGTTTCATATTTAAAGGTTATAGTTGATAAAGTTGTTGAAAATTCATTTGAACTAAACGCTAATCAACTTATACCTTAATAACCTTTAACAAATTCTAGCTCACCTAATAAAGTGCTTAAACAACATTTTCTAATCTGAACTGGCCTAATCCGAACTTTCGATAAATCTTTAAATAAAAATTGAGGCTATTTCGTGTATAACCACACAAAACCACTAAATTCAAGTTCACACTTCTAATTATTTGTTTATGTATACGTAACCGTCATAATCCAATTTCTATAACTACTAATTTTAGTTGAGATCATCATCTCGCGATCACACCAGTTCATTGAAATCGACGATTGTCTAGATGCAAAAAACAAACAAAAAATTCGCGATCATAAATAAATAAATAAATTCCAATAACTAATCAGTTTTAGTCTAATGCAAATATTTAACGATCATAATTAGTGACTCAAACCAAATCTTATATATAATACTAGCTATAGTACTGTTTTAAAAATTATGATCGCCCGATCGACGTCATTGGCTAGCATATTAAAATTACATAACTAATTTGCCGTTAAAATTTTATAGATCATCTTCTAAGATCGCGCGCAAAAAAAAGTGTGCTAACAAGTTTAGTAGGTCTATTAGTATACAAAATTTTTTTTTTAGACGATCGATCGTTTATTTATACATGACGACCTTAACATGACCAAATATAAACATAATAATAATAAAAACGAAAATTTAACTGGTATAGTGGGGACGATCGATTATTACTCAAGCGCCATAAATGAGCATCATGTCATGATCACAGAAAAAAACAACAATAAATATATAAAATCTTGGCGATCACTTAAATAAATCTTGCGCACACTTTACACTTTTTATTTACACATCAGAGATAATTTATTGATTTAGATCCGTTGTATAATTATAAAATATTATAAATATTGTCTCACCATAAATAATAAATTTTAAAACACAAATATGATTTATTAATTATTATAATTAACAAGAGAAACACAAAACAATATTTTTTTCGATTCTTATAAGTTGTGTGTGCACTTCGGGCACAAATCGATAACTAAACTATATTTAAATAATTTCATTGAATTTATATTTTAAAGTTTTAAGAAGGAAAGACTTTGATAATATGCGTGGTCGTTTTATTTACGAAAAATCCAAGTAATAATAATAGTTTTGTTTTGTTATTTATAACTAATTAAATTCTAGGTATGCATATATGTAAATATATAAGATGAAGTGGTTCATATAGTGCCCGAAATTATAAATAATTTGATGAGCAAATGTGTATCTCGTTTCGCGCTGTGCAATTAAAATTGGCGCCAAAATGTATGTTATGTAACTAAGCATTTTATTTCTTTCAAAAACATGTCTTCTCCCTCTATCTTATATAATGATCAAATGTGTTTCTCCTTTATTCATTTATTGAGATTCAGAAAACGGTGAAAGTAAGTATAGTGTGTCTTATTTTGAAGTTGGCTAATTTGAGAATTGTAATTTATTCAATATTTCACATCAAACAAAACAAAAATTATTGGTGACCCCGCATGGATTGTGAAATAATATTGGATTCGTTCATACTGTTTTATAATTTCTCAAATATTGATATCCTCTTCGATATTAAATAATTTCTAACAATAAATTTGATCGAAGAAATTTCGAAAAACTTGCTTTGTTTTTACCTTAGTGTAGATTGATTTAGATCAATTTTAAAAAAATCTAGTTTTTTTTATCATGTTAGAGAATCTTAAATGTCAAAGTGATAAACAACAACCAAATGCTATGTTCATAATTTATTTGTGAATTATTTTTTTGTTGTTGATTGTTGATTTTTGTCTGTGTATACATTTTGTATATTGAAATTTAATCAAAACTTTGTTAATTTATTAAAAAATCAATCATGCTTATAATTCGTGTTGTGAATCACATCCATAATAAATAAACTGTATAAATTGTTATAAATTAGTTTGGTATAACCTGTAATAATAATATCAACCTAACAAATATACCGGTAGTCTATGAATTTAATGTATTGTAATGCAATGCAAGAACAACCTCTTGAGAAAGCTGAATAAATTCTAAGCAAGCTAAATGTTTTGTAGATCCATGATCTATTGATTAAAAAGCAATATTGTCCACGGGTCCAAAACGCTTTCGTGCTACCATTAGCTGCACAAAAACCAAAAGCACTGTAAAATAATCTTGTTACGATCCTGATATAACTCGAAAAAAAGCAGCTACACTAAACACTGGTAAATTATCAAGTAATTTTTGAATATCCCCAGTTAGTTATCGTACTTCTCAATAGATATCTCTATGTCTAATTCTTTTTATTTTATGCCTATAGTATTCTGTCCAAGTGAAATGAAATTTTCACTGGTCTCCAAAAAAAGGAAGATAAATCACACGTGAAAATTTATTTTGACGAGTTTCGTAAATATGTTAGTTCGTATAACTTCAGGTTGTCTCTGACAACATATTTTACACAATAAAGTTCCTTTCGATAGTTAATATTCTCAAAACGCAAAACAAATGAAATTGTCAAAATGTATCTTCACATATCGTCCAGGAAGATAAAAATGAAGTGAAAAATGTGTAGAGATAAAATAGAGACATCTGTATTCTAATACGAAAACTCCCATTTCGCTAGCTAAACAGCAAACCGCAAAGTGAAATTCAGCGGTGAAATTTTCATTTTCGTTTTCGCTTGTGTCAATTTTATATGAAAAATTTCATTTCACTTCAGCAGCGTACCGGCCTACTTTAAAAACCTGCGTCAACGTCTTTGAATATACATATTATATAAAGTTATATTGAATTGTCCGCTGGATTAATTATAAGATAATAAATAGCCTGTAATTTGCAGATTGTCGTATAAATAAAGTTTTTTGAAAAATATTTCGTTCTAAATGTGTTTCATTCTAAACACTTAAATTCGATCTTTGAGAGTTCAAAATGTTGTCGAGCACATTATCTTCTATTAAAAAGTAAAAGGGGAGCGGGAACTATGAAAAATGGAAGTTTTCGGTTCGCACTTTTCTGGGAATAGAAAATTTGTGGAGTGTGTTGACGGTATGGCAGAGAAACCTATTGGCGACTCCCATCAACTGTAGTCGGCGTTGGTTTCTATGTAAGCAAAGGAGACGAGTATTGTCAAATTCAACTATTTGACAGTTCTAATCCCCCTTGTTGTATGGTTAAATTTTGTTCATATTGTTTTCACCAGATGTCAGCTACTTTGTTGAAAGTCGCGAATAGTGCGGATAAACGAAAACAGAATGACATGATGGCGAAGGCAAACTTGATGATTCCGGATTGCTGAGACGAGTTGGTTTGTTGCGAGCTTTAATCATAACTTCACTCGAAAGCCGTGGCTTAATTGAGGAATACATAAACAGAGCAGGAATGACGATTGATGACGAGTAGATCGGTACTTTAGTGCTGGCTGGTTCAAACAATGTTTATAGACCAGTTGTTGCAGGAAGTCAACTTGGTGCAAATCGGTTTTATTGTCAAGAAATTTGTAACTTCAAAATCAATCGCAAGTGAAGTGTTTTAAGTGTGAAAAGGTAGAACCAAAATAAGTGCCTAACGAAACATAATGACAGAAACAAATTTGTTAAAAACAGTGACAATGAAAAGAATTCCGCAAATCGAATGATTCGGATATAGACTCTGGCGCCATGGTGCACAAGACCAATGATTCTGAGCAGATTACGAATGTGAAATAAATTGCTAACGACATGAAACTAAAAGATGAGTTAACAGGTTACGTTAAAGTGTACTGAAAATCGTATCAAAAAGGTGGAAATTCGACTCAGCTGGTTATCGCATTATTGATATAGAGACGGTAAATTGTTGGCGGAAGCAGCGTTGATGGCATGTTTAAACTCGGTTAAGTGGGGTCGAACGCAATGACAGTAAGTGGATATGACAATGTGAACAAGTTAAAAACTGATTTTTCTGATTATTTAAAATTCGACAGTGCTGAAAGAAAAGTAGTTCCAGTTCATCGCAACTTTTGGAGTTGGTATACGTTCTGATATATGTGTGGCCTAATTAACGTTGATTCATTTGGTGGCTAAGACGTATCGGTTCCAATCTAAGGCGTATCGGCTATTTGATCCGGCAACAATGAACACCGTCGTTAGCCGTGATGTAGTTTTCCTCGAAGATGAGCGCAATGAAAATTTTCGACGCATCAGGTAGCAAGCAGTCAATTTTATTTTGTATTAGAAAATGCCATAAATAAAGCTGAAGTAGAGAATGAACTAAAGCAAATATTTGTCACGAACAATCCAGATAAGCCAGTCGAAGATCGTGAGATGGAAGATGAAGATCCGGTAATTTTTAGTGATCAACTTGAATGCGGAGCTATGCATGGAGAAATAATGTGCCGGTAATTATTTTTTCTGTTACACACTATAAATTTTTTTTTACCATAATAGATGTTTGTGCATCAAGAGCGTAAAGTCGCACTTTGTCGCGCGAGAAAGAGAATCGCGGCAAAGCATTTAGCAGACATTTTAAACACGTTATTTTTCCTACAAAAACTTAACAAATTTATTAATAGAGTCATTTTTCGTAAAATTGTTGTGCATTCATGTGAATAAACACAATTAAAAGTGTGTTCCGAGTTGTCATTTTCATAAATGTTACCCTGACTATTTCTTTGAAAAACTTGTTGAGGAGATTCATTTTTTGAGTGTTTTCTGCATTTTTAGGGTAAATGCATATATCACTCTCAAATGGAGGCTATCCATCTTTTGAAGTGAATACAGCTGCAACTTCATTCGCTGTTGGAAGGTTGTATCTTCTGGGATCCTTCTGGGTTTAGTTTGAATCATATCATTCATCATCTTAAATGTTTGGGCGTAAGGATTGAATTCTCTCCAAAAGTGCTTCAATTTGCACCATAAACCTTAGGTTACATTCCTTGTTGTGAGGATTGCATAGCCTTTCCAGAAAATAAAGTTGCGAATATATTGCTTCATTTTCACTAAGTGGCACTGCTGAAGACGTAAGATGGTATGTCTGTCCATGGATAGCGAATGTCTTGAGACCACCACGAAAGCGTTCTCATTTGTACCCAAACGTTTCAAATTCAAAAGCACCATTGTATTTCCGTATGTTCTGTCGAAAATATTTTGAGTCTGCATCCGTATTTGTTAACCATTATAGAGAGGTTGAAGGAGAGAGAGTATAGAGGTTGAACTTTACCCCTTTAAAATATTGAGCTCCGCAATAATTACATTCGTAATTCATTTCACCCCAGAAATATTTATTAGGTTTATTGTTAACATCTCGACCTTGTCTTTGAATTGTTTCGTCTTTCGAATTGTCGTTGTTTTGGAGTCATATTTGCATACATACTTCTGACGATCTCGTTGTTGCTTCCGTTCAGTCTGCTCTGGTGTCCTTATGTTTAACACTCGTGTTGTTCTGGAGTCATGCATGTGTATCTTTCACGTTCGCGCTGTGGTTTCCATTCCAGCTGCTTCAGTGTCATTATGACTTGCAGAAACTGCACTAATTACTTTAAATTATGTACATTTCAGTAATATAGAATAGGATTGAATGGAAATGAGTTGTAATAATACAATAAATAAAATAAAGAAATAATTTAGACATTTTTCGCACAATTCTAAACAATTACCACGTTATAATGTCAATGACAATTTATGTTCAACTGTTTCAATTTATAAAATTGGTTGCAAGCAGCAATTCATTTTAAAATATAATATTGAGCAATTATTAAGGTTCTGTGTTGAATCAATTTTTTCTACATACATTAAAAATAAAAACTATTTAATTAAAATTAATATTTATAAACTATGTATTTAATTAAAATTAATATTAATTTTCGAATGTTTGATAAGATAATTTTGAATCGTGAAGTTCAAGCAAATTTTTCTAAAAATCGAACAGTTGAACAACAAACTTCACAATTCAGGAATTTAATTCTTTTGAAACATTTTTGTGGATTATGGTAAAATATAATTTAATTTAATATTGTTTTATTAAGAATTGACTGATTAATTATTTTATAATAATTCGCCTAAATATAATGTATTGAGCTTTAGAATATTATGTAAATTGAAACATTGAATGGTATTGTATATTCACAGTTAGAATTGAACTGTGTTTCTTTCGAACAAAATGTAAGCACAATCGTGGTTGCGTAGCATGTGAGAGTTAGATGGAGGGAATTAATGGAAGGGGGATCGATTGACAGAGGTGAAAATGCACAAAATATATATATAGATGTTCTATAGAAGAATTTCTTTCAATCGAGCAGTCGATAGGTTTTAAAATTTAATATAGCGAAAAACAAAAATGTAGTTTTTATTTGTATTAGTAAAAATTATAACGGAAAATCACTTGGCCGCATGTTACTAATGAAGTCGTACGACCAAGTGGTCAACAGTAGAAAATATGTTTTGGGTATTAAAAACAGAGAAAAAAACCTACTTTTCACGCTTTTCGTATAGGAAAATATTATTGTAGGCCTTTTTCTATTATGTTAATCTCTTTGATAATAATTATCGACTGGCGATTTTTTTAACTTTTGCTGTAATTTCCCCAATTTGGCTACAACACATTTTTATTTAATTTGATTTGATTTATGAATAAGTTATGTATTGTGGAGGTGTTTTACTTGTTGACTTTGATTTCTATTGTATACAAAATATACAATTACTGAATTGTCATAATATGTAATTGCAAAACGCCCTTCTGTTTTGGAATGTAATTTACTGTTTTAGTAAGTGTGTTATATGTATATCGTTCAACCTTTAAATCTGGTATAGATTTCGACGTTCTTTTGGATGAAATGAAAACGGTTCGTCTATAGCCTGGCGCCACGATACGATTCAAAAAACTTTTTCGAATTTACTCATCTTAGCTAAAGCTTCCACTTCTTCATCTTCAAACTTTTTCAGTTGCCCTAGACGTTTCTTACCTTCCGGATCAAAATTACCTCTTTCATAGCATCGAAACCGCAGTACTTATATGTTGAAATCGATCGAGCTGTATCACCATAATCTTCCAAGCCAGCATTGGTTGCAAATTGCGTTTTATTGGCACAAAATTTGACATATTCAATGCTTAAAAAAATTACGTCTTTAACCCTTTGGCAAAATAAATTATACTGGAAACTAAAGAAAAGTTATGATGCTTTGACATGAAGTTAGCAACGATATAGTATATACATAGTTACGCCATCTCTTGAAAATCCCTTAAAATTAATGCACAGGACGAATAACAGAGCGGACAATTGTTTTGGACGAAATACTTAGGCGTCATTAAGTCTTTAATAAATTATTATTATTGTAAATCATAGCGGATACATCATATATTTCACACCAAGCAAATATTTTTTTTGGTTTTTTTAATTTATTCAAAAAGCAAATAACAATTGAAATTGCAACCTACAATCCCGAAATATTTTTTTGTAATTATCTGTCATATAATAATGTAGATAAATTTGGCGAACAATAACACGTCTTACGCGAAAGTGAACAATTTAATCAGTATGAAACTATCTCTAATTCCTTAAATATTTTAAAAAAGGTAAAATCAAGTTTTAAACATCATGTTTATAAGTACATAACGGATATTAAGTATTAGATAAACATTATGTATACTAATAACAAAAGGCGAATTCTGACTCGCGCGTATATGTTATATAAATTATATACCTACCATATAGATACCTTAGACGTGTTGTATAATCGTTTATTAAATATTTTTAGCTGCAGTATACATTATGTCTAATATACCTTCATTGTAATTTAAATAATAATTAAAAATCTTTATAAATTATATATGGTAAATTAAAATTATAATGATCCCACTCGTATATATGCCGCTGTTTAGATTAAAATTGGTTTAATTAATTATTTACGTATATATATGCAAGATCACAAAAACAACAAAACATTCTGTTTATTTTTCTTACCAAAATTGTACATAAGAGTATTCGTAACCTTGAAGTTACAGAAAAATACGCGAAATTGTATTATCAGAATCAGACACTGCAGTGAATCATATAGAGTAAATATATAGAGATAGAGTTACTGGAATCACTTTCATCGCATTTATGTCATATAAAGTTGCGTGGGATTTTGATTTCGCATTAAACAAATTAAATATTTTTTTACTTGAATTAACAACATATACGTTGATGCTCGCGATTATATGGATGTTGATTATGTCATAGCCAAGTTCGCGCGCGCGCTTATTTTGAGTTAATTGATCACCGTATTCATTAAAGCAAAAAAAAACAACAACAAAAGATTTGGTTATACGAACAAGCGAGAAACCTGCTTGCTAAAGGTTTTCACACATATTATATTAAAATAATTTCCATTCGCTTTTCATTCGCTGTACATAATGTACTTAATAAATTCATACTTGATACACTTTCGTAAAAATTATAAAGAAAATGGTTTGAGTATTAGATATAATTTTCTGATATTTTAAATATGAGCCTTACAAATTCCGTTCAATTCACGGATAAATAATTTACTTCGTTTTGAATAAAACACGCATTTTTTATGTTTATACTTACCCAACCTGTATTTAATTTAACAATGAAAACAGAGAAACCTAAAATTAAAACATTCATTGTTTACACCAAAATTTCCTGAATTGTAAGATATGATTAATGGTTGTTTCAAGATCTTCTTGTTATGCGCGTCATTCAGTGATATATAGAAATTAGGTGGACAGATTGTTTTGATAAATTTTAGTATAATAGCACTTAAGCCCTTTTAGTACTACAGATTTACACGATAAATGATAGACGCCCTGCAGTGCCAATTCGCCTGTTTACATTGAAACGTATAAGTTCATCTTTAGAAATTTTGAATGAATCATTATTATTTAGAACTATATCATTGCTGCATATTTTGCCATTGCACGTTTTGCTTGAATCATTCATGATTCCACGAATAAAATAACTTGAAAGACATTTTTTTATGAACATTAGCAACATCAATAAATTGATAAGATATAGAAATTTATGAAAAGATTTCTTAAAATTATAAAATTGAAACGGATTATTCCGCTCCATTCACAATTTTTTATAGACATGTACCACGAAAAGAAAATGTGAATATAATAGTTTCTAATTTTTTTGTGTTCTGTTCTGTTATGTTGTGTGCGTGTGTGAATTGTGTTATTTTTTATAAACTTCTCTAGCCTTAACTCAATCATCTCATCATATTTTTATTATAAGTGAATAAACAGGCGCAGCAATTGTATTTATAATATTGTTGCAAAATTCCATGGCCTTTAGCCTGGAATTGAATGTTAAAATCGTGTAAGTCGGGCGCAAAAAGAAACAAACGCAACAGAAGCAACGCAATTCGTGTCACGTCATTTGTTAATCATGTATCACGTCACATCAATTTTCCTATTACATATAGTCGTATAGTCGTTTGTTACGTGTAAAGTCATGTTACACGACAGATGTCACTTTAATTTTATAAATGGCAGGGGACTAAAACAAAATGGAAGGACGTAATATTTTTGTTCTAATTATTCTTGTTCTATAGTTGTTATATAAACGTATAGAGAAGAGTCGTTCGAAGTCATTTCATATTTTGTCGGCTCGTTTTAAGTTCTGGCAGCTAAGGATGAAGCCTGGCGATACCTATGCAACCTGGATAGCAGATTTGCGAGAAGCTGCAGCCAAATGTAATTTCAAGTGATGTATAGGGGAAAGTGGGGGAATTGCGTGCCCTTAAGCGAAAATCAATAAAATATTAATTTAATAAGCCACTTCAAAACAGCTTTTAGTTTTTTTTTATAGCCAGTTATGTATACTCCTAGTCTGCATACGCAAAATGGCTTAGAGTTACGACCTTTGCGAGATAATTGAATTGCCCTAAAAGTCGACAAAAACGATATTACCCCGAACTCACAGGTAATTCCGTGCACTAAGTGGGGTAATTCCGTGTTAGTTCAAAAGTAATAATATTTCAAATAAACTTATTTATTTCGCTTACAAAACATAAAAAACATGAATACAATTCATTTTAATAAAGACACTATACCACAATATTGTTATTTTTGCATAAATCATATGCCGCAAGTGTTTCGTGCGTTCCATGATTATCCAACATCAATAAAACAGGATCAGTTGCAGTTGGCCTCAACGTTGAAACAGGTATTTGGTAGTTTCTAGCCATTTCTCCTTGCTTAAGATCAGTCAAACCTAATTTCATATTTTTTTCAGACCAACTACGTCTAGTGCTTTTTCTTACGTATGGTAATGTACAAGGTAATTTTAATAACATAGAATAAGAATTTAGTTTTTGATAAGGGGCAATACCGTGCAAAGCACGGTGTTTCCCCGATAAAATTTACGGTATTTCCCCACAATGGCGAAATAATAAAAATAAATAAAGATCTAAACACACGCAAAGATGTTTGCACTAGTTTATTCTGTATATTTCACTTAAAGTATCTCAAAAATAATATGCATCTACATAATTTATATAAAATTAAAATTAATATCACTTACCGTTAATTTAGTAACACGGTAATATTACAATAAAATATAGAGAAAAACTTTTGTTTACATGTGTTCTCACCAACTCTAATGTTTCGACTGGTGGTAAAATTTAATAGTCGAACTCATCAAAAGGAACAATTTGAAATAGCTCAGGGTTGGATAAGATAATTAGAAATGATGATATTTTGATGCACGGATTTACCAAGATGCACGGAATTCCCCCACTTTCCCCTAATCAATCATATTAAGATAACGCGATACGGAACATGATTGTTTTATATATACAATACACGAACAATGCAATGAAAGAACACAGGCAGCAATTGGCATTCTAAAAAATGAGAACGGGAGTGTTCAACAGGAGGTGAACCAAGTACACCGGTATCAACGTGCGGTTCATGAAATCGCAGGATGTCAACTTCCAGAAAAGATCAAAGGGATTTTTAAAATTCGGAATTAAAATCTTGTTCTGGATATGCGGTGTTCACCGCATAATCGTAGTCAGTGTCGATTTTTAAAGGCAAAATCCCGACGCTGTAATAAGTTTGGTCATTTAGTGGTCGTTTGCAAGGTGGGTGGCTCGAATGATAACCGGAAATCGCAAGGTCGACAACAGGAGTGATCCATCGAAAATGTGTATGGGCTACGGGAAGTTGAGAGCTCTGAATCAGCGAAAATTGACAAGAATCAGATATCGATAGCAAATATAAGAGGTGCTGAGGTGATGAACATAGAAAGTGTTACATTGATAGTAGAAAACCAAGAGACTGAAGTTCAACTAGTGTAATTTTGGAACGTGTGTGCAAGAAAATTATAGTGGCGATGGAGATTAATCAGAAACCGTTCAAGTGTTTACTAGATACGGGTGCCACCATTTCCATGGTGGGGAACGCCGGTTATGAGTAGCTTGGTTGTAAGGCCTGCTAAGAGGTCGCTCCAAGTCCCGCGAAATCGTTTTCTAACTAGCCCATAGCGATTAAGCCATGGCAGAGTATACATCTGAATTTCGCCGATCCATTTCTCTATGCAATGTGGCTTCTATGCATCGATATCTTTATAAAACTGGCTGCAATGCCAACAGCAATTCGAAGTTTACGATTGAACAGCCAGTACTCGTGAGGAACTTCTTCAGAGGTCCACAATGGATTAAGAGAGTAGTCAAGGCAAGGAAGTGCAACGGTGGATGATGTATATTATCAAGACGGATTATGGAAGGGTCCATCGACATCAGAACCAGATGAAAACGAAACAACTGGAACCCGAACTGAACGGTGAAGCAGATCTTTTAATCCATCAATAATTCCATACCAACTGAACCTAGTCCAAAATTATGAATATTTAGATGTGGAGGAAATGTTGTAGTTGCATTCAGTTTCAGTAAACAACACATCGTTACAAACGTGGCCAACATAACCAAGTGCAGTTCAACTACATCTTGGCATCGAGAATGAGGGAATTAATAGCATATAATATACATATATGTCGTCTTACTTTGGTAAAAGTTATCCTATTCCGAGGGAAGCGCACACGGAAATATCGACGCATTATAAAGACGAACATGTCCGGTAGAATGCAAACTTTGTGGTCACGTTGAAGCAAAGGAATGCATCATCGATGTTAGGCTTACGCAAGTGCTGCCTGAGGAGGAGTGAACTGACAAAATGATCAGGAAAGAGCAATTAGATGACACGGATTTGTCGGTTATCATTGAATGGAAGGAAAAGGAACACCGGCCCACTTGGAGTGAGATCGCGGACAAAACTCCCATTGTTAAGAGTTATTGGGCTCAATGGGATAGCCTCCGATTAGAGAATGGGTGTTTAAAATGAATGTGGGAAAGCACACGGATGAGAATCCTGATAGAGTATCACGGAGGAGCATGTCGGGGCCACCTAGGAATTGATAAAACACTAACCAAGGTACGTCAATGATTCTACTGGGCAGAATGTAGACAATCTGTGATAGAAGGTGCCAAAATGTGACCAATATGGTCATAGAACATGAAACAATATAAGGTATCGGATCACCATTCGAGAGAATTGCAATGGATGTAGCGGGGCCATTTCCCAACACCGAGAGCGGAAATAAATATGTGCTAGTGGTAATGGATTATTTCAGCAAATGACCGGATGTGGACCCCATACCCAATCACAACAACAATAGCTGATGCCGTGATCAACAACTTGATTAGTAGATTTGGAGTGCCGATGGAGATTCATACCGATCAAGGAAGGAATTTTGAATTAGTGGTATTTCAAGAAATATATCAGATGCTAGGTATACATAAAACGAGAACCACGCCTTTGCATCCACAGTCCGACGATATGGTGGAAGGATTCAATGGCACATTGGAGGAATATCTAGCAAAGGTCTTGGAGAAGAACCAACACAACTGGGATCAACATATATACCAATGTTCCTGATGGCCTATCGATGAGCAATACGTGACACAATCATACGTGACGAATAGATAATTTACAATTACCTGGGATTTAAAGTTTGGAGCTGTTTCATCATCGGCTTTATGTGGACAGGATTACGTAGACCGGAGGAAAGAAGAACTTAATGAGATTCATCAATTTGTACGAGGGATAATACGGATATCAAGTGACCGGATGAAAGCTATATGATATATGAACAAATAACCAAGGCTTCTAGGACGTGCAATTATGTAGTATAGCTTCACAACCCACAACGAAAGAAGGGATTATCACCGAAGTTGCAACCATCGTGGGAAGGGCCTTACACTGTCATCGCAAGGATGAATGACGTGGTTTATCAGATACAAAAGGGACATCGAGGTAAACCGAATGGAGGTGGTGATTTTGGTTTTGTTCGAGACAAACAAGTTTAGGTGGGGGGTAGTGTTACGGTGACACCTAAGGAAGAATAGAATAAGTTATTAATACCACAAATTTACTGTACTACAATGGAATTTTCCATGATACAACTGTCCTAAATGTGTCTAGACTATTCTTACCGGAATAATCATGAAATTAATGTGGTTTTCCAGCTGCAACAAATTTGACACATAAAAAAAAACCGGGCGAAAACGGGGCGACAGCAGCTGTCATTCGTCGCCCGGTAAAATTTTTCGGGGCGATTACTCACACAATTACATTTATAAAATGTCATTCATACGTCAAATAAAAGTCATGAAAAATTTAAGGAAAAATATATTTATAAAATATTAAAATAATTAATTCAAATTTTTATGTTTTAAGAAAATATATTTCCTATGGGAAAAGAGAAATGTCAAAAAACTGTCATTTTTCAAACCGGTTTTTTTCATTTTTGTGTAACTGGAAAACCATATAAATTTTGGTTTGAGTAGCTATACATATAAGGAGCAAACCAATTCGAATTAGAACATTAGTTTTTGATAAGCGATAAAGTGAAGATTTAAAAGGAAATTAAAAAGTGTTTTAGTGAGAAATAAAAGTTATAAGTGAACAGTAAAATTGTGCAAAAATTAAGTGATTTTGTAAATTTTTGTTAATCAATTGTGTTGTGTTAATTTTTGGTGTTAAATAAATAAATTCGTTTATAAATTAAAGTGTTGTGTTTTATTCCCAATCCAGTGATGCGAACCTTGATTGACAAGGCAAAAACATAACAGACGTGTTCAATCGGGCAAAAGTGGTAAAAAAAACCATGGCATTTTATCCAACCCTAACTTCGTTCCATAATACTGTGCGTCAAACACTCAAAGTAAAAACACCGCTATATGGGGTGTTTTTACTTTGAGTACTTGACGCACGGTACACGTCAAGTCGGGGATAAAAACTCAAATGTCAAACATTTACTCGCCGTAATAAATTTAAAATAATCAACGGTTTTAATTAATTTATTAAATTTATGTAAGTGATTGTCGTTTACAAAGTGTTAATAAATACATTTTAACTTGGATTGGTAAATATTTTTCTATTTTAGTTAAAAATAAATTTAACTATAGATATCAAGCAAAAGGTGTGAAGATATTATTTTTGTTGTTTTATAAAGGAAATTTATTGGTTTTTATAAAGTAATATTAGTGCCAGCAATTATACAAGTTAATTCTACTAAGTTTTATAAAAAATTATTTATATGAAATCCCTTACACACTATCTGTGATCAGATCACCGAACTAAACGAAACCACGTCTTCTCAGTGGAATGAAATTATTCACTCCAGAATGAAAATATACGGCATTGTTGTTGTAAAATTCCCAAAGTAAGACTACACATATTTTAATTAATAATTATGTCAAATTTTTTGGGAAAAAAAACTCTCTGAGGGTAAAAAGTTTTAATCGATTGGTAAAAAATTGACATTACTATGTATCAAATTCTTTCGGGTTAACTCGAAATAAAGTAACTTTTTTATGTCCCAAAGAATATGAAATATTTTTGTAGTTGTGTTGGTGTAAAAAAAAGAAAAAAAAGTGAGGTTATGTTTTACTGTCCGTCAGATCACACGATTAAATAACTAAAATAAGTTTTTTTTTTTAATTTAATAAATCTTTCATAAATTTTAGCATTAATATTCACATAAACCACAAATGAAATATCAAAATGGAGTTTTGTTTTTGTTTACAATACAATTCACTTTGACATATCATTCAGAGTAAAGCAAAATGCTCTCGAGCAAAAAAGAGAGTGCTTTATTTTCTCCCAAAATTTGTAATGTCAATTGTTTACCCTTCGAGTAAAATTTTGTACCCTTCGGGTTAAATTTTTTACCCTCAGTGTTTTTTTTTTCCCCCAAAGAATTTGACATACAATTTCTTTCGGAGAAAATACAGCACTCTTTTTTTTTGCTCGAAAGCATTTTGCTTTACTCTGGGTGATATGTCAAAGTGAATTGTAAACAAAAATAAAACTCCATTTTGATATTTCATTTGTGGTTTATGTGAATATTAATGCGCTAAAATTTATGACAGATTTAATAAATTTAAAAAAAAACTTATTTTAGTTATTTAATCGTATATTATTAGTTTTTTATGTAAATATTTAAAACATAACCTTAAAACAGTAAAACAAAACCTCACTTTTTTTTTGCTTTTTTTACACCAACACAACTACAAAAATATTTCATATTCTTTAGGATATAAAAAGTAACCCGAAAGAATTTGACATATTTTTGGAATAAAATTATTTGAATTCCTATCTAAAAAAAACACAACCATTACCCAAAATCGTGCTGAAAAAAGAGAGACATCTAGCGAAAATACAACCATACCACAAAAAGTAAATAAAAAATGCTGACAAAAACGTAAGTACATTTTGTTTGGTTTTTTGAAAATACGTAGTACTAGGTGAAATTTACAAAAAAAACTGTATTTCGATTGATAGAAGACTTCTGGCAGAAGACAATTTTTGTTTTCTACTCTAGTCAATTTTTACTGTCAGTAAATTTAGTAGGCGAATAATTTTTTTGCAAAAGCTCAAAGAAAACAATATTTTGTTGGGAAAAATTTATTAAAAAAATATTTAAATATCTAGTTATAATAAATAATAAATTGAATTAAAAAAAACGGATTTAACGATAATACGTGATCTGATCAAATAAATATATATTTTGAAAATATATTTCATTTAATTTAAAAAAAAATTGTAATCCAAAAAAAAACATTTTTTGTTCATACTCACACACACCACCACTACTACACAAGAAACCGTAAGTACCCAAGATATTTTGTGTTATTTTCATTTTTCCCATTTGGAAAATGTGTATTTCTTCTATATTTGTTATTTGTTTTGTGAGATCGCATCCATCGGGATCCAATTGATGTAGAATTTTGCGGCAGGTTTCGCCACCACCTTACAATTTTTTGGGTAGTTTATTAAATGCCGCATTATGTTATTTTGGTGTGTGCCAGGTTTGGTGTCTCGGATTAATTCACACACATGGGGTGGGATAGAGAAAAAAGGAAAGTTTTTTTTTTGTCTCAATTTGCCGAGGAAATTGCCGTCTATTAACCCTACTTGGGGGCTCACACAAAACATGCGACTTTTTTTTAGTTTTAATTTGAGTTTAAGCACTAAAATAGATATTTTAGTGTATGTATAATCAATAAAATGCAAAATTTGTTGTTGTATGACACGAATAGATCTTAAGCCCCATTTGGTTTCTCCAAAAATTTCTAGGTACATACCACATATTCATATTCATGATTGTATCAACTATATGAAGATACTTATCTCGTTGGTTCATGTTTATGTGTGAACCGCATTGTCTACAAGTTTCTCAAGCTTCACACAATTTATTTTATCTGTAAAGTGTAAAACACAAAACGGTTTGGTAGCTTTATTAAAAGTGAAAGTGAATTGAACAAGGTTATCTTGGAATTTCGCCGGTTTCCTATGTTTTGAGCCTTCGTAATTTGACACGTTGACATTATGGTCACTACTGTTGTCTGGTATTTAAAAACCACGTGTTTTTCAGTTTTTGCAATTTGTGACGAAATCTTTAAATAGGTGATCAGACTTCCCATATGTTTGATTAATACATGTGCGATATGAGCTGGATGGTTCATAGACGGCTAAATATTTTTTTTTGTGCTTATGTTTCGTGATGTACTGTAATTTAAGTTTTGTGTAACTTTTTTGAGATTTACCTGTTTGTGTATTGTACTCTGTAGAGCATATTCGAAAGGTAAATTGATTTTTGTCATACCATAGGTGTAATTTATAAAGGGGGGGGGGGCGATATAAGTGTATGGTTACCATGTTTACTATAAATAAGCTAAAATTGCGACCGTGAATGTTGTTGATTAAACTATTTTAAAAGAATTCCGGAACATCTGGTCACCTTTTTAATCTAAAAATTATGCACATTTCATCTTGTAATGTAAACTATTCGCCGGCTTCTTAAGAATTTAATCACCATTTTCAATTACATCATAAATTTTAATGCATATAAAGTTGTATATCAAATAGATTTTAAATCTTAATGCTTTGATTTAAGGTCGAATAAATGAATTTGTTGTATTTGCGGTTATTTTACTAACAGGAAGTGGTTTGTTTGATTTATCTCGATAAATTTTGTATGACATAATTTTATTTTATTTTATAGTATTGATCGATCAATCAACTTTGCTTAACGCTCGGGCTGCCAAATAGTCAAATATTTGACTTTCTTATCAGCTGTCATGTGAACGCTTTCGAGTCAGGTAGCATAAAAGAGAGAATGGAGATAAGATTCTGCGGTGGCCCAAAGTCAAACATCCAGTAAATTCCGGTAAAACATTTAAGCAAAAGTTTTAAATTCGTTTTTGTTATACCTACGTATTTTAAATAATCAAATTTTCAAAATTCCTCGTTTTAGTATTTTTTGTGTGTGGACAAAACGGTTTAGTTATTAAGCCTAACGTGATTCAATTATGTATTGGAAAGGTTTCAGAATAATAGGCACACTCCAAAACCAATTCTGAATATATGTACATTTTTAATTTCTGAGGTTTGATCGTTATTTGCCTCAAATTATTTCAAAATTAAACGAAATTTTTATTGTGTCATTCGCATTAAACTTGAATTAGTAGTAAGGAATGTTCTAAGAAATAGGATTCAGGAGATATGAATATGCGGCCCAGAAATAAAATGTTCACATCTGAATTTAAAGATTCCAGATATATCGACATACTTCAACAAATTGTCGATTTGTATCAAAACCTGTTGACAAATGCTGTCTAATTTAAAGCTTATCTGAACGCAAAATTTCTATAATTTGAAATGTAGAAATCTCTTGTGTCAATTTTAACTCAAAACCTCAAAACTTGTCTTATCAAATCCACAATGAAAGATATTGATAACAGGACAAACCTTGAAGAGCAAACCTATTTGACACATTTGAAAATATGTAATTGAATTAAATTATTACATTTCTTTTGCATCGACACCGTTCTATTATTCTTTTAATCGATTGGAGGTGTGAGGGTCATTTAAAAGTGGTAAAAATCCGTTTTAACAACCATATGCATGCCATTGGTGATGCTATGCCATGCCACCTCGTTTGATGACAAGTTATGAATGTGACAAGTGATATGACAACGGGATGATGAGATGTCAAATAAAGTGACACGAAACATGACTAATGGGAATTTTGAGTAAATTAGGATTTTAAAAGTCACTCAAAAATGTCACTCAATTTTTTTTTTTTTTTTTTTTTTTCGAATTAGGTTTTTGAGAGACAGCACTCAGTAATAATTATTCTTATTCTGAAAGAAGTTTGGGTATTTGTCTTGCTGTAAAGCAGTAAACTTTCGTTTAGCCCACTTCGTGATTTAAAATATAAATAGAAAAGCATTAAACCACCTTGACAATTATAACTGTAAGTAGCTGCCAACTTATTTTTAAAACGGATATAACTTATATAAGTTACTCAACCCTAATTGCATTATATCATGTACAAATATTATAAAACAAGGTAAAGGTCATTCTATATGGCTGCACACACCATCCTACACATTATTTTTCTATTTATTACAAAATTTCTTCCGTCAATAAACCTATATTTTACATCGTTGACGTTGCTTAATCTTAGAAAAATAAATAAATATCACTCTAGAAAAAGAAATAAAATAAAATCGCGATTAAAAAATAAAAAAAATTTATGTCATATACACATTTTGGCAAGTGAAATATTTAAAAAAAATTTCAACTTACGAAAAAAATCTAATTAATACTTTTTTGCGTGAAGGTTACGGATGTGAATGTTTACTTGAAAGATTGGGAGTCTGTTAAATTTTTTGAAATTTTTTTTTTTAGTAATTTATGGAATTTTCGTATAACACACATGTATGTATATACGAGAAAACTGAAGAGATCATTACAAATTTTGCTATTTTTGTAAAAAAAAAAAATTCTTATTTAAGATAAATAATTTTTGTGAAAATTTATTAGAGAAAACCATAAAATTTAGTTTTTTTTTTTTAATTTTCAAACCATGTACACACTATACAATGGATAAAAATAAACATATTGATCAACATAACCAAAATAAGAATGCTACTAAATCTAGAAAACGAAAACTCGATTATACACTTCTAATTTTCATTTGTGTACTTGAACCAAAAAACTTGTTTAGCCCATTTTGTCAATGGGTTAGAAAATGTTTAGTATACAAATAATATGGTGGCATGTTATTTTATTTTATTTCCGCAGATTTAATTATGCGTCTTGAAGGTTTCACACTATTTTATGTTTATAGTTTATGTACATATATACATACATATTAGTCATTAGCGTTGTACATAATTTTGTTGGCATATGAAAAATGAGATAGAGATGAACATTCTATTTTAAAGGCGCCACTATTCTATAAATGAAGATAAAATTTGGCAAAATTTGAGTTTTGGTTTTCTGTTTTTGGCTAAATAAGGTACAGAATTAATGAATTAATGTTGTTTTGTGTACTCTTGTTTGTTTGTTATATAATAATTTTCATTTTTACGGCACCGTGCTGCTAAAAGTCGTTCCTTTTTTATATGTCTGTAATGGTCTCGAAAGTAATCTTAATAAATGCAAGAATTCCTCGAATAATTTCAGAACTACTCTTGGATAATGTTTAAACGTCCAAAAATCAGTTGGTGCCATATTTTTACAATTTTATAAGAAATCCACGAAGAAAATTTTTGATCGTTCTATTGACCTGACTAGTCGATTCTAGGACGCATTCAGTTATTCTGAAACATCAAAATGTGGATAAATGCTTCTTTAGGTGTGAAAGTAATTCAGAAATCTCGATCTACCGATTGATCGAATATCGAATTCACAAATACCGATTGTTCGATAACGTCGTTCGATTGTTCGATATCGAGTTCCCAAATACCCCTGTTTAAAACGACTTACTTCAAAACCGAATATGATAAAAGAATACCTCAAAACAGGATATTTCAAAACGTCATCAGATATAAAACGTACACTATTAGAACGTTATCTAAAAATCATTTTAAAATACTATTTCCGTCCTATATGCCGAATTTCATTTTCGAAGTAAATGAATCGTTTTATTGAAATATCACGTTTTGTACAATATGTCATTTTGTACCTTATGTCTTTTATCAAAATATTCCGTTTTGAAATAGATATACCGTCTTGACCGAATAGTATACATATTAGCTCTTTCCCAAACCAGAACCAACTTATTTCAAACTTGGCTTATTTGTCGCAATCTTGAATAAATCGCTCATTATGGATAAATGTTTCTAAAGGTTGGGGCCCGGCCCCTATTTTCCCACGAAAAAATATCATAAATCTTTCAATAATGATTAATGATATCGCAAAAAATCCGCAGCGATTTTTTTCGAATGAACATGGCAAATTTCGACTGAACACAAGGTTCGTTTCATAATAGGTGAATTTTTTGATTTCGGATTTTTACGATGTCGAAAAAATTTGCGCTATTATAAAAAGGAAAAAGAAATCCGCAGCTGATTTTTCGAAATCACATGACAAAATTCGACTGGAATTTAGTTAGCGGATTTTGAAAGATTTCGATGGTATTTTGTGTTTTTGACGAAAATATTGTAGATTTTTAGTAAAAATGATAAATTTAATTTTAAATAACATTTAAATGTTGTAAGTACCTATGTAGAATTATTATTCACTCCTATTATGATGATTGTCGACAATCACGACTCTGTGTTGCCTTATCCTTTTTCGTATTGTTTTAAAAACGCAATACAGTTGTGTCGATTGTCGATCGACTCGTCAATCATAATAGGGGGGTTATTAATTTATATGAATATTATTGCAAATTCGATATACCAAATTTCATAATTTTGTAAAAATCCGAATTCGTAATATTGTATCTCAGGCCCGAGGATTTTGGATGTAAGTTTGGTTATGATAAGGGATTTTAATTGAACTGTAAAGGCGGATTCTGTGTTGCATTCTTTCCTTCCTAACTTCTGAAATTTTTTTAAACCAATTTCATTGTTTAAAAATTGCGTTATTTTTCATTCTGGTTCCTTTGATTGGATAAAAAAAATTATCAGAACGAATGAAGGTATATTTCGTTGGCCAAAATTTAATTTGATTTATTTTGGGTTTATTTTTTCCCAAGAAAATAGCCAATTTGATTTAATTGACAAAACCAACCATTCGAAATAATATATAAATTTAACATGTGTTATGACATCTATTCTGGTGGCGCCTGTCGCTAAGTACGAAAACTAAAAAATGGGATAAGATTTAAATAATCCCAAACAAAATTTGGGATTATTTAATCCCTCTCAGGGATTATTTAGTGCAATTATTGTTGTGAATGTCTCAAGTAAATACGATAACTGAATCGGCCTTTAGGAATTTGTTTTACATTTTCTGAATTTTTATTACGGGTTACAGACTTTACCAGGTTTTTTTAATTGAATAATCGTCGTATTTTATTTGACCTAGCAATGAGGGACTTTCCCAATATCGATTTTAGTTCATTTGTCCCCACGCTTGGGCAGCGCTGACTACTTTTTTTTTTTTACATGCAAAAACACGTAAAATCATGTTTACATATGTATACAAGTTTCTTGTCTAAATTAGTGGATGTCCCCCTACTTTTTTTTTTATGATTAATAAAGATGAGTATGTTGCGATTAATAATAAATATCAAATTTTAAAATTAATTTAGTCGAAATTAATAATTTAATGAAACATTCAAGACACATTTTGACCATATAAAACTACATACGAAGTATTTTAGCCACCAGTCAGCAAGCGTTGCAATTATATTTGGGAAAATCACTAATTGGAATTGAAATTGGAATTCAAATTTGGTCAAATAAAATGACCCATGGAATTCAATGTTTAGAATTCGATTGGTTTTCAAAGGTTGGTAGAATTTTGAATTTTTTTGTGGTCAAATACATTTTTTTCGCAAATAAAATATTGTATGTGTATTTGTTTACATTTAGCGTATTTAATAAATATTTTTTTACTTTTAATTGCCAAATAAATTATGTAGTCAAAAAGTGCGTTTTTTTATTCGCTATCCGGAGCTGCTATCGGGAGCCGTCATATGAAAATAGCTCCGGATAGCGGCTCCATATAAATAGGTAGAGCTAAATATTTTTTATTTCACGTTTTCACTTATGAATTGAATTAAAAATTGTATTTTGACGTTAAATAAATGTAATTTACCAATAAATAGCACGTCAAATTTAAATTTGGGTGTAGAAAATTGACTGCTCTGCATAGCAGCTATCGGGAGCGAATAAAAAAACGCAGCTAATATAACAAACAAATTCACACAGCCAACCTTTAGAACTAAAAAAAATGTGGTCTAGTGCACCCAGCGTGAAGTAGGCAAATTACCCGAGGAATTTGATTTTGAATTCCGTCAATTTAGCAGGAATTCGATGAATTCTTTCTGAAGAATTCAATAGTGCAATAGTTGTTGTAATTTGTCAAATAAAATACGACTATGTAATAGCCGTTTTTCCGTGAGAAAAATTTAAATTCGAATTATTTTTGAATTATTTTTCTCATGATGTAAGCCCGCGATTTGCGAATGATTATGTCAAATTGAAATAAAACAAGTAGAAAGTACAATTTGCCGTCTGGTGTCAGGTGGTACAACTAAATTTATGAATGAATTACAAACTTTTGGTTTGAATTATTTAATTCGTGTCGCGAGCAATTGTTGTTGTAAAATTATCATGGAAATACGACTAATAACTAATTATTTCTGGATTTTGAACTTAACCGACCAATTCACTCAAAAGTCAGAAGTACTTACAGTAATTAATTAATTCAAATTAGAGTAAAAAATTGTTAATTGATAAAATTTGCTTACCCAGGAATAGAGCTGTGTGAATGTGATGAAGAAAAATTTGTAAGAGAGTTTATCTGTATTAGTATAATTCGCTAATACAACTTGCACAGTACATTCTGTATATATAGAATGTAAATTGTTGGTTATACAATCAGTCCAGTCGCCGCGGCCTGATGAGAAGGATTGATTTTTTCATAATCATAAGCTCATCAGTTCGAAACTGGATTAAGTAAGTTCGCTTACAATTTTTCGGAAATAGTAACTTCAAATAAATTAGAAATTAAGAATAGTTAAATTGAGTGGAATTCAAAACTAACAGAATTTGTAGCAATATGGTAGAATTTGGCACGCAATGTAAATAAATATAATTGGTAAATTCTAACAAATTTGAATAAATTGAAATCGGACAATAAGTACAGAAAAGATCAGATCATTTTAATCAACAAGGGGAAAATAGACCAAAACAACATCACTCGGACCCTCCCCTCCCCGTCGTCCGGACCTTTTTACGACATTTGTAAAAATAAAGAGCAAAGGTGATTTTTAATACACCTTGGGCGACAATCGTTGGTAGACAATTTAAGAACTATTTAAGTCAGTTATTTTAACAGAAGCCTTCGCATTTCTTCGATTAGTCGTTAAAACCAACTAAACGGTTTACCGCATTCATTTCCCTTTATCAAATATATTTCAAATTTAGCACAAACTTTTGACCTGTCTTAACAAAATAAATAATTTGCGATTATGCTAAAATAAAAGAAATTAAATTCACAAAGTATACAACAAATTTTCCTCGAACATCACCCATCATAATCAATTTAAACAGAATAAAAATCACATAGCGACTCACTCGGTAACTGGGTATCGGAATAGTTTTGGCACGCGAACTTGATTTCCTTTAACCCAAATACAAATTCATAAAATAGAACGCAGTGCCACAACACAACAAATATGTTACTAACAAACAGCAAAATTTGCACAAAATATTGACTAAATCGTTTTATAATGTGGATGGCAAAAAAAACACGTTGCGATCACAAAACAAAAAATGAACTTGCTGAGCTTTTATTTTTTTTCAATTGGAAAAATCTAATTTCCATATTACAAATAAAAATAGAAAACACGACTCCTCTCTAAATAAATTCCTCCTTCGAACTAGATGCTTGTGTGGGGTGTGTGGTATTTATGTACGATAGTAAAACGCAATCCAGTAATCAATTTTTTGAAAATTACGAGCACAATCAATTTTTTTAAATCCATAATAACTCAATCAATATATGTAGTGTGTGTTTGTGTTGGAGTGAAGATTGATTTATACATTATTGTAAAAAAATAAAGAATTACAAGTGAAAAAATGATCACAGTTTTTAAAAATTGTATTTATTTGAATGGTTCCTTCTGACACACACACACATTACACATATTGTACATATTCATCACTTTTAGTCTCTGGATAAGATGTTTTTTTTCCTTTTTGTTCGTTTCAAAATAAAAATAAAAAATCGAAAAGCGCAGTTGGATACAAATAATAACCAAATGTGGAAATGATATTTTAGTAAAATTGAGAATGGATCGATACCATTGTTACAATTACAACATTAAAGGTCATAGAATTATGTATATGTATGTGATGTAATTAGAATTTTTGTGGATTTACTGTTTGGAAAAAATTTATAAATTGTATTGATTATTGTGTGTAGAATTATATAGATATGTAGTAGATGGACAGCCGTAATTCGAGGACACAACTAGCTGTTAACATACTATTTAAATGTTAACAAAGATTTGTACCATCCGATGATAAACTGAACAATTTCATTTTTAAGCAATGTGTCAAAAATTTCCATAATTTTGTTTCTATTTTCATATTCGAAATATTTCCCGCTGGCATTGTTCTTCGATTGAAAAATTGTTTCTAAATTGACAACGTCTGTGTAAGAAAACTACATCGTTTACAATTTTGTTTTTTTTTTTGTTTTTGTATTAAAACTAACTAGTCTTTTGTATAAAGTTATAATTTTATTGTTTCGGCATTGGATTAATTTGATAATAATTTATAGTTTGTTGTTAAAGCTTTAAATATGTTCCTTTGTATTTTCAATTGAACCAAATACTAACATGTTTCATTGATAAAGAAGCGGTGTGTTTTGCGAGAGTATAATATTGTATTGTGGGTTTGGCTTTTCCGGCTTTTTGTAATTATGTGTTTCAATCAGTTGGTCGGTATATGGGTCAAGACTTTCTCTTTAAATTTGATTTGATATTTTATGAGAATATTATGACTTTTTCTAAATCTATGTAGTATTTCCAAAACAATATTTATAAAATAACAAAATACATATTCTATAAATGTATAATCCGTCATTTTGACGGGTTGGTAGTTCTAGTGTTAATCAATGTATTTGATGTAAAGTTACTTTAATTACAAGTTTTACGGATTGTTTGTTCTGGTTTGTCCCGTATCTGATCGTTTATAAGGGATTGAGGACAGCAACTACATGTCAAAAGAGTCTGACAAGGAATATTGTAATGCCTCTTGACTCATGCAAACTACTGCTTCAGGAAGAAGCTAGTAAGTTGACGCACGACAGATGACCAAATAGTATCTTATGTATTATAACTCGACAGGTCTGGCCAAAGTTAAATTTGGCGAGATATAAACCGATAATCTCATTTCACCGGTGTAAAGTCAAAATGGTTGTCGGAGACGTTACAGGGCAATACCTCATAGGCATGCGAATAGATTTGGGTTCTTCTCACACGACTATTGTCGCAGTTGTGAAAAGGAATAGCCATAACTCTGTGACTAGGGACCAATCTGTATCGGTCTTCTTTTGACCGCCACCTTAATCTAAAGGGTGTGTTGAGGAAGTTTTGGATATGATATAGATTAAATACAGGGTAAATGAATTTGTAAACCAATAAAGTAGTCATCAATCTCCTCTCATAGGATGGTGGAAATTTTAATGTGAGTTTATTATTTATCGAAATTGCATAAGGGGACCACTCGTTCATGTATCTTGAGGGTTACTTGTAATTTGCTTTCAAATTAGGCTGGAATTGAGAAGGAAGTATTTTGTAACTTAGAGAAATGTAGAGATAACACGAATTATTCCATTTTCTTGAGAGACTGATTCTGCCAAGGGATCTATTTGATTTACTCTCAGGGACACGTGATAGTAATATTTGTGGGTCCTTTGAATGAAAAATATTTTTCTAGTTTTAACATAAAGTTATATTCATAACACTAATTGTGGAAATAAGTACAGTGTCACATACCTTCGTTCATGAGCCTGATTCTAACAAATTTTCTACTACATTTTCATAAATCCTGGAAATTTTTAATTTAAAATCTTCTTTAATTTTGTTTTCTCAAAATTGGATATTTTGCTGGGTAATGTAATCTCTAAATTTTTTAAAACTTTCTTTCTATTTGATTCGATGATTTCATGATTTTAAAATTTCTTTATGATGAACTCTAATCTCAAGATTCATCTTTGTCAAATGAAAAATTACTTACGATCGAAAAACGTTTGTATTAAAGGCGCAATAAGGAACGTCCCTAATAAAATAATAAAAATAAATTATTTAAAATTTGGTTTTGCAAATATGTATGTATCTCTAAATAATGTCAGTGACAGTTTATCTGAATTGATCGACATAATATGGGGAAACCCGAAGTAGGCGCTAAAGACCGGGCCACTCCGGGGTAAGATGGTTTTCAATATTTTTCTTACCGTACTACTAATTTCTTAGCTGTAAATCTGTAAATGGAGCAGCAGCTGCTGAATACACTTATTGATCAAGGCCTTGGTGTACAAAGAGCTCCAAACATAATAATCATTTTCATTGAGTTTAAGCCCTTTTTGATTTCTCCAGAAAATACATATTTTGCGTTCTTAATTTTTCTATAGATTGGCACTAAATTGAGCGTTGACTGAGTTGACTGAAACTGTTAACGCTATTGAGCACTGCTTTCCAGTGATTTAAGGAAATTTGTATGGTTAAATCTAAAGAACAATGTTGGATTTTTGGATCATTTTATGATCTCCACCCCAAAAAAATTGTATTGAATATATTAAATACTTCAAAAAACTATTATGAACTCACAGTAATTCCCCGATTTAGAACTTAAAGGCGAATTCCGGGAATCAAGTCTCTGCTTATACTGTAAAAAATGTTTCTGTATTGAGCTCTTTATGGTGGTGGGTACGTGACTTATCCCGTGTACGAATTTGCTTCATTTTAAACATTTTGGGTTTCGTTCTGGGTAATCCTGATAAAGTTCATATTCGTTATTTGTCTTTTATTATTAGTCAGACAAAAAAGGAAGATTTTTTGTAGCGAATCATTAACGGTGATGAAAAGTGAATAATTTACGATAACCCAAAATCGATGAAACATTGAGTAAGACCGGCAGAGCCGACTATCTCAACTGCAAAGCAACATATCTATACAAAAAAGGTATTGCTTGCTTTGTGTCTGCTGCAAATCGATACAGCTTGCAACTAAAAAGATAACCCAAATTCTGACACCGAAACGGCTAAAATACGCGTCGAAACGAAATAGGTTCATTCTTTTATATGATAATGCACGGCCGCATGTAGCAGCACAAACAAAAAACACAGTTTTGTAATTAGGCTGAGAAACTTTACCACACCCTGCATACTCGACAGACATTGCGCCTTCAGATTACCGCCTGTTTCGGTCAATGCAATATAGTTTGTATGGTCAGCATTTCAACAATCTCACCGAAGTACAAAAATGAATAGATACATTCTTTAATACAAAACCAGCTAGCTTCTACCACCGTGGGGTTTATTGGTTGCCAGAATGTTAACAGGAAGTTGTTAAAGCAAATGGAAACAATTTTAATTGAATATATTATATGCTTTCCATATATTTTATTGATTTCCAGAATTTTTAGTTAATTTCCCGGGAAAGTGGGTTTCGTCGCTCCCGACTCCCGGGATTTTAAAAACGGTCGGGAAAGCAATCCTCTAAGTCTAAGGCCTAAGGCATGTTCAATCGTTTTGAATTTCGCCACTGAAAGTTGAATCTTTCAAAATTTCCGGCACAATATTTTTATTAACAAGATTGTTTGATCTTGAGTGGGACACGAACCTGTGAAGATTCCATTTCAAATACAACTTTCTTTTTGACGAATTTTTATTTTAAAACTTAAAAATTTGAATCTGCTAATTATGAGAAAGTTGAATAATTTATGTATGATTTCCTTTAAAAACAAAAAATTTTTACTGCAGCAATTGTTTACAATCTTTTATTTTCAAAATTTATTCGAAATATGTAGGTCAACTTTATGATCCATTCTACACAGCCGATTGTTCAATTAGGTGAAGGTTAGAGCAGATGTAACTACATTGTTTTTAAAAATATTCTTAATTTTGTCTCACTCTAATCGTATTTTTTATAAAAATATTTGGTTGCATTGCAACAAAACTACTGCGCGAACTATTGAAATTGATCAGAAGATGTTTTACCGATTTTCTTTCGAAGCATAAATATTTCAACACGAGTAACACTGGCTTGTCGTGGTCTATGTATTGTACATAGGCAAAATATTTTACAACAATTTAGATTTAGTTTATTAAATTTTGAGAATTCGGCACAGGTAATAAAACGTATTTAGCTAAATTCGGATCAGCTACTCTAAAAATTGCTACATACCTAAAATCAACAAAAATTATTTCGGAAATGTCAAAATTATAACATGTAGTCGCTGTAATAATTTGGTTGTATACAAAATTCTGTCATAATTATTACAGCTGAAATAATTATCACAGACTTCGAACGCGTCCTAAATATCGATTGTAGGAAGCTGTAGGTTTCAGGAATTATTTCATTCCAAGATTAAATTATAAAATTCAAAATTTTATTTCATAAAAACTCAAGATTAGAAATGGTGATTATTTTGATTAAATTTACCTTATTGGTTTGTACTGTTTGTAGCCAAACCTATCAAGTTATTGTTTCAATGGCGTTTTGATTGAAAAACGGCCGCATTTGGCAAGGAAAAAGTTCTCTTCCATCAATAAAATGCCCCGGGTGCGTACAGATGCAGTTGCCATGACTAAATTACATGAATTACTTACGCTACAAATTGTTTCCATATTCTCCAAATTTGGCTTGCTATTATTTCTCGTTTCCGAATTTAAAGAAATGGCTCGGCTGGAAGAGATTCGGAAGGTATCGAAAAATTGGAAATATTTGATTAAGTGGATCGACCTTTAAAAAGGAAGGCTACGTTGGGAAATAAAATATGTCTTTGTTGAAAAAATATTTCTTGTTTCTTCACTTGTCCATTGCATTAATAAAATATATCGCTGTCAGGTTCCGCATCACAACCTCAAAATTGCTAATTGCAATTTAGTTGTATTGTGAACAAAAGTAATTTGTATCAGTAATCACTACACAGAATTCACTTATTGAGTCACGTATGGATAACATAAGAGAAAGTCAAGAAAATAGTTGTGGAACGTCATGAAAGCGGGAAAGTATGTTTGTATGTGAATAATAAATGTGTTGAATTGTTATTGAGTTGCGTTTTACACAGCATTTTGTTACTTTATAACCGACCAGATTATCGGATAATATTCTTATCAAAAAATTTAATTTTTTATTTACAGATAAACTAAATTTCACACAATCATGTCGGACCGAAAAGCTGTAATTAAAAATGCTGATATGAGCGAAGATATGCAACAAGATGCTGTAGATTGTGCAACACAAGCATTAGAAAAATATAATATTGAAAAAGTAAGTTATTCTTCCTATAATTTACATAAATTGTGTTTAATAAAAAAAAATTATGTCTCATTTAAGTGTTAATTCAACATACACACTTATTTGATATACTTGACCAAACACGACTAACTATTGACGCACACAATAATGTGTTAGTTTTAGACAAATTAAATAAACTGAAATAATATACGATTTAAGATTAGATTACAATGCAATAAAGATAAGAGGCAAGAAGATCTTGTTATCAAAAATGTTTATAAATCTAAATTTACAACACGTGCAAAATTAAATGTATGTAGTTGTATGGTAACATGTATGCCATATTTACTATTAGGTAAATTAAATAACCACGGTTACTATTTATCGATTCATCAAACACAGTTATGTGTTTTTTTTTCGCGTTCCATAAATACCACGTTTAAACGGCGGTATTATGATTGGTTGATATATAATATACCGCGGGCAAAAATATTGTTCATTTATACGAGTATGTACAGATTTTCTTAAAATATCAATCTTTAGTTTAGGTAGAGTAGGTGGAATATATTTTCTTGTCGGTATATATTTTACCCTCCACCATCCATATAAATAAAAAAAAATCAGACCCACTAATCAATTTTGTTCAATAAGGCAAAATAGAAAATTTAAAAATATAATCTCGGAACAAAACATCTATATAGTAAATATTTTGGTCCAACACAAATTATATGCCTTGATGCTCAGATTTATTGTCGTTGCTGTATTTTTATTCTTAGTTGGAATTAAATTATATATTTTCCTATTTCCCTTCAAAAAATTTTTTTTTTGCTGTTCTCTCTCTAATTTAATAGAGTGAAAATCTAAAAATAGTATTTTTTTTTTAAAAAAGGACTTTTCTTTCCCAACTCTCTATTTATTTATATTATTGTGTGTTCATAATTATCAGTTCCTGTTTTAAAGGATGATGAAATTATATTAAATGGAAATAAACTATGTATATATACATGAAACTAACCGTTTTTTAACCCTTTGATGTGGTAGAAATGGAATAGAAATAAGCGTGGTTGTTGGTTTCAACCTTGACTATTAAATGTTTGTATTTTATGCATTGCAGCTAAAACTATTATTAGATATCCTGTAGGTGGTTTAACCGATTTCATTCCCACTAGAAAGTTTTTTATTTAAACGAAACACAGAAATATTTTAGCTTTTAAAAAAACATTGCGTGTTTTCTTTGTTTTTGTTTTTTTTTTTTTTGTAAACAAAAAAATACTTCGAAATAAGTTTTTTCGGAACGTCTTTATCGAGAGAGCAAAATAGGCAAAATACATAAAAATATTCTAAACAAAAATTCTCGGTAAATATGTTCTAAGCCAATTAAAAAATGACTAAACAATTCTTGGAAGAAATTGAGTACTATTTACTTCATGCTTTTTAAAATGTTATGGCGAACAAAATACGAGTTTTGCGTATTCTAAGAATAAATGAATACATTTGACTATTTACTTTCTGTAACACAAGTACACAACCCTCCCGCATATGTCCACTTAACACCGTCATTATATATGCAAAAGAGATTTTTCTTGTCTAATAAACAGAAAATTTTAATTTTTTTTTTTAAAGCCGTATTGTCAGCGATCTGATAATTACGACGCTTAGCTCATTTTATGGCCTATTCATAATGTAACGCGATTTCACTCGTACGTGTAAAAATGATTCACTGATCTTTCTTTAATTGCATGGTAAAATAAATTAGTCATTTAAAAAATAGTTAATAAACAATTCTGAATATAATGCCATTAGCAAAAAATTGCAGAAAAGTGCTTGGCTGCTGCCATATTGGAATGTTCGCGGGATTTATCCGATGTACCTTTGGTAAACAAAAAGCCAATGATATAGTAGCATAAAACAAAGTATAATCATAATTTACAGTTTTTAATTAATTATCTACATACGGTAATTTTTATGAATTTTACTATAAAGAGAAAAATTAAGAAAGTTGATTTTGGAAATTACATAATTAATTAGCCTTAATTTTCACCAATATTTATTACATTCAATTGTGAAATTAGATCAATTTTTAATGTTAACTTCATCAAGAAAGAAATTTCAATTTATGATCATAATTTGAGTTTGAGCGTTAAAGGCGTAGCATATATTCGGAACCATATAATTTAAGAAAAATCAGTGAATCATTTCAATTCGTACAAGTGAAATCGCGGTACATGTGAGTGAATAGGTCATAACTCAACTGAATCATCTGAATTACGATAATTAGCTTCGACTAAGTAATTTTATGAAAAGGCGAAATAGGTTACCTTACATTACAGCACTAAACCGAACCCCGTGCGTTTCTATGGAGTAGGGGTTAACCTTCTATAGCTTGTGGTATATACTCCAATGCTGCAACTATGTAGCACCAAATGTATCTAGTACACTCCGGGCAACGGCGTGAGAGATCGGCAAATACTAGAGACGAGCGCAGTACTATAAATGAGCAATTAGCGGAACAAATATGGAAACTAATACAGGTGGTACACCTGATACTTAGGTAAATACATACACCTTCTTCGGAGGTCGGTCTCATGGATTGTGGAGACCAGCTTCAATTATTTTAACCAATTCCAAGACATGTTGATGAATAAAC
This sequence comes from Tipula helvola, assembly GCA_963556165.1. Lineage (NCBI taxonomy): Eukaryota > Metazoa > Arthropoda > Insecta > Diptera > Tipulidae > Tipula > Tipula helvola. The sequence continues at coordinate 380,150,129 of OY744481.1, read as the reverse complement.
AAAAAAAAACAAGCTCAATTGAGTGAAACTGAAATACATTTCACATCTCTTCAGGCGGTAGTCCCTCCATTGGGGCCAGCAGCAATAACACTCGTTCTACAAACGAAGAAAAGCTTTAGAATGAATTGTGTAAAGCCAATAATGCATTAGTTGCAGCCTACAATATAAACAAGCAACTGAACTGCATGAATGCAGGAGCGTATAAAGACTGCTGAAAACAAAGTTAAAGCTGTTAAATCAACGGGAGGATATCTGTTCTTCTCCTAACCAGAATACAACTCAACAAGAGTAACTTACGGACGAAAACGAACTAGCTCTAGTGATGAATGGAAGGAAATATCATCAAAATAAACTTGGAAGATAGTGAAACTTACAGAAAAATGACAAAATGTTTAATGAAGAAAATCTTGCTTGGCAAACCAACTATACCAATAAGGGTTATGGCTAAAAACTTATACTCTACGTGTAAACCAGAAAAAATAATTGTTGACCTGAAGCAATAGGATTTAAGCAACTGAAACATGAAGCATTAATTAAGCTAAAACGGCGAGGCAAAGTACGTCTCAACATGTTTATGTTGGCTTTCGATAGTGATGAAGACATTGAAAAAACATTATCAAATTAAGTACATCTTGGGGTGTAAAGTGGTTATTCAGCCTCTAAGAAAATCTCAGCTTAGAGCACAAAATACAAAAATATTGCAACAAGGAACCGTTAAAACAAGGAAGAGTTAAAATATGAAACTGATGTTAATGTCAAAACCAAAAATAGTTATATTAGAATTGTTAGTTTCTACTGCCCACCGAAGCGCTCATTGAAAGAAAAAGATTATCTTGAGTTTCTCAGTAAATTGTATTTGGAAAAGCCTATGCAAGAAATGTATACTGTGGCTCCAGATTAACAACGACTAAAGGCAAAAAACTTCTAAAAACTATCAGGAAATGCAGTTGTGAAGCCCTATCATCTGGAAAACCAACCTGCTGGCCAACTGATTCAAACAAAGTACCAGATCTAATTGATTACTTCATAATAAAGAACATCTGTAAATTATGTATGTTCAAGTAGATGAAAGCCGGAACTTAAACTTTGATCATTCACCGATATTCCTAACGTTAACGGCGGATTCAGTGTTGCGTTCTTTCGTTCTGATAATTTTTTTTATCCAATCAAAGGAACCATAATGAAAAATAACGTCATTTTTAACCAATGAAATTGGTTTAAAAAAATTTAAAGAAAGAAACGAAAGAACGCAACACTGAATCCCGCTTTAAGTGCAAAAATCTGAAAAAACATTTCTAGTAAATAATCACACTAATTGGGGAATGATTTAGTTAGAAGACTATTTTTAGAAGAAACAATTAACTGAATTGGTTCCATTAAAGAACGAGGAGCAATTAGACAACGTTGTAAATAATATACAGCCATCAGCTTGGGGAAAATACCCCTGAAGTTAAAAAGAAAATCAAGACAAACAACTACCACCCGGAAATTAAGGAACTCGTAGCAGAAAAAGGAAATGGTAAACAGGTTAAATCCGATAATCGAAAGAAAAAACTTGATCCCAAATTATCAGTTTGGTTTTCGTAACTAACACGCGACAATTGATCAAGTTAACAGAATAACCAAAATAATCGAGAGAAAAGCACTAGAGGACCAAAAGTCTGTTCAACGATATTTTTAAACATTGCACAAGCGTTTGATAGAGTGTGGCATGAAGAGCCTAATCATAAATTAAAATATCTTCTTGCAATCCTCCTTGCGAAAGTAATCTCGATTTCAGCTAAAAAAAACGTTACATTTGAAATAGCGACTATTGTAAAAATCGATTTATGTGGCCGACTATGATAACATTCACAAATCTTGAATGAAATGGAAGCAAGTTTCAAATTTGTTACGAATCTCGATTTTTTGGCAAATTTATTTGGCAGCAGAAAGATCATCTTTCATCGAGCCGGATTGCTTTTTCTTGGTGAATCGAAATCGTTATTAATTATATTTTTTGATCTTTAATGGGATTTTTAAACTCTAATAAATAATTGTGTCAAATTAATGCCGATAAGAATATCAGTTTTATATTTTGTATAAATACAAATATTTTTTTTTTTCTCATAATTTTTATTATTTGCTATAAAACAAGGGCGGCAGGCTTTTTTTTTTATTCCATTTTGTCGTCAAGTTTTTGTCGAGTTATTTCGTTTCGTCTTTTGAACTAATTTATATACCAACATAATACTTTTTACACTTTCTGCCGTAGGCACTTGGCGAAACACACTTAATACACACATTTTTAAATTTTTTTTAAAAACATTTGTTAAATATTTCGCAAAATTACAAAAGGTTTAAAAAATCACTCGATAGATTTCGGCTTGTTAGGCCATCATCAGGAGTATCTACTAAACTGTAAAAATACAAATGTAGTTATTTATTTATACATATAGTTGGAAAAAGCAAAAAATGAAACAAAAATATACAAATACAAAATGTGGGAGTGGTAAACAATAAAAATGGTGAGAGCAATAAACATTAAAAATTAAAAGGGGGTGAGTTAAACACAAGGTATATGATTATTGATTAGTCAACGGCCGAATAACAAAATTCCAGATGTTGTTTTTTATTTATTTTACAATAACCCGACGTATTAGTCATTTTATGGTATGGTATGAGTATGGGAATAAAACGGTGCGGGTCGGTAATTGGTGAGAAACGGATTTCTCTCTGTTCGTTGAGGATATTTTGGTTAAGAAATGTAGCTTTTCGGATTTCGTAAGATTCTAAGTTATCTAAACGTCTGTTTTTTGGTTGTACATGTAATATTTCTAAATTGTTTTAAACTGGATGTGTGATTTTCTAACGTTAAATTATAAATATAAAGGGATGATTCATGGCTACCAGATAAATTTTCTTTAACTCTAACTTCAAAATTGCGCCCAGTCTGTCCGATATAAGAGGAACTACGATTATTGCAATTGATACAACAAACCAAGAATTGATCGCCTTTCCAAGTCTGGCGTTTATAAGTGCAGAGTTTTTTCCGAAAGAGGCAGAACGGTCAAAGAAAAAGTGCCGAGCGTTTGCCTCTAGATGTCACTACAAAATCAAAAAAATATTCTGACGTTTTTCAAAAGGGGACAGTCAAAATCAATTTAATTATCACGTATTAATAATAATCACTTTTATATCACGAAAATATTTTTATTTATGTTTACAAAATGCACACATAAAAATGACATGCGATTTTTGACAGCAAATATTTAGTGACACCTACTTAGTGGCATTATGTGAAAGTTGGTTATGCTTTCGGAGTTTTCTGAAAGATGGTAGTTCTTGCGGTTGTAGAAAGTTTGACATTTAAACATGATCTATAGATCATGTTTTCCGAAAGAGGCAGCACGATCAAAAAAGTAGTCAGAGCGTTTGCCACCAGATATCTCCCACTACACAATCAAAAAAATATTACTGACGTTTTTGAAAAAGGACAGCCAAAATCAATTTATTTATCACGTACTAATAATAGGCACTTTTATGACACGAAAATATTTTTGTTTTCATTATTTACAAAATGCATACATAAAAATGTCATACAATTTTTCACAGCAAATATTTAGCGACACCTAGTGGCATTATGTGAAAGTTTCTTGTGTCAAATCAAAAATTTTAATTTCTCTATGGCTGAAATGTCAAAAAAACTTGAAAAAAAATTGGATTCGTTAAAATTCTTAGTTTTTTTTTTGTTTATAATTTCTCATTGCTTGGCCCTTTAAGAAGTACTGATTAATTATTAAATAAATACAGTGAAATCCTGATATAACAAACGCCCCAAGTTTGTAATAACCGAATGTTTTTTATAAGCGGGGTTTCTTATAGCCGCCGGATTTTACTGTAAATGGTTTTTCTATATAAATTAAGATTTAGAAAGTATTTTCGATTCCTGAAAACCTAGATTTTGGACTTGGTAATCTCCGAGTTTGATCAACGTTATATAAAAATCTATTAAAAACCGAATTTAAAAATATCGACAACACGGTGTTATTACTCCTTAATTTGAAACAAAATACGATTGGTTAAAAAAATTAATGAAGCTGTTTTAGAATTTCTTTGTTTTCACCAAAAAATATTACATCTTTCAAACTAGATCTTGGCCTTTCTTTATCTTGGTTATTTTTATAATGTTTATGCTAAATTGCTAACTATTATTATTTTCCTTTCAGGATATTGCAGCATACATCAAAAAGGAGTTCGATAAAAAATATAACCCAACATGGCATTGCATCGTCGGCAGAAATTTCGGATCATACGTAACACATGAAACACGCCACTTTATATATTTCTATTTAGGACAAGTTGCCATTTTACTTTTTAAGAGTGGTTAATTTTTTTTTTTTTTATTAATTATATTAATTATTTAATTAAAATATATATATATATATATATATAATTTTAATACCGTATAAAAAAATACATTTTATTAATTCTATATAAAAATAACTTTAGCCCTTCTTTAAAAAAAATGAAAAACAAACAATTATTAATTACTTAATTAATATAAAAAAAAAAAGAAAAGCCTGGTCACTCAATAAAAAAACATATTTTTCGAATTACAAAAACAAAAAAAAATTAGTTGTTTCACGTAAAAATTGTAAAAGAAAATTAATTATAATTATATGAATAAATAGTATAATCATTAAAAATTAATTAATTGTAATATTGAATTTACTATTGAATTAATAAAACAATTTTTTTTTAAATGAAATTCTATAAAAATTAAATTATTAATTTAAAACATTTTTTTTATTAGTTAATTATTTGTAAATTAAAATCATATAAAAAAAAAAAATAAAAAACAAAAAATAAGGAATTTATTATACACACATTTTCTGAATAATTAATTAAACAAACAAAAAAAAATCATAATAATATATATTTTTTTATTTTTTGGATTTTATAATTAAAAAATATATATATATAATTATATAAACTAATTTAAAATAATCTAATATTATAAAATATAGAAATTATCAGTATTTATAATTTTTTTTATACCATCATAATATTATGCATACACTTTTAATTTGATTACTATTTTTATTTTAAGAAAATTAATTTTCTTTATTTTTTATTTTAAATTCTCTTGTGTAACTGTTTAACATTTAGCATTGTAATTTTTATTGTTTTTAGTTTGTTTAATTTGAAATTATAATAAATATATATTTTTGAAAAATATATAAATTAATTCCTCTTTTTTTTATTTCATTCTCACACACATACACATTATCATCCCTGGGTTATTATTTTTATTAAATTAGTAAAAATTAAATAGATAACAAACTAAAAAAATATTAATAAAAAAATTAAATAATGCTTCAAATTTACCTTGCAACAAGAAAATGTTTGCTTAATTATTATCATTTTGATTAATTTCTAAATAAATACTGCCAATTATTAAACAAAAACAAAAAGTTTATATTATTTTCGTTTTTTTTTTATATTGTTTTATTATTAATTATTTGATAAATGTTTTTTTAAATGTGTTGTAATATTTCATTATTATAAATATTTATACATAATATATTTAAATGGATTAAATATACTAGATTCTATTATTTTTTGTTGTTTATATAAACATTTTATTATTACACAAAAAAAAAAATTTGTTTCATTTTTTTAATGTACTTATTATTACTCTAATTACATTTGTATTATCCCAAAATATATATATTTTTATTTCATTTTTATTATTTTTTAATAAATTTTTAACAAAACGCAACCAATATTTTTTTTTTTTTTTTTTTTTTTATAAAATTTTATTAATATTAAAACAAAATATTAATAAACGTTAAAATAAACAAACTACAACAAAAATAAAATTCTCATTTAAATGTTTTCTCTGCAAAACCTTTTAATAATAACTATATACAACAAAAAAAAAATACAATTATTATTAAAATGAAAAAAAAAATATATTAATTAAACAAATGCACACAAATTATAATTTTAAGTAAAACAAAAAAACTAAAAAATATAAAAGAAAAATGAAAAAATGTAGGTCTTGATTGATACATGCAAAAAGAAATAAAACTGAATATATTATAACAAAAAAATAAATAATAAGGTGTTTTGATTTTTGGATTGATCTAATGGAACTAGTCAGTTAGGTTATTTGTAAGGGTCAATGCCAGGGAAAGGTATTCCATAAACGAATAAATGCCAATCATCCCCAAAAGCTCATAAGAAAATAAAAACCTCCCAAGTTTGACAATAACAACAGGTGGTTCACAAGAGTTGTTTCAATTTATTCAAAAGTTTCAGTGTAAATTATATTCCATATCAAATGAATTGTTTATAGTAACGCAAGACAGCGTCCTACAACAAAAATCATATGTACAAGCAACAATCGATATACCAAGCGAGCCGTGGATAGAAAGCAACCAATTTAGAACCGACAAGTTGTCGAAAACAACTTGTATAACATTTCATTAATAAAAATTTGTTTAAACGCAATAAAGATTACAGGTATCCCTCGAGTAACGCGAATTTAGAGCTGGAGCATCCCTCGAGCTACGCGGTTTTCGAGAAATTTTTATTTATAAAGAAAATATTTACGGTGATACCTCGCTTAACGAACAAACTTCGTTCTACGACCTTACTCGTTAGGTTTTTTTTATAAATAACGAAATACATAGTAAAGGGTTTTCCAATAAGGACTTGACAACTTTTCTTTTAAATAAAACGTAAACCATTTGAGATATCTCGAAAATTGTATTGTCTCAAAGTACAATCAAAACATTTATGTATGGAATTCGACATCGTTCATATGTCCACCACGGGAACATTTGCATGTGTCGATTCGTTGAACCCAATTTTCGATGACTCGGCCACACATTTCGACGGAAACGGCCGCTATCTCGTTCAATATTGGCTCAAAACTGAGCTCCTCTAACGGCGCCGGCTTGTCATAGACCAATGATTTAATGTAGCCCATGATTCAATAAAACAAAAGGTTAGCTCGAAATATGTAAACAAATGGCCATCTTTTTTTTTTTGACGTCACTCAATTCTCAATACGTATATAAATTACAACAACAAATAAAAAATCGAAAAGAAAAAAAGAATTGCATGACGTCACAAACACGTGTTTTGAAAAATCGAGCTAACCTGGGATTTATAGAATCATGTACGCAGCCTATGTTTTGATACTGACAGTTTGGTTATTGGTTTAAGGGTGTGTTCACAGTGAAAGTTCAAAGTTGTCAAGTCTCAAATGGAAAACCCGATATATGTATGTATGTACGGGTCCCATTTGAAACGCGATATAGTACAAAACGCGATTTCCTAGTTCTGATCGTACATGTTCAATTTCATCATAATGGTGAAGCAAAATTTTATTAAATGAAGGAAGAATAATAATTATTAAAATTATAATTTTAAAATGTCCCGTTTTGTGCCATATCACGTTTTGTACCATATATCGCGTTTTGTACCATATCGCGTTTTGTACTTTATCTCGTTTCGTCATATCGCATTTTAAATTTCGCGTTTCGAGCGGATATGTACATATCATGAATTATATTAAGCTCAAAATCCTGATCTTCCCCTTTTGTCGTCACTCGTTTTGCAAAATATCGCTCGTTAAGAGAACCTTTTTTATTTTTTTACAATTTGCACATTGCACAGCACTTTGTTTGCAGTGGAAGTTCGCCTAAGCCGAATTTTGTTACCTTCTGTAATTCTGTATCGTAAAACTCCGAAGTATTACTAGTGAGGCGTGAGAGGTGAGAGTATCAAAGAGAGTAAAAACTACATAGAAAAAATATTTCCCTACAGAGCGGATTGAAAAATTTTCATTTCGCGTCATAATACCATATATTATAGAGTATATATATACGCCATAACCTACTTTTACTATGGAAAAATTTGGACTAATTTTTGTGACCTTCATTTGAAAATACGGGAGGTTTTATAGTGGTTTGAAACATGACTAGTGTACAAAATGGCGAAGCTACATAGTAAATTGTTGTGTGGCTAACTTCATCATGTCAAAAATATGGGAGGAAAAAAAAATCGTTTAGTCCACGTAATGTCGTATATATATACTCTATAATATATGATAATACTTTCCAAAATTTGAACCTCAAAACAATAAATTTAGAAATTATTGGTGCTCAATTCATTATGTACATATATTTTGCTCAATTGTGTTTTGCTAGTTTTGATTGTTTGCCATTTTACAATAACAACAACATTTAATTTTTATTATGTATTAATTTTTTTTATAATTTATTTCGTAAATTATTTAAAATTAAAATAAGCACAAATAAAGAGAGAATTGTAGAAGGTTTTGCATACACAACAGTAATGATTGATTTACACGTTCCAACAATGTTGGCCAACAAAAAATGAAGAGATTAGTATATCGCGAATTTCATTTGAAAGACAAGAACAAATATCTAACCAAACAAAATTTTGTTGATTTTTTCTCTTTATTTTAACTTTGTTTCCATAAAAAAAATTGTTTGACTATAAAATATACTCGACCCGAGTATATTTTACAAAAATAATCAAAATGGCGATTTGTGAAATTTTTATAGCGCTTTATTTTTATTTTTTAAAAATTTGAATTCATAATTAAAATTTACGTTTGAAAAGTTTTCATTTTAGCCAAAAAAACTGGTAATTTTGACAAATAAAGCGAAATTCGTCAAAAATTACATTGCCGATTTTATACCGCCAAAAAATTACAGCATGTCAGACATTTTTGTTTTGTTTTTTTTTTAAATTTTGTTTAAAAATTGAGTTTTACGTTTGGAAAGTTTTCATTTAGCCAAAAAAGTCGTAATTTCGATAAATAAAGTAGAATCAATACCCTATTCGTCAAAAATATTACATCGTCGAGTTTATACCGTCAAATAATTATAGCATGCCCGACATTTTTGTTTTATACTTTTCTCTTTTTATCGCATGAACATATTTTCTATTGCGTGTAGCCCTAAGTCTCCAACAAGAAAAGTTGGAAAAACATTGTTGGAACGTGTAAATCACGCATAAACCACGCATTCACGCATATGCGAGTCTGCAGCCTGTCTCATGAAAATAGGCGAGCAACCCATGTGTAGCATAACAAAGTTAAAAATGTGTGATCTCTTCACGAAAAATCAATTCCTTTTGTTTTTTTGTCTGTTATTTGTTTATTTATTTATTTAATTGTTCTTTATGGAAGTAGAATTGGATTACTGTCATAAAATCAAACATTTTTAACTTTTTTAACTTTGTTATATTGCACATGGGTCGCTCACCTATTTTCATGAGACAGGCTTGTATGCCAAATCATGACAGTCCAATCATCAATAACCCGGGATCTCCCCTATTCAAATTTCCAAAATTTTCTATCATGATAATTTATGTTTGTATGTGTTTTTTCAATGTATTGAGAAATATTTGTGGATGAACTATCATATCTGGGGACATTACTATCATGATAATTGTTATATGTTTTTGGCAAATAAAACTAAATAAAATTTAAAATGAATTTTGATGAACAAAGTGAAATTCTTCTTAAACTCAAACAGCACGAACAACTTAAAAAATTACAAAATTTGAAAAAAAAAAAAAAAAAAAAGGAAAAAACAAACGAGCATTTTTGGTAGATTTTACACTCTGTGGTATTAAACAAAAACAGGATATCTGCAAAAAATCAGTTTTTCAGTTTTTGCTGCTGTTCGTTCCAGAATCTGAAGCGTCACCTTATAATCTAAATAATTTTCCAAAAGCTTCATTATTTTCGAAACAATATGTGGAAAGGCAAAATTAGGTATCTTAGTAATTATTGGAATAAAGCTATATTTTGGATTATTTTACTGTTTTAATTAATACATTTTATGGATAATTGATATTAAATTCAATGTAATTAAAAAGTTTAACATTATGCAATACGTAAAATAATTCAAAATATTAAAAAAAACTCAACTCAAACTTTAAATGCGTTTTCTCAACACTTTGATATTTGCAGATATCCTGTTTTTGTTTAATACCACAGATTTGCTCTATATAAATAAATTAACTTTAATCTACATTAAATGTTTGCGATTTTTTTTTATGCATATAAATATATTTTGATGTCTTCACCCTAAGATAAATTTAAAAAAATGAGAAACATAACCTAAAAAGTATGACATTCGTAATAATTATCATGATAATTTTTAAGAAAATATCAGCCTGATAATTTGCTGCAGCCGGTCTCATGAAATTAAAAATGTGAGATCTCACGTCAGTAATACCAATTTTTTTTTTTTTTTACGAATTTTACTTTTTGTGTTTTGCTAATTTTTGGCATTTTTTAAAACTTATTTTTTGATGTTTACATTTATACGTAGTATAAACATCGATAGCATCCCAAGAAAAGTTTTAAAAATTAACAAAACACAAAAAGTAAAATGCGTAAAAAAAAAAAAATTGGTATTACTGACGTGAGATCTCACATTTTTAATTTCATGAGACCGCCTTGCTAGTAAAAAAATTGTACAGCATACTCACACATCATTGAAGCCCGTCTCATGAAATTAAAAATGTGAGATCTCACGACAGTGTTACCAATTTTTTATTTTTTTTATTAATTTTACTTCTTATGTTTTGCTAATTTTTGGCATTTTTAAATTTTTTTTTTATGATTTTTACATTTATTCGTAATATCAACACCGATAACATCACAAGAAAAGTTTTAAAAATGTCAAAAATTAGCAAAACATAAAAAGTAAAATGCGCAAAAAAAAAAAATTGGTAACACTGTCGTGAGATCTCACATTTTTAATTTCATGAGCCCGGCCTGAACAAAATTACTAGCATGATAGAATATATCAGGAAATTTGCATAGTGGAGATCCCGGGTAAAATGCATATATTTCGGACGCACCCACAATAGTAAAAGCTACCTAGTGGTGTTTAATTGATGGTATACCATAATTTTGACGTTTCAAGATATTCATACATGACATGGGTATATCTGTTATTTGAGAAATATTGAAATGAATAGTAAACAAGAAACGTTAAAATTAATTAAATTGTACAAAAAATATGATTGCTTGTGGAATATACATTCGAAATTATTCAGGAGAACCGACATCAAAAATAAAGCCTACACACAAATAGCATTGAAGATGGGCGTAGAAGAAGAATTAATACGAAGGAAGCTTAAAAATCTTCGCACCGCTTATACAGCAAATCGGAAAAAGGTTATGGAATCTAAAATATCTGGGGACGTTTCGGATGATGCAAGAGAAAGTAGCTTGTATTATTTTACCGAAATGTCGTTCTTAGATCCCTGCATTATTTTTAGAAAAGACAATCTGATCGTAAGTTCATAGTAATTAAAAATTTCATTGATTATAAGTAAATTTATTTGAACAGGTTTCACAAAATACTAATATAGATGATAATGAGGACATAGATCATGAGGACACTCAATTCAAAGAGCTGCATGGCTGGTTAGAAATTAATAAACCACCTCCAAAAAAACAAAAAATATCGACACAAGAATTGCCGAATTTCGATGGAGATTCAAACAAATTTATTTCTGCAGTCAATTCCAAGCAGGACAAAGATGAATTCGATATGTTTGGACAATCCATAGTATCGCAGTTGCGGAAAATCCCAGAAATCGATGCACTTCAATTTATGGGAACAATGTATCAACGGCTAATTGAATTAAGAATACTCTTAATCAACTCTAAAAGTGTAACAAAAGCAACAGCATGCTCTCCTCTGTCATCACACACTCCATCAATTGATGATGATTCAGACGCGTTTGTTAATCCAATTAATGTTGAACAGGTATCATTCAAAACTGAAAAAATCACCGAATCACCGCCTACAACTTTGAGTGAATCAAACTTTTTAAATTGTATTGATATATATAAAAAGGAAATCGACGAAAATTCATTATAATTTTAATTTATTATTATTGCTCCAGAATGAAATAATTATTGTGTCGATCGAGCACAATATTTTCTCTGTGCAATCATTACATTTCTCGACAATAGGATTGATTATTTTTTGTGAGATAGCCGTTGTACCACAATTAATTCCCCCAATTAAATGTACAGTCTCACATGTCTGAGTTAGAATGTACTTCGTCCAATTACCGTATTTCTTCTAGTGTAAGACGTACTTTTTATCGCATTTAAGGATTTTTTAAAACGATACAGTTTATTTATTTCAAAAAGTGTAGTACTGCAAAACGTCAAACAAAAAAATTATATAGGAAAGGTCGTTGTTTATGAAATTCCAGTGATTTAAAATAAGTTTTTAAAAATATCAAATGGATATTTTAGGTAAAAGAAAGTCCTTCGATGAGTTTAAGTCTCATTAGAATATTAATAAACATATATGTCTTGCATCAAATTACGTCTATTTTTATTAGATCCTCACCAAAATAAAAATTGTGTTTCCAGCCTTCAAGCTGAATTAAAAAAATTGAGAGCCAAAATATTCTGACAAACGTATCAAAGCTATAGTTTTTCGTTTGATTGCAAATTTGAATTAATATGAAAATTCTTAGTACAAATTTATTTGTTCAGATTAAATACCTGGAGTGAAAATAAGCTTAACCGATTACTACGTGTACCGGATCACCATCATCAATCAGCATGTACAGAGGATTTCGACATGCAGGAAGAATAACTGTAACAGAGGACCTCAGCGTTATAATAAATTAAACTGTGCTGAGCACTGAATTGAAGTGTCTGTGGGATATAAACAACTTGATTTTTTATTTTATTAATATTTCCTCAATATCAGAGTGGTTCTCCAATAAACATGCGCTGGCAAGCTTAGATAGAAGACTTCGCTTCGCTCAGCACAATTTTTTTAGCAGAATTAGTTGCATGATCGAATCTAATCAACTTTTAATTGCAGATTCATGTTTTGCTGAAAAAACAAAGCATAAAGTTTACACTGTTAAGCTGATATTCATCGAGCAACTTGTAAATAGCGCAAACTGTGAATGTGCCACGGGTGCTGAAATGGCTGCAGCTTGTAAGCACATATGAGCGATTATGTTTGGTTTACAGTATATGGAAATATGTAGGTAGTTCTTAATTAAATCGAATTTGTTTTGTTCGTTATTACGTTAAGCGAAGTATCACTGTAATTGTAAATGAATGTATTAGGTAAATTAAAAAAAAGGTCATATTTGTTTCACAATATTCCACTGCTACTGACAAAGAAACTGTGAGTAAAAACAATTTGTTCGTACATAAATGTATTGCATCAAAGATGGTTCATTCAGTACAAAAATATGAGGGAAAAATAGGGTCCCTCCGATTCCGATGCAAAATGCAATATATGGGGTTCCTTTGATACAAAGTAAATATTTTACATACAAATTACATGTAAATGATTTAACTTTAATGTGCCGGTTTCTATTCTACTACATGTAATGCAAAGGTACCCTATGTATATAAAGAAATGGGGGGTTTCCTAGACTTTCTTATTTTTTGTACTGAATGACTCATCTATAATATACTATAATCTTTGATTTCATACAAAACCTTCGAAAATTCTCTCTGTAGAAATCCCAATCATGTCGTCATGCGAATGCTAAAGTGTCCTATACGACATTTTTCGAAAAATCGAATTTTAAATTTCCAGCTAAAATATTTTCACTTGCCAAATAAAATTTTGATGAAGTGTCAATTTTGGTTTAACCCATTACATTACCGCAAACGACGGCTATCATACCCGTAATTCGCCTATTTCTTGCGGCAATGGATTAACAAATAAATGTTTCTTTTTTTATTCATACGAGTTACAAAGAACTTGCAATATGGATCAAAGATTGCACAATGAATGCCCATTAAAAAACTAATAAAAAATCTTGGGTGACTGCAGAAATGTTTAAGAATTGGTTTAACAACTGCTTTGTTCCTTATGTAGAAAGTATCTTATCTCTCTAAATTGGCGGTTTCCGTTAAGTGACAGAACATCAAGACGATTGATGAGCTAGCCTTTGCTGGCAGTTTAAACACCTTGCCCTGGTCCGGTTTGTTTGAGTTTTGAGAGCTTAACAATCATTTTGTCACGAAACGAAGATCGAAGACATCTCTCAATCATTTCCACAGTAGTGTCCCTATTATAGATTTTAATTGATAACGCCATTGTTCCGGTTATTTATTTAGTTATAGACATACCAGAGAATAGTCGACGTACAGAATTACGAGCACGAGACTATATGTTGGAATTAGGGAGTGCAATCCCGGGATCCGGGATTTTTGTCAAATCCATTGATCTCGGTCTTTTTGTCAATCCCGGGATCTCGTTGAAATCTTTTTTTGTCAAATCCTAGGATTCCGGTCTTTTTGTCAATCCCCAAATCCCTGTTTTTTTTGTCAATACCGAAATCCGGGATCCCTGTATTGTCTTATATAAAATACTGGGATTGCATATAGTTGGAGTAGTCTCCGTCTTTCTTGAAGTCACCTTTAAAGGATCCATTTAGGTATTCAATTATGTCATATTATGGTATTCGCTTAATTTTAATGTGGTGACGTCGCGACAATTAAGCAGCTTTACCGCATGAACAATGCGTCGATTTTTTCAATACCCTCATTAAGTTTTCTGTGTTAGGAAAGTGGATGGTACTGCAATGGTAAACTCACAGGGACAGTTGAGCGTGTAGTTTATTTATCTGCAACGATGCATACTTTTGGGTATTGAAATATAGGCCAGCCTCAGCAGATTTTTGAACGGCGATATCAATCATATCTTGAAGGTCATTTGGTCTGACGGCGATTAACACCAGATCATCTACCTAAGACAGGATCTTATATTTCTAGTTATGCATGGTGTAGCCTCCTATGTGGGAGAGAATTGCGCGCACTAAGTTGAATATTATTTGGCTCAATGAACAATCCTGTTGACATCTGCTTTTACTTGGATTGGCTGCATATTTATGGTACTACATCGGATCATCGTTCTGGCGCTTTTGTAGAGGTGTTCGATTGTTGAGGTATCAAGTAGCCGTATTTATCGTAATGCTTGGAAGATGTGAGCATGAGGAATTGACCCAAATGCATTTGTGAGGCAAAGCAATGGCTTACAGCGTATCTTACGTTGTCTTCTGCAATCTTCGATAATAGATTGGACCACGAAATTGGGCTCCATTCATCCTTCATACGGCATAAAACCTTTTTCGACTACTGAAATAACGCCACCAGAGATCGCCCCATTCGTCAAGCGTGAGGACATGCAAGCCGCATACAATTTCTGGAACGTACTTGAGAACGTAATGGGTCGCCAATTCGTAATAAGCATCGGATCATTTTTTTTATGGATAAGGATGGTTGTTGACTTATTCCACTGGTCCGAAATTCACTCGGTATCATTAATCTTGTTGAAAAGGTATTCTAGGACAATGCATTTAGGATCAAACTGCTTTATCGTGCGGTACTTTATCCTATATAGTCTAGAGCGGAATTTTTTACTTCGTTTAAGTCTTGTTTTATTTCACCTCGAATGAAGTGACTGCTTAGAGAATTCTCCAGCGGTTGAATTCTTGCATTGTAAGCTGCCTATATAGCTTTGATCACCGGTCTCTACTGAAATGATTAGTGTCCGTGTTTGTGTCAATTGAGCACTGGTGATCGCCCGTTTTGCATTTTATTATAGTATCATAGAGATATAAACAGTCATAACAAAAGAAACCTAATTGTCTGTTATGGTTCTTTTTTAGATGCTTGTTCAGATCCGAATGACGGAGATGCGCCTTTGGTACCGGCTCACAAAGTGTGCACAGAACATGTTTTCCAAAGGGATATGCCACTAACAGCGTGCATACTAATCCATCCAAGAGCAATCCATGACTATACTTTGATCTTAACCTTTAGGCCGAGAAGCGATCATCCGAGTATAGTACATCACTAATACAGCCATTGAATCAAGGTATGATCTTAACTATTAAATCATACTAAGTATGATTGATTTTTCAGGATATTTTGGAGAATATATAGAGCCTGCCGGCCGGTATACGATGCATACTATCTGGTCTCATTACTCTCCCTCTTAGATGTTGTAATCTTTGGCAGAAAATGGCTGCGCAATGGCACAGAACATGTTCCGTTTCCAGGTAGCAGAAGCGGCATCCGGGATGTGACCTGTGAGGAAGCCAGTAAGCAGCCTCAGCTCAGGTTTCCTAAGTACAAGACATTCCTTAACCCTGGTTGACGAAGGTGAAATGATAAAACGTTTGGATAAAAATTAAGCCAAATCTTTTGACAGGTAATTTTTGGGGAAACGTTTATTAACAGAAATAAGGTATTCATGTTCAAGTAGTGAAGTGGAAGACAGTACAGCCCTGTTCTGCATACTAAGCAGGGATCTAATTCTAAGTTGTGTAAAATCAAGCTTGATGAAAACTCGGAAACTAATTTCGACTGGGAGCTACATAATTTTATAAATAAAACAAAATCAATATAAATTTATATATCTCTTTGTAATCGCTTTTCTTTCCGCAGTTTCGCACTCTCCTTCAGCTCTAACTCTCGCTTTTTTAATTCCAATTTTTGTGTTTTATATTTATAATTGTCCTTATGCTGCTTGCACTTCATTTCGAATTTTCTTTCCTTTAAAGCATGGTTTCCACGATGGCGAGGCGAAAAAATTAGTCAAACTAAAAAGAGAAAGTAAAAATTCACCAATAGTACGATAGAGACAAAATACCATTTTGACAGAAAAATTGGGACGTCCAGTTTTTAATATTTTAATTCAGCACTCGGAAATTGGACGTCTAATCCGAAAAAAAGATGAAATGGATCATCTTTTTTCGGATTAGCCGCTGATTTTCGGAATTCATATGTCAATTTGAAGAAAATTTTCGGAATAAAATAAATTTCAAAATAGAACCGTTAATTTGGATTTTGTTTTATAAAGACAATAATTAAATATAAAGCATTAATCTAGTAATGGATGTTAATAAAGTTAAAAAATGTAAGTTAAATTTGGAAATGTCACCAAATGTATATCAATCCAAACACAAACAAAGTTATAGGTGATGAAATCTCGAAACGTCAATAATAAACGAATAAAAATTCGGTATAACGACTTGTTGCTGTTTCACTCACTCTCATGTTATTTTTTTTATTCCTTCCTCTTTTTAGTTTGACTAATTTTTTCGCCTCGCCATCGTGGAAACCATGCTTAAGTCGTGCATTTTCTCCTTTAATTCCAAATGTCGTCGATTTAATTCGGCAGTTTGACGTAAAATTTTTATTTTCTCCCTTTTAAGCTTTCGTAATTCCTGTTCGATTTCGACTTGTTCCTCGAGCAAATCAACATCTCGATTGGTGTCAGGCAAAATATTTGACGTGTCCGGCGGAGGATTTGGCGGACTTGTTGGTATTGAGGATGTATCAATAAATTCTATGCCTTCGTTAACATCTGTGATTTCGAAAACCATTTCCGATAGTTCAGTTTTAATTACAGGTGACTCAAAATTCTCCTCTTGTACGACCGGGGTGCTGGGTTTCGAAATGTCTTGGAGAACTATACGAGGGGCCGATTTCGTTATTGGTGTTGTACTGTATGTAATTCTCTTGCGTGCCGTGATTGGTGCATGCAAATTTAAAATTTTAATTATAGCCAATTCATTATTACTAAAATTAATTTTTTTATAATTTGCTGGTCCACCCGTAGCTTTATTCTGTTCAATTTTCTGCTTTATAAAACATTTTTTTTTAATGTGATACTTATAATCCTTCCAAACCTAAAAATTTAGAAAAATGTTTATTAGTATGTATATCTAAACCACGGTTCGCCTTTCATATTTGTTCATTACCTTTTTCCACTCTTCCATTGTTCGCATCGGTGGTCCTCTCATATTTAATTGTGCACTTAAGTTTTCCCAAGCTGTATTGTAAACTAATCTGTCTTTTGCGGTTTTAACCATGTTATACAAAGGTACATTTGGATTTTCCACCATAAACTCCACCAGCCGATTATATTGGTCGCCATTGGTTAACCTCGTCCTAGTTTAACAGAAAAAAAAAAAAAGATTAGATCGTTCAAACATAAAACGGATGAGTTCGCCTATCGAAACGAGCTGTGGTTATCACATAATGATAACAAATTGAGTGCGTGTCAAAAATCAAAATAAAATATTAACAATATTAATAATAATTACTTGGTTTTTATTTGTAATGCATTATTACTCATTTTATTTAATTAATAAAAGTTTAATTTAAGCAAATAAATAACAATCGCACTTTAATCGAAATCGATTCGCTTCGAATGTCAATTTTTCTGTCATCCGACCTCGAGTTTTCGTACACTGTACACTGTTACAAAAATCAAACTGTTATAATCTGTTATAATTGAACTATAGATGTCTCCATAGAACAACTTGTCTTCTCCACAAATTCGGCGAAATGGTTATTTTTATCTCAAAGGAGAGGTTTATTATTTTCCAGAGATTATCAAGAATTTGATTTATTATTTTATTGCATTTCATACACATATGCATATATGAAAATGTCAATTTGAGATTGTTTCATGGACAGCTGCGAACGCCACTGGTCGATAAAAGATATGATAACATGAAAACATTAGACCTGAAACAAATGAAACAACAACAAATTCCCATATGAAATTTTCTGTTTCATGTGTAAGAAGTTGGAGAGGGATGATTATATATCTATTATTTTCTATTACATACATATGTATTATGTTTTATGCACTTTCTTTTATGTAAACAAACCATTTAGTTTTTATTCTTGTTAATATGTGGTTGTGCGTAGTTTCGTGAAAATTCAAAATTATCTAATAAAACAATTAAAAAGAATAATATATAATTAATTATTATTTGTGAAAAACTATAACCCGGCTACTCCACCTGACATAAATGATACCATTACAATTACCATAACTGGTAACAAAAATGTAAAAAATGGCGTCGGGTGAGGAAAATATACAATAAATTTAACGATTAGAAATCATTTGCGTTTTGATATTTTAAAGAAATTGTGCAGAAATGGTTGCAAAAAATCGTCATACGTAAGGACTGTATCGAAAAGAAAGTATCCACAAAAAAATTTAGTTTTCTTCGCCTTGCTCTAATTCTATTGTAACGGAAAAGTGCCGTTAGATAGAATAGCTTTTTGTAGGTAAATATTGCGTGTGATTTTTACAATTTGTTATCCAGTTGTAATATTGTCACGAATTAAAGAAGAAGTGATTAAATTTATTTTGCACAAATTTTGCATTTAAAACGGTGTTTCGTTTAGAAATTTAGCTAAGCGCGAAAATATAAGTAAAAATGCAGTGAGAAAAATAATTAATAAGTCTGGGGAACATGGTACGGTAAAGGATTTACGAAAAAACGGTCGAAAACAAGGTCCCAGCAATCCCAAATTAAAGCCAAAATTGTGAGTGAAATTCGCAAAAACAAATCAATGTCTGTCAGAGATTTATGAGGGTGGTACTAGCATAGGAATGATCCAGCGGGTAAAATAAGGCGTGACTTGAAGACATATAAGAAACATAAAGTTCGAAACGAAGTGAAAACAAAAAATTGCATGTTAAAACCGTACAACTGCCCATTAATAAATTTGGAGCTGTTAAAAATCCACTGCATCACTTTTGTGGAAAAACGGTACTTGAAAAATAACGGTAAACTAGCAGAAAATTTAACAAAATTCAAAAAGTTAGTCCAAAGCAACCAGACAAATGAATAAAACTACTGTACAGAATCTAAGTAAAGGCATCAAATTAAAAATTCGCTATGTATTTAGAAAATAATTTCTCAAATGTTTTAAACATAAAATCTGCTAATTAGAAGTCTGCTTTATGATAAAACATCATTTTATAATACTTAAAATTGGTTTTTTGTGTTTAAAATTGCTTTTTTTTTGTGGCTACTTTCTTTTCAATACAGTCCTTATATGTATTTTAATAATTCCTGAACCCGAACTCGAACTCAAAATTGTGCCAGTTCGGAACCCTGGTTTAATCAGAAAATGTCGTAAAAATAAATTAAAGGCCGATTTAGATGTAGAAAAATGTTTGCCTTGCAAAAAAAGAAGAGATTAGTACATTACAATTTTCGTTTGGATGACAAGAACGAAAATATAAACATGCAAAAATTTGCAAGGCTGTTTTTTCTTTTTTTTGAGCAATTGTTACTATAGAAATGAAAATTTAACTATAAAATATACTCGACCCGACAATATTTTTTGGTATTTTATAGTAACAAACTAATCCAGACACAATAAAAGTATATTATGAAAACCCATACTATGACTAGACGTCAAAAGTTTATAGGAGGCAAAAATAACCAAATTTTCAGAAACAGACATGTCGAATGATATTATCTTTGAAAATTTTTAAATACAAAAATTTAATTAAGAGCTTTCATATTTATTTTATTTTGATTAATTTCCCCCAATTAATTTAATTTATGTCACTACCGATAAATATAAAAAATATGGCGGTTAATTATCAGCTTCAAAAAATTATAGCATCGCCATTTTTGTTTACATATCCTTTCTCTTTTTAACCAGTGTTTATTTTTCTATTGCGTCCAGTTCTAACCGACATGCAAACATTTTGTCGGGCAAACATTTTTCTTCATCTAAATCGGCCTTAATACTCGCAACAAATTACCGGGAATTTCATTTCATCGAGAAGTTTTATTCTGGTTTACATATCTATATAAAACGAAACTAAAATTGTGATGTAAACATTGTAATTTGTGATTAAAAAGTGCACTTTTATGTCCGATTTAGACGTACCAACAACAATTTTTTCCCAATAAAAAATGAAGATATTAGTACATTATGATTTTTATTTGTAAGACAAGAACAAAAATATAAACCAACAAAAATTTTGTTGGGTTTTTTTTCCAAATAAATTATAATACCTATAAAGGACATAACTATACTTTTCCATAGTAAACTTGCGGTCAATGATATTGGCAGATTTATCGATAATGCAGTATTATTTAATACGTGAAAACATAGTACGGGATAACTTCTAAAGATGTCAGCTTTAACGATTTTTAATTTTTGGTAAATAAATAAAAAATAAAATTAATTTTTTTTATAATTGATGTCTAGTTGCAAGTTTTATTCGTATTTTTTGCTTTTGTTTACATTTTTGTTTCGATAAAACAAAAAAAAATTTAAAAATAACTACTAGTGCCATCTTTAGATTTAATCCATCTCACGCCGTGATTATAGGTATTATAATTTATTTGGTAATGGTGGATTCAGCGAGAAAAATTTGCTAGCTCGTGATCACGACTTATTGAAATTTCGTCATCTTTTTTACCCCCTCCAATTTTTTGTTTACTTTTTTAAAACAGAAACCATAAGAAAAAGTAAACAAAAAATTGGAGGGGGTAAAAAAGATGACGAAATTTCAATAATTCGTGATCACGAGCTAGCAAATTTTTCTCGCTGAATCCACCATAACCTTCTCAACTACACCATCCAAATAAATTATAATACCTATAAAGGTCTTCGCTGTCAAAAAACGGCGATAGATGGATTAAATCTAAAGATGGCACTAGTAGTTTTTTTTAAATTTTTTTTTTGTTGTATCGAAAGAAAATGTAAACAAAAGCAAAAAACACGAATAAAACTTACAACTAGACATCAATTATAAAAAAAATTAATTTTATTTGTTATTTATTTACCAAAAATTAAAAATTGTTAAAGCTGACATCTTTAGAAGTTATACCATCTACTCTGTCTACTCTCACTATATACGGTTCTATTTTATCGCTATCCCTTTTTCCCACCGATTTACTTACACTTGACGTTTGTTTATTTCTCCTCTACAGTTTTTACCTCTATGTGAAAAACGCGGAATAATTTTGTTGTCAAAATCAAAACGACAGTTCAAATCAAACTTGAAATTTGTCTTAAAACAGTTCTATTTGCTAGTAAATAAAATGAATTTAAAACAATTAAATAATGATAATATATATTTCGAAGGGGTGTGTTTAAACAAGATAAGTATATTAACCCGACCGATTTATGAAATTCAAAACGACGAAAATTTAAACTGCATCATTTACACGTCCAGCCAGATAAAATCAATTTTGATTAACAAAAGTATTGTAAGCCGTATTTGTAAATTAAAATACTTTATTTGGTAATTAACAAATTTGTACATTATACAGAAAGTTCCTGACAAATTTGTAGTAAGCATACCATTCAACCAATGGACCGATGTGATTAAAATCCGGGATGAAGAATATCGATTGGCTGGACTTGATTTGGCGACAGTTTCCCTACATTTTATGGTTTTAATTGAAAATCAAACTAAAAATGAAATATCCTTGTATACTGGCGATTTTTGCACAATTGAAATGCTGCGTGAGAATGAATTTTTCAAAGAAATTGCGCCAAAAATAAAAAAAATATTTTTCGATAATAAAACGATCAAGTATGATCTCAAAACGCACTTGGAGATTATATCAACGTTTATCAAGGAAAAAATCAAAAATTATAGTTTTGCAGTGTACTTACCCCATTTGGGATATGAAGATTTTTTAGGAGCTCTCATCAAGAATTTTAATATGACGGTCCATGTAAATGAGCTGCGAGAAATCTTGTTACAAAAATCAATCGATACATCGGAGGGTGCATTTGTCGATAAATATGGTGACCAACCGAAATTGATAGTGCACGCAAAAAGTAAAAGTTTAACCGAAATAAGGAAATTATATTACAAGCATAATATTTGTACCTTAAGTTTTAGCAATTTAAATGAATTTGGCGGTGAAATGCCAAAAATTGTCGATTACTATTTAACAATGTTACAATGGGATCAACATCCGACCGAGTCAATGGTCCTGGAATTATTTCGAATGTTACCGAAGCAGACCGAATTTTATTTAATTTATGACAGATTTCCAACCTCAGTGGCTATTAGTCATTATGTGAATGCAAATGCGTTTGAAGATATCGTTGATTGTACAGAATTGCTTTCTTTCGATGTATCTAATCTTTGTGAAGCTGAGGAATCCCAAAATGTATTTTCTCAGAATTCTGAATTTTTACCACCGTTTTGCTCCAGCCAGCTACCTAAGGATAATCGATTTCCGATACCTAACGAGATAACTAACTTATCGGAAAGTTTGCCAAGCACCAGTGAAGATGATGAAGAGCCGCCCGATGATTTTTTTCATATAGAAGATTATCAAGATTTGGATTTAGGTAGCGATATTAAGTATCTTAGGTTGGTAAAAAATCCTCTATAATAAACAAACATTTTTCGAATTATAAAAAAAAATTTAATTGTTTCCCAAAAAAATTGAATTAAACAACCACCGACAAGGTAATCGCAGCACAAATCAAGAGTGAAGATAGATTATTTTGAATTAGAATTAAGTGTAACTTGAATATGTTGTTGAGAAATAAACCTTGCTTGAGTTAACATAATTTATTTTATTTACCTTATAAACCGGCTAGATTGGATAGCACCCTATTGGATTTGATAATTTTCTATGAGGCTGATAAGCATAATATTATTTCTTTTGGGCAGCTTGCTATTTCTGATCAAGACTTGATTTTTGTCTATTATAAGTTCAGTCGTACTCGTACCAGAGATAAAATTTCTTATACTGTTGTTCCTAATTATAAAGCAATCAATCATGAGAGTATTTTATAAGTTGATTCTTTTCGTTAGACAGGTTAAATCTTTATTTCAATCCTGATGTGAATGATATACTTGAAGTTCAATTCAAATTTCTTAAAATTAGATACTACATATTTGTGTTCCTCGTAAAACAAGTATAAATAAATTTCCCACTGCTTCGTGGTTAAATGCATATATTTTGAGTTTAAAGCCGACTGCATGGGCGAGATTATTTTTATCCCAACATTTTCACCCAATGAAATCACTGTATCGATAAAAAAAATATAAATTTCCCCTTTCAAGATTTCTCCTCACGAGTTAAAATTTATCCTTCTTCCGCTGGCGCTACCTCCCATGAAGGGATTTGGCCGCCTCAACGATGCTCCTCCAAATAATTCGGTCCGCCGCAAGAGAACGCCAGACACGGTGACCAAGTGTGTATAGTCAACGTCGTCCATCCATCGGGTAGGTGGTCTCCCATGAGGTCCTACTTTCGATGGTGCCGACTCCTAGGCCTGTGTAGTGGTTCGATTTTGTGAACGAAGTACGAGCCCAAGCCATCTTAGCCTTGACGATTTTTTGAATCCGAAGATGTCGACTTTATAGAGATCATTGCTGATCTCGTGATTCATTCGAATTCTGTACGTGGCTCCCTCTTTAATGGGACCGAGAATTCTTCTTATCATCACGCTCAGTTAAAGCGATTTTCCTGGATGTTTTGCTCTGTTAGTGTCCAAGACTCGCAACCAAAGGTGATAACTGGTCTTATCAGCGCCGTGTAGATGTCCAATTTTATTTAACGCGATATATGAGGAGACTTGAAAATTTTGATATTGGCTTAAAATGCTCGGTAGCCTGCTGCGATCCTCGATGAAATGGAGATTTGCTTAGTAATCAGTGATCCTAGGCATTTGAACTCATTCACCTTTTCATATTGAGTATCTCCTGAAATGAAATCCCCACAAGTCTACCTTATCGCGGTCACCATGTATTTGGTCTTCGCTTCATTAATCTGAAGGCCTATTTGTTGGGCTGTTAATTCCAATGGGAGGAGGACCTCTTTCAGAGAGATGATGTTGCGACCCAGAATGCAAATATCATCAGCGTATGCTAATAGCTGGGTTGATTTATAATACAGGCAGT
This sequence comes from Tipula helvola, assembly GCA_963556165.1. Taxonomy (NCBI): domain Eukaryota; kingdom Metazoa; phylum Arthropoda; class Insecta; order Diptera; family Tipulidae; genus Tipula; species Tipula helvola. The sequence continues at coordinate 380,125,365 of OY744481.1, read as the reverse complement.
TGCGCTGCGCCATATTGAGCTGACGAATGACATACTCCAATGATAGATTGAAAAGAGTTTGAGCTATAAGGTCTCCTTGCCACACTCCAATTTATCCAACATTGGGCAAATAATCTTGCAGATGGTCAACATAACAACACAAAAAAATCGTTCAGAAATGTTAGTGAAAAAATTTCGTAATTCGTATATGAAATTAAATAAAAACATTAATTCTCAAAGAAATTTGAACTCTATTGAAAATAATCTTTGGATAAAAATAATCCTTCATGTGCAGCGAGCTTTGGCTACATAGAGATTTGGCTTACAAGAAATATAAAAGTTTTGGATTAGAGCTCGATTTTAGAAATAAAACCCACAAATACATCAATCAAGCTAAAAATTATATTTTATTTTGGGAATTTGCACAACCCTAAAACAACGTGGAGCAATTTAAAAATTCTTGGTATTTCATGTAAATCAACGGAAGCAGTCATTGACTTTTCTGCTGAAGAAATTTTGGCAGGGATCAGTAAAGTTATCGGGATCAGCAAACATATTTTCAATGTCATTTTTTTTAAATATACCAAATCTAGACATCTCCCGATATATTTGTAGTTTTGGATTTTTTATTTTATATAAGTAAATTAAATTCAAGCTGTTACAATTAGCTGAAAGAAATGTATTAAACCTGTCGCTCGTTTTGCCACCGATAGCCATCGAATAAAATTCGCTAACTGAAATTATAATTAAAACTTATAGCTCAGTACGCAGCTCGCGCTAAGAGAAATTTTCCATACAAATTTGACGTAAAATTTAACTAGCTAACATTTTTTTTAGCTGACATTTCGCTGAGCGGTATACACTTTTGCGTAAAAAATTTGAAAAAATATCAGTTGTTTCATTCAAATCTAGATTGCGCCACCATAAATTCTCCAAACATTTTAGCCGCAATTTATCTCGCAAGGACAATAATTTGAAGATAAATTTTGACGGTTTTGAATTTTGATTCATTTTATAATCGAAGTAGCCACGAAGCAACATTAATTTATTTTTATATAAAGAAGACAGAAGTCAAAATGACCGACCAACATTACGAAGTCGAGTATTTAGAGGATTATTTGAACAGAAACTTCATTCAAAAACAAAGGAATAAAAGTCAAATAAAATCAACAAAATTTATCTCTACACAAATTTTTAGCTTGACGATTTATCTGTAATCAAATGGAGACTTGTGGAGACCGCGCTAAAATTTATCTTAGCTCGAGCTGCATACTGAGCTTATGAGCCAAGGCTTGTTACAAAAATCATTATTAAATTCAAATAATTCTAAAATAGCATTTCATGATCAACAAATTATGTTTATTGTTATAATTATTATTAATTCTCTAATAATTTTGATCAAACAAAAATTTGTCTTTCCTCGTTCTTTTTCCTCAAACGTCAAATTATGTAAATTTATTGCCCAAGGCGTAGGAAAAGCGTCATCTTGATTTCTTGCTTTCTGTGTTTTAGGCCTAAAAATTAAATTTTTACGGTAGATTTAACTTTAAAAACGTTTTTATATTGAATTGAGGTTATTTCCATAAATGATAATTCTTATTTATTTGGTCTACAAAGATAATTTTTAGTTTATTGCCCTACGGCTTCGATGAATTCACTGTCAAACTATTTGGAGGAAAAAGGTCAATTGGCATAAATTTACAACTATTTTTACCAGGTCCAAACTGTGTAAAATAAGACGCTGTTTTAGAAAAGTTATTTTTAATAATAAAATTAATTATATTAAAAAATTTAACTAAATAATAATTATCCGTGTATGTATTTGCAACTAAAATAAAAACATTTTTTAAACTTTAATTGTTTTATTTTTAAGCAACCCACTCCATTATAAAATTCTAAATACGACCCTAAACTATTTTAGCCTTTCTCTTTTTCGCACAGATTTTTGTACGCTTGACGTTTGTTTATTTCTTCTCTATAGTTTTTACCTCTATGGTATTTATTCTTGTTAAAAAGTGGTTGTACGTATTTCGTGAAAATTGAAATTTATCAAATAAAACAAAACAAAAAAATATTTATAATTAATTATTATTGCAATAAATTTATGAAAAATGAAGTGTTTAATAAGAAAATGTCGTAACAATACTCGCGACAAATTACCGGGAATTTCTTTTCATCGGTAAGTTTTATTCTGGTTTACATAAAACGAAATTAAAATTTGATGTAAACATTGTAATTTGTGATAAAAAAAGTGCTCTCCTAATTTAATTTATTACATAATTATCTATAAAATCAAATTTTGTTGTTATTGGGTGCTTAGGAATCATACGATTTGATTACAATTATTTTTACCAGGTCCGTACTAAAAAGTGCTAAAAGTAAAAAAATAATGTGTGGTTAGGACGCGTCCGAAGTCTGTGATAATATATTTTTTTTGGTATAATTTTGACATTTCAAAATAAAGAATCGTAAACATTTTGAGCGTGTTTTTATTAAAATGAATAGAAAATAATGTTTGAAATGGAGTTTGATCTATATAAAAATTCAGCCTGCGTATGTTTGTGCTCGCAAAACTCGTAAAGTAATCGATCAATTGACTTGAAATTTTGGCATAACGTTGCATTCGAATACGCGCGTGTTTTTATATATAGACGTCACACCTGTGACAAGTGAAAACATGTTTTTTGTTTCAAAAACAGCGCCATTTGTTGAACGTAAAATATTGTTCAAAATTCAAGTTTTTCTATAAAATTACGTTATATTTCTAAACAATCATGCAGTAGCCGTGGTGGTAGAGTTGGTGTTTTGAAATCTTGAGGTTGCGAGTTCAAAACTCGGCGATATTTTGTTTTGAAATAAGTGTTACCCAAGTATCACTACTTCAAATAAATGATTCATTTTTATGGAACTGAGTACAAGTTTGAGTTCCATTATATTATAAGATTTCCTATGAAAAGTGAAACAAAAATACTAAACCGATGGAACTTGATATATGTGGGTTACTTCAGTTCCATCGATAATTTTGATAAATGGAAAAAAACTTGGAACTTATGAATGAGTTCAATTTTTGTTATACTTGGGTACTAAGGAATAGGATAGCAAAATAAAATAAAATCGATTGTGTATAACCGCAAAGCAGAAACGAAAACAAATTGAATTGAATCAATTTGTCTGTTCGTTTCCATTTCATTTCTTCTGTATAATAATTGGTCTAGTAGGTTTTCAGACTATCAATTCGTTCGTTTTGCGAATACGAAAAAATAGAAATATCTCTGAAATAAAAAGTCGCACTACCTAGCTTTTAGTAGTATTGGTTAATTTTGATTTAAAATATTGTAAAACTGAAACTTATTTTTTAAACTTTAGCGAATTATCGAGTTCTTTCCATTCCTAACTCAAAATCGAAAAAGTGCAGTTAGCTAGTTTCTCAAAAAAACAAGATAAAAATAACAATTTAATTAGTGATTTTTCCAAATATAATTCCAACGCTTGCTGGTTTTATATGGTTAAACATGTGTTTGAATGTTTCATTAAATTATTAATTTCGACTAAATTAATTTTAAAATTTGATATTTATTATTAACCGCAACATACTTAGGTAATTTTATTAATCATAAAAAAAAGTAGGGGGACATCCACCAATTTAGATAAGAAACTTGTATTTGTAAACATGATTTTTCTTGTTTTTGCATGTAAAAAAAAAAGTAATCAGCGCTGCCCAAGCGTGGGTACAAATGAACTAAAATCGATATTGGGAAAGTCCCTCATTTATATTGTATATGTTGCTAGTCGAGTCGAGTTTAATCCTAGTTTAACTCTCACTATATACAGAGTCGAGTTATTTTCTAACCAACTCTTGGTGTATATACTGCAGAGTTAAAAATATACAGAATTCAAATAGGATTGAAACCGAGTTAAAATAAACGATAAAAAAATTTTAAAAAAATTATTTCAGATGATCATCAGATTGATTATTCTTTTTGTTGATCACCATAATATGTGTTGTTTTAATTTTTCCAGCGATATATTGTCTTAAAAATTGTAATTTTCAAATCTTTGAAAATTAAAGGATAGACCGATATGTTGGAATAATATTTTTCGAAAAAAAAAAAAATTACTATGCAAATTAATTAATTAAAATCTTAATAAACAAGAGATTTAAAATAAAACAACGAATTTGATTGAAAAAATATATTTTTTGTATATCGCTTTCATTCTTCAACAACATAATCTAAAATAAAAATGAAAATTGTGTATGAATTTTTATTTAATTTTGTTGTTGGTTTTTTAACTCTACTCTACTCTGCGTATATAGTGCATTTTTAGAGTAGAGTTTAACTCGACTCGACAAATTATTAGGTCGAGTCGAGTTTAACTTGACTCCGTATACAGTGAGAGTTAAACGAGGATTAAACTCGACTCGACTCGCAACATATACAATATAATTGTTTTATCTTATGTACTCAAAAGTTTGAATTACTTTTACGTTAGTTTTCTTGGTACAGAACCATAGCTGTATACCATATTACCATATGTCCATACATGTTTCAATATCTGTCGATATAATAGCAGTTTATTATGTAAGTTTAGCTCAGAGTTCGTTCCTATGAGCCAATACATTTTTCTATTATGATGTTTAACTCTTTTTGTTTCTTTTTAACATACTCCTTCCACTTGAGTTTAGCATCAAAGGTCATTCCTAAATATTTTTTCCGTGTTTTCATGTGGAATTGGTTGCGAATTCAGTCGAACAGGTAACCAATTAACATTTTTGTTTGGTAAAGTTTATATGTACAGATTTAGTTTCGTTGAGTTGAAAGCGCCATTTTGTTGTCCAATTACTCAATGAATTAGCAGCGTTTTGTAATTTACTGGTTGACTCCTATATGTTGTCTCCAGTTGCCAAGATTGCAGTATCATCGGAAAATGTTGCAATACTTGTTCCTTTTGTGCTTGGTATGTCTCGCGTATAAAGTATATAGAGTATCGGCCACAGAACACTTCCTTGTGGAACTCCAGCCGATATTTTCTTTAATTCGGAGTAGGTATTCCTCTTCATGTTTTACACGAAAGTGTCGATCAGCTAGATATATGTAACTTTAAAATCAGGTAAAACTGCTTCGGCAGATCTCTATGTAGTTTATATTCCAGGCCTCGGTGCCATACTTTGTCGAAGGCTTGAGATACATCCAAGAAGACACTTGAGCATATTTTTTTATTTTTCAGAGCATCTTTAATTAGATCTGTGATTCTGTGCACTTGATTTATGGTAGAATGTCTCTCTATAAATCCAAATTGGTGAGGAGGAATGAGTTTTCTAACTTCTGTTACTGATTTTAACCTCTTGAGTAGTAGCTTTTCAAATAATTTTGAAATTGTAGGAAGTAGGGAAATCGGCCTGTACGATGTTTTCTTGTTTGGCGGTTTGTTAGGTTTTAGAATCATTATCACCTTTGCCACTTTTCACTGGTATGGAACTTATTTTAATCTGAATGCTGCGATGCTTACTTGCAGTAATTTTTGTAATCCTTTTTCTGGAAGTGTTTTAACTATAAGTCCAGTGATTAGGTCATAACCAGGGGATTTTCTTGAATTTAGTTGTTATTAATTTCATCTTTTACCTCTTGTAGTGATACAGGTCTTATGTTTAGGTTATATCCGCTTTATTTACTGGAATTATGTTTTCTTCAGCTTTTTGCTTTGAAAGGGGTTGAAATGTGTCTTCAAGATAGTCTGCAAACATTGCGGCTTTTTCTTTGGCACTTCTAGCCCAAGTTCTAGCCCAGAAAGGCCAGCTAGGTATTCACTAAAAGAGTTGTTCTTGATTTCTTTGATAAACATTATTAATTTGTTGCTTAAATAATTAAGTCGTGATTTGCTTCGTGGTGCTCGATTCCTCTGCCGGATTTTTCACGCTTTCCGTTTTTCTCTAACCAGATCTCTGACTTCTACTGGACAGTTGATGTGACTTTTCATTTGATTACAAGTAGGAGGAGTACTCTGCCACGCTGCTTGCAGAATACTGTTGTTCAGCAGCTCCAATTGAACATCAAGTTCTGCCGGAGTTTTAATTAGTACTTGTATTGTAATTCAGTATTATCTTCGACTATTTTCCGGAAGCGATCCCAGTTTGTTCTATTATTTGTTAACCTAGGCAAATTTTCTTTTTTGATAATGGTATCATTGAGTGTCATAATGACAGGCGTGTGGTCAGACGAAATTGCTTCACTGTTTTCGAGGAATACGTAGTTTACAGATATCCCTTTTGTTACAAAGAAATCTATCAAATCTGGTATCTTGTATCCGCTGGCCAATATGTTGGTTTACCCCCAGACAGGAACTGGCAGTTTAGAGCTCGACCAGCTGCAAATAGCTCCTTACCCTTATGGGTTGTTAGTCTTGATCCCTAATATGTATTTTTAGCGTTAAAATCGCCTCCGATTATGAAGTTAAAACCGAGCGATTTGAGTAACGTAACATAGTTTTCTTTATTTAGATTATAACGCGGAGAGCAATATAATATTGAAGATATGTTGATTACCTTTTGATTATTTAATCGAACATTAATGGTGGCTACTTGCATAATTTCTTTTTCAATTTTTACTCCTTCGTAATGTTTGATGTTTTCCTTCACAAATATGGTTGAACCTCCTCTCACTTTTCTTGTTGGGTGGATGGCGTGGTAGCACTGGTATCCTCGAATTCTAACGAATGAATCTTTTGTCAAATGAGATTCTGAAATTAGGCATATATCTATCTTTTCTATATTTAGGAACATTTCTAACTCTGGAATTTATTGCAACACCCCATTTGCATTCCAATTGGCGATTCTGAATGTGTTATTCATCTTCATAGATTAGTACATCATAAAAGTGATTTCATTCACTGTTTCTTGCTTATTTAACCGCTTATTTAAAGCGTCTAGGCTTCTTTCTAGTTTTAGCAGCCTTAAGTTTAATGCTTCAATACAACTTGGGAGTATGTTTTCGGCTTTCTATTGCACTTGTTAGTGGTAGTTCTACCACTGGATTTTTTAGATATTGTCCTATTTCTGAGCATCTCATGGTTTAGCGGGCCCTGTCGTTTTTTATTTCTCAGCTTTTTCCCTGGCTACTTCACATCCTCTATAGTTAGCGGGATGCTCTCCGTTACAGTTTACACATTTTGGAGGCGTAGTGTTTGTGAACTTACATTCTCGTTTTCCCGAACATTTCATACATCTAGCCTTTCGTTTGCAATATTTTTGCGTGTGATTATATCCTTGGCATTTCTTATACTGAGGTATCAAGCCTGTGGATTTTCTTAACGCTTCTATTCGAACTCTCATATTAAGGACTGCCTTAATATTGACAATTTTTTCCACTTTTTCTGAGCTATTAAAAGTAAGCATAAACAATGGGAGCCCCCTTTTATTAATTTAAGCGAGTTGCTCCCTAATTGGTCTTGTAGAAAATTTCTGCTTATACCTATTTATTAATTGAGTGACTTTTTATTTATTTTTAGTTTACCAAAACAGAAAGAAGAAAAGCAAAAATGGTTGAAAATAATAGGTGTCGACCAGAGAAAGTACCTAAGCCCAAATGCGGTCGTTTGCTCCGTTCATTTTGATGAGCAGTCATTATGGCAAGGGAAATCGAGACAAAAACTAAAAATTTCGGCGGTTCCGACCAAGTGTTTGGACGATTCAATTAATAAAGAGATTGGTAAGTTAAATAATAAAAATATTAAAAATTCCGCAAATATAAATAATAAAGAAAAACAAATTCGATTAAAACCCGCCTTTCCCCCTTCTAAACTTCAATCTGAATAAATATATGTATTTGATTCTGAAACTCTTGGTCCAACTTGCGATGTTCCCTTTTATTTTGGTGACATTACCAATGATTTGATTGCTACTATCGATGAAAATCGATCTGAATTTGAACAGAAATATTGATTCACCATCTTCAGCATATTATGTTCCCCTTCAGTAGATTATGTTCCCGTTCACCAAAAATCAAATTTAATTAATTCTAATGTCGAAAGTGGTTCAAACTCTGAAATCCAATTATCAAGAGTTTCCAGATAAGGATATACGATAGCTAAGATGCTTGATAAGGTGTAGCATGTGGGCGCAAAATATTTTGAAATTTTCCGACACAGGATTTACGGAAAGTATTAATTCAAAGCCTTTCCTATTTGCTCTTGTCAATATAATTTTCGGAAAATATTAGGACCTAGCGTCCTTTTAATCTCTTTAAATTTGAATTAAAAGAAGCTGAAAGCATTCTTAATTTGTCGCTTTTCACTTTCAAATTCTTTCAAACTTTTTAAATTGTTGCAATTGTTGGAAGTTGTCTGTTTTTTTAATTAAGCGAAATTCTAACTAGGTAGATTTAAATTTTAAAAACCTGGGCTTAGGGAGTTTCATAACATTTGAAGTATTGGTGAAATCGTCGTCAAATGTTAAGGGGGCAACTTCCCCAATCTTGAAAAATTTCATTTATTTTCAAAGCACCTCGGATTTTAATTAAATCGGAGTTATTGGTTGATCTTGAAAGTTGATCAAGAATCGAAGAATGAACTTTATAGTCATAATTATTATGTCGTGTTGTATTCTGCATAATGTGAGCATTAATCTTAATGACGATATTGAGGTAGAAAGTGTTGATTTGGAAGAAGAAAACTCAACATCTCGAAATGAACTAGCAAGAAATAGCAAGTGCACTACAGTTACGAGAAAATATTTTAGCAAAGACAAAAACCTTTATACTAAAGGTTTGCTATCGAGCATTAGCGGCTGGTTAACTGTAAAACTTATGTTAGGTTTCTTAATTGTGCATGCATCAAAATCTTATCGAGACATATGGAGAATATCCGCTGTTGCGAATCGGCAAAGGATCGCAAAGAAAAATGAGTCGCTTGTACAAAGAGAAGCTAGACTTGCGAGAGATCGAGCAAGGGCCTCTATATCCAGGGCTACCAAGAAGTTTGTAACTTCACGAATACTATTATTTTCCCGAGAAATACCGGGTACTCCTGGTTATTTATAAATTTGGCATAATTATATCACCTTTATGGCACGCACCTAATTATAAATTATTATTATTTGTTTTAGATAAAATGGACTACCCTTCGAATTCAGGCTGTGCAGTTTTGAATTGCAATTCAAAACGAAAAAATGGTGCACATTTGTTCAACATTAATGATAATTACAAATTATGGTTAGAAAATTGCCACTTAGTGCCTTCGAGCAGAAAACCTAATTTGATATGTTCCAAACACTTTGAGCCAGAATGTTTTTTAAAGGGGAAATTAAAAAGGAGTTCTATACCAACATTATTCTTACCGAATGTGTCAATGTCAAGTGAAATTTACGTTATACAAAATGGTGTTGCCGCAGAGGATATCAATCAAATAAATTCAAATCAAGAAACAAAATTTTCTGAAATCGAAAGTGACGCAGTAAGTAACAATTTAACTATTTTTATCAAAGATTCAATCGACAATATTTATCTATCTCTTACGATAATTTTTCTCAAATTTTTGAACCCATAAAAATATTATTGAGTTTTCTAGGAAACGGAATCAATAAAGTCACAGCAATTTATTCCTACCGACCTCATCGAAGAAGAACCCAACATTACATTGGATGAGGTCAAAAAGGAACCGTCAATTTCTTTTTCAGACGATAATTCAAGTTTGTGCGATACAGAAGCTGACAGCTCAATAAACGAGGTATCCAGCAATAGTCAAATTTATGATGAACTTCCAAAGCGAAAAGACTTACAATTTTGTAATACGAATAGTGCAACCACTTGTAATTGTTCTAATAGATTAACACAATTAGAAAATAATCAAATAGAAATCAAATTGAAATTAGATTATTTGCTCGAATTATTTCAAGATTTTATAAATAGAAATTAACTTATTTATACCAATTATAAAAAATAATTTTTAGTTTAGTTTTACTCCATAATGTGCCTCGACCGATTTAAGAGTTGGATATTCGTTATGAATAAGTGAACCACATCCTTTTCAAACCTGCAACGATTTGGAGCAAAATGTTTTGTTCGCATCCAGGATGCCAATCGAAGAAAATTTGATCCGAAAGCAGAAGAAGCCATTTTCTTCGGATTTTCTATGGAGGCGAAAGCTTATAAATGCTACATCATAAGCAAAAATAAAATAATCATTTCAAGAGACGTTAAATTCTGTAACGACATTAAGTCCAAATTAACATCAAAAATTCCAATAAATGAGTGCGGGGAAGTTTCATACGCTGATGCTGAAATTCCAATTGTTCCATTGAGCAATGTTTCTGAAGTTTGCGATGCCGAATTAATCGATGATGGCGTTGAAAATAATGAAGGTGCGCCTGAAATTATGCCAAATCAATCCGATAAACAAGTCAATTTAAACAGTGGAGTGCAGGAACGACGATCTGATCGATAGACAAAAGCTATTCCGCCGAAAAGATTGATTACTGAAATTGAAATGGTAACACAATTTGGTTTTCTTGCTTTTAACGGTGAACCAGGGACATTCAATGATGCAATATCAAGTGTGAACAAAGATGAATGGATCGGAGCAATGATGAATGAGATAACCTCGCTTCATAAAAACGACACTTGGGAACTCGTCCAACTGCCAAGCAACTGCTCAGCTATTGGCTCTAAATGAGTTTACAAAATTAAATCCGATACGAAAGGCAATATCTACAAAGCACGACTTGTTGCTCAAGGTTTCAGTCAAAAATTCGGTACTGACTACGATGAGGTTTTCGCTCCGGTGGCTCGGCAAGCCACACTAAAAATCTTGTTATCAATTGCAGGGCAATTGGACACAAACTTGGATAAAAACAATCATCTTTCTATTTTTATCGTTATAATATTTATTTTGTTTTATTCGTTTATACACGGCTAAATTAGTAGTTACTTATTTGTTTAATTATATATTTTTTTAATTTGGTTTAGCGACTACTCGTGTGAAAAACTCTCTACCGACTGAACTGACTATTTATTTTCACCGTTTTCCTTATTTCACACCGTATTGTTTTTCTCGGTTGCCGCGATGTTTATAATAAAAAATAGTGAAGCTCAAACCGTATGGACAGTGTCTGCTGATTGAGAGTTTGTACCCTAGATGGCCTTGCGCCTAGTAAGGAGTCAATTAATAGCGACGCCTGCTTATGTTGTGACCGATTGTTTGTTATGGTGGTTTTTAGCTGGGATCACCACAAATCCATACAACATTTTTTTTTCTTTAATTCAAATATCAAATACTAATTACCATATGTAAATTAAGGAGGAGTGTTAGAAGTATAATTTCCATATTATTTTACATCGTAGTAGTACAATATTATTCTATTGTTTTTAATGTTCTTTTCTGTCTCGGATCGAATACATTGACTTTTTTTGGCGTATGAATGACATTTTATAAATGTAATCTTATTAGTAATCACCGCGAAAAATTTGACCGAGTGACGAATGACAGCTGCTGTCACCCCGCTTTTTTTATGTTTATGTGTCAAATTTGTGGCAACTGGAAAACCACATAGCGAAAATGCATATTCAGCACTGGAGGAGAAATTTGTACATTAGTAGGGGTAAGAATTTTGGTTTAGATTTCCAGTATTTTGGTTGGCTGGGAGCATCCGCATTCATGTTGACAGACCGCATATATGTATTTTATTTTGTTTTGTTAAAATACATTTTTTTGTTTTTATTTTCATTCCTAATTTTGTGTTTATGTTGTGTGGTGGAACCAATTTTGCTATTATTACAAAATATAATGTGAAAAGTGAATCATTTGAACAATAATTTAGTGTGGATCAAAGCAGTATTTAAGTGAAGAGGTGAAAGTGAAATTAAACATAACGTAAAGAGAACTTTACACGATCAATATTAATGTCATTACTGATAACATCATTATCTCCAAATCTATTGCGTCATTACTCCATTACTATTTTTAAACGTGCACAATTATTTTAATGTCACCTATTATCTGAAAAATAATGAAGGAGACACGACGCAAGACTTGAAGGTAATGATGTTATCGCGGTAACGACATTAATATTGATTGGGTAAAATTCGTTTAAGTATGTTGTATCTTTTCAAATAACTAACTTAATAAATACTGCAGAGGCCGATATTTTTTTCTGTGTTCAAACAGTAATTTGTGTAATAATAGTATATTACGCATCAAGGGAGTAAAGTAGGACATTATTGCTTGAGTGAAGAAATTATCGTCTCGAGACCGAGGGCCAAGGGCGGTAACTTACGATATTTTTTTTTTTTCAAAAAATTAAACGGTTTTAATGTAAATTTATATTGTTCTTTCTATTTCGATTTCTTTTCTACGACATGAATTACATAAATATTTAATAAAAATTTGATTCCCCTTTTTAACTTGAATTTGAGTTTTTATTGAAATTGAAATCAAATTTTCTTGTAATTATCGTTCTCTTTCCATTATTCGATTTTTTTAAATTTTTTATTAAAACATCTTGTAAATAAGTTTATTCCGAAGAAATTATTAATTAAAGGTTACAGTACCTTATTGAAACCACAAAACAAATAAACGAAAAATTAAAATTTAAAAAATAAATCAAATTTTTCAAATATTTTGTTTTTATTTAAAAATATAAACGTTTTCGATCACTCTGTGTGATCATCATCAGATATATCTTGCAACTAAAATATTTTATTGAAAATTTAAATTACATTGACATACTGTAATTAATAGAATTCTGTATATCAGCAAGTACATATACTAGAGTGCTAGATTCTAAATGTCAACGAAATGTAAACAAACAAAATATCTAAAATTTAACTAATGACACACCATGTATATAAACAAAAAAAAAAAAAAAATAGAAATGTTTAACAGAAATTAATTAGTTCAAAATGGCATTGGCTACATTGAAAAGATTAGAACAGATTGGACTCATCTCATTATTCATCAGCTTATCCTTGTATTTTTCCATCAAAAGTGATTCGTGTGCATCTAATTTCCAAATTTCGTTGATTGGTTTTATAATTTTCGAATTTAATAAATCTATTTGGTGGCCTTGATTATTTATCATATGCTCAGCTACACTTGATCGGAGTTCATCGCGGTTTCTCACTGCTAATGCGTGCTCCGGTAATCTTTTGTTGAAAGCTCTTGAAGTCTGTCCAATATACATCATATCGCAATTCGTACAGCTGACTTTATAAATTCCCGATTTTGAAGCTGGAGGTGGAACATCTTTGTAGTTGCATATCATTGATCCTAAATTGGTACTTTTAAATAAAAACAAAATATTTGAAAAATTTGATTTATTTTTTAAATTTTAATTTTTCGTTTATTTGTTTTGTGGTTTCAATAAGGTACTGTAACCTTTAATTAATAATTTCTTCGGAATAAACTTATAATGGAAACCACGGCGGCTCTAGTATATAATAATTTTTATCTTGTAAATACATTATTTTGAATTTTCAAAAATACTCAGCTAATTTTACAATTACTTACGTTAGTTTCGCCCAATAAAAAATGGAATTAAATGATGCTGTGAAAATGGAATTGAGTGACACGGAACTGTCAAATACGGATATTGCGGAGGAACCAAGTTTACTTCCAGAAAAATCAAAATTTAAATATGAAAAGCAATACCAAGTATTTTCTGAATGGTGCGATCTGAATCAAATAAAACTAGTTTCGGAGGATGTGCTTTTAAAATATTTTAATGAAAAATCGAAGAAATTTAAAAGTTCGACCCTCTGGGCTATCTATTCAATGTTGCGACCAACGTTATTGGAGCAAAAAGATGTGGATATTAAAACATTTAAAACACTGTTAGCTTACCTGAAACAGCAATCAGTTGGCTATAAACCACAAAAATCAAAGATACTCCAGAGAAGCGATATTTATAAATTTTTGGTTGAAGCACCTGATAAACAATATCTAATGAAAAAAGTGTGTAGCAAATAACTAGAAGTGATATTACTTTTTCTAACTTCTCCTTTTCTTACAGGTTGCTCTTATTTTTGGTTTAGCTGGTGCATGTCGTCGTGAAGAATTAGCTAACTTGTCAATTGACGATATTGAAGATCAAAATACAATTCTTATTATTAAAATGCAAGATACCAGAACAAGGGCCACACGTATATTTAGTCTGAAAAATAATGGCGAAAATAGCCCAGATTTGCTTTCGTATTATAGAAAATATATTGCTCTGCGTCCTGTAAATGTTGAGACGCGGCGATTATTTCTAAAATATTCGAACGGAAGATGTTCAAAACTGGTTGTGGGTATAAATTCAATTTCAAAAATACCACGAGACGTAGCATCATACCTTGGTATGCGTGATTTTGATACATATACAGGTCACTGTTTTCGCAGCTCATCGGAATCTTTTCTTGCCGATGCTGGTGGCGATTGGTCGAGCGACGGAAGATATGGGAGACTCAACGCATCAACATCGGTCACAGGTAAAACAAAAACAACAATTTTTTTCTCATTAATTTAAATTAAAACTCATTTTTTTCCTTTATCTCCATTTTGAACCGTCGAACTCAAATTATTTCGCTTGTGCTAGCATCGTTCTTTTCCAGGTCTTCCAATTTTCCTTTTCATTATCATTTGGTATTTTCCTCAGTGTTCGACCAATCTGATGATAGTATGAGAATCTCCCCCGGTATGCCAGTACACCTCATCCAGCAGCCCTGGAAACTGGTTAGGATTCAATGGATTTTTCTTTTTTCCGCTGGCGCTACATCCCATAGAGGAATTTGGCCGCTTCATTGTGAAGTTTCGTAATCATTTTTTTAACGGATAATGAGTGATTAATTCATTGATCCTTACACTAACCAGCCGTGATTTTTTCATCACCCGCCGGGAAACGAACCCGGGACCTCCGGAGCTTATAGCAAGCATGCTAACAACTGTGCCACCGGGGCAATGGATCAATCATTCATTAATCTGAAACTAAAACTGATTACAGAAACGAATACTAGAAGAAATAACACAAACCGGCACAACACAAATATCGACCATTGGCTATCGTACGCGGACACGAATCAGGAACATGAACATCAAGGTTAGCACGAGTAGAGATGAAAATGAAGCGGTGTAACATTGAGATACTAGGCCTTAACGATGTAAAATGGAACCCTAGCACCAATATTAGTTTACATATGGAATACAGGGAGAATTCCGCACAAATTTAAAGAAGGTGACCTAAGCGAATGCAAAAACTGGCGAGGCGAAAGCAAAGTGATACTTCATCTTACGATGAGTTAGACAATAATATATATTATCTCCACTACTGTTCCTGATAATACTGGACATCATAATGAGCAAACTCGACAATGCAACAATTTAATGATCGACATACAGCACATGAAGTCAGTTTCAAAATCAACATCAGTAAAACGAAATCCATGAGACAGAACACGAACATTAGTACACCAATCACCATCAACAACACATCAATCGAAAAGGTTAAAGAATTCGTATACCTTGGTTGTACAGTGGCAAAAACAGGCTTCACTAAAGAAGGCATAAACCAACGCATCACCAAAGCAAGAAATACCTTCAACATGCTTTACAAGATCTGGAATGCGTCCGTCCTATCAAGAAATACAAAGCTACGAATGTTCAGTGCATATGTAAAATTAGTTAGTACTGCTGTTTGGGTGTGAAACATGGAAGCACACACAGAATATCACAAGGAAACTCCAGGTATTTGTGAACAAATGCCTTAGAAGGCTGATAAAGCTCTTCTGGCCAAACAACATCAGCAACCTAAAACGTCTGGGGCAAACGAAGCAAACAGACATTGAGACCGAAATAAGAAAGCGCCAGTGGAGATGTATCGAGCACACACTGAGAGAAACTAATTATGCCATTAGAATGTCATTAGAATGGAATCAGCAAGGAAAACGTAAAGTGGCGAGTCCAGTTAAATCGGGGAAAATAATGATGCTAGCAGAAGCAAAAGAACTCGGTAAATCATGTGGAGAGCTGAAAGCAATAGACCCTAATAGAGTCGGATGGTTCAGCCTAGTATACGTTCTATGCTCCTAAATCGGAGATGAAGGAAAATCAATTACCAATCCATCTCCACTTCCGATTACTGATCTTTGTGTCAATGTCTGTTTTATTTGCATATGTATTTCCAACATGAGTCCAACGCATGTTTGTCATAGCTGATCCAATTTTTGCATTGAAATCGCCTTATATTATCTTGGCGTCTTTCGCAGTCGAAAGAATTCGTCTTTTTTGTATTATCTGCATTTAGTTCTCCACTAATCTTCCATCTTATTTCACTGACGCCTACCTAGTATCTGGATGTTATATCGCTTCATTACTGATGTTTCCGGGTACGATAGGCAATGGTTGATATTTGGTTAATTCGGTTGGTTTTGTTTTTTCTAGTGTTCGTTTCTGCACTCATTTTAAATTTGCCCGATTATTGAAACCGCGAAAGTGAACTGAGCGTGAATTGAAAATAGCATATAATAAAATGGGAAACGCACGTTTGTACGGAAAATCAAAAAAATTGATTTGTATGGAAGTCAAATATCGATCAATTTTCTTGGATACCTTCATTCGGATTTGGGAGCAAATGTTTCCTATTTTGTTTGCTTTCGATTCACGCTTCGTTTATTCGTTTATGCTTCATTTAAGCGTGTGACTATTCGCCTTTAAAGCGCCGCAAGAGGCGCTACGATTTTTACGAGCCAAAGGTGATAACCGGCTATTTATTTATCGCATTTACTTTTAAATTGAAATATTATTGATAAATTAATTACCTTTCTAATTGAATTTAATTTTTTAATTGCAAAAAATGATTATTTTGAAACAAATTCACAAAGAAACATGTCTAGTAATTATACGTTTATTTACCGGTTGATCACCTTTGGCTAAGTTGTAAAACCGTTCACCAGATGTTAAATACTCTGCGTGACAAGGCGAATAATGATGATACGTGTGAGATATAATAAATTGTGTACACATTTTTTTTTGAAGCCTCGACATATCGCAGTAAGTAAAAAAAAAAATGTTCTAATGTATGTACATAATTTCTAATAAGTAAAATTACTTTTTGCAGAAGGAGCACAAACTTGACAAATTGATTTATTCCTCATAGTTTATTTGAAAGATTCATGAAAGATCACGTTACTATTGTTTCAATTTTAATGTAATTAGAGGGCTCTGCCCTCTATTCGCTATGCTCACCAACCCCCTGACGAAACTTGCTCGATACTCCCGTCAATCTCCGATTAATTTATAATATGTAGTTTATTTTCAGGGGCAGATGCACTTGCAATACAAAAAAAAGTAACCTTGTTATTGACGATTGTAAAAGTAGAGAAAGCGCCTCTCGAGGACAATAGTTAAAATGATGCACCTGATAAAATGACATTTGTCACAAATGCGACGAAAGAAAATTTAGCAATGCGGTAATTAAAAATTGTTTTTATAGTCCAAAATTGGAATTATTTACAATTGTATTAGCAATCCGGTAAGTAAAAATTGTGTTTACAGTTCAAAATTGGAATTGTTTACAATAATTTCGAACGTCAAATTATCAGGTACCTCAGTTTAAAAATTTTCCACTAGGTGGAATCCGTGATGCTCCAATCGTCAATAGCGTTATTTTTGTTTTGCATGGGTTAAACGGTTTTACTGTAAACAAAATGTAAAAAAACAGTTAACACGTGACCACTCCATCAGCCAATCATAACATGAATAGAATTTTTTTTAGAAGGAGCATTTTGATTTTCAAATTTTTTTTACACGCCGACAATGTCATCTTCACAAAAAAATGAGCATTTCACAATTTATGCATTATCAATAGATGTCAGTGCAAAAAAAAGTGCTGCATTGCCACATGGGAAATACAGACGTTTTTTTCATAATAGTTTTCCGTCATATTTTTGATTTAAATTAATATAAAACAATTTATTAATTAAAATAATAAAATTGAAATAAATCGGCAATTTTTATTGAATCATTAGCAATTTCAATTCTGCCGTTTCTGAAAACGAAAAAGACGTTGAACGCATATCCAGATGTTGAGTTTATGTCATTCGTATCGTCTGCCCAATCTGCATCAACAAAACCAATCAAAATGTCTACTTTTTTATGGTTTTGTCCAATTTTAATTAATTTAATGATTTTAATGAAATTTTGTTTCATCAAAAAATGCATATTTTAAGAAATGTGCATTTAAATTCGCATTTCGGACGCACCCTCCGTGTCTGTCTACGGTATTCAAATAAATTATAATAACCTATAAGGGAAATCGATAACAAATTTTGAAGACAACATGAATCTTAGGTAGAGATGGCATTACTAGTAATTGAACGAGCCCCAATAAACAACTCAATTAAATATTAAAGCGAATATAATACTAATATTAAACGAAATAAAAAAATAAAATCTCGGTTGAAAGGTAGGGAACAATTTTATGTGCACATACAATTTTTTTGACTTTTTTTCATTTTCTTTGTTCAACGGTTAGTGGTGCCATCTCTACCCAAGGCACAGGTACTAGCATTTTAACGCACCCCAACAAGCAGATGTTTGCTTCAAGCTTGACTATGAGAATTATGACCAATTTCCCTTATAGATATTATAATTTATTTGACGGTATTAGCACAGAATACCCAGAAGCGACATAACGTGGTTTTTATATGGAGAAAAGTGGACTCATTTTTTTGACCTTGGTTTATAGAAGGTAAGATTTTCGGTGTTAAATTATCGTTCAGTGGCTGAAAATTCAAAATTAACATGTAAAATATAAGGTAAGAGCAAAAATTTCTTGGTCCACGTAATGTCGGTTCTGGTTGTTTATTATTCTGTGGTATTAGGCTGTTTCGGTCAGGTTTCGTTTGAAGTCATATTTGACGAAGTGAAGTTAGCGGAAAATGAGTTTGACGTAAAACGTCGTGATATTTATTTTTATTTTTTTCATTTTTCATTCAGTGCCTTAGCATACAAAACTCTGAGGACGAACGTGAATTGCAAACAAATTAAATTTTCCTATTTTCAACATATTTTTCCTGAATTCCCCCAAAAATAGGAAAAATTAATTTTTTCGCAGTTAAAAATTAAATTGACACTGTACGACTAAAAGAACTGGATGATATTTTTTACGTGATAGGTGACGCTGACCTAACCGTTGAATACCTCGACTCTGGCGATTCATCGGAATTAAGTACGGAATCACCTGCTAGAGAATTGAATACGGAATCACTTGGAAGCAACGTAAATACGGAAGAACTTCAAAATTTTATAGAGACATACAAGAGTCTGCCTGAGTTATGGAATCCTTTGAATCCCGATTATGTGAAAAAACCGAAACGAAATACAGCATTGGATAAGCTGCTATTAATTTATCAAAAAATAAAACCAGGTGCTATTCGCGCCGATGTTCGTCGGAAAATAAACACGCTGCGCTGTAATTACAGAAAAGAGCTTAAAAAAATAACGACATCCAAAAGGTCGGGAACGGGAAGAGACACAGTATACCAACCAAGTTCTTGGGTATTTTATGCTCTACAGTTTTTAGATAATTTTGAGCAACCAGTAAACGCTAATATTCAACTGGACGAGGTTTGTACCTTCATACTTATAAGATATTTTAAATATATTACAACATATTTCAATTAAAAAATAGAAAGCTTCATAATTCACTATCTCCTGCAGAGCTAGTAGGGCAATTTGCCTTCATTGTTAAGGCACAATATTATTTTATTTCTTGTTATTTATGCACCTAAAGTGCTGTTTCTGTTTAAAACACTTTGCAAATTTACTAAGCTAGGGTTTAAGCTATATTTCGGGTTTTTGCTGCAAAACCTCACTAAACTTTGAATAGAACAAAAGAAAATGTTTTCCAAATCATCTGCTAAACCCTCAGGAGTTTTGAAGCTGAAAAAAAGCAAAAAAATAATAGAAAAATAATTGTTTTTTTAGGCTTTACAAAACAACAACCATCAAAGCGAGGCTCGTATAGAACAACATCCGTTACCCGTTGCCCGTAGTACATCGCGTTCATTTACTGTTTCACCACCACGACCACGACGACAATCAATTAAACGACGCAGTGTACGCATCACAAAGCAAAACAAGCTTCTACCGAAGGCTTGTGATTATTTGCCGAAATCAAATGAAGAAAAGAATATTCCAACGATTGCGATAGCTTGGGGTGAAACGCTCACAACGCTAGGTTCTCAGCAAAGAATCTTTGCTGAGAAAGCAATTAATGATATCCTTTTTGAGGCACGCCAAGGAAACCTTAGCAGGTATTCTGTTAAAATCAATCAGGACGCATGTGAGGTTCCATTACCAACCAGATTATCGAAAACAGTACCAACCTCACACCAGTCCCACATTTTTGAAGATAATTCGCCTGAACCCTATTCCGAAGAAGAAGAAGAGACACCGGGAACCGTTTCGGCACTATTTACAAATTTTAATCCTAATTAAAGTGTACAATATACAATAAATTAATTGATTTAATTAAAAAAAAAAAAATACTGACTTTAAATTACACCGTATTAATCAACTATACATACCTTTATGTACTCTTGCAGCATCTACATCCCAAGTATAACAAAAATTGAACTCAGGCATAAGTTCCAAGTTTTTTTCCATTTGTCAAAATAATCGATGGAACTTAAGTAACCCACATATATCAAGTTCCATCGGTTTAGTATTTTTGTTTCACTTTTCATAGGAAATCTTATAATATAATGGAACTCAAACTTGTACTCAGTTCCATAAAAATGAATCATTTATTTGAAGTAGTGATACTTGGGATATATGGTTATTTCGGAGTTTTCATTAATAGCTTGGCTTATTGGGCTTATTATCACATAAAATATGGAAAGTCCCGATGTATCTATTTATAATTGGATAACATATGGCGCAACTCAACGTTAAAATTCGAGAAACTCCGTCACTATGTTAAAGCCACCACTTTATACTAATAGACGTCGTTTTCGATTGACCAAAAAAACTAAACTCAGTGCAAAAAAAACTAAACTCGAACATTTTTTACTATGGCGAATTTAGTTTTTTTTTGCACTGAGTTTAGTTTTTTTTTATCAATCGAAAACGACATGAGTTAGGAATAAATAGATAAGGAGTAATTAAGAAAGTGTAACAGTGTACAATTTTATTCTTGAAAAAAGAGATACATATAAAGCTGCACATTGATTTTGGTCACAGAATTACCGTAAGGTGTATTGGTAAATGTATATGTGGTTGTTCGAATGTGCGTTTTTTTAGTTGTTCATTTAACATGATGCAAATATGTTCAGAAGAGAACAGTCGAGCGAATTTATTAAAATGGTGACTGGACTTTATAAACTTTTTCGTATACAGGGTGTCCCATTACCTAAAGTATAAACGAATAGGCTGAATACTCAGGTCAATTTTATAAAACAAAAACGCCATTACGAATATGACCGGAAATGAATCATTACCTACTTAATTTGCATTTAGGAAATTTTGGTGTGCCACTATCTTAAATCATGTAAATGCTAATACATATGTTTGTTTAAAATTTAAAGAACTCAATTATTATTACAAAATTTTACGAAGAGCAAAATTAAAAAATAATTAACTGGCTGTGACCAGGAAGAACCTAATAAAGATTTTGAGTTCCTATTTTTAGTTGTATAGTTAAAAGAGAAATGGATGCATTATGCAAGAAAACCGCGGTGAAACTTGTCATAAACTCAATTTTTACATTTTATTACAGCATAATCAGAAACGTCAAAAAACTGCGTTGGCTCAGTTAAAAAAAATCCACTAGATGGAATCCGTGACACTCCAATCGTCAATTATTCAATTTTAAATTTTTATATAAAAATTTGCAAATTAAAGTTATCTGATATAAAATTTAACGAAAATCGACAAACTAATTTTATCACGTTCGATTTAGTTTGTAAGGTGCTCCTAAAGATTTGTAGTTCTCTGTTCCACCGATAAGTTATTGTCCTCAGTATGTTCAACTGCTTGCTTTGACTTTGTCTTATTTTGATCGAATGTTGTAATTTAGGATTAGTGTCGAAAGGCCGAATGTTTCAATGGACCGATTGTGTCGAAAGGCCGTATGTTCCGAAATGCTGAATCAAAGTGAATGGAATTAAGTGAAGGAAAATGGTTGGCTACCTTAACTAGAAAAAAGAAATACAGAAACTAAAAACTCCCAAAAAAACCCAGAACACTGAAATCTGGAAATACAATTATTAAAGCGCCGCCCAAGTTAAAACAAAAATTTATAAAATTTGTATTTTTTTTTTTCAAAAAAGGTCTTGTGACAATGGAAATTGCTTAGTTAACCTTTCAGACACAAATCAAAGGAATTGTATTGCTCGTATCACTTCAACTGATATAGCTCTTCCAAAATTTTTTCAAGTTGTGTTGTGGTTGCCTAATTCGTTGGGTTAGTATGGTAACCACGAATGTATTGGAGTGATTTGCGGATTTAATGCTTCGTTAAAGCTTCGTCAAATCCCAATCATAAAACTTCCAACAAATACAAAATAATGTGCCCCATTAAAAAAAAAGATCCCGTAAAATTTTTGTTAACTACAATAAAAAAAACCAAAGGAAGCTACAGAAAGGACCCATGTTAAGTGGCTTTGTGGAGTCTTTTATTTTAGTATGTATGTGAAATAAAAACGAAAATATTGTTACAAATGTAAACATTTTTGACATTTTTCTGACGTTTTCTTGTTTGCCTTGTGCAAAGGGTCCAGTGCTAAGCGTCTTTGGGGAGTTCTCTATTTTAGTATGTGAATAATTATTAACAAACGTAAATTTTTCAAAAACGCTATAATCTCTATGAATGTTAGAATTGCTAAAAATCCTCAAGGAGGGAGTTTGGGGCGGTAGCCCCCATTCACTAAGGCGTAACTTGATTTTTTGTTGTTTTTGGGATTGTTTTATTTTGGATAAAGATACCAACCCTGCAGGTCCAGATCAAAGGAATGGGATACCATCATATTCCCGAACGAAACAATCCCCCAAAAAATACAAAGTAAACTGTCCCATCGAAAAGGAAGACCCCATTAAATTTTTGTTAACTACAATATGAAAACAAAAGGAATCTACATAATTTCTTGTCATCCTTGCGCAGAAAGGACCAATGTTAAGCAGCTTTGGGGAGTTTTTTATTTGAGTATGTGAAATACAAACGTAATATTCACGTATTTTCAATTTATTTAAATCAGTTTACTTTAAGAAATAAATTCAATGGTTTTAAATAGTGAAATAAACTAAGTGAAGGGAAAATTTCATGAAAATTCGGCCTTTCGACCCAATCGGCCCTTTGACCCGTTCGGCGTTTCGACACATTTTCCCTTTCGTTCCATTCAGTCACAAGACATTCTTCCTTTCGACACATTCAGCCCTTCGACATTCAGCCTTTCGATCCATTCGGCCTTTCGGCGTTCGACCCTTTGACATTCGGTCTTCAAATATTCGACCTTTTAACATCAAACGGTAATTTATGGCCTCAATACGGAATTTAAGGCTAACACGACGGCCTTCTTTTAGACATTCTGCTTAGCTTGAGTGAACGTTTTGTAGTCTTATTTGTTGCCTTTACCCTCGATTTGACCAAACAAAAAATTCCAGTAACAAATAACAAATTTTTGAAAGGTTATTTTAATTCGTTTTAAACCCCCGTGCTTTGATGACTTATAAATATTTCAGCAATCAAAGACATTTTGGTTTTTTTTCTTCCAAAAATTGTGTTTTCTATTAATTATTCACCTATAAATTTGAGAGTTCCTCAAAGTTGCTTAGCGTTGGTACTCTGTTCGCAACGATTACAAGAAAGTATGTACGGCTCCCATTTGTTAACCCGTTTGTTGAATTTTTGGGTTTATCGCTCCCGAAGGCGAAGTTCCTCTTGGCCTTACCGCTCCCGTATCCGGGCTTCGGACTTATCGAAGATGAATTTACTCATACTTGCACGTAGGCGACTTTTTCGCAAACACGGTTTACCAGAATAAAATACACCACTTTATTTTATTATACAACCACTGTGTGTGTATCGATATATACTTTTTACCATATGAGTTCACAAAAGAACAAAGGAACAATTAGTTAACGAATTGCCTTCAGTAACGACAATGGAAGAAATCGAAAATTGGACTCGTAATGCCAACAAAATTTTGGTGCAAATAAACAATTTTTTTGAATGAATTTTATTTTATGAGTTCTATTTACACTGAGTAAATCAGTTGAAATGTCAAACAGTGACTTTGTTACCGACGTTTGGCTTTCGCTAACGGAGTTGAGATGGCGCGCAGATATGTACATTAGAGAATAAGAATTTCAAATTATATGTGGTTGATATATTGTAGTGGAGAAATAAATGGATGAAATCTGTGTATGAATGAGTGATTGAGTAGTAGTTCTACATAGTGCCGTAGATGTTCTTAGTGTGAAGAAGATTGATTTGAGCATAGTTGAGATTGAGGCCTTTACAAGTCCATCATAGAGTCAATTTTGAGTTCGATCGATAGAGTCAGAATCTTTTCTATCACCCAAGCCCACCAGTTTCACCAGTTACCTCCATGTTCGTTGAGTTGTCCGAAGCGATGTTTTTCTCCATTGGGTGCCTGTAGACTGGAAATCTGTTTCAACTTGTTGCCCACCCTGGTATTTTTCCACTCTACTTTGTTCCACAATTTATGCTGACTTTAAAACTTGAATCCTATTTGATTTACAAAATTTTATTTGATTTAATTTTAATTCGCTCGTTTGCTTACAATTTTGCAGAAAATTCAAAATCTAAATATGAGAAGCAATATCAATTATTTTCTGATTGGTGCGGCATAAATCAGGTAACAAATATTACGGAGCAGGTACTTCTAGAGTATTTTAATGAAAAATCAAAGGTTTATAATAGTAAAAGTTCAACGCTTTGGGCCGTCTTTTCAATGTTGAGAACAGAATTAATTGAAAAAAATGGTTTGGATATTAAAACTTATACAAAGTTGCTAGCTTTTTTAAAACAACAGGCAGTTGGTTATAAACCAAAAAAATCAAAGATACTGCGAAAAAGTGAAATTTACAAATTTTTGGCGGAAGCACCAGATAAGAAATATTTAATGAAGAAGGTATGTTTGGGGTACCGTTCGACGGATTTTTTCTATTAAATTTCGTTTTTTTTTTTGCAGGTTATTCTTATTTTTGGGGTAGCTGGAGCATGCCTTGGTCGAGAATTGGTAAACTTGTCAATTGACGATATTGAAGATCAAAAGTCAATAGTTATTGTTAAAATACCAGATAATAAAACAAGAACCACACGCACATTTTTACTACAAAATTATGGTGAAAATGCCCCAGATTTGCTTTCGTATTACAGAAAATATGCTTCCCTGCGTCCTTCAAGCTTAGAAACGCGACGATTTTTTATAAAATATTCAAATGGAGTATGCAAAAAACAAGCGGCTGGTATACATGCTATTGGAAAAATACCACGAGAGGTTGCGTCATATCTTGGCCTACTCGATTGTGATGCATATACAACACATTGTTTTCGCAGATCTTCGCAATATTTTCTTGCCTATGACGGAGAAAATTTGTTGAACCGCAAAAGTTTTAGTGATTTAAAATCCACGCCGGTCGCAGAGGATCACATTGAAAATTCAAAAAAAGTTTCTTCGGTGGGGAAAAGAATATTTTGTGGTAATATTTGTTTGTTGTTTTAAAAAGTGATACAAATTTGATTAAATTGTTCGTTTGTGCCATTTTGTTAAACTTTATTATTTTATATAAAATTTTGGTATACCAAGCAAAAAATTTGGCGAGAAGCGATGAAGAAAAAACTTTGCTTTCACTGGTCATCTGAAGACAGTGAGAAGTTCTTTAACCCTATTTAGTTTACTAACTGGTTTTATTCCTCAAAAATGGGAAATAGCTCTCATCATAATGATAGCCTGGAAGAACAAATTTAGTCGAATCGTCCAATAAGGCCCATAATCTCAAAGCCATTTGACAAATATACTTAAGATTCAATCAATCAAACCTTAGAGGAAAAGAAATATTGTTCGGCTATCTTTTTCGATATTATATAAGAAATATGAGGCGAAGTGATACAAAAACGCCACTCCTACACCTCAAAGTCGATTTTTTTTTCAGTTACAAGTCGAAAAGCGGCATATCAAGCATAAAGTTGTGCATTGTAGTGTAGTACTTGTAAAAGAAACGTACGTACTAAAATTTATTGAAATCGCAGGACCAAATGTGTGAAATATGCAGAAGAATATCTCGCACATCAATGTGAAAAGAAAGTGTGGGATTCTTGCGTCTTTTGAACAAAAGCTTTCCAACTGTTCACTATTCTAGATAAATAAGATTTTCAAAAGTGGCCAGACCGATCAATTTCGAAAATATGCCACCAGCGTGCTATGGTGAATTTGGTAACTAAAGTAACAGAATTAGAATTCTATTAATTTTTCAAGACTTGTAAGGATATACAGCATGGTATTTCACTGAAAAACTTTTTACCGCACCTTGGTGATAGTTATAGGAATGGTGAAAAGTTTAGGACTTTCTTGCACCAAACAAGCCTTAGAGTCGACACAAACGAAAGTATTACACCCTTAACACACTCGGCCACTGTGTCTTGCAGTGGGATGATCTATTTGGAGGAGCATCGTTGAGGCGGCCAAATTTCTTCATGGGACGTAGCGCTACCGGAAGGAAAAAAGGCAAATAAGCGTGGTAAAATAGTTAGGATTAAGAACAGTAATACTTCCAAGAATAAACGACGCCTATCTGACCGAACAGCCAAAAGTATCGACTATAAATTCAGGCCTAAGTAATTTAGCAAAGACTAAAACTTTTGTGCAATGTGCATACATCAAAATATTATGGAGGCATACGGATGCACAAGCCCATTAATTGTATCAACGTTAGTTACTAATACCCTAAGTTAGATTATGCCTATTAAAAAACCAGTTTTAATTGAGAAACTATTCGCTGGTTCGAAACGGCAATGTGAATCACGAGGGAAAATGAATCGCCTGCACAAAGACAAGCTAGAGCCTCTATATTCAGGGCTAACAAAAAGTCTGTGGATTCACGAATATTAATATATACTCGAGAAATACCGGGTACCCCTGCTAATTATTTATAAATTTGTTGTCTGTTTTAGATATAATGGGCGGACCTTCGAGTACAGACTGTGCCGTTTTGAATTGCAAATCAAAACGAAAAAATGGTGCCCGAATGTTCAAATGCTGCAACGTTTATGATAATTACAAATTATGGATACAAAATTGCCAGTTTGTGCTTTCGAGCAGAAAACCTAATTTGATATGTTCTCAACACTTTGAGCCACAATGTTTTTTAAATGGGAAATTAAAAAGAAGTGCTGTACCAACATTATTCTTACCTAATCAGGCGAATGTGTCAACATCAAGCGAAATTTACAATCTACAAAATGGTGTTCCCGCAGAGGATATAGATAAAATAAATTCAAATCAAGAAACCGAATATTCTGAATTTGAAAGTGACGAAGTAAGTGACAATTTAACTATTTATTAAACTAAAGTTTTTTTATCAAAGGTCCTTTACAAAAAAAAAAAAAAAATTAATTTAAATTGTATTTCTAGGAAGCGGATTCAATAAAAGCACATGAGTTTATTCCTACTGCCAGCATCAAAAAAGAACCCAACGTTACGTTGGAAGTGGTCAAAAGGGAACCATCTGTTTCTTTTTCAGACTATAATTCTAGTTCGGACGACACAGAAGCTAATAGTTCAATAAATGAGGAATCTAGCGATGATGAATCTCCAATGCGACAAGACTTCCAATTTTGTAATACGAATAGTTCGACAACTTGTAATTGTTCAAATAAATTAATTCAATTGGAAAATAATCAAGAAGAAATCAAAATGAAATTAGATCAATTGCTCGAATTAGTTCGAGATATTACAATTAGAAATTAAAATAGAAATTAATTTATTTATACCAATTATAATAAATAATTGTTTGAATAGTTTTAATTTAGCTTTAATAGTATATAACGGCCGAATTAATTTTTGCTGCTACAAACTCGAAGGTGTGAGTTGGATATTCGTCATGATGTAATGACAGAAGAAGAAAAGCTCGGGCCAAAAATACCTAAAGAACAGGCAAAATAAAGTCAAAAGATAACCCGTTTGCGACTTCCGATAAAGTAGCTGACATCTAAGGAACAGAAGATTAATACAATTTTATCATACATACTACAAAAATGGGATTAAATGTGTCAAACATTTGATTTTGACAATTATTGCCTCTTTTATAGACAGAAAAAACTAACGCCGCCTGTTAAATGAAGAGCACAGATTTTGGATTGTAAAATGAGAATTGAGATTACGATTTTCGGGCATAGACCATACTGTCCTAATATGTATATACACCTAATATGTACACCTGCATCTTCTGACGTACATGAAAGTCGCAACTCTCAAGTCTCATTTTACGACCAAAATCCATGCCCTTGTTTATCCTTAACAAAAAATAAACTCAATTGAATATAATTTCTTCTATATTGGTTTTGTGTTTTATTTATTTTTGAATTCAATCATAAAAAGTATCAACAGTTTGCTTAAAAGGACATATTGACAAACAATGAAACCAAATTAAAAAAAATAGATACCGGACAAAAATGAACCAAACAACTCGACTCCATACCGCCTACAGTTGATGGAAGCCATCACAAAAACCCTGGTGTTGAACGCAGCAATTTCAAAACGGAATTACTATTTAAAATATCGAGCCGACCAAAATCCTTCACAGGATTTACCATGATAAAAAAGTAAGATATCTTAATAGGATACTGATCGTCGCTATGTAAATGAATAATTTGTTGATATTCATAAAAGATTTCAAAATAAAAAAATAACTGAACACAAATTTCAAGCAGAAGTTTAATTTTAAAGATATGATTCCAGGTTCCAGCCAAGTACGTTTTAGAAATGCAAATTGTCGAATGGATCATATTCAATTAACTAAGGGGGCAATTTGAAGACACTAGAGTAGTATATATATATTGTAGGCTTAGCACGCAAATGCTTTAAAATTGTCGTCGCTCTATTGCTACTGACAATCAAAGCATCTTGATCAGGTTCTTAAAACCACCAAGATTAAGATAATTAAAATCAACCGTACTACTCATGTTAAGCGTTCTAAAATCTCTGGAGGTGACGTCTTCTGTTCGCCGAATGGTCTACTTGGACGAGTTTTATCGAGTTGACGAAAATCCTTCAAAGGATTTGCCATGATAAAAAGCAAGATATGTTATCTCTACTATATTTTCTCGTTTCGAACGTAAACCCAATCAAATCATTTCGAAAGTCAACTTCATACGGATTATTAGTAAAAACAAATCGAATTACATTTGCTTAAATCGATTATTTATTGATTTTTGCAATTTGGCAGCCTCTTTCATCCGCAACTTCTTTTGTTTTAATTCCAATTTTTCAGCTTTATATTTAACTTGATGACATTTCAATTCCAACGTTTGTTCCTTTAGTTCGTGTAGCTTCTCTTTTAATTCTAAATCCCTTTGTTTCAAATCGATGATTTCATCTGAAATTTTTCTTCTTTTCGTTTGAAGTTCGTCCAAGTGTTTTTCGATTTCTTCATTTTCTTCTGCGAACGATTCGATGTTATTATCTGACTGAGAAGTGGTGGGCGAGGAGTTGGCCAAATTTCCGGAGGAGCATTTTGATGATAAAGTGGTACCAACAAGTTTCGGTTTTAATATGGTGTCGTCCTCCACGATAAAATCTGGGTCATCGCTTTCAACAACAACTGGTGATTCATCTGCTGTGTTAGAGCCAGATGACGATCGACTATCAATTATTACGTAGGCTTCTATTATTTGACTATCATCTAATGTACGTGTTTCTTCTATTGGACTAACATCGTCCGTTGTGCCTTCTATAATTTTTGTTACAATCAATTCTTCAGGAGTCAATGTAATTGGACTAACATCGTCCGTTGTGCCTTCTATAATTTTTGTTACAATCAATTCATCAGAAGTCAATGTAATTTTGTGTCGGTGATAGTTAGTTGGATTTTCTTCCATTATTTTTTTATAAAAGTACAATTTATTTTTTACTTTAGTTTTATAAGTCAGCCACACCTAAAATTATTAATTATCATAATTATTTTTGTAATTAGCTACCAAATGTTAAAATTACAGAATGTTGTATATATGTACCCTTTTCCATCCTTGTGTGTTTCGCGACGGCGGTCCTAACCCGTTAAGTTGAGCAGTTAGATGCTCCCATTTTATCTTGTGGAGAGATGATCTGCTTTCATCTTCGGCATATACATTTTCGAAATGTGATTTTTTTAAATAATTATTTGTAGCAAATGCACGATCAGCGGCCATAAAGCTTATCATATAATCCAATTGGTGGCGGTTAGTTTTTACCATATGGCTTTTTAAGGATGAGGATGTATTAATGTTTAGAAATTGAAAAGTAATATAATATGGTTATGGATGTATCTATTCGGACACTACAGGGCTATCTATGCCTGAGTACATCAGGTATACCTAAGAATTCGTTTATGGTCCCTAAGAAAATGCTGAAGGGAGTACCTACTGAGTAAATGCCCTTGTTAAAACTAACGCATTCCCAAGAGTTATCGAAGCCGTTAGTCGTTAAAATGATATCGGTCAAATTTTTTAGAAGAGACATCACATTACACATGTTTACACAAGAAAACACATTCACTATCATGCTCATTTATCTCCGGGACACGGGACGTACGATTCAAAAACTGGTACGTCCCGTCGAAAATGAGACGGTTAGCAAGTCTATTTCATTTGTGTTTAAGAATGAAGGATTTTAAGATAAATTATTTATTTAGCGAAATATATGTATCACCATTCGGGAGAGTTCCTGATAATCGGGTATCGGAGATAAACGTCCAAAATCGGGGACGGATGGTCACACGATCTTAGATGTACCACACAAGCTCTTAGACACACTCGCTTACTCTTAGCCATATTGGACGAACTCATATCGTTCATTAAGGACCAATACCTCCTATCATCCAAAATATAAATTTTGCAGAAGCTGCTGAAATTTAATAACTATTGAAATATTGCATTAAATGAAAACATTTTTCCAAGTAATGTTGAAAGTTGAAACATACTACTTTTGACTAAAGTTTCAAATAAATATTTGATCAAAATATCGTTAAAATATTGTTAAAAAATACATGTAACAACTATCTTAATTCAATTTCAAAAATGGATGATAGGAGGTATTGGTCCTTAATGAACGATATACAATCCTAACTCCTGTCCGTTTTGACACTTCCTTTAATAATACAGAATAAGTACTAACCCATTTGAATTCGGTTTTGTATGTGGTGTGCAATCCATAATATGTTTAATCGCTTACAAAACGATGAAAGTGTCCAATGTAAACTATTGATACTATTTAAACCAAAAGAAATTTAAACAAAAAGTTAATGAATTAATAACAATTTGGTAGTAAAACTGATACTTGTTGTTGTTTTGTTTGAAACAAATGACAAAATTTTTATTAACCCTTTGCCGTCGTATGTCTACTCTCAGCCATCATAGCTTTTTTACCGTTATAGTTGCTTTCCAATCGACCAACCGCAAGCAAACCGCTAGTACAATGGTTTTTGTCTTCGCTAAATGTTCTACTCGTATCTGCTCTTGCTATTTTTTTACGACCAGTTAGAAGCACTTACGCTAATAATGTTTTTCCCCATTAGAAATTATTCCCAATTACGCCAGAATACACTTTTGGGAATTGGGGAATCAGAAATTGGGAATTATTGAAGTTTCGAAATATAGTAATATTTTTCCAATTCCCAGGGAATAGCCAGAATAGGGCCATTGGCGTCGAAATTGTGCGTCTGAAGTTTCGAAATATAGCAATATTTTTCCAATTCCCAGGGAATAGCCAGAATAGGGCCACTGGTGGTTAAATGTAGAATACCCATGATTTTTAGATGAAGTTTGCCTATTTTTAAATTTATTTTAGTGAAATTTGACGTGCGCGGTGCAAATGAGATTCTAAACTGATTTTTGGATAAAGTTATTAAATAAGGCCAATTATGATGGAACATGGGTATTTCTTAACTGATTTTCGATCTACTTCACAGTAGAAACACTTCAACCGCTGTCTTGGTTCAATAAAAAACTCTGATATATTTTATACTGTTTTTAAATCAAACTACAATTTAAAATCAAAGTATGTAAAGATTATACTTATGACGCTACTTACAGAAATAGTAGGTTTTATTTTGTGTTTGTATGGCAATAATATATGGCTTGTATAAGACATTTGTGTTGGTTTTGGTGGAGTGGAAAACGGGACATTTGATTCAAACGTCCGCCTCTTTCATTCGCAACTCCTTTTGTTTTAATACCAATTTTTGAGCTTTATATTTAACTTTTTGACATTTCAATTCCAACGTTTGTTCCTTTAGTTCATGTATTTTCTCCTTTAATTCCAAGTCTCTTTGTTTTAAATCGACGATATCATCTGAAATTTTTCTTTTTTTGCTTTCAAGCGCATCCAGCAGGCATTTTGTGTTATTATCCAGCTGAGAAATGGTAGCCGATGAATTGTTAAAGCTTGTGACAGAGTATTCTAATGATGGAACGGTGTTACCATTGTTACTAACAAGTTTCAATTCACTGGTGGCGTCCGTGATCACATCTGATTTATTTGTTTTATTAACTACTGATGATTCATCTTCTATGTTCGAGCCAGATGACGATGCACTCGCATCTATTGTTTCTATTATTGGACTATCATCGTCTGTTGTGTCGCCCTCAATAATTTTTTTTACAGTCAATTCATCAGCAGTCAATATTTTTTTATTATAGAAATAACTATTGGGATTATGTCGCCACATTTGCTTATTAAACATTAATTTACTTCTAACCTTTTCTTTGTAATTCAGCCACACCTAAAATTATTAATTATCTTAATTATTTTTGTAATTAGCTATCCAAGTGTTACCAGAACCTTTTTCCACTCATTTACGGTACGATTCGGCGGCCCTATCTCATTAAGATCTTCTGTTAGATGTTTCCATTTCCATTTGTGGAGAGCTCTGGTTTCTTCTTCGATAGATACAGATTTATTATACAAGTCTCTCAAACATGATTCTTTTAGAATTCTATTTGTAGCAAATGCCGGATTCTCAGCCATAAATTTTATCATATAATCAAATTGGCGGAAGTTTGTTAACTTGCTTTTTAAGAATAAAATGTAGAGAATATGAAAATTATTTAATGCAATATGGTGATTAGTGTGAATTATTTATTTGGACATGACCGTCTAATAGTAGGTTGAAAATATCTAAGAGTGCGACTATGTTATTTAAGAGTAAGGTAAGTATGTTGAAGGGAGTACACACACTGGCTAAAAGCCTTTGTTTTGACTTCGACAATCTCTTTGGGAATGTGCGTTCTTGGTGGCTTTAAAAAAAACTCCGGGAACATAGGAGCGGATACTCACCCGAAATTTATTTTCGGTTGCATTCAACAATTTTGATGAAGAAATTTGGTCTTATGCTGAACGTTAGCGGGCACTACTTGTTGAATCACAAGGCTGCGTAGCATGTCAACGCGTGATCCAATAAATTTTGAATCTGTTTGTAGTGTAAAATTGATTGTAAAGCGTTATGATAATTGGCTAATATTTTCTATAGAAATATACATAATATTTCTATATTTTCTGAAGATACCGGTTAAACATTTTGTAGAACTTACTCTTATCCATCAGTTAATGCTTTTTTCGTTTTTAAAATACAAAATTTGGATAAGGGACTTGGAAAAATACCTAATGTGTCCCATTCTCCCTCCTCTTCAATAAAACCTTTCTTCACGAGTCTTTGTTTATTTGACACTCTGTAATAATACTAACCAACAAGTTTGTTTACGAAGACGGTTCAGGGCTTCATTGCAATCCATATTATTAAGGCAAATGATTAATTATATATTTTAAACAAAAAATTAAGAACAACTTTTTGCCAATTTTAAAATTTTCAATTTGCTAGAAAACAGTGGCCCATTATTATCGACGATGCGATTTATCACAATTCAAAATACTCAAGATATACATACTTTGTTTCCATGCAGAGTTCAATCTAGGTTAGCGTTCATGGAAATGGTGTTGAGTTGGATTTTCGTTGAGTTAATTGAACTCAACGAATATATCTGAATTGAGTAAAGTTGAAATTCAAAATGGTTCGGGGAATAAATATTAAGGATTTTTATTATTAACACTGTAAAAAAATATTACAATAATTAATACATACAATAAAAAAATATTGACAAAAAATTAAGGATGCAATAAAAAGTTCTAAATGTATATAACATAACTGGCTGTTAAACAGAAACAAGAACTTTCAACTCAACTTAACTCACTTAAACGATCGATGCCATTTTGAAATTTTTAACATAAATTCCAATCCAACCTAACTCAACCTCGTTAATAGAAACAAGGTAATAGTTGAATAAGCTTGAATCGTAGACATTTTTACTGTACAACTTGAGACAAACTATAAACGTATCGACATGTTAAAGAATCGAATCGAATTAACAAAAATGTCAAAGGAATTGTATGATAAAATGATGTATGAAAACAATTTAGTTTATGGTTTTACAGAATTGCAATTTATTGTGGTGTTTCGCAATTTGGTGGCAGCATCCTCTTTCATCTGCAACTCTTTTTTCTTTAATTCCAATTTTCGTGATTTATATTTAAACTGTTGGCATTTAACTTCGAATTTTCGTTCCTTTAGCTCTTGCAGCTTTTCCTGTAGCGTTTGCTTTATTTCAGCACTCTGTCTTAAAATTTTAATTTTTTCCTTTTTTAGTTTATTCAGCTGCTTTTCGATTTCCTCATATTCCTCAAGAAAATTTAACTGGTGATTTGACTGAGACGAGGTGGGTGTTAATGATAAGTCATCGTCATTTGCCGGACTAGTAGTAGGTGGAGAAATGGTATCAGTCAGTTGTATTTCATCGGTGACATCAATAAACATATCAGATAGTTCAGTTTTGATAGTAGGTGGCGGTTCCTCCTCGTGTGAATTAGCAACAGAAGCCGTTGAACTTGGGTTATGTACATTTACCGGTGATTTACAATCTGGTAACAAAGGACGGTCGAATGTTGTATTAAAAACCAGATTTTTTACAGCTATTTCATTAGCACTGAATTTAATTATTTTAAAGAGTGCAGTTCCACCGGCACGTTGAATTTGATCATTTTTTTCCTTTAGGTAACATTTTTTTTTAATATTGTGTTTATAATCTACCCACACCTAAAAATATCAATCAAAATTATAATTTTATAAATTACAGCCGTGCTTATTAAATGTTAGTACCTTTTTCCATTCTTCAGTTCTTCGAATTGGTGGTCCTCTCATATTAAGTAGAACTTTGAGTTGCTCCCATAATCTACTGTACAAGATTTTATCTCTTGCACTAGTTACCATTGTGTATGTGGCAACTGTAGGATTCGCCACCATAAATTTCACCAACTGATCATATTGGTAGCAATTCGTTACCTTAACCCTTATCAAAACAATTTAAATTAACAAAATAAAGTGTACAATATTAAAAATAATTTAATTACTTACTTTTTATAGAACGGTTTGCTTATTTTCATTGTAAAACGCTTTAATATTAATTAATTAATTATAGGATATCACCATTTGATACGATACGAGTCGATCCAAGTGACATTTACCATGTCACTCGAGGTCGAGTCTAATGTTTCAAAACTCTTCGATACCTTTGTATAAGTTTGTTTTTGTTTAGAAAAGTAATCGATCCTTAACAACGTGTATCAACGGGTAGAACAGAACCAAATCAATCAATTTACGTATTTTATAGAATTACAAAATTAGAAAAAATTTATTAGTTCGTCGAATCGAACTCGATATACGGTCGAGTGTCAAACTTATTTATTTGTTCTGTACTAAAAACTGAATGCTACCAATTTAGTGGTGATTCAAACCCGTTTTGTTTAAATACAGTTTATATTAATTTCAATAGAAAAATATAATAAGGGATATTGCGTCATGCGTGGTCAAGAAATTTTTGAGAGTGCGGAATCCATGGGCCGACTCACCTTTCATGTCAGTACTATAGGCTGGCATGAAGCAATGCAATGTGCAGGTGGTTTAAACGAAAGCGGGTCTCGTCCTCGAGTTGGCTGGCAACGGCGTAAGGTAGGACGTTAAAAGGGAACTGCGAAAGAGTTGGGAGTGCCTCGCGCCCCAGAAAAGATTGCAGAGATAGAGACAAAAAAAAAAATTTTTGCTCATATCGCCCGCTTCGTGGCAATAACTCCTATCTGCAATTTTTGCATAAATGAGACTTTGACGTAGAAATACGGGAATATAGGGTACGTACCTACACATGTAAGTTTAATATACAGAAACAGAAAAAACAAAAGAAATTTATAGATAAAACTATTACATACTTATATAAAGGCAGCCCATACAAATAAGAAACAGTTTTTCTCGTTTCCTGAAAAACACAATTTTTTCAGATAGGAGTTATTGCTACGAAGCGGGCGATATGTTAATTTTGAATTTTCAGCTACTGAACGATAACTGAACACTGAAAATCTTACCTTCGCCAAAACAAGGTCAAAAAAATGAGTCCACATTTCTCCATATAAAAACCGCGTTGTCGCTTCTTGTTATTCTGTTTTTAACTGTTAAAAGCGGAGACTACTATGTAGGTTATTTTCTTTGAATACTAATTGGTAATTGATCGTTTTGGTTTTGCGTCATTGGCGGAGCGATAAACATATTTGAGAGGTTGTGGCAAATCATCACAGAAGCACCAATAGTTGTCTGTTGAATAGATTTTCTATTGAATAATTTCTGTCAATTGGGTAAAATGGCACAGTCGCCTTTGTAATGGTGGCAGTGGCCGATTGAATGTTTAACGGCATTTCCGAATCATCGAGCTTAACAAAATCAAAAACAAAACTCTATTAATAAAACGAATCGATGTAGCTAGAATATTTTTTTAAATTTGTTATTTATTGCATTTCTCAATCTGGCAGCCTCTTGGTTCTGCAATTCCTTATTCTTTATTTCCAGTTGTTGTTCTTTAAATTTACTTTGTTGACGTTTCAAATCAAATATTTCATCCTTTAGATCCTGAAGCATACCTTTTAAGTTTAACCGTTCTTCTTTTATTTTAGACGTTTGTCTTGAAATTTCTATTTTTGCTCTTTTAATTTTTCCTAGTTGATTTTCAACTTCCACAATTTCCTCGAACAAATTGGTTTGATGGGTCTGAGAATCGGTGGGCGATGACTTATCAAAGCTTAGCGACCTTTTGGGCTGTGCAATGGTATTCTCTACTATAATAGGAGAAGGTGGAATTATAGTGGGCGACTTGTCAAAACTAAACGGACTTATGGGCCGTGGAATGGTAACCATTACTAAAGAAGAAGGAGACGGGACCATAATATTGCAAACTAGTTGCAGTTCATTGGTGGCGTCGGTGACGTCAGTAAATATATCAGGTTGTTCGGTATATGCCCCATTATCTTCTTCTTTTATGACTGGTGCATCACAAGTAAGATCTACTGTAGCTGTCTCGTTATCACTGGAATTAACTTCGGTAGAGTTTTCAGTTTCATCTGTCCATAAATTTCGTTCTAATCTTTGTTTGGGGGCAAATTTTGTAATATTCTCTTTATATTCTGTCCACACCTTAAAATACGAATTAATTATTTTAAAATCATCCATGCTGTAGAATTCGGTTTACCATTTTCCAGCCTTCAACGGGTCGCATTACTGGACCTAACATATTAAGTTGTAAAGTGAGCTCTTCCCATAATCGATTGTATTTAAACATTTTTCCTCCGTCTATCTCTCCTTGTAACGCAATTAGAGGATTTTCCGTCATAAATCTCAGCATCCGGTCATATTGCTCGCTACTGCTATTGGCCATACTTTTTAATGGGAATTACTGATTAGTAAAATCACATAGACACCCAAAAAATAACAGAATTACTTATGTTTCACTTCTTTTCATAATTTTCATAGGTCACATTATTTAAATCACTACATCAAATGAAAAATTATAACAAATAATGAAAGGAGATAGGTTGAGATTGAGATACGAGCTGTCAAACTTTTGCTTGTTATTTGTTTATTTTATTAAAAACTGAGTGCAGCCAATTTTGCGGTTAACTTTACTCTTTATTTGAAATTAGGTTGTCGTTTTACTTTGGGAATTTTGCAACAATGCCGTGTATTTTCATTCCGGAATGAATAATTTTATTCCACTGAGAAGTAGGTATAGAAAAATTCTCTTCTTCACGTAGTTACATTTTTCGATAAACCAGAATTTTAAATTTTGTTAATTATCTATCATTTGGAATAAAATTAAAGATTAACCCATTCTAACGAAAAAAAACAATTTATAAAATCCTCATGATTGATTACTTTATAATCTGAAACTAAAGTAGGAACAATTAGGTCATGAACAGAAATAGCAGGAACTGTTAGCTGTCCAATTGTGTAATGCTCATACAAAATTATTAAATCCAACAGACTGCTATCTAATCTAGTAGGAAGAGTAAATAGTACAAATTATTTAAACTCAAGCAAACACTTAGTTTATTGCTAACCAACATATTAAAGTTAAAACCTCCACAACAAATAACTTGTTCATACTGTGATACGAATTGTGAAAATATCGTTTGTAAATTGTTAATACATATCATCAGTACTCGCAGAGGGACTATTATAAATAACTAATACAAGAATTTTACCAAAACGCCCGATAAGTTCAGAGGCCAACATTTCAATTTTGTCGAATGTATTAGAAAATAATTTATTTATCTTTAAGGTAGCCCGAGAATAAGTAGCAACCCCACTCCAACGCGTATTATTCGGACGATCAAAGCGTGTTATTTTATAATTATTAATGCGAACCGACTTGTTTGAAATCTTACCGTTAAGAAGAGTTTCTGTCAAAGCAAGATAGTCAAATTCGTGTTCATCTAATAAAATTGTAATCTCATTAAAATGTTTTACTAAACTACGAACATTTAAATGGCCAAATTTTAAATATTAATTAACATTTATCTGCGGATTACTACTTGGAACAGATTTATTAATATTTAAGTTTTTATAATTTAATTTGAACAACCTGGGGTTCCACTGTCTTCATCCCAAAATTATCCGGAAAATATTTAGTACCACAAATCGGTTTGGTACCTCCATGTTTAGGTTGAAATTAACCAATTACAGGCACAACAGCATTGGATGATGCTACATTACAAAAGTTACTCAAAAATTTTGAATGGCTTCAGAATTATTTACCAATTCAGAAACCCCACTAACTTATTTCAAATGACAGAGTTGAAGGCTACATGCGTCTATAAGGTATGTGCTGTTGGACAATTTGTCATAAATTTTGAAACAGCAGTTGGATTGTGCTCAGTCGCATACGCGACAATAAATGTATGTACATATACACGCGACAATAAATGTATGTACATACATACATATATATAATTCAGTTCGTTTTAGAAAACACAGCACCAACAATAAAAACTTCATAAGTTGTACTTCAATATTGTTATAATTAATATTATTTTTATTATATAATGCTTGTTACATAATTTGATAAATGAATGGCTAAATTATAAACTAGCTATTTATTTGTTTTTATTAATTTAAAATTTTTATAAAAAATTGTTGTGAAAAGAATAATATATGTATATACAAATTATTACTTTTTAATTAATATTTATTGCCTTGATTAAGATCTGTAATTTAGCCATTTATCATTTTGTATAATAATAATTGTAAATTAACAACAAACTGAAAGCAATATGAGAAACATTACAATTTTGGTTTATATATTGTTTAATATCCATGTGGATGAAAGTGGCCCTCCTCTTATTAAATTGTTGATGTGAGCTCTTCCCATAATCGATATTATCGCTCCATGTGAAGCAATTAAATAATTTTCCATCATAAATCACAAAGTAAAGTAATATTGCTCGCTATTACATCGACCAGTCCTTTTAAAAAGCGAATAAATTATAATTACCTATACAAAATGAAATACATACGACAAACTAACAGAATACTTACGTTTTACGATTGTTTCTTTCGTTCTATGCACGGAAATTATGGGACTTGCGAAATTGTCGAAGTAGCACCCAAAATCAATTTTTTAATTTAATTTAATTCATTTAAATTTGATGTTTGATCTTTTCCTTTTCGAGTACAGAACAAGAAAGAATGTTCAATTTGAAAAGAGTAATTGAAGATTCGTCGGATATATACGAATACGAGCTGTCAAACTCTTGTTTATTTTTTGTTTTAAAAACTGAATGCAGCCAATTTCGCGGTTTTCTTGAACCATTTGAAAGATAATTTGTTTATTAAGTGTATTGCTTTGGTAAATTTACAATAAAATACAACAACAATTGCATTAAATAAATCCAAAAAAGATTCAGCTAAATCCAATTATTTTTATTCCAATTAAAGTTTACTTAAATCAAATCCGATTTTTAGTTTCAATACCTACCACTAGAATTTGCTTCATATGAAACACATCAAACAAAAATTAAGTTCAAAAATAAATCTTTGCGGGTTGCTTTCTGAAATTTTAAATCCAAACCTAAATCTAATCTTTTTTTACCAAAGCAGTACACTTAATGTTGGCTATTGGCGATTTTCATCAAATGTAGTTAGCGTTGGTTTCTATGTAAGTAAAGGGGACGAGTATTGTCAAATTCAACTGTTTGACAGTTCTGATCACCCTTGTTCTATGGTTAAATTTTGTTCATATTGTTTTCACCAGATGTCAGCTACTTTGTTGGAAATCGCGAATAAAATTAGATATAATAATTGCTACAATTACATAGTATAACGATTTCTGTAGAAGATATTGGGGTCTTGTTTAAATTTGATTGTTAGAAGTAACACGTTAATATATGAGTGGCGCTGGCGACGTAAAAACGCTGCAAGTGTTCACGTGGAAATAATACATACTTATCAAAAGTTGCGTGAGAAGTACGTTTGCAACAATTCTGCTTTACTATCCAATAACAGCGTTGCATTAGTAGTAACTGTAACAATGAAAAACGAAATGTCAAAAAACTGTCATGATTCTGTTTTTTGTTGCAACAGGAAAACCATAATATGTACAGTGAAATGAAGTTGAATCGTTTATTATTGAAAGGGCACATGTCCATTTTTTGTCAAAATTAGTATTATGACAGTATTGTAGCACAGACACGTAAATACGTTCTGTGACAAGATAAAACTAGCAGATGGTTAATGAAAGGGCGCCTATTATTAACCATATGCTAGTGTTATCTTGTCCGAGAACGTATTTACGTGTATGTGCTACAATACTGTCATAATACTAATTTTGACAAAAAGTGGACATGTGCCCTTTCAATAATAAACGATTCAATTATTCATTTCGAAATGAAAATACAAGGCATTGTTGTTGTAAAACTCCCAAAGTAGGACTACAATTGAAACAATGTTGCATGAGTAATAACAATGTTACATGAGTAGTAACAATGTTGCATGAGTATAACAACCTTGTATCAGTATGTAGTAACAATGTTGCATGAATAGTAACAATGTTGCATGAGTAGTAACAATGTTGCATGCATAGAAATAACGTTGCATACGTAGCAACAATGCTGCAAGAATAATAAAATTTTCTCACGAGATGTAATAATGGTTGCTACAAGTTGCTTGATAAGTCAAGTATAGGTTGCATGAGGTATAAATCTGGATTGGTGGATATTTTACCGAGTTTTATAAAAATTCTGCATACATAATGAAGGATCCAACTGATCTCGAACTCCATTCAAAATTTCTCGTTTATTTTTTCTTCAACTATATCACATAACATGTTTGAAAAAACGGGTGTTCACACATTCCATTAGTTTACAAGAGGTAATTCTTTATGATTTCGAAGAAAACACAAAAGCTTATCGCTATCTTTAAAGCAAATAACAAAAATTAAATCAATAATTACATTTTTTTTTTTGATTCTATCAATAAATATAAATATATATTATTATTAAACTTATAAATAGTACATGTTTTTGTTGTTTTTATATCCAAATTATATCAGTAACTGTAATTTATATTACTTTTCTGTAATTATTTGGTAAAATAATATATTTTGTTTTAAATTGATTAAAGCATCACGAACTCCGTACACAATAAATTTGGAAATATGGAATCGTGATTAAATAAACAAAAAAAAAAAAACGTTTTTTTTAAGGAAAATCGCGCGGCAAGAATTCGATTATCCCTCTCGTCTTAAATGCCAGATGAGAAAAATAAATCCAATGTTGTTTGTGATTTAGAGCTGGAATGTGGTCTGGATGCTCGAGAATTTGGATTTTTTTTTTCGTTATGCGTTTATTCTTATTATTTTTGATGGATAAGTGTTTTTTTTGACCTACCTACTAAAATGTTGTAATTTTAATTTTAAACAAAAAAAAACTTTTATTAATAATAATTATATTAAAAAATAGAAATATTTATATATATGTACGTATAATTTAAAATAGATTTAAGACTATTGACGCGATTGCAGTGCATTCGAAAGCCAATCCATCGATTGATCTAAGCCCTCTCCTTTTGTGGCTGACGTTTTGAAAATCTAAAATTAAAAAATTAAAAAAAAAAAAACGATTACCTAGCAATGATTTTCTGTGTTCGCTTTACGACGATTTATGGCTATTTACTTGAAATGTTCGATTTTTTAATGCATCTAATCCAAGTGCTTGATGTACTTCGGCTACACTCATACATCCTTCCATATCTTGTTTATTTGCTAATACTACCAATATAGCGCCAGCTAATTCTTCCTCCTGTAAATCAATCGAATTTCGTAATCATACGGAGTGATTTAATTCCAAACCCACTAAATTATCACTTACCCGTAACATATATAACAGCTCATCTTTCGATATTCCTATTCTATCACGATCGGCCGAGTCTACAACATAAATAATGGCATCCGTATTACTGTAGTAACACCTCCAATATGGTCTGCACAAAAAATAAACACAATAATATGTAATACAAAAATTTTGATATTCTGTTCATAAAGATTATCTAACATTACCTTATACTAGTCTGACCGCCCAGATCCCATACTTGAAATTTCAAATTTTTATATACAACTTGTTCCACATTAAATCCAATTGTTGGTATTGTTGTCACCACCTCACCTACTTGCAATCTATAAAGTATTGTTGTTTTTCCGGCCCCATCCAATCCCAATATAAGTATTCTCATTTCACGTGAACCAAACAATCCTCTAAAATAGCTGACTAAACCGCCTGCGAATGAAACAAATTTGTGTGTTAAAATTGGACAGTAATCCCAAGAAATAAAAAATAGACGACGAAAAAAACGTAACATAACCTTAAAGCCCAAAAAAAAAAGTCTTGGAAGTAGGTAATCTTGCCAAACATAACTTTTCCGTAAACACTTACCCATTTTTTATATTATAATATTTATTGTGTGTTTGAATAAAAACTATTTAGCGTGTATGTAATATATAAATTTATAAACGTATACTATAAAATAATTAATTTAATGTAATTTTTTTATCTCTCTAGTTTAATACAAGACATAAAAATCGAATTTTTAATTTTTTTTTTTTTATTAATTTTGAAATGACATTTACTTGTGTACTAAAAATTTTTGTGTATGTGCAAATGTCAGATTGGTTGTGTACACGTCGTTAATATAGGGTGTGCTCGTTTCTATGGAATTTTCAGTTTTTTTTTTGTAAATTGCGTATAAATTCAATTTGTGTCTGGAAATTATGGAAACCTTGTTAAATCTGTGTTGAGTGAATGGTTTTAAATAGGCTTTAAAGTAATATTTGCTAATTATGAATTGTTGAGGTGACATCTATCGTTTAGTAGTTGAATAAACTGTTGCATATCCTGTGGCTATTGCAATTGTTAGAGCGTTTTGGTACAATACCGATATGTACTATGTATAACAGGCCTTAAAGTTTAAATCAAACGGAATGTTATCCGTTTCGTTCCACTAGCTATTTGTCTTTTTGGTTGAATAAAACAAAATAAAATGGATGCCACCGCAGTTGTCCTAATTTCTATCGCTATTTATTAGGTGTGTTGTATTCCTTGATTTACCGATTAATGGATTATTCAATTAAACCTCTGTTTTTATTATTAGGGTAACATCTTTATTTATCTATTTGTATTTTTTCTTACCTTGATATTAAATGAGGCCTGACTTCCGTGTGTTGTCACTTTAGAACCCTACCAATCAGTGCTGCCACCTCACAACAATGCTCCCCCATTAAAAAACAATATTCAAAACTTGGGAAATGACCAACAAAACAACAACAAATGATAGCTAGATAGCTTATCGCGATGATCGTCGAACGGGACTCTTCTGGTCTTAGCTCAAGTCGTGCGTCATGCTTGTGGTGTCACTTCTTTGGCCTCTTCAAAAAGGCTCATTCTTGGATTCTGTTTCAGGCTCTGGGAAGACCTCTGCCT
The DNA here is from genome assembly GCA_963556165.1 of Tipula helvola. NCBI lineage: Eukaryota > Metazoa > Arthropoda > Insecta > Diptera > Tipulidae > Tipula > Tipula helvola. Next base: position 380,080,810 of record OY744481.1, on the reverse strand, counting down.
CTATTACCCGTTGTGCTGGCGTCGGTAGATCAATCGGTGAATCGGTTTTTCATTTTGTTCGCATGGATTTAAATTTGTCGTTTGCCCATTGGAGTTTCGGTTAACACAACATAGTTTATCAAACCGCATCTCTTCGTAATGACTCCGGATGACCAATTCCATTTATTTTTGCTGACAATTTTGACCAACACATCCTCACCAACCCTCTTCATTTTCGTGTCGCTTTCAACCAGATGTCTGGCTCTTGTTTTCCACAAGTCTAATTTCGTCCCCATCGGTTGTCGCATCATCACTTGAAAGGGTGACTTCATGTCAAGAGTAAATGAAGGTGTGTAAAATTTGATCGGCGTTTCCTTCTCCTTCTAGCTTCTTGAATACGGTCTTTAGCGAGTCGACGAATTTTTCAGCCTGGTTGAATCGAATGTGGTTAGGTGCCGTTCTGATGTGTTCGATGCCGTTTTCACTGCAGAACGACTCCGGACACAAATTGAGGCCATTCTCAGAAACGATAATGTCGCAGAGTGGCCTTGGCACAGCTTAGAAATGATGTGGTTACGGTAGCGATTCGGAATAACAATGCGCTCAAATCTAGCTGTAGCTAGAAAAAGATTTGATTCTCGAATGTGGGGGAGCACAAGAATTTTTTTTTTTTGGTTTACTTCCATGACAAGATTACATTGGCCGGTGATTTAATATGAGTGAAGACGAGTTCATATTGAGTGTTATTCAGGGGAAGAACGGCATTCAATCCACATTAGATATTTGGGGCCCGATTAATTTCAGCCCGAGTTTATTCTTGATTTGCCATATGATTCAATTAAGTTTGATTGATACAATACAAAGTACAGATAATTGTTTAAATATTAATCGTATGTTAGATCCAATTGCGATGTATGAAATAAAGAAAATTGTAAATAAATATTGCAGTCAAATACGTAGTGCGTTTGAGTCGTTTCATAAAATTGAAATGAGAATTAAATTATGTAATAGGCTGCAGTTCGGACCAACAGTTATTCCGATTTACTCCCAGAAGGTTGACTTTTACGAAAAGGATAAGTTGCAGGAAATTTTAGAAGACCTTTTGAAAAATAAAGTTATTCAATGTAGCGAATCTTCACACTGTTAACCTATTGTTTTGGTGAAGAAGAATATCTACATGCATCCTGTATCACTTCCATTGACGTCATTTATTTCGCCATTGGGGCAATATGAGTATCTTCGTATGCCATTTGGGCTGGGAAACGCACTTTCAGTTTTCCAACGTTACGTCAAAATTCACATATTTTACGGAATTTATAGAATTCATAGAATTTAAAGATTCTTAGGATTTAGTTAGTTAGTTTTACAGAACTTATTTATTTCACAGGTTTTATGGAATTTTTGGAATTTACAAGAGTAACACAATTCAGACAGAAACCTTTAGAAATTATGAAATTCATGAAATTTTTAAAATTACAGAATTTTGGTAGAATTAAACAAAATTTGTAGAATCATGTTTCGATATTTCCATCCGCATTTATGCTCTCCCGTATTTGGTTATCCTCCCTCCTTCTTCGTGAAATTTGTAAAATCCACGAACTTTGGAGAATTTTGATAGAATAAAAAAATATGTGGAATCATCATCTCTCTCTCTCTTCAAACGCTATTCTCCAAGCTCCGCATTTTTATCCATTTGAGGAACTAATGACATCAGACTGAGGGTATACAATTTTCAGAATTTTACTTAATCTGTAGAATTTTCGATACTTTTAGAAATTATATAATTTGAGAATTTTGTAAAATTTACAATTTTTTTTAAATTTTTTGTTTATGTTTTATGGAATTTTTGAATGCAGGACTTATATAAATCAGAAAGAAACTTTTAAAAGAATGGAATTCGCAAAATTTATAAAATTCACATATTCAATTTTCGAAATTTATTGAATAGAATTTAAAGTATTTAGATTTCTTAGGATTTAGAGAATTTAAAGAATTTGTAGATTTTATAAAATTTAAATGTAATTAATTTTTAGTATTTTGGTAGAACCAAAAAAATTTCACAGAATTTAAGGAACTTATAGATTTCATAGGACTTAATGATTGCTGAGGATTTAGGGGATTTAAAGAATTTATAGAATTTTTAAATTTAAATTGAAATAATAAATAAAATATTAATTAAAAAATATTACAGAATAAAGAAATCTGTCCGTGTAAGTTTAAAAAAATTATTTATACAAAATAAAATGGGAAAAATTCACAACAAAATGTGTCCTTACTATTTGATAAATATTTTGGAAACTAACCTAAATTTTACGTTTTATATAGGTAATTTAAGTATATTGAGTTTATAATGTATATACATTTAGAGGTATATAATTGAAAAATTCCACATCGATTGTTTTACTCTATTTAAGCATACGGTCAATCCATCGCCAATACATGCAGAATACGCAATTAAGTGTGGTATCACATTTTGTTCGTAAACGCCCGCAAATAAATGAGCGCAAGGGCCGAGTGCAAAAACACCAATAAAATTCGTGAAATTTGGAAAATTTACGGAGTTTACAGAATTTTCAATAAACCCTGCATAGAATTTAAAGGATTTACACATTTTAGAGAAATGAAATTATGAAATTTGTAAAATTTTGTAAGCTAGGTCTACTAGGAATGGGTGGCTCATAATAATTTATGCTGGCAAGGACACGGCAGCGTAGCTTGTTGCCACGGTGCTATTATACTAAAGCATTAAGAGAGCAGCCCTAAAGGTAGTTGTTACTGAACATCTGGAGACTGTCACGTTGTTTGGATAGACTTCGGTCGTATATGGGAGGGTTATTTGTCTCTCAGATATCATGTTCAGGCAAACATTACTCGTGACTTAAACTATGAAATCTTAGGCATTATGAAACAACCACCCCTTTTATCAACACCACTAATAAAAAAACTGATTAGCACATAACCATATTATAACTCATTCCAAAAAATAAAAATAAAAAATTCATTCATTTAACAATTGATTATCATAAAAAAATTTGAGTTTATTAATAATGAAAAAAAATCAAAGAAAAATTTTATAAACAAGGAAATAAACATTAAATTTTCTTATCAATCAAAAAAAAAACGAAATCAAAGTATTTGAGTGTTTTGTATACTCTGCAATGCACTAATGGAAAATATATATATATAAGAAACAAAAGTATAATTTCGCTTACCCCTTGCCTTCTACCGATGAGCGCTCACTGGTGTTGCTAAGGTGCGTTTGACAATCTTAAACCTAAAAGAAAATATTTTCACTTCCTGTGTACAAAACAAAGCACTCAAAACCCGAAACTTTAACACTAATTTTTTTATTTTTGATTTCACACAAAATGAACGTTTTCTTATTAAATTTTATGATTTTATAATTTTTCTTAATAAAATTTTCTTATAATTTTATAATTTTTCTTAATAAATTTTTTTTTTGTAACTGATTGGAATATTTCTTTTTATTGTTAACACAATATTTGTAATGCAACTGCTTATATTTAGAGATGCATATTTCATGTAGGCAATCGCAAATATTGGTCGAAATAACCGCCAATCACACGGTATAATTTCGCTGGAATTGAGGCCCCGCTAGCAACAACGTTTGGTAATCTGTCCGGTTATACGCTACAAGCTATTCATGAGAAAACAAATTTTTGACGCTTTTCAATCAAGCTCAACAAAATTCATGTAGGAAATTACATTCTTACCATTCGCTTTGATTAATGTATTCTTCCATATTTTTTTTTTTTTTTTGTAGATGGAAAATTCGTCTAAAGTTGTTTTAACAATTTTAATTAATTGATACAGATTCGACAACTTCAATTTTAAAAGTTTCTGACTTTCACCTGGACACTTTACTTTTAAATTTAATTTAATTTTCTTAAGAGAAAAAGTATTGAAAATCATGTTTCACTACCGTGGCCTCTTCAACAATGATATACCAAATTATATTTTAACGAGGTACAAAAAAAATCGCTGGTGCTAACGGCTTACAAAAAAAATATTTATTCCATTTACCCGTTTATATTTACGTTTATTATATATATATATATATTATATATATATATATATATTATATATATATATATATATATACAATAACATTACTAAGACAGAAAAATTATTAAAACTGAGACTACTCTACGTAATGACCATCATAAAAACACAACAACAAAAAAAGAAAATTCAAATTAGATCGTGATATTTGAACTAAAATTGTTCAAAAGTTCAATGAACTTTCCACGTAATTGTGTCCTGGATTGAAATTTCTGTTCTTGATTATTTAGGATAGATGGCACAAATCATCGTAAAAAGTTTATCGCGTAAAAAAAAACCGATTCGGTTTGTTTCTTGTCTAAATGTCTAAATTCTACATTCTACAGTTTACAATTTATAAAAAAAATAACGATTTGTTTGATTTAGTTTTTCGCCGTTTCGTTTCTTATTCTTAGTTCATAAGTAAATTTGTAACAGGGCAGGTTCATTCGACACGCATGATTGCTGTGAAGATGAAGCTGAAAGAAAACTAAATAGGTTACAAGCGTATGTCTTTGGCGTGAAATATTCCTAATATTTTGCCTGAGTCATCCTTGATCTCATAATTCACAGATCCAATTTTCTTAGAGATGATTCCTTTAATGTATTGTGGGGCAAACTTTGCACAAAATTTATTTATCGCGTCACTTTGGTAATGAGTACGAACGAATATTGTCTGACCGACTTGAAATTCCTTTGGACGGGTTCTTAAATTATACCTGCTCGCGCTTTTCTCATAAGCCTTTTCGATGTTGATTTTTGCTTCATTGTGAATTAATGCCAGTCTTTCTGGGAGAGGCAACATTATCTGGCCTTCTGATAAACTTCCTAACTTTTTGAGTAATTTATAATCTTCTCCATGATTTATCTTATGATACCCAAAAAGCAGGAAGTGTGGTGTATTCTTTGTTGTGTCGTGGACACCATTACGGAGTGCCGATGCTATATCATACAAATGTTTATCCCAACTGGTATGCTTATTTGTAATGTATGAACGAATTGCAGCTAACACGGAACGATTGACCCTCTCGGATAGATTTGATTGTGGCGAATATACCGCAGTTTTTGAATCAATCACTCCATACTCTTTTAGTAATTCACGGTATTCGGAACTTTTAAATTGTGCGCCATTATCCGAGTGGATAGTCTCAGGAACTCCAAACATACTAAAAACATTGTTTTTTAAAAATTCGGTGATTTGACGAGTTGTTCCTTTACTTAAGGCTTTAAGCAATACAAATTTGGTCAAGTGGTCGAGAACAATTAAAATCATGGTGTTTCCTTGAGTGGACCTAGGGTAAGGCCCAAGCAGGTCGATATAAATCCTTTGCCATGGTCGTTCAATATGAAACATTTTTCCGATAGGTGGTCTCATCATTTGATTGGGGCTTTTGGTCACTTTGCAAACTTCGCATTTTCTTATATAATCTTTAACTTGTTGAATCATTCCAGGCCAGAAATATAACATGCGGATTCTGTGAAGAGTTTTAGAAACACCACCATGTGAAGCTAATGGGTTATCATGTTCGGCTTGAATTAGCTGTTGTCGCATTCCTGTTGGTATCCAGAGCTTCCACACTGACACATCCGTCAATTGATCCTTTGTTTTTGGCTCAAGGCGTATAAATATTTGGTTTTCTTTAATTCGAAATGCGGGGTACTTTCCAGGATCATTTTTAATTTTGGATAGTAGTTCTTGATAGTCTGGCTCATTGAATTCAGGGGCTTCTAAGTTTACTTCTGATATGTATTTTTCTAAGCTGGATACAAATTCATCACTCGTGTCGCAATAAACGCGTGATAGAGCATCTGGAACAATATTAAATTTCCCACTTTGATGCTTTATGTGAAATGTGTAGCCTTGAAGCTTTAGACTCCACCTCGCAAGTCTTCCGCTCAAATCGTTTTGGTTCATGAGCCATTTAAGGCTAGCATGATCAGTTATGATCGTAAATTCGTGTCCTTCCACATATGCTCTGAACTTTTTTACCGCAAGGATGGCAGCTAAACATTCCAATTCTGTAACGCAATAGTTTTTCTGGGCTTTGTTCAGTTTTTGGGACATGAACGCTATGGGGCGTTCACATCCATCTGCATCCTCTTGGTAAAGCACTGCTCCCACACCCTCGGTACTAGCGTCACACCGTATGAAAAAAGGTTGTTCATACGATGGGTTGATCAATACCGGAGATGTGGTTAGCAAAACTTTCAGTTGTATGAGAGCTTCTTGAGCACCTGGAGTCCACTGGAATTTCCCTTTCTTAAGGCAGTCTGTAATCGGAGCAGTCACTGTCGCGTAGTTAGTAATAAACCTCCGATACCACCCAGCCATACCAAGGAGACGTCTAGTTTGTTTGACGTTCTCTGGTACCGGAAAGTTTACTATTGCGTCAATTTTCTGTGGGTCTGGTCTCAGTCCGTGTTCTCCTACTAAGTATCCTAAATAACGTATCTCTCTCATTAGAAACTTACTTTTTTCTAAGTTTATAGTTAGTCCCGCCGTCCGTAACAAGTCTGCGACCAACTCTAACAAAGTAAAGTGATCCGCCAATGTGCCGGTGATGATTAACAAGTCATCCAGATAAACGAAAACTCTATCATGGAGCTCATGCGGAATCACCTTATGCATCAACCGACACATTGATTGGGCTGCATTACACAGCCCAAATGGCATCACTTTAAATTGATAGAGTGGTCGCCCTGGTACTGTGAATGCTGTCTTGTCTCTGGAAGATTCCGCAAGCGGAATCTGCCAGAATGCGTCCTTCAAGTCTAGTCCCGTAATGAATTTTGTCTCAGCAAGACGTCCAAGTAGTCCGTCGATGTGTGGGAGAGGGTACGCGTCTTTGTCGGTCACGGAGTTCAGTTTTCGAGCGTCCAAGCAAAGTCTTGTCTTGCCGTTAGATTTTTTTACTATTGTCACAGGTGAACTCCAGGCGCTTTTACTAACCTCAATTACACCCAAATTGAGCATCCTATCAATTTCTTCATAGATACATTTTTGAACTGCGGGAGAAACAGGATAATACCTCTGCTTAATCGGTTTACAGTCCTTCAGGATACTAATTTCATGTTCATGAAGAGTTGTTTTACCTAATCCATTTTTCGCAAATGAAGGAAACAGATCTACTATTCGCTCTAGTTTGTTCCTGTCATGTTTAGATAATGAATGCATGTTGTCATCAATTGGTTTCACAGTAGGTTTAGAAATTTGACTAATACTCAGATTAGGGATTATATTAAATCGATCCCAAAAATCAATACCAAGATATAGTGGAGACTGTAAACTTGGAACGATACATAATTTCATCACTTCAGTCTTATTTCCGAACGTTATTGGTAACCAAACATACCCTTCAATTCTGTTACAAGTTCCGTCTGCGGTTCTTATGAATGAATGCAGTTTATAGAATTTAATATTTTCATTTGCGAGAAATTCCAAGGCACCTTTACCCAATACACTTACAGAGGCTCCGCTATCCAAGAGACCATACATCGAATTATTACAAATGGTTACCTGTGCATAAGGACGCGGATCATTTTTGTAAAATTTATGTAATATTGAAGAAATGCAATTTTTGATAAACGATCTTTTCTGGTAGAAATATTTGATTGAGCGAATTTTCCTTTTGTTTGAATTTTGTGATTTTTTCGACAAGTCAGAGTTAGTTATTTGAGAAGCATTATAATTTGTTGTTGAATTTAATCTTTCTGGACATTTGAGGGATTGGTTGATGTGTTTTGATTTACTACCGAGCGTGCTGCCCTCAAAATACTCACACTCGGTTGTGGGTTTCCCTGAGTAAATTTCAAGCAATTTGTACAGGATGGTTTGCGCACATTTGAAGCTCCACAGCCAAAACAGAAAATATTCTGGAATCCTTCGTTGCAATCTTGATACCTATGGCCAATTTTCTTACAATTCCAGCAAATTAGATTTATTTGGTGATCACCGGTATAGTTTGCTGTATCACGCATTTTCTGGATTGCCTCTAACGCTTCAGGCCTATCAAGGTTTGGTTGATGGTAATACTGTTGCTGATTGTTCGTCGCCAAAATGAATGGTTCATTCATATTTACCTGTCCCATACTGTTTGTTAATTCATTTACCGTAGGACGACGTCGTAGAGAAGAGTCAATGAAACGCCTTGGGTCATATCCAGTTTCGTCCCACATCCTCTCATATCTTTGGCACAAAACCCGTAATTCTTCTACAGAAGTTAGATTTTTCTGATACGGCATAGTAACGTTCTTAAGCGCCGGATGCATATTTTGACAAAGTCTATATAAAAGTTCCCTCTGGTTTAAACGATTTTGAAGCCTAGCGTTAAGTTTCTGGACACTCAACGCAAAATCTGAAAAACTTTCTCTATTTTGTCGTTTGCGGAGTATCTGCTCGCGAATTTCCTCTTCGAAATCAAAAGAGCTAAAGTATGCCAGCATCGCGGACTTCATATCTTTCCAAGAAGCCTCAGGATAATCGAGTTTAAATACCCAAAACCAATCTTCAGCCTTTTTTGATAGAAATAGGTGAAGAACTTTCGTCAGCTGGGTTTCTGGATAACCATCATCTTTTGCCATCTGTTCTAGCCTATAAACAAAATCATGAACATTTGTGGCCTCGCTACCGTCAAATGACAAGTTCCACTTTTGCCGAATTTTATAGAAATCGGACATTCGAAACACAGATGCTGGTTTTTGTGACGGATTAGGATTTAGTACTGATTTTCTAGTATCTCCTGACAAAATTGCCAGAGTGTTATTTGAATGCCTTGGCTGCTCTTCGATAAGATTACTTCCTGATAAATCCGCGGATATATGAAAATTTGAATTTCGTATGTTAGAATTTCTTTGAGTTTCCATTTTTGCGAAGAAATCTGCCACTGAACTCTTTAGGTGTTTCCCCTCATTTATCAAATCTTGATATTGATGATCAAGGTTCCCTCTCTGGAATTCTGGGTTTTTCTGTTGTTCAGAAGATTCATAATTTTTTCCCACTGGTTGCTGACCTCCGATGTTTGGGTCGCCCTGTCCTCCAGTTGGGCTTGAGGTGGTCATCTCTCGACGCTGTAGACCGTTTTCTGAAACTTTTATTATTTCATATTCCCTCAATAGCTTAGCGTACCGATTGAACATCCTGCGATAATTGCTGAATAATTGATTGCTGTTTGAAACCTCACCAAAAGTATTGATTAGCCGCTCTAATCGATCTTTATAATGTATTATTTTAGCGAGACCAATAATAATAAATTCATATGATGGGGACACTCCTTGTTCCTGATCCGCTTTGGATATTTCGTCAAATCTATTAATGCAAATTTGAAACTCGTTTTGAGGATTCTCTGTCTCATGTGATTTAACTGGTTTAAAATTTTTCTCAACACCTTCAGCAATCAGTGCGTTTGCCAATAATTTGCCAGCGTCAGATGCTTTACTTGATAACCCTCGAGTTTTATACTCAACTTCCAGCTCAGCGTCAGTGAGTTTCCCAAGATACGTTGTAGTTTCCATTGTGTATTTTTAATTGTAAAGGAAATTAACTACCAAAGACAATACGACCAAACTAAATTGTATGTTTAGGGTATTCAGAGAAATTGGTACATCAATAATAATCTTGACTTCAACTTGGAATAATAAACGGGAGAAACAAAAAAAAACCTCTAATATAAATCGATATTAACAACCGAATTAATCTTAGACCGTTAACTAATACAACAAAATTACTTATAAAAAAATTTTTAAATATGTATATATGTGTATAATCTATAACTCAATTCAAACGAAATAATATATGCACATTAATAGTTGATAAATTTAGTAAGATAAATATCTAAATGAAATTAATAATAACTAGTGGTGTCGACTATCGGGGTAATTGCCTAAAATGCCTTAATATAATTTAATCGAAACAACAAAAAAACAGTTTTCTATTGCGGTGCTCATACGAGAAATCAATTCAATCAGTCCAGGGATTATGCCACAGCGTTCCTGTGTATTCAACCTGAATCTGACGAAACTGAACTCAACCGTTATTGCAGCAATAAAAAAAACGTATTGTGAACGGAGTACATTTGCATTAGAACATTCCGGATACGATCAATTCGAATTCAGTTAAAATCATTACGTATCACAAAATTGAACGCATCAGGCGATCCAATAATACAAAATTAAGTAAAATTACCACAACTGATTATATTAACAGCTGATGAGATTAACCATAGAATCTCTAAGCATTCAATCATCAACTGCCAAACACTCAGAGTAGTGTGTGTTACAACAAAAAAAAATGTAATTTTCTGGATTCCATCAACACTTCACAATCAATACGAAAGCTTATAATTTCATTATATAGCAAATATTAATTGAAAATAATTGACAAAACCCAGTGGTAGTAAAAAAAAATATTGAATTATAGTAAAGAAAAGGCAATTATTTTGAAAAAAAAAAAAAAATATAAAACTGTTCAAGGCGGAATGTAAGATTAACATGTGCCTTAAAACACGCGATAATTAACCTTCGGGCCACATTGTTAATTACTCAATGACCTTCAGGTCCCTGTTTCGGCGCCATTTTGTTACTGAACATCTGGAGACTGTCACGTTGTTTGGATAGACTTCGGTCGTATATGGGAGGGTTATTTGTCTCTCAGATATCATGTTCAGGCAAACATTACTCGTGACTTAAACTATGAAATCTTAGGCATTATGAAACAACCACCCCTTTTATCAACACCACTAATAAAAAAACTGATTAGCACATAACCATATTATAACTCATTCCAAAAAATAAAAATAAAAAATTCATTCATTTAACAATTGATTATCATAAAAAAATTTGAGTTTATTAATAATGAAAAAAAATCAAAGAAAAATTTTATAAACAAGGAAATAAACATTAAATTTTCTTATCAATCAAAAAAAAAACGAAATCAAAGTATTTGAGTGTTTTGTATACTCTGCAATGCACTAATGGAAAATATATATATATAAGAAACAAAAGTATAATTTCGCTTACCCCTTGCCTTCTACCGATGAGCGCTCACTGGTGTTGCTAAGGTGCGTTTGACAATCTTAAACCTAAAAGAAAATATTTTCACTTCCTGTGTACAAAACAAAGCACTCAAAACCCGAAACTTTAACACTAATTTTTTTATTTTTGATTTCACACAAAATGAACGTTTTCTTATTAAATTTTATGATTTTATAATTTTTCTTAATAAAATTTTCTTATAATTTTATAATTTTTCTTAATAAATTTTTTTTTTGTAACTGATTGGAATATTTCTTTTTATTGTTAACACAATATTTGTAATGCAACTGCTTATATTTAGAGATGCATATTTCATGTAGGCAATCGCAAATATTGGTCGAAATAACCGCCAATCACACGGTATAATTTCGCTGGAATTGAGGCCCCGCTAGCAACAACGTTTGGTAATCTGTCCGGTTATACGCTACAAGCTATTCATGAGAAAACAAATTTTTGACGCTTTTCAATCAAGCTCAACAAAATTCATGTAGGAAATTACATTCTTACCATTCGCTTTGATTAATGTATTCTTCCATATTTTTTTTTTTTTTTTTGTAGATGGAAAATTCGTCTAAAGTTGTTTTAACAATTTTAATTAATTGATACAGATTCGACAACTTCAATTTTAAAAGTTTCTGACTTTCACCTGGACACTTTACTTTTAAATTTAATTTAATTTTCTTAAGAGAAAAAGTATTGAAAATCATGTTTCACTACCGTGGCCTCTTCAACAATGATATACCAAATTATATTTTAACGAGGTACAAAAAAAATCGCTGGTGCTAACGGCTTACAAAAAAAATATTTATTCCATTTACCCGTTTATATTTACGTTTATTATATATATATATATATTATATATATATATATATATATTATATATATATATATATATACAATAACATTACTAAGACAGAAAAATTATTAAAACTGAGACTACTCTACGTAATGACCATCATAAAAACACAACAACAAAAAAAGAAAATTCAAATTAGATCGTGATATTTGAACTAAAATTGTTCAAAAGTTCAATGAACTTTCCACGTAATTGTGTCCTGGATTGAAATTTCTGTTCTTGATTATTTAGGATAGATGGCACAAATCATCGTAAAAAGTTTATCGCGTAAAAAAAAACCGATTCGGTTTGTTTCTTGTCTAAATGTCTAAATTCTACATTCTACAGTTTACAATTTATAAAAAAAATAACGATTTGTTTGATTTAGTTTTTCGCCGTTTCGTTTCTTATTCTTAGTTCATAAGTAAATTTGTAACATAGTCGGTTCTTCTCCAGGTGACGATGTTTTTTCAAGTGGCCGGGGTACTTAAGGAGCGGCAACACTGGACTTGTCTGAGGTTGAAACCACAAGTCCACCCCAAGGAGTGCAGGACGGCACAAAAGCAACCCCAACAGGAAGGACAAGGCTCTTAAGAGCGAAGGAGTAGTTTATGCTGTACACCATACCACACGACTCTACTTTGAGATGTGTGCAGATCAATTTGCATCGATCGAAGACAGCGAATTACAACGTAAGTCGCGTTTTCATGACAAAAGACTGGACCGTTGTGCATATTCAGGAGCCTAGGAACAACAATGAAAAAATCAAAGTTTTGGCGAACAGAATAAGTAAGATACTCTATAACACCCCTAGAAAATCCGACAGCAATTCTCTGTCTCAGAAACCTCGGAGGGGCGAGGGCAAAAGTTGTTAACTAGGTGCACTGATCATAAAAAATTCGTTATCGGTTGCGACGCTAATTCACACCACATATATGTGTAGAGGCAATAACACCAACATGAGAAGTGATTAACTTTTCGAATTCAGTTTAATTAACAATACGGTAATTATTAATAAAGGGAACGATGCGACTTTTGTGAATACCGTTAGGAGGGATGTGCTGGGTTTTACCCTCTACCATGAGTATCTCTATAGTGTGATCCTGGACCGGCGTGTATCAAAGAGATCTTTCTTAGATCAGACATTTGTCAGGTTTGATATTAGAATCCGTTTAAGACAACGGTTAGTGGTTTTAGTACGAATACGTACCAATTAGTCAGTTTATAATGACAAACTTCGTGACATTCCGTTGACAGTATGTTGAAAAGTTATATAGAGTATGTAATAAAGATTTTTAACATCCAGCAGATAGCCATGATCAGCAGATAGTCATTGGTCTTCCTAACATAATTTAAAAGCTTTGATAAAAGAAGAGCACTGCATTTAGTCCCATTCAAGTTACGTTTTTAAACCAATGCCGATTAAATACTCCTGGAATTTGAATCCAATTGACTAATTTAATTTGCCGCTATACGTAACTTGTGTCAAGTACGTTAAACAACATACAGTATATAAATATATAATTTGAAAATTTTAACAACCCGGGGTCACGAAATAATATCCAAAGATAATAATTTCGAATTAGTCTTTAATATATGCTATAACGTATACACATATTGAAACACGCAAAAAATTATGTAAACAAAACGAAATTACATCGTATGTACATATAACATAAAAACGTTGTGCAAATATCGTGTTTTGTGACATAAAGAGGGTTTGCTGACCACTCGAAATTTTTTCTTTGCACGTCTCTCACCTAAATAGGAGTAATTATGATGTGAAATTTCTTATTTACAACCCTTTTTTTTACAAACGTGCGTGCAAATCGACTTGTTCGCGATGTTTTATATAACTACATAGGGACACACGGACACATTTCAAGTCAATCGATAAATTATTCAATTTCCTTTTTTTAGTAGTTTTTGTGTTGTGTTTTGTGTATACATTTTGTATTTTGAATTAGTCCAAGTTAAGCGTTCACACAGGAAACTCGCGTTTTTTTTGTTTTTAAACGAAATGTTGGTTGTTTAATTCACAAAAAACACATATCAGTGACAAGTATGGAGAACGACGAAAATTATATCGTTACGGACCAGTTAAATGAAAGTGAGAATAGTTTTGGTGTTAAACCACAGTCACCGGGTACCCTAGTTGGGAAACAAACACCTGTGCTGTACACATCTGATAAAGGATTATTTATACGAACATTTGATGCGAATCGCTTTGAATATGAGACAAAATTTTGTGATCTTGAGAAATGGGTAAACGCATAGTTTAAAAGGGTAGTAATTATTTGTTATGCTAACAGAAATTTTTATGGTGTAGACAGGACGAAAAGAATCCATCGGATTAACACCCGATTCCAGTGATTCAAGTCAACAGAAAACATTTAATAAATCGGTTCGATTTGTTGAGTCGAAAGCGCAAAACCGGTCATCGGAGGCGGATGACGGCGGCGATGGTGTTGAAGAAGAACAACCGCACAAAAGGGATGAGCATGAAGATTTGGATTGTGGATAAAATGTAAGTCGTTTATAGAATTTTTTATTTTTTTTTAATGACTTGGAAAACTTTATACTCGTATATTCATTATTCAGATGATTTTGTTTTGTGTGCTAATGGAAATTAACACACAAAAAACAAAAAATAAAAAATGGTTTGCGTGTTTCGATTCCATTGGATTGAATTCTTTTTATTGTGTATGCGATTGCAAAAGAAATAGCCGCGGATTATATCAAGGACATTCGGGCAGGTATATTTAGACGTGGGATATTTTTAAAATCATTTTTTTTGTGTTAACATTAAAGTTCAAACCTATTTTAGTATTTCGTGTGTGTCATTTCCGATTCTAAGGGAAGCAGATAAATATAGTCGCTTATACAGTTATTTTAACCTCAGTAAAAAAAAAATCGATGGCTTATACTATAAAATGAATAATTTCAATTATGGATAAATTATTGAACTATGGTCATATTATAGTTTATGCAATTACAAATTATTCATTTACAGTGTGCTCCAAAATATTTGTTTTGAGTAACGGTGAGCAACGGTTGCTTTATCACTTTATGCAAGTAAAAATTGAGCGATTGGGTGTTATCTTGTACACTACATAGCACTAAGAGTGATCCTATAGGTATGTATAGCACCCTTTTGGAATATATCCATTAAGACTTTAAATAAACATCCTGGAGTTTATAATATTCTAGAATTATTCTAGGACGATACCCGAATAGCAAAGTTATTATCTAACTATATATCTAGGTAATTGGTTGTAAAGTTAATGAAAAATATCATTCTCACATTTAGTCCAGTCGAATTAGATAAATATTGGGCTTATAGACAAAATATGTCGATCAAAAGTTTTTTTTTTCTTTAATCGATGTAGTTTTTCACGTAGATTACGAATTCGATGAGTCCCGAGATTATCGAAAAAGAAGTTTCCACTCCTTTTAGGGGGTCGTGGTTTTATGTATATACTGATGGGTAGGGATTGCAATTCCGGGATCCAGCAAAGCTTGAACGAATTTATAGTGATTGCTTTCATCAACGCTATCACAGATATGACCACCTAAAATTTCATTTGAGAAGTTTTGGCGTCAGTATTGGAGTACAAATTAGCCAGAGCTACTTTTAATCGTTCTCAATCGAGATTTTTTAGACGTCAAAAACCTGGACACTTTAGAGGAATTGTAAAGAACTAGGAACCGTACCCTGAGAGATTATGACAGATTGGCATGCAGCGGGTATATGATAAGGGACAAAACATGAGAAACTGCCCAATGTCGCAGTTATAATTATCCAACTGGAAAATGTTTGTAACAGCTTATAGTGCACATTTACTTCTGATTCTGCAGCATATACTGGTCATCCGCTTAGAAATGGTTTCCCAAGAGAGAATGGAGAATGTATGCAAATTGGTTCTACATTTTATAACTCTGTCATAAATGTCGCTTGCTTTGAATAGCAAGTTATTGAAATGACGCTTTGTGAAGGTACCGGTGCTGGTGCACATGGTTGATAATAAAGGAGAAATAATGTCAAGAAAGCCTTGCGCTCGTGTTAGATAGGAAGAAGTTTGTATTAGGTTCGATTAGAAATGGAAACCTCAATCCCTGAATGTATATATAGTAGTGTGAGCACGTTGGCCACAAGTAATTATCTTACCCGATACAATATGGCTACCATTTGTAATCCTTGTGATTAATCTGGAAAACTTCGAATAATCTCGAATACAAACCTGAATTGTATGTTACCACCACATCCTAGAGTAACACAACGATAATCTCCAATAAATCTTGAATATTTTGAAAAATTCTTTGAGTATTAGGTGCGAAGGAGCTCAAGACGGTTCCTATAAATGGTTAACTTTCAAGAAATCGAAAGGTTATCATGTCAGTAATATAGGCTAACATTATAATATAAAGCTTTTTAAAAAGCTGGTTGAAATTTGCTTAACGTTTGGATTCAAACGTTAAGCATATCTCGAAGAAGCTGAAGTAACTGCGCGATACCCAACAAAAGCTTTCCCCTAAAAACTACGTTTGTACACAAAACGTTTGTTGTTTGTTGTCAATATCGGTCTCTTGATACCTAGGGAACAATTGTTGGATTTCGGAAGATGTATCAACAAATTTTTATTACTCCTTTTTGTTAAAATGACCCCCACGAAATGCTTTAACCGACTTCAAATTGTGTGAACAGGTAGATGATGAATTATCAAATTTATCAACAACATAATAAAAAAATCGACTATCCCGTTTTTGAGAAAATCTGTTTAGAAGGTTTTGTTCCACTACAACCCTCTCTGTTCAAGATTGGAATGAACCTAAAAGTTAACACAAACTGCTTATTACTAAAATCTATTTTTCTACAAAATATCGTTCAAAACTATCAATATTTGCGAGATTGGGAGACAAAACAAAAATAATAAAAATGTATGACTGGAAGGACGGAAGGACGGACACGACATTTTCTAATCGATGTTTCGGGATCCTGGTAACCTAATTCGTCGAGAAATGTGAAAATCTGGAACAATATTTTTTTCGCGATTAGAATACTTATCCAATATAACTTTGTTATAGTGGGAAAAGTAAAAAATAAAGAATTTAGAAAATTATATACAATTAAAAATTTTAGGCAATTAAAAAATTAAGAAAATTGTGGAGTTAACGAAAATTAACGAATTTACAAATTTAAAAGATTTAGAAATTAAAAAATTTAAAATTAAGAAAAATATAAAAATTTAGAAAATATATGAATTAAGAATTTAGATTTAAAAAATTAAGGAATTTAGAAAATTAAAAAAATTATGAAACTTCAGAATATAGAAATCTAATAAATAAGACATTTAAATAATTTAAAATTAAAAAAAAAAAAAAATTGAAAAAATAAGAGTTTGAAAATTTAGAAAATTAAAAAATTTAGGAAATCAAAGAATTCATAAAATTTATGAATTTGGGGAAAAAACCTGCTCAATTAAAAAAAATTATGAATTCATAAAATTAAAGATTTACAAAATTAAAGGTTTTTGACAATTATAAAATTTAAAATTTTGTAAAGATTAGAAAGACAATTTAGAAAATTAAAAATTTGAAGAATTTAAAATGTTAAAGAATATAGAAAATAAAAAACTCTAAAATTTTAGAAATTGAAGAATTTGGAACTTTAACAAATTTGGAATATTAAACTGCTTATAAAATTAAAGTACTTGAAAAATTTAAGAATTCAGAAAATAAATTAATTGCGAGAATTAAAAAATTTTGACAATTACAAAAAAAAAAAAAACAGAAGAAAAGTTTAGTAAACCAAAGAATTAATAAAATTTAATAATTTAGGAAGTAAGAGAATTAAAAACCTAATTAAATTTGAAAATATCATGAAAATCAAGAATTTTGTCAATTAGAGAATTACAAATTTAGAAAATTAAACGATTTACAAAATTTAAATGTTTAAAGATTTTAGAAAATCAACGAATTTAGAAGTTTAAAGAATTACAAAAAACAAAAAATTAAAGAATTTAGGAAATTAAAAAAATTACGAAACTACAGAATATAGAAATCTCATAATTTAGAAGACAAATAAACAATTTAAAAAATTGAAAAATTAACGACAAGAAAATTAAGAAACTTGACTATTAGCACAGATAAAAATATCAGATGTTTCAAGCCGAACAAGTTTTTCGCAATTCATTCTGGAACTCAACTCAAGTAGTACTGCGGCATATAACTCTAGGTGTGGTAAACTTGGAACAAAGTAGTTTGACGGAGACTTTGCCAGGTGTTGAACTGCGAACATAAAGAACAGCCCCTTACGTGCATCCGAGCGGGTCATAAATTTGAGCGATTTATGCAAATATATCACGCTTGGAGATCATTGAGTTTGCGTTGACATGAACTCATTATCTCTCGTAGTGAATTTTTTAAAATGCATTTCACACTCAACTTCTTCTTCTGATAAAAGAATGGAGGAAGTTATCGATGTCCCAAAATTTCTCAATTTCAAAAGGGATGACAATTTTCCAGCAATAATCCAACTCAATATACGGTGTTCTGGAGCGTAGGCAGTTGATCATCTAGTTTGATTTAGCACACAGAGAGGAATTCCTGATAAATTTCTGCACCTAGCAGCAAGTCGATATCGTGGAACTTAAAAAATTCAGAATCGACGAGTTTTATATTTTTGACGGGATTGCCCAGGATTCTATATAATCAAAGTATGTGATTGGCAGGTAGCTCGTTTTTTTGAAGAAGAAGAACTTTTAACAAACGAAAACTTTGGACCCAATTTGACGTATTTTGACGGAACTTTTGACGACATGACAGCTTTAGTAACGATGCAAATGATTCGGTCATGAAGTTCAACTGATAACCGGAATCCAAAAGGGCTCTTCCTATGACCGATTTCTCAAAATGGTGCAGAACCTTAACCAATACGATTACCAAATAGACAAATGATAATGAATTTGTCTTACATTTGGCAGCAGCAAGCGATGATGTTGTAACAGAGGTGTTGCCTCTTTGATTTTTCTTTAAGCAAACTAATGATCACATTCTTCCGTATTTTGAATAAAGTTCAATAATTTTTGTTTTTTTGTGTAAAGCGAAAATTTTCTCGGAAAATTTGATAATTTTTCTGGAAACTTTAGATGTACAATCCTATACAATCAAACATTTTCAAAACATATACATCTTGCCTGATTTTGGCGAACATTAAGTCCGAAAATTTCGTTAACATAGAACTAACTACCAAAACACATAATAAACTCTACTACTCATGATAGGTTCTGTCCAAAAATAATAACGGCCAACACAAAACTATTATAACCAAGCGCGAATCCGAAGTCTTAGTAAAAGGAGAATTCCGATCTGCAAACACTTTCCGATATTTCTTATTGCCAATTTTGTAATTCTAAACAAAATATAATTGTTGTTGTTGTCAAATTGACAACAACAAAAATTTATAGCATTTTAATTATAAAACTGAGTTTATGAATAAAAAATGGGTAATCAATTCAGCCAATTTCGGGACGCACCTGAAATGACATCAATAATGGGACATCACGTTAGAGAGGCACTTCGGAAAGCTTTATTGATTCAGGAAATTTTTTCGGGTTGTGGGTTTGGAAATATTTCGTCATGGGCCAGTCCAAGATTGCAGGAATTCCGGATACGTGTCATGTTGGTATAGTTAAGCGACACTATTAAATGCTTCTGGGTCAATTCTAAAACCGGTTTGCTCAACCGGTTGAAATTTCCGCTATGTAAATATGGTCACGTAATTACAGATGCCCTGCATATGTGCGTCACTTCGATATAGTGTCGAAGCTTATTGGTTTTATTATCAATTCTTGTGTGCTCTGCAAAAAAAATTTCTCGCCAAGATTACAGAAGGGGCTTATTGGCTACTTACCTACCGTCACTATAAACGATAAAATCGTGTTTTGTTGTTCAATCATAGTGGAGTCGTCTGTCACAATCAATGAATCTCATACCAATGCCTGTCATACGACGATAGTAAATTATTCCAAAGTACTCGTTTTGAGTTTATAAATCAACTAACGCAGTACTAACAATTTTTGCCGCCCTGTAATTATTTTATTATTTCCACTCGCACATTTTACTTTATGTCAGTAGATATTGTGATAGTTAAGTCAAAATAGTCGTTACTCAAGCAACTATCATTTAATATATTAATCAAGGTGAAGAAGGTGTGATTGAGAGGCGTTCCTCAATCGTACAAAAACAAAAAAATCTATTAAAATAGTAAATAACGTTTAGTGTAATATAATTGACATTGACTAAAAAAAGGTGAAAAGCTATACTGGATATGTCTATTAATTATGTATCGGTAATCGATATAATTTTAGTCATGTTTTATTCAAGTTTATAGTTATAAAATCTCAGCGCACAATATTCCCATAAATATGAACTCGTCATATGTATTACATTAAACATAAATAAACAGAATTTGAATTCGTTCATCAAAAAGATCACGTTTTGCTATAAGGGAATTCATGAAAGCGTAACTCAGTCAAATATATTCAAGGCGACAGTTTCATTAATAAGAAATCATATTATCATAAATACTTATGCATCATCATAAATCCCATAAAATTACATTAATTTATTTAATTAAATTTTTTTTGAGCGTTTTTATTTTAATCGTCAGGGTTTTTGGTGATTTTTTTATGACTTCATGCGACATTTTATTTGCTACACAGAATTTGTGTTGTATGCATTTAATATCACATGAAAATAACGAAAGCGGCTTGCTATATGACTTTTTTTAGTATAACGTTTTTTCAGGTTTTTCGTTTTATGTCACATACCTAATTCATTCTAATTTATTTACTTTTAGGTAAATTTTTGAGAGGAGGATGACGTTTATCGAATGTAAATTAGACATGAAACCAATATCATAATTATTTTCGGCCACAAGAAACACCAATTTTCATAGAATTGTATGAGAATTACCATTATTGTTAAGAGTTGAAAGAAGTGATTGACGATGATGTTTTTGTTTGTAATAAATGGATGATGAAATAAAAAGAAAATTGTTGAAAAAGAAAATTCGTTTTTATAGCTAAACAAAAATCTACAATCATCATCAAGGTCACGTGAATGTTACCATCTAAGCATACAAAATGCTTGGGAGTTAAAGTGCTTAACGTATTTCACCCGTTGGTCAAAGTGTATCGAGAAGAGAGAAGGTTTCGTCACAACTCATTTAACTTTATACCTGTGGCAGCACATATAGGGTCACCGGAAAGTATTCAAAGAGACGGTGGATTTTGTTTATAATCAGCAAAAGAGTTAGTCTTTCACTTTATCAGCTTTGTCTAGTCTTTATCCTATGTATACGGTCACCGTAGTAATAGCCATTGCTACGTTATAATGGCGTGTAGTTCTAGTAAGTATGGTACGATCAGATATACATAGGTTTTCGTACTTCCGTACTACCGACCCGAGCCAAATGCTAAACGGGATTTCAGCATAAAAGTGATGGGCTATTATTATGTTATAATGTATTACATTAAACTTAAATCGAAGCATACAACATAATACATAATAAATAAACGGAATTGGAATTCGTTCATCAACAATTCTTCACGTTTTGCTATAAGGAACTCAAAGGCGACCTTTTTCATAAAACTCATGAGATATCGTAAATATAAAGATGGATCATGTCATATCGTAAATATGCATTTCCGGTCTATTTATTTAATTAAATTTTTTAAGCGTTTTTATTTTAGATGTCACGATTTTTCCTGACTTGCTTGATCATGTCGTGCAATATTACGTTTACTACAGGATTGTGTTACATACATTGAATATCACAAGGAAATAACGAAAGCGGCTTGCTACAGGACTATTTTTTAGTAGAATGTGGTTTTCTTGGGCAAGTAATTGATGATGATTTTATTTTTGTATATTTAAGTAAAACGAAAATTGTTGGATTTTGTTAACTATATTTATGGGATGTTTCAAGAACATCCCAAGAATATTTCCACCTAATATATTTTGTAACCCCTGAATATTGGAAAAGGTTGCAGCATAAAAAAAAGTGAAAGGCCTTTCTCAGTCGATATATCAAATATTTAGACATTATATCTCGGATTTTAAAGAACCACTGGGCAAATAATAAGGCAACCTGATATATGTATTGACATGGCGTCTAACGTGAAAAGGAGAATCTGAGTCGCCACAACTAAAATTCTCCTGGTCGTCATTAAAGAGGCAACGGGTATAAAGTTCCCTTTGCGCGACACGCGCCTATTAGTGGTTTGTAGACATAATGAGAACTCTTGGGAAGGCGGCTTTGTTTTTATCATGATATTTTTTTTGTTGGAACTGTTAGAGGAGTGCGACAATGCGTGAAAAGTTTTCGTTTAGTCTAAGAAACAATTAGCACCGACATCTCCAACAATATAATAATGTTAATGCAATAGCGCGTGAAATTTTACTTTCAGCCATACAATATCATCTTTCAGAATTCAGAGTGAAAAATTGGTGTTTCCATTAAAAAAAAACCGATTTGACCTTGAAATTACCCTGAAATTTCACTTCAAGGTCAAATTCAAGCTCGTAATTTAATTTCCCCCTAAAAATTGTACAACTTTTGCATCTACACTTTTTTTATTTAGGACTTCCACCATTAGTTGTTTTTTTAAAATGGGTCACCCTGTATATGAGAAATTCTTTCTGAACGGAAGACGGAATAGGTCATTATCATTAACTATATGAAAATAAAAAATAAAAGAGATTTTTATTAAAACTCAAAGAAAATATAATTTAAGTTTCCGTCGGTTTTTGGTTCGGTTTTGGTTTTTATTTGAGAAAATGGTTTGGGTTTTGGTTGGTTTTCGTTCACCATAACTTCTTTGGTTAGTGGTTTTTCTGGTTCGGTTCAAAACCGGTTTCCATCTCTGATATCGAGTCTTCATCCAGTCGTTCCATATTCGCACTCCTCTTGGCACAATGTGGCACCTCTCAACCAATATCTGCTCAACCCGATGTTCACTGGCTTCCTCCGCAATTGCCTCTGATATCGATGGCAGCTCTTCGCGATGGCCGAAGGTTACTCGCCTTACTGTGGCCATACCGTTAAATTTAAGTGGCAGCTCGGTGTAATCGCTGCTCAATACCCCTCTTCTACATACCTGCGACCAGAACTTCGTGTGGGAAAAGAATTTCACCAATCCTTATATTCACGAAATTTTTTCCTTTTATTATTGCTCTATCTCCATTTGCCATTCTTAATTTGAACCCATCAGCCAGCTGCACAGCTTCTCCGATCAAGTCTTCCCGAACAATCGTGTGCGTTGCCCCAGTATCCAGCGTAATTAGACAACTTTCTCCCATCAACATCGCCCCCGATTGTTACGCTGCTATCGCCTCGTTCTACACTCGTGCCAGGGATGTAAGTTATGGGGTACAAAACGGTGAAGCCAGTTTCTGCTCGTTCAAACTTGTAATCTTTTCACCTTACTGACTATTACCGTTAACTCATCCAATGTCTGCTCTCCTCTGGGTGCCTCTTCCATTGAAGTTGGTGATGCGTGCCGTTTCCCTCTTGCTTTCCAACAATCTCGTGAGATGTGGCCAATCTTGTTACACACCCAACAAGTGAGCTCGTTGCCTCCAGACCTCTGCCCCGACCGTTCGACATTCGCCCGCATACAATTGGCGATCTTCTTCCTACTTGTATTATGCTCCAACAGTCCCTTGAGATGTGATCCAACTAGCGATTCTCTTCCCATTTGGGAAGAGAATCTGGTTTGACTTGTTTTGTTGTTCCATCATTTGAGGTTGACTGCTCAATTTTCTCCATTTGTCGATCCATTTGGTTTGACTGCTCTCCTTGTTGCGTCATCATCTGTTTCATAGCAGCCATTAACTGCAACAAATCGAAACTTCCAGATGGTACTAGTGCTGTTTCAATCAATCTTTGTGTTTCTTCTGTCTTTTCAGAAGCAACGTATTCTACGCCAAAATCATAATGATCCGAGTCTAACCCTTCTCTCTCCATGGCCCCACGTAGTTGCGCTTGTAAAGCTGCTTTAGTACCATCAGTGAGCAAACCCCGTTTCTCAAGTTCCATCTTTAATTCTGGAACTCTTAATTCGAAGAATTTTCTTTATTTTATTAATCACAATCCCACCGCTGACACCAATTGTTACGTTTTTGTCTTGTCAATTAAGGTTCGTATCACAAACGATTCGAAATTTATCACAAACGATTTTATTTCTTGATTACAAAAATTATTCCAACACAATTTATTAACAAAAATTCACAAAATCACTTTTTATTTTTGCACAATTCCACTGTTCACTTATAACTTTTATTTCATACTAAAACACTTTTTAAATCACTTTTTAATTTCCTTTTTAATCTTCACTTATCCTTTACTAAAAACTTGTTCTAATTCGAATTCGTCCGCTCCTTATACCCTAAACATACACCGGTTTAATAAATCCGATTTAGATAAACTCGTTTAAGTACTCTATGCAAAACAAATCAATTAGCTAAAATTGAGGTTGACATACTGCGACTAAAGTCAAAAAATTCACTAAATCGGATTTATTAAACTTCGATTTGTCATATACATCAAAACTTCTCGAAATATCTTGATTGTCCGGTAAAACTAGTCTAGACACATTAGAACAGTTTTATCATAGAAAATTCCATAGTAGAACTTTCCGCTATCAACAAACTTATTCTACTCTATCCTAGGTGTCATCGTAACAATAAAACCCTACAATAATAGCTGCATTTTTTGACGCATAGTGATCCGGATCAGATCAAAATTTATATGTGAAGCAACAACAACATCTGATCCAACGTTGATTTTGGATCACTCACAAATGGTGATCTAAAAATTAGTTCAGCTATTAAAATGTAGTTGAACAATATTTTGTAAAGCGACAAAGAATAAGATTAATACAGTACGAGTATGAAGAGGAAGATTCAAAACAAAACGAGACAGAAAATTGAAATTTGATGTTTGTTTGTTTTAGGCATTTTGGTGTCGTTTTATGAGACATGATTTGATCTGGACCAGATCAAACATCAAGAAATGCGACTAATATTATTACGGTTTCACCTAGCGAAGAATAGAATAAGTTATTAATAGCACACATTTACTGTACTACAATGAAATTTTCCATGATAAAATGTGTCTAGACTATTCTTACCGGAACAATCATGAAATTTCGAGAAGTTTTGGTATTTGAATTAGATCATTAGGTTTTTGTGAGCAATAAGTGAAGATTAAAAAGTTTTTTAAAAAGTGTTTTAGTGTGAAATAAAAGTTATAAAACAATGGAATTGTGCAAAATATATAATAAGTGATTTTGTGTTAATAAATTGTGTTGGAATTATTTTTTGTAATCAAGAAATAAAATCGTTCGTGATAAATTGAAGTGTTGCATTTTATTCACAATCCAGTGATACGAACCTTGATTGACCAGGCAAGAACGTAACAATATTTTTTTTGTATTTATCTGAATACTTCAGTCAGCATTTTCATACGGGGTGGTTGGTTAAGTAATTAGTAACTAATTTTTTTAAGAACCTATTGCATTCCTAATGGAAAAAGTTTTTGAGTAAATTAATTACATTTACATAATAAATAAATAAGTTTCTAAAAATTTCCCGTTCACAAAAGAAAATCATGATTAAAACACATTCATTTTTAATTTTTCATTATTCGCGCAATTCCATCAAATATTTTTGTTCAACCTAATATTAAGATCGGTTTCCAATTCGATATACAGAATTATTCTCTGTAATTCGTGTCTTGGCTGAGTTTATAAATTTTATAAACAAACCATACACACTCAAAACAGATAGAGTAAAATATTTTTTGTGCGAGAACATCACTGGATAGTAGTAAACCGTTTGGTCGCGGAACCAAAATGTCACCAAAAAATATCTACGAATTAATTAATTTGTAAACACACGCTTTCTGATCGTGTTGGATGGGAGGGAAACGTTTATTGCTGCACTAATTAACTCGCACATAATATGCTGGTCCGTCGACCTATGTTTCCCCACACCTTTTTTGAATTTTATTTTAAAGTTTTTTTTTTTATTTTGTATTCGAATAATTTTTTGTTTTAGAGATACTAAATAATGATTATCAATTCATAAGCTTGCTAGTCTTAACTTAATTGTCAATGGTGCAGTATATCATATCGTTTGTACTTGTACGTTACAAAAAAAAAAAAAAAAGAATTTTTAACTAAAGAAAATTTTTTATTTTTTATTATTTTTTTTGTATATTTAAAAAAGTACAATAAAGAAATTTGTGTGCGTTTTTTTTTTGTTAATTATAAATTAAAACAAAAAAAATCAAAATAATTTTTTTTTTGTTTCGGTCGATTTGTACAAAATAGAAAATTAAGAATTTTATTTTTAATTTTGAAAAGTGTTTTTTTTTTGTTTTGTTTTTTCAATTAATTTTCGCCGCATTTAATATATTGATCGTATATAAAATATAATTTATTAATTACTAGATCTCTCGCTCACTCGATACACACGCGGGAGAAAATCGGCAAAAATTATTAAATTTAATAATATAATTTGAAATTTTGTGCGTTTCACTGCCAAAATCTGTACAGCTCTCGATAATTTAATCTATATGTGATTATTAATTAATTAATTAATAAAATAATTAATTAGAAAAAAATATAGTTTTGGTAAATCAAATCAAATAAATGTGTTGTAATTTTTTAGTTAATTTAAATTTAATTAAAAAAATTAAAAGTGAAAAATTAAGAAAAAAAATTTAAGAAAAATGAAAATATTTTATCGAAAGAAAAAATTTTCGCTAACGAATTTTTTTTGATAAAAAAAAAGAAAAAATTGTAATTTTATAAAATTTATTATAAATTAATAAATTTTTTTTTTGGTTTTATGTTTTGTGAGAAAAATTATAAAAATCAAAAAGTTGTTGTGCTTTCGTGTAATAATAAGACTTTTAATTAAATAAAAAAAAAAAAAAAGGAAAGAAGGAAAGAAAGAAAGAAGTTTTAGTTTTATTTTTTTTTTTCGTTGATTCGTTTATGAATAAATTTTTGTTTGTTTGTTGTTTTATGTGTGTTGACTTCTTGTTTTTGTTTTATAAGTGAAATATAAATAAAGTTAAATAAAAAAGAAACAAAATAGGTAAGAAACATTGATTTACTTTGTCTGTACGTTGAAAGATAACTTACTTTAATATAATTAATGAGTTCAAGTGTGTTTATAAGTTGATACTGTTCTGGGGGTGCGATTATATATTTAACTAATATTACGAGTTACGAGAACTTGAAAAATGTTGACAAAGTTCTTTAAAAACTAATGTTTTAAAAAGTGTTACGAGTAAAATAACAACAAGTCGCAATTACAAGAACTCGTAATGTTTTATACATAATCGCGTTAATATACCATAAACCCCTGTTTTATTTTTGCTGTGTATTTCGCAAATTGAGAACATATGATTTTAAGATATTAGACGGTTTTTTTTCTTTCGCTTTGTTGATATTTTGACCCAGAATTTAATATTAGTGTACACGCTCACAAATTTAGGAATACTAGTGATTTATATGTATAGAGTGTCACAAAGATTACCGCACATTTATTTTTCTGGATGGTTAATTCAAGTCCATTGACCTTGCGGTGTTAATTTTGGTTCAAGTCAAATAGCAAAAATAATGCTACCGATTAGTTAGAAATGGTGAATACAAATATGTTATTCTACTGTAGAATTTTGTCTTCGAATTTAAATTTTATTTTGCATTCAGAATGTTAATCGAATTAAGTTATAAAATTTGACTTTAAACTACTTAGTGATGTGCCGAGTCTCAAAGTCACCAGGCAAAACTTATTCGTATTAAGTTTTAACGAACAAATTAGCTTAAATGACCGATATATTTAAGTGGTAAGCTATAAGCAATGTATAAGAAAACAGTAGCTCAATTTTGTAAAGTGACGATGGCTAAATTTAGCACACAAATTATGAAATTACTAATATCAGCTGTTTACTCAATTTTTAGCTTCTGAAAAATTAATAATTTACGAAAGATGTATTTAAGCTCGATTGATCTATTCTAAAGGCTTCATTTTTATACCGGAGCCTAAGTTTTAGAACATCTCAATATTACACAAGAGTGAAATCAAAAGTAGCTCAATTTCGAAACGTTCAAATTCACAAATAATTTGAGAAATAATTTATGCTGTTATATTTAAGTGATTAAAATTTGCATTACCAAATTTGGTTAATGTTTGAGTATTTAAGAAAAGGTTATTAAGTAGCTCAATTTTTAGAAATCTTGCAAACCAACCAATTACATTTTAAATCAGAGTATGGTAAAGTTACTAATCTTTTTTTGAAGAAACTACTGAGTAGCTCAGTTTTTTCTAGTTTAATGCGAAAGAAAAAAATACCTCAATTTTTTAGAATCCGGCACTAACTCGAAATGACTAAAATATTTGAAGTGAACAAGGATTAAACATGTGTGGAATTATAATATTAAATTGAAATTGTTAGACTGTTCTAATCGATAAGCCCACTTAACATTTCGTACTGGCATAAAAATAACGAAAAGTTCGATTAACTGTAATGATAAATAGAAACTTCAAGGAATTATTTTAAATTAAAAAGTAGCTCAATTTAATTTCATTTAATTTAGTAGCTATCCTTTAATATTTATTTGAAATTACAAAGTAGCTCAATGGTTTTGTACTAAATTATGCTAAATTGTAGAGTTTGCTTATTAGAACGAACTCCATAGATCAATCTCATCTATAAAAATAGCTTATATTTTAAAACATGCTGAAACTTTACTAATATTTAAGTTGAAGGGTTTACTAATCAAATGTTCTAGGCGTAAACACAAGAACGGAACAAAAACATTTAACACTTATATAGGAAAAAAAGAAAGTTGCTCAATTTTTAAGATGGCGCTGAAATAACCACGAAGCAGCTCAAGTTACATTTTATCTGACTCAAAATTTGCATGATTAACTAGAGTCGTTTTTTAGTAGACAATTTAATGTATTGTACGAACATTTTTTAAGCTTTAAAAGTAGCTCAATGTTAAATTAATAAATGAAATTACTAGATATTTAATAATTAAGTACACGAGGCTTACACTAGTGGCTCTTTGAGTATCGAATTATTGAAACAATCAATTACTTTGGTTCCCAGGTGTAGGTTCCAAATTAGTTTAATTTAGAATGAAAATTCTGGTTGTAAAGTAAAATTTCATAATTTAATTTTTCTCAGTTTTAACAGGTGATCAAAATTACCACCCGTGAACAAACCGGTTAAAATCTAAAGTTTAAAGAATCACAAGGAGATCTGAAGTAGCAACATTTTTTAACTATGGAAAGTGATGAATATCTAGATTTTAATGTAATTTGAGGTATAATGAAAAATAATTACGTTTAAATAAAATTTCATAATTCAATTTTAAGCTAGAAAAATAGCTCAATTTTAATCGGTGGTCGAAATCACCAATCATAAAATTGCACCTAACCATTTTGAAGCTCTATTTTTCTGTCTCATTATTATTTGAAATAACAAAGTAGCTCAAATTTGGACTATCTAAAATCGGTTCAAGTCCTGTGAAAAGCTAGAACAAAAATTCATAATTTTAAAATACAATTTCTTAATTTAATTTTATGCTAAAAATGTAGCTCAATTTAAGTGATCGAAATTATCACAAAATTGAAGTTTAATTTAAAAATAAATACATTTTAAGCTAAAAGGTAGCGCAATTTTAATAAATTTTGAAATTGAATTGAACTCAGATAATATTGAAAGCCACAAGAGATAACCTAACTTTGAACAGATAAAGTAGCTTAATTTTGAAGTGGTTTTGAATATTCACACATATGAACATTTTAATTTTACTTTTTCATAGTTCAAATTAAAGTTAGAAAAGTAGCTCAATTTTAAGTGATCGAAGTCTCTGCTCAGATAACAGTGAAATTTTTTTTTCCAAAAGTAGCTATGAAAATAAAAAATAAAATCATAATTTAAGCTAAAAAAAGTAGCCCAGTTTGAAGAGATAGAAATTATTATTTTTCAATAAATCGTTGAAAATTAGTAATCTTCCAGAGGATTCAAAAATGATAACTACAGTTTCATCTGAGCTCGTGAAGGAGTTACTTGGTTTTCCAATTTACAATTATAAAGTAGCTCAATTGTTTAGTTATAGGTCGAATTTATCGAAACCAGGTTCAAGTTCTTTGGAAAGCAATGGATGTGAAGGTTATGAATTAATTTTGTCTAGAGCGAAAATTCAACTTTTTAAAATAATAACAACTTTTTATCTTTTTATTTAATTTAGGCTAAAAATCAGCTCAATTTTAAATGTTAATTTTAAAGTTTGTGAAAATCGGTATTCAAACAAAAAGTTATGGGAAGCTAAATTGTTATCCTATTGCTCGAACTATCATAATTATAGTTTCAAGTTCTCAAGAATGTAACATGTTGTAATAGTAGCGCAAATAGTAGCGCAATATAGAAAGATCCAAATCACACCTGCATCTGTATTGTATTACAATTATTAGAAGCTCAAAAAGGTAATTATTACTCGAAACCAGCGATAAGCTCAATTATTATTCAAAACTATTAAAAGCTCAGACAGAAAAAATGCAAGTTTTTATGTTACAAAGAAATTAAAAGGGTTTAGAAAAGTAGCTCAATTTTAAATGATAGAAATCACCAACCATTAACAAATAGGTTAAAACTAGTCTATTTGAAGAGCTGGTCTGCTATTCAATTCGTATTTGAAATAACAAAGTATCTCAAATGTTGAGCTGTCGGTCGAATTATCGAAAAATAGGTTCAAGTTCTGTGGAAAGTTTCTTGTAAAATTAGCGATAATTTTTTAATTTAATTTTAAGCTAACTGAGGTCAATTTAAATAGTTTAGTTAAAGTTAGGCGAAGTTTTAATATTTCTATATGAATCGAGCTGGAATTGTTTGATTAAATTAAATTAAATTGACTACATATATGAATCGACTAAATTGGCTAAATTATAATTAGTAATTACTCATTTAAAGTAGCTTAATTTAGTATCAAGGAATTGAAACATCGAACGATGTTTGAACTGAAGTCGAGAAAACGAATTTGATCATATGAATAAAATTTAAGCGAAAAGAGTAGCTCAATTATTGATATCGAATTGAAATCAGGTGATATTGTAAGCGGTAAGAGAGAACTTAACTTTGTACACATAAAGTAGCTGCATTTATCCTTCAAATATTAAGTGGAAAATTTGGTCAATTTTTGAGGGGTGAAAATTAGCAAGTACAGTATCCAAACATGTGAACATGTAGGTTTCAAATTAATTAGAACCAAAATTCTACTATATTTTACAATTAAATTTAAACAATAACTGTAGCTCAATTTTAAGTGATCGGTACCACCGCTCAAATAATAGTGCCAACATTTTTTCCAAAGTAATTGTGAAATTGTTAAATATTTAGTACACAATTTAAATTACATTCGCTTTATATTATTAAAGAAATTTTTGCTATTCTACATAGAACACATAATAGCAAACAAAGTTTCTTTAAAGCTACATCAATATACGTGTGGTTTGACTATATGAATTAATTCAATAGAAACCACGCGATTAGTAAGTTTCAAATTAATTTAAGCTAGGAGATTCGTCATTTTAAAATAAAATTTCATAATTTCATGCAGCCCAGATTGAAGAGACCGATATGTGCAGTTTCATCTGACCTATATTTGAAGAATTATTCTACTATTCTCTAGTAGCTCAATTATTTAATTATAAGACGTGTAGGTTAGGAATTAATTTGATCTAGAGCGAAAATTCAACTTTTTAAAGTAAATTCCCTACTTTAATTTTAAGCTAAAAATTAACTCATTTTTAAGTGTGAAATAATATTGGGAAATCAGCTTTCGAAAGATCGAGTTCTCAAGAATGGAACCTGTTGGTTCCAAATTAATTCCAAAAATTAATTTATGTTAGAATGGAAACTAAACGAGTTTCATTAAAATTTCATTTTCAATAAAATTTAAGCTAAAAAAGTAGCTCAATTTTTTATGAAAACTCACAATGGGGAATTGCACACATAAAATTATGCCTAACCTGATTGAAAATGTATTTTGCTATCCAATTTGTATTTGAAATAAGAGACTAGCTCAAATGTTGGACTATCGGTTGAATTATCGAAAAGAGAGGTTCAAGTTAAGTGAAACGTTACTTGTAAAGTTTTCAGCTAGAACGAAAATCCATAATTTTAAAATAGAATTTCTTAATTTAATTTTAAGCTAAATAGTTAGCTCAATTTTAAGTGATCTAAACTACTACTCAATGAGTTCATAAAACTAATTAATCACTTCAGTCAAATTAATTTATTCCGAATATTTTTCCGAGATTGGGAAATTTTTCCATAATATATTTTCCTAAATCTGATTTATAGTACAAATTAAGCATAGTTAATGGTTTTTCTGTATAGTATGTGCATGTATTCATGAGTTCCGCATTCACGAGAATTTGTTGTGCTTACGTCAACCTGGATTTTTCCACTCCAACTCTATTCAAACTAGAATATTCCACTTAAAATTTTGTCTTAACTGAGAAAAATGGTCCACTATATTTAACTGGAGATAAGATCATAAGCTAAGAGAGAAGTTTGATATTTAAAAAAATATAATATTGGCACTCTACTTCTTCCCGTCTACAAGCCATTATCTCGTCCGCATCTCTCGTATCTTTTTGTTTTGAAACATTCGTCCCTCGCTCGAAATCTACTAATCAAAACAACTGTTTTGTCTGCGACCTTTTAAAATAATACGTCTCTAAAATGTGTAAGCCGCGCGGCAGACATTCAATTTACAATACAAACGTATACGCACATACATATATCATTCACATAATTATCATAAAACAACAACAACTACAGCAATAAAAAAAAACTAAAATTATGTTACTAATCCACTAGTAAAAAATACTATTAATAATAAAATTTGAAAATAGACCTATCCGCACACAGAACCCATATCGCTTACTCTAAACATTTATAACAAAGTCTATGCCAATTTTACGTTTTTTTAAAAATATTCAGACATTAATCACATGTGTGTACTCGCATACACGTATGTGTGTATACGCGATTTTTGCTTTTCTAAAATAAATTAATTTGGCTTAAATTCAAGAGAGACACATACACACACAAACACACACGATATTATTTTAGTTTTAAATTTACATTACAAATGGGCAAAAGCGATTACATCTTGTATACATACATATTTTGGAAAGTACCACAATCACAACGCACTACACTCATGTAGTATATGTATGCGATAATAAATAAAAAAAATTAAAACCTATATAGATTAAGCTAATGTACCGTCTTAATTTAAATTTTATATCCTTGACCTTATCGCCGCGCGCGCAACTTTTTTTTTTTCAAATAATCAAAAAAAAAAAAGTTTAGAATGAAATTAAATTTACAAAACCAAAAAACTAAATCGACAACACGAATAAAACGCTTGAAAAGGAAATAGAAAAGATTTCAATTTTAAATCAAAACCAAATCGTATTGTATAGCAATATTGTGCGTGAAAGCTGACATCGCATTTTTAGGAAATTCTTATTATTTTGAATGAATGCTTGTGAAATAATGCGTTTGTTTATTTGCATAACTTTTTTTTTTGGTTTTGTTTCACATACTTTAGATGCCAGTTATGGAATATGACCGATAACGTTTTTTATTTTAACGTTCGAAATGCGGAGGAACGTTGCCACTTAAACAATGAAACAATGTTTCGTAAATTTCTGAACTTTATTTCTAGAAAGATGAATCGTAACTGACTTGATTTTTAATACAATTTTATTTAATTCGAATTTTAATGTTAATGATCGCTGATGGCGCAATTATAATTTGTCGTATCCAAAGTGGAATACGTGATATTTATCGCTGAAGGCGCAATTTAAAATTTAAGTTTAAGCAACAATTTGAAATTTAAGTTTAAGCAAGATACTTTAAGCAACTCTTTAATCGTTTTACATAATATGCTTGGGTTACAATTGTTTATTCCATTTACCTTAATATTTATAGGCACTAAAATATTGAGCTACTATATTAATTCAAAATTGGTAATAAAAGATTATTTTATCGATCAACTAAAATTGAGCTACTTTTCACTTTAATTTGAGCTATTTCAAAATGTCAATTTAATCTGGAAGTATTTTGTCGCATTCATATAAAACTATTTCGATTACATAAAAATGAGCTACTTTTTGCATTATTTAAAATTGATTTATGAAATATAGTAGAATTTTGTTTCTAATTAATTAAAAACCTACATGTTCATTACCGATTTTTACCCTTCAAAAATTGGTCAAATTTGACAGGTGGGCAAAAACAAGCAACCGTTTCCACTTAAAATGTACAGGCACATCAAAATGGAGCTACTTTATCTGTTCAAACTTAAGTTATCTCTTGTCGCTTACAACATTTCGTGATTTCAACTCGATTTTAAACCTTACTAAAATTGAGCTACTTTTTTAGCTTAAGTTTGAACTATGACCAAATCGATTTCTCCACTCTAAATCAATCTAATTTATCGATACTAAATTGAGCTACTTTAAATGAGCTAAAATCCAGATCTTCATTCATATATGTATGTAGAAATTAGGGTGTCAGCAAAAATTCAAATTCTGACATGACTGGGATTCTGGCATAATATTTCGAATATTTGATATGGCAAATTCTGGTGTGATTTATCGAATTCTGACATAAGATATAGAATTCTGACATCATAAATGCAAATTCTGATATTGTATATCTAATTCTGACATGAAATATATGAAATTCTAACATGAGATATCGGTTTGACACCAAAAGATTCAAATTCTGACATGGTATGTATGTATATCGAATTCTGATATGATTTATCAAATCCTGATATGAAATATCTCGTTCTGGTATAAAAATTCAAATTCTCACGTGACTCATCGAATTTTGACATAATACTTCGAATTCTGATATAATTTGCCGATTTCTGATGGATATATCAACTTAACTTTTACATTGAACGTTCAGCCAAGCAATCCAAAGGAAAGACCCCTATTGATTTTGACCTCTCTAAAATTGATAAACAATAAAAGATGTATTGATGTGAAACTGTTTCATAAGCTATATTCGAAAAAAATTATGAAAAAGAAATTATCTGACGATAATGATGGGGGTTCCGCACTACCGTCTTTCCAATTGCTATGATTTTCCGGTCAATATTGCACCCTAATATATAGAATCGCTCTATTTAATTTATTTCAAACTGATCAGTGACAAAACAATGCGCTTTTGCTTTGTTCAGCGACTTTACCGTGACCATTCACCAGGGTTGAGCTCTGATGACAAATTTTGCATACAGTAGCAGAACTTCCATCCATAATTGTATCGACAGTCAGAAGATAATATATCGCTCATACACACTAGACTCTACGTTGCGATGAAGAAACCTAAAGTTAATTGCTATAATCGTCCAGTTCTCCAACACTGCTAAAAAATTTCGAAACACCCTGTTTATATGTGAGGTGGTTGTTTTAATATTATC
The DNA here is from genome assembly GCA_963556165.1 of Tipula helvola. Lineage (NCBI taxonomy): Eukaryota > Metazoa > Arthropoda > Insecta > Diptera > Tipulidae > Tipula > Tipula helvola. The sequence goes on along the minus strand of OY744481.1, from coordinate 380,045,308 downwards.
TGTGTATATTATTTTTTTAAATAGACACACATAAGAAGATTTTTTTAATGTTACTTAAACAACAATAAAAATAAAAAATCTTGGCACAGAATTTAATTGTTATGTACTGGGTTCCATTTGGTCGTCGCTGCCGCGATACACAATATTCCATCCATGTGATGCATTTTTATGATATCAACATTTAATTCTTTGCCATTGTCATTTCGGTTGTGATTTGAAAAGCAACAGAAACAAGATATTGTGTGCATACCTATAGTTCGACTATATTTATATACAAACAACAGAATGGAATTTGTGACACAGATTTTGATCGGTTTAAATTATTAGATGATATGTATGTAAGGTGCAATGTACATTGAATAAAGTTAAGTGGGTATATATAGTATAGTTAATTCTGGAATTTGTGTGAAGGACATGTTACATACGACCAAATATTTGTCTTTTATCCGTCATCACGCAGTGGATCAAATATAAATTTCTAAAAATATCACCGTCGAGTATATAAATATATGTTTACGAACACACTCCACATTAAAATGTACATTATGTGGTGTACAATCAATATACATAAAAAATGTAAATTTCCGATATAAAATCCGATCAAAGACCGGAAACCGATTTTCATGTGTATATGTAACCAGATGGGAGGATATCAGTAATTTTGATCGGATTTATTAAACAGGAACATTAAAATTAAATACATACTATAATATGGGGACGTCATACCAGTGCTGACAACATTTTTTTACTTCACTGTACACATACTTGTTTGTACGTATATCCACATTGTAGCATGTAAAATATAAATCATGACTTAAAAATTACATTAAAGGTACATAAGTTAATTTAAATATTACTTAAAGCCTTTATATATGTAAGATAAATAACGGTAGAATTTTATTTTGTTCATTGCTCTTATCAATTTTGATCATTGATCTTAAACACTTGATTATGTTTAAAACAAAAATGTCGATTTTTTTCCCATTCATCGATCGATCTTTTCATCATTGTCCATCCATTCTTCGATCCACCAATAACAGTATGTTGATATGTATGTGAATTAAACCAAAAAAAAAAAAAAAAAAATCGCGATCAAGTGATCTAATTGTATATAATATTGTGCGATCGCGTTTTTTTTGGTTTTGAGTGAACAAGCTGTGTGCTCACTATCAGTAGTGAGAATTTTTTTGTTAATTTAATAATTTTGTTGTTGTTTTATTTTAAAATTAAATAAATCAATTTCAATATTTTCATTTTTTTTGTTTTTTTTTTAAATACCAATCCTAAGAAAGTACTTTTGAAAGAAAACAGAACACGATCATAAAGAGATACTACATATATATAAAAAATGTTTCAACACGTTGTATGGTGTGATTATATACGATGTGTACAAATTTCATACCTCCCCCGTTCACCAAATTGTTTAAAACAAAACAAAAACAGAGATGATCTTACTTATGTGAACATTATATGCACATTGTGTACAAAAAAAGACAACAAAAAATTTTTTTTTTTATATTTTAAATTAAATTTGAATACAGAACCGCGGTTCAATAAACTTTAAATTTTTTTGACTTAATTTTTGTTGTAATTCATTTCAAATGACTTAAAAAATTGCATGCAAATTTGATTTTAATCAATTTCGCTTTCATTTTTGTTAAATGAGTCGCGGACAAAATTCATGTGGCGCTACAAAATACATTTTGTATGTCCGACTTGTTTTGCTTATGTAGGAGTTGAGATTGCATTGGGATACTATACAGCTATATAAATTGATATGTTTGTGCGCGGATATAAAATTATTGAAAATATGATCAGACGTCTGGAATTAAAAATTTAAAAATTGGTTCTAGTGTGTTGCTTACGAAGCGATTAAACTACCGCTTGTATAGCTAAATCCGCCTAGGTAAGCCCTGATAACTTTTAGTCGAGCGTGCAAATACCAAAATCATTACAAAAGATAGAGGTCAGAAGGCCTTTAAAGTTAGCCGAAAGTAAAATGTCGATAATGCAGATTGCATTGAAGGCTTTTGCTTTTGTCAATATAGTCATGATTGGAAAACCCTTATTGTTTAAACTTGGTATAAAATCTGTCTCTCTGAATATCATGTCTGGAAATAAATTGCATCGATATGATTTCTCATAGTTATCGAAGCAATTCAGTTCAGTTGAGAAAATTTGATTTTCCAAAAAAATATTCGACACTTTGTATAAAATCATAGCCTCTAACAATTCTCGGAAAGTCGAATTTTTCCAGATTTTTTCCAGCTATTCATCTCCAGATGTGACATCTAGAAGTTGATTTTATACCAATTTTAAATATTTTCTGGATTCATCGGATTTCCCGATATTTTTGACGAGTAGAAAACCCTTCTTCCCTCCTTAGTATCGTAATCTGCATTATCAACATTTTACTTTTAACTGGAAACTTTCGGCTTACTTTAACAGGATCAAAAAGGCAACAAATCCAAAGGTCGTCTTGATAATTGACGGGTCTCGGTCGAAACGAAATATAGTTCAATACAGTATAAGGTACAAAACAGGATATTGCAAAATGAGACCAGGTGCAAAATAGTAATTTTGAATTTTAAAAAGCCCTATGTTTTGTATCTTAAGCCGTTTTATAGTATTCCATTTTGAATAGATGCCCATGCAATAACTAAAATGTAAAGGTTTGAAACGTCACAAAGTGATCAGAACTTCAGTTCGGAAGTTACTTGCACAGGTGAACTCATCTCAAGTCAACCCAATCTAACCTCCAACTCAACTCTCAAATTAATCACTAACTGAACCCCTCGATCAACCCCAACTCAACACCCTACCCGAACACAAATTTACCCCTAACTCTATTCCAAAAATCAACATGGTACTGCATGCGTACACAAACTCAAGCTAACTTCCATCTCAATCCTCAATGCAACTCCAAATAAATTCCCAACTGGGACCCTAGCTCAACATGGTTTGAAAAGCTACCAATACTCAACTCAACCCTTAACTCACCTCAAAATCAACGTCCAGCTCAATCAGCAAAAGGATATAAAAAAAAAATGTTAACGTGGATCGAAAACACGTGGTAATACCACGTGTTACCAAACACATGGTTTTTGGTTAATTTTTATGATAGATACCCGAACCTTGACTTACAAGTTCCAAAGGCTTTCCAATTATCCTTCTTGACCACGGAAACAGCTTGGCGAAAAAAAATTTCAAATCGGATAAGCAGTTCTCAAGATACCGTGAGTACAGACATCCAGAGAGGCAGTATTTTTTGTTGTTTTTGTTTAATTCAAGGACCTTAAAAATTTTGAGAAAAATGGTTTTGGAACAAAAAAAATTGTTTCATCATTTTTGATAAGCTTTCAATAACCGAAGTTAACTAGCAAACCATATCACCTCTAATAATTTCAGACAATTTACACAGCTGGCAATTATTCTGAACCCTTACTTACCTGGGTGCACACCTAATCTGCAAATCAAGCAGTGCTCTGGATGTCATATGGAACAGGAGTTTATACATTGAATGGGGTTGACAATAAACCCAAATAAGACAACTTATGAGTTTAAATCTTTTTGAATTCGTTTGAAAGTCGGGATTCCGAATGGTCGAACTAGTTGTTTCAAACTTCAAAGCAATAACGAATTTCGGAAAGTTTCTATAAAATTTATACTAATTTAAATCAAAGCCTCAAAATTAAATCGGAAACTTTAGGAAATCGATTAATATGAATTCAGGATTACGAGTACATTTCGGATGAAAATCAAACCTTGCTTGAACGAAACTCTCCAAATACACCAAACATTTTGAAGCGCCAATAAAAATGAATTGAAAACTTCTCACAATTCTTTAAAATTCACCAAAATTCAACGTTTCAAAACGTCCAAATTTTTGATGCCCAATCATTTAAAATTTGGTATGAAATCTATATACCTGAGAATTTAAAGATTCATATTTTCAAAAATAAATCCCATAATTTTGGGAAATGCAAATTTAAATTTTAAAAACAATTCTCTAAAATCTAATCAAATTTTCAAAATTTGAAAAACACTAAATTTTGAAAGCTTCATCGAAATTCGAAATGTCATAAAATCTAACATTTCGACCAGAATTCGAAAAATAAATATTAGACGATCACCAAAAATTTTCAAAAGTCAATAGCCAGTATTCAAATTTTAAAAATTGTTCGAATTCTACTGAACTTCGTAGAAATTCAACGTTTCCAATTTAAACAAAATTCCAGTGTTCAATTCGTAAATTTATTTTAAAATTCATAATTTCATTAGTAAAATTTCTCTAATTCAACAATTAAATTATTCTAACAATTTTGAGAATTCGGATTTAAATTTTGAAAATATAAAGTTTTTCAATTTTCGAAAATCCAACCGAAATCAGAATTTCATGTTGCAAATTAAAATTCGCAAAATTCTATAAAACAAAATCAAATTTTAGAAAATCTACGAATTCCGTTTTCGATTTATAGAATACTCATTCATTTTGCTGTCTCTTCATTTAGAGTGAATTTTTATCGACACAAAATTTTCAAAATTCCAAAAATTTTGAACGAATTCGGAAAATCACCATACGAGATTTCTAACATCCTAAATTATTGAGAAGCTTAAAATTCGCAACATAGTCGAAATTTGACACGGCAAAACATTGGAATTCAGAATTTCACAAACTTGAAACTCAAAATTCTACCAACTTCCACCAAAATTCTAGCAAATTTTTAAAATCTAAAAATGCAAAAATTTGAAATTTGTAATGAAATTTAAAAATTCTTAAAATTTATGGATTCAGATTTTCAAATGACAGCCGAAACTTGAAAATTCCACCGAGATTATTTAGGATTCACCTATTATGTCATTGAAAAAAAAAAATGTTTTAATCGTTTGAAAATGAAATTTAATGAATTCTTCTAAGATCTGCTCGAACAAGACAGTCTTGGTTTAAAACATGTAGGATTTTTAGCCGATAGCCAACCCTCGAAAATGATCTACATATTCAAAAATGAAGAAATTTATCAGTTAAATTTGCAAAAGCTTTAATATTAAATTTAAAGTAAAATCGAATCAAAACTTTAAAAAAAATTCGCCAATCTATTAAACCACCAACCATTTTAAGAAATTAGTTCTTTTCAGATCAATTACATAGGTACTGTCCATAGTATTTGTAGTTCCATTAGGCTCTATAAACCAGTGAGATGTTCGGACAGCGAAGTAGACATTTATAACAATTTAATTCATCAACAAGCGTCACAATTCGCTATTTTACACATAAAATTGTCTTCATATTCTGAGTAGGATTGGATCCACTGTTGATGTGAAATGGACCGATAATTTAAAATTAGATTTTTATATCTAATGTCCTATTCACTGAATCACCGTCGAATAATTTTGACGTCATAACGTCTTACACCGTATGTTCAGATAGTGAGTGACATGAAATTTTGCCTTTGGTCGAGGGCGGGTTCCCTACTAAATCTTGGTTTTCAAAAGAGCCTGGTTTTCAAAAAGCTGATTTTTAAGGCTGAAATAAGAATCCAATAATCGAAGACTCGAGTGCGTTCGAATCGAATTCGCAAATAGCCTCCCTGGTTTTTAAAAAGCCTGGTTTTCCAAGATTATACAAAATTTTTATTTTTTTTAAATTTTACATTAATCCACGGAAACAATAAATAAATAAAAATAACATTTCACGTATATTATAAAACTAAATAATAAATAAAGCGAAAAATTATTTATACAGGTCGAGATTATAGGCAATAATTTGGAGATAATCCACTTTGCCTGAAGTATCTCGGCTGTTCATTATATTGAAAAATTCTTTATTTCTAATTTGTAATTTTCTTTTGATTGGCATTGATACGCCTGCTCTCATTTGGGCTATTTTCGTTTTACCCATTATGTACTCTTTCCCCAATTCCGATATTAGTTTATAAACGCCGATGTGGGATTTACCTACTACCACCTTTAGCCTTCGATGCCATTCTTTCACAGAATTTTGTGTCCTAGGTAAGTTTTCTTGGGAATTATCCCAAATTGACCAGAAATTAGGTGAGTACGGCGGTCTTGATGCTAAGTATATTTAATCTTTCTCGAGGATTTCCTGTTAAATAATTTATTTTGAACCATTTGCCAATACGTCAAGCATCCGGGTCGATTTTTATTTTTAGTTCCCTGTAATATCCTAATAGGTCTTCCGCTGGTAAAAAAGCTAAACTTTTCAACATTCTCATCTGTAGTACTTCACAGCACAGCCTTGTTTCTGTACCTGTCTCCAAATTATCTGCCCGAAGTGAAACAAGCAGCCTTAAAGGTTTAGTTTCGGGGAAAAATGCTTTAAAGCTTTAACACTCGTCTTTTCGAAATCCGATATCACCAATTTTGGATTTAATTTTATTTCCCAATTGCATGCCTATCTGCATACTTCGTAGAAGAATTCGAAGTATGCCGCTTCACTTTTACTGCTCATTATTCCGAACACCAAAGGCACAGTCTCCGTGAATGTTTTTCCGGGTATAATGAACAATTGATGCATAAACACTGGAATTACATCAAAGGTTCCGTCCATGAGCCAACATTCTGCGTCTGCCAATAATTTCAAACTCGAAGGTGTTGCTAATACTATAATAACTTGATCTCCAAAATCCTTTATAGATAGAACAAAAGGTTCTCCTTCGATATATTGGAGCTCCTCTGGAATGTTTATATTTTTAATACTATCCGGTATAACGGTACGTCTTATACGCGTTATTTTCTGTTGTTGTGTCTGGTTTGTTGGCAAATAAATACGTGTTTCTGCACTACACTCAATAACGCTATTTCTAATAATCTGTGACGGCCGTAGAACTGAATTTTTCGCTGCCTCTTTCAAATTTGTGTTGACTTCGGAAATCGATTTATCTTATGCCGAGGAGTCATGGCTATGGTTTGAAGGTCCTTTTTAATGACATGCTTCTCTTCAACTTCTTTCGTCACCACTCTTCCTTTGCACAAAAGAGTCTTTCTCTCGGCACACGCCCACTGATACGTTTCTTTTCTTTTCCCCGAATGGTACGCATAACCCTGAAAAATTAATTTGGGTTTCCCCTTATTCGCCAAAATAATTTTCATTTTAAATTTATTTAAACACACTTTATCACTTGTTTATCATACTTTAGTAAAAAATAGTAAATCCCAGGTTTAAGAAAATACTTGTAAAATGGTTGATGATGTAATCACTTAAGTAACTAGAATTTCATGCGAGAAGTACAAATAAAATAAACATAATATAAAATTCGGTTATTCCCTGCTAATAGCATTGTGTTTCCCCGAAATCGGTTTAAAGTAAAAATGTAAAAGATATGTATGTTTTCAACTTAATTTTGATATTGTTTTCTTCCCCGTTGTACATCCGGTAAATCCCCGCAAATTTTTACCGGCCCGAATTAATAAAAATAAATCGGTTTAAAAAAAAACAGAATTTTGAAAACCAGGATTTTAAAAACAAGGCTTTTGAAAACCAAGGCTTTTGAAAACCAGGCTTTTGAAAGCCAGGCATTTGAAAACCAGGCTTTTGAAAACCAGGCTTACATAGTAGACCCGTCGAGGGCAATTATTCATCTACAATTAGCATTACCTTTAATTTAAAAGTTGCTTAGTTTGGTCCTTAGGCTTCATGACTCACGCATAATTTTATCGCAATGATGTCTTCAGGCGGCGAGGAAAGCCCAAAACAATAAACCATTGTAGCGACAGAATGGCTCATCCGATCAGAGCAATTCTGGTGTCCATTTTTGCGTAAAGAAACAGTGGCGGGTAATTAATTTTAAATTATGTTAATAAATTTATTCAGCCTATCATCATTCTTACTGCGTATAAACGTAATCACGTAAAACAACTACGGCCGAGTATACGACACAGCTTATTCCGAATTTTTTGAAGGATTTCAAAAATGTAGTCTCCCACTTTGGACAGGAAAAATGCTCGTTTTCTGTTACATCAAACTGGAAAAATGATGAAATTATTGTAGCCACTGATTTTATTTGGGCAAATTACACGACTTTAGTGTTGTTATATTTTTCCTTTCCTTAGGTCGACTAGCACTTATAGCTGTATATGACCTAACAATATTTATATAAACGGTTAATCCAGAATCTTCTAGAAAGAAGCCATGGACGTCCCGAGTACAACTTTAATTTCACTGAGTCGCAGTTTGTGACACCTTCACGCAGTACCCGGGACCACCAATTTAATAAAGATGTTAACTGTTTGGGATATATGTATATTGCGACTACACGACTTTATTGAATGACGTTACACGATATAATGGAAAATTTAATTTAGTACAAGCGATAAAAAGTTAGTGTGTTATACATTTAAAAATGAAAATAGGATATTGGAGTATAACAGTTAACAAAATTTCAAAATTCAAAAACCCATAAAGTTTGTTCTAAATTAGTCGTAATTGTGTTTTTTGTAATTTTAAATATCAAACATCAACAATTTTAACTAAGAAAAAAATAAATTTCGAAACAAAAATATTTTTTGTTATTTTCGCAAAATGTCACCTAAAACTCTATACGAAGTAGTTTTCCTCGTTGTGTCTCGGCTATTTATGCATATTTTTTTAGTACAAAAAAATATTTAGGCTCACTTTACAGTGTGACATGGTTTTATAGAGGTATTTGGCAGATTTTAGTATTCAGTGAAAACGAATAGACAAACAAACACACATCAATTCTACTTAATAAAAAAAAAAAATAAAATAAAACGTCATCTTAACACTTACGAAATTGTTTGATTTTATTTGGGTCACCACAAAAGTTGGCCGCGACAAGCCAAAAAAAAACGAAACTAAAATTATCCTCCTTGCAACATTTTGTTTTGATCTCAACTATGTCTCTTCCTCTCTCTCTTCGTCGGCCGTACAAATACTTTGTACCGCACAAGAATATTATACATAGTAAAATTTATATTTAAATAAGAAATTAAATTCATCGTTTCACACATCTTAAATAAGCGAAAAGTCATCATCCTCTGCATAATTATATCATCATAGCATTTAAGCTGTTCTGTATATTGTACATATGTAAGAGTGCGCGCAGATACAATCCCGGAAAATAATTTTTAATTTAATTTTTTTTTTTTTACTTTTATTTTTTATGTATATGTATGTGAGTTATTTATTTATTTAATTTTTGACATGATGCCAAAAAAAAAATGTAAAAATTTAATAATTTTCTCTAAATTAAAAAAAAAATGTGGTTGGAATTAAGCAAATTTTCTTTGTAGGTAATGGCAGATTTTTAATGCAAAAGTAGGATAAGATTAGAAAATAATTTTGTTCGCATTACGCGTTTGCAGTAAGGAAGTAATTTTCACTATAAAAACTTAAGACGTTGAACTGCATGTATGTGAGCGATCTAGAAAATGAAATCATGAAGGCTACTTCCTTAATTATAATATTCCGCGCCGATTAATTTTACGATACACTTACGATGATAATCATCGATAAGATCTAAAAATATATTGCATCTGGAAGATAAATCGTTAATCGATGAATATACGCATAAGACAAACGAGATAAGATGCTAAATTAAATTAAAATGTTATACGTTGAAATATCGTGTACATTTTAAATTCGTATTCAATTTCAAGGCCAGTTATCAGTTATCAGTGTTTTTGTTGTGTATGAGCAAAAACATTTTTTTTTGTCTTCTTGCTATACGCTTTTCTTATTCTTATTTAATTGTTTTTTGTTTTTATAATTAATTTTAATTAAAATTGATTATTTTTTTTGTATGCACAAAAGGATATATTTCGTGAATTCGTTGAATGCGAATGGACCGGGCGGTGTTATTGATCGTGTTTTTATTTTTTTTTTTGTTAATTTTCTGGTTATTTTCAAGAATTGGGCACTCAACACCATGTAATTTGATCAATTTGTAATTAATTAACGTTTTTACTGGTTAAATATATTCCACAAAACCATCTTACCATTTTTAAATTAATTAAATCGTTAAATGGTTTTGTTGTTGCTAAATTTGTACTAAATTTTAATGTACACTAGTGTTTTAGTACTTAAACGCAATATGTATTAAATTGTTTCCTAGAATCCATCTACTCGTTGAATAATTTGATGTTTGACATATAATAATGCAGTTTTGTGTTTTATAGTGCTTTTGTGGAAATAATGTCATAATATGTTCTGTGCAAATTTATAAATTGTTTAATTTTGTTATGTAGTGTTCTATTTAATGGAATTTTAGGTTAACATGGTATATTTTGTTGAAATAAATAACTTGTGGCGTTCTTGTTTTCAAATTTTTCGAGTGAAAAAAATCGGTCGTGTAAAGTGACGAGTAACATGGCATATGATTGTGACAAACCTCAAAACTTGTATAGAAAATCCGTTTTATGCAGGTTTTTAGTTTTTATCATGTGTGAAACGATCTAAATACATTTCTGTTTCTAAATCGGTAAGTTGGAACATTGGCGATCGATAAGATTTTTTTTACTTATTAGAAGTATTTAAAGGTGAACTAAATTACTGAAATTATTGGAGTAATTTTATGGAGGGCAGGTTTAAGCTTTTTCTAGGGTATATCTTCTCCCTTTGATAAGCATTTTTAAAGTCATTGTTATTTGAACTTTATAAGACCAGGCAGCCATATGTTGGTCGTATTTAGATATTCAGGCTTGTTTTGGTGGTATTTAGATAGTTTCGAAATTGATTGGATCACATAATTACTGTATGTGAACGGAAATTGGAGATTAAAGGGTTGGTTTGGGTGTTGAATTGGTGGCATTGGAGATTGCATTGGGCTTAATTTTGTGTTTGAAGTAGAGATTGAATTGGGGTTTAGTTTTAGATTAAGGGGTAGAATAGCGTTGAGTAAGGGATTAAAGGGTTCAGTTGATTTGGGAGTTGAGTTAGAGACTAAAGTGAGTTGTATTGAGATGAATTCCCGTATTCAAGTAATTTTCCTGGTGAAATTGCAGCCATTTACATTTTGATTCCTGCTACAGGTTTACGTCTGGCAATATTGAGTTGAATGTGAAGATTGGCGTTTAAGAAACCTTAACGTGCAAAACTTTCTTGAAAAATCGATTTTAGTGCAACTAACTACTGCTCCATGAACAAATTGGAATACTAGAGCAAGTAGACGGCATGGTGCACGTTATTCGATTCGCTTCGAGTCTTTGGATAAAAGGCGATGATATACACTCCAAAGCAAAAATTTCCGAAACTCAATCCAAATTTTTTAGGACCTACCAGCTTGATCTAAACGATCTTGCCCGAATGGAGGTAGCCGTCTGTCGGAAAGAGCCAGGTATGTTCTAGCCGTAATGAGGAAGTTTCGAAATTAGTCAGAGCAAATCAATTCTGTATGTGAATGAGCCGGGCGATTCCGGTGTATCTGCTTTAACTGATCCTATCCATCTTATAGGTAATATCAAAGGAGTCTGGAAAAAGTGTTCGTATTTCCTAGTGTTTACATTTTTCCCCTATCTCATCCAGCTTAGCAGATTGACTTGACTCGTTCAATTTACGGAACTCCTTCAAGACCAAAGTTATTGAAATCCTGCTAAAAATTACCAAACATTTTGCTTGCCCAAAAAACGGCTTGACCGATTTGGATTTTTTTTTCGCCTATCGATTTCTATGAATTAGAAAGCGTTTTTAACCTGCACGTCAAGACGTTCGGCTATCTGACATACGAATTGGTCCAAAACATGTATAGCGGTTATATTTAGAAGGTTGCAGAAGGTCTGAATTTGAACGGATAATAAGTTAAACTAGTCTTTGGTGTTAATGTCCTCGTTTAAAAATTATTCATCTGTAAAAAAAACGTAAGATATAGATACACCAACCAATTCACCCACGCTCCATTTATTTATCCATTGATTCAATCGATGATTGATTGGTTATTTTGATAGACTTTTCGCTAATAGACAAGCAAACATTTCGCATCTAAATTTGATTGAATAAAATAATTTATAACCATAATTACAATTTCACCGGTAACTGGTTTTTTTATGTTGCTGTGAATATAGTTTTTTATGAAAGAGCGCATAAACCGTAAAAAAATCATTTACATGGGAATTAAATAAAAAAAAAATAAAAATTCCGGCAATAAATTATACGTAACTAATTGATTTTAGGAATGATTGGAATTTGTGCTTGAATATTATGTGCCATCGGGCTTTTTTTGCAACATACATAGTTATATGATTTTTTTGAATTGACGTGAAATCACATTTCAGGCGTGTCTCATATTCTCATGTGTACATAAAAACATATCATTCGATTCAACATAAAACCTTTATATTAATAAATCACTGTCTATCATCTAGCGTCATCAGCATAAATGGTTTATATGTATCATGTAGCGCGCAGAATTTATTTTTTACATCAAATATTTTGATTAAAAATTTCGGTATTGTTTGCTTTTTATCGACGATCTTTAAGATTTGTTTTTTATTCGTTTTAAGTTTCTTTGAATTTTTTATTTTTTTTAAAACCAAGTGTAAGGGCGATACAGTGCGGGCGATAAATCACACCTAAAATACTTCAAATTGGTACACACACAATTTTATTGTACACACTTTACATATTGTTGAAAATGAAAGATTAATCAGAATGTGCTGACTTGTGAAATATGTATGTAAATATGGGATTGTATCCATTTCATATATTATGTACAATGTAAACTATGTATCTAAGACATTAAATAGGCAAATTAAATCTTAACACAACAACATATTATTTTTTATATACATACATAAACATCAAAGGTTGATTAGTGTCTCACCTTTTAATAAATTATAGCGTTCACCTGTTTGAACTATATAATACACCTACTTGTGGTGAAAAATATATAAACATCCTATGCTACGTGTATAATTGCAAACTTAATATTTAAGACTTTTAATTTTTATTTTTTTTCAGTTTTTGTCTTATGAAATGATTCTGTGGGGTCTTTGTAATTTTTTTTATTCCGTTTAGTGTGTTTTTTTATTTTATTTATGTTGGGCGGTACATCCATTAGATTATCAATTTCATTAAGCATTTCATGGTGAGTGGCTCAAATTTGGGACTGATTTTAATATGAGATTTAATTACTAACTAAAAGGGTCAATCACTGAATGCGTGGACTTGTTTTTTATTAAGGACTCTCTTTGAAAGCGATTTCTTAATTTACACAACTCGTTCACATTTAAAAAAAAAATTAAGTTAACAAATAATTATTCTATATGCAAGAATCTAAATTCTCATTTGAACTCTGAGTTTCTTATATCTAGACTCAAAATTTTGTACAATACCTATACAATTTAAATTCGTCTAAGTGTCAGCTAAACCCATTTTTTATTGCTTGAAAAGTATATTCATAGAAAGCAGGATTTAAAATAATCAAACAAATACATTCCAAGTTCTTGAAATACTTCGTTTACATTTGAATTGTAATACGTTGCCTCAGGGCTTATTAAACCACTGTGGGGTCTTTTATATAGATAATTATTAAGCAATTATTAATATTTTTGTACAATGCCACCACACTGAATTTAGAAATGTAACAAACTAACACTTAATAATTTTTCCCGACAAAACTAATCAATTTCAAATTTTCTAATTTTCAGATTTCTCAAATTTTCTATTTTCAAACACTTCCATAAAATCCAGAGTTCAATCTTCCACATTGTTTAATGTTACGACTATCAAAATTCCCAATTGTGTATATCCAAATAACTAAATTTTCAATTTGAATTTGCTTGAAAATCAAGTTTTGGGCCAATATTTTGGGTAAGTGCGAGCAACAGTTGTTATGAAACAAATCGCGTTAAGCCCATTTTGGTGGACAATATAATTTCTGTTTAATAAATAAAAATTCTCTCAGCACTGTTCTGTATTTTCTTTAAAATATTGTAATATTAATCAAATTCCATAAATTCTGTAAATTTTGTAGATTCATTATCCTTAAATTCTGGGAACTTCAGAAATTCTATTAAAAAAATCTTTAAATTCTGGCAATTATTAAAAATTTAAAAGTTCTACAATTTCTGTTATTTTTTTTAAATTCTGTAAATAATACATATTTCAGAATTTTTTTTGGTTCTGATAAATCCTTAGCTTCGGTAAATCCTGTAAACTTGAAAATAATTTATAAAATTCTAACAATTCTCTAAAGTTTACACATTTGATAAATTGTCTAAATTTTGTAAATTGTATTTACTATATTTAACGCCATAAAATTGTTTATATGTCGATTTTGATAAAAATTGGTGAGGGGGGGGGGGCTGGTTTCGAGTGCCAGGAAGCTATTGCGACTAGTCTTGATTTCAGGGAAATTCGTTTAAGGGGTCATTCAGTGGGGCCCGGGTTCCATTTTTCTTAAAAAAAATCCAATTATTGCAGTTGCGTTGTTTTTTATTGCTTTCTTGTTTTGTGACCGTTGTTATCAATGTGATTTTTGCAAAATAGCCTAATGGGATCTGGAAAATGGCCAGTTTGAATGGAACTTAGTCATTTCTCAATCGATAGAGATAAAAATCGGTTTGTATGATGAAAATGGGATTCCAATATGAGTTCCAAATGTGGTTCTGGAAAATGGCCAATTTAAATGGAATTACGCTATTTCTCAACCGATTGGGATGAAACTCAGTGTTTACGATGAAAATGAGATTCTAATATGAGTTCCTGATATGGTTCTAGAAAATGCCCAATTTGAATGGTAGGTACTAAGCCACTTTTCAACCGATTTGGATAAGACTTGGTTTGTATGATGAAAATGAAATGTCAAAATGAGTTCTCGAGTGTGGCTCTAGAAAATTTCCAGTTTGGATGAAATTACGCCATTTTTTATTCGATTTAGATGAAACACGGTGTGTTTGATGAAAATGAGACTCTAACATGAGGTCCTGTTATTATTTTGAAAATTACTAATTTAAATGGGAGTCTGCATTTCTCAACTGATCGGGATGAAACTTGAATTTATATAATGTCAATGGAATTCCAATATGAGTTCCAAATATACTTCTGGAAACTGGCTTATTTTATTTTGTTTCTATGATTAAAATTTGATTTCAGTATGAATTTCGGATGTGGTTCTAAAAATTGGAACTAACTCAGTTCTTCACAGATTGGCATAAAACTCGTTCTAGAAATTAACTTACCAATTTAAAAAGGCTTGTAATGGCAATTTCGATGGAGTTAAGAAATTCAGACGTGAATTGGAGCGCCTCTTCTGGCTGATCTTTGACTGAATCATAGCTTTTATATACTTTGGAATCTCCATACAGGAGATCCTCCGGTAATTTTATTTCATCAAACTGGTTAACCGGAAGTTTCCCGCCTCCCAATTGCAACAAATAATTTTCGAATTCTATCTGTTCGACATCGACACGCATATTACCCACAAGTGAAAATGAATTGAAGTGTCTCCAGAGGTTACTTCGTTTAATTGATGGACCCAGCAGCACATTTTGGTTGGCTCGTGCTTAAACGAGCAAGCATTGATGAAAGTCACCTCTCAGGACCATAATCTTTTCTCCAAATTGCAAATTAGAATTTCCAATTTTGCGCAATAGTTGATCCATGTTGTCCAGTCCATATTTTGGTGGCATAGGCGCTTCATCCATTAAAATAACGTGAACTTTTGCAAGTTTGGCTTGTTGTTGTTTTGGATTCAGATGTCAATGGTACTTTGGTGGTCAATGGTACACTTGACGACTTATAGATAAAAGTCTTGCTTGGGCCAAGCATCTCGTACATGCGTCTGCCAAGAGTAGTTGAATATCGATGTTGTAGACTTGTTCGTTTAGCTGGTTCTCATAGTCGTTAATATTGTCCATACCGAATCGTTCCACCCAGAAGCGGAAATTTCTGCCTTCTGTTGCTTGTGTGCGATTCCTTCTTCGTCAGACTTGCCAGTTTATCTGACTTCTTCGATAAAATCTTCACACAACCCTTGTTTAAACATCTCCCATAGGCGTATTGGGTTTTCGGGAGAACCAAGGGTCAGGATCTGTACGAACAACTTTCTCGTTACTTTTGACATTTTTCACACAGAAGATTCCTGCAAACCTTCTATCCACTGTTGATCGTCGTATACGAGTCCTTGGGCAAGACAGGCTTGCTTGTATGTCGCATGTTATGTCGCTTACAGATTTATTCACTAAATCAAAGAGAAATTCTATTGGTTATCTAATTTAAATGTAGGTGATAGGTTTGGGTGGCGGTCTACTATTGTTAAATATCACGATGAAAGTACGATTAGTTTTTGTGTGGTCAATATTTGGTGTGCAGAACTCTGTGGCCGACCAATCTTCCTCATTATCGCTATGGCGATATATAAAAAGTTGTTCTTTTTCGCGGGGCACCGTCGCGATAGTCTTCCATCATCGTTCACCATAGATCCCAAATTTTAAATGAAGAAACAAAAAAATTGAATTCGAAATTAAAATGTTTATACATTTTACATTCATATTTTAAATTCCTCAGGCTATACCTGCTCAGGCATGGTTCTATTTTAATGATTTGAGATTTAATGTAATAATATATTTTGCAAAGCACATACTATCCTAGAGCTAGAGATAAAATGTTGTAAACTAATTTAAAATTCATATTATGTGCCATATTAATGGTCATAAAATACGTATACAATCTGATGCTATTTCTATATGCACGTGTTTTCATAAAAATTAAATCTCATTATCTTATCTCTCACTAATGTGTGTATTTATTCCAAAGAAGTTTTAATTACATTAAATAATCATAAAACCTTTTAAACAATTTTATTTATCTCTTACCTACATAATTTTACGACTCATACATATCCCAAGATATGTAGTTAAGTATTATCATTTACATAATTGTAGATAATGTACACGAGAATATAATACAGATTTACCTATTAAGGTGAGAAGACGATAATTGGCCAATTCTTACATTCGAAGGAGGAAACATTATCACATTCTTCTAGAAACATACTGACCTTCTAAATTATTACCAATCCAATGTGTACGTACACCTAATTTGTGTTTTTCGCCAAAAAAAAAAAAATGTTTATACGGTACGTGCTTTGAATTCGTAGTTAAGAGCTTGTGATTTTATACATGTTATATTATGAACAAACATTGCTTAGAATATGTTCACACTAAAGTTGAGACAACACAAAAATTATTGGGGCAAAGTGTAACTGCTGCAGGAGAACTTTCCATTTTAAGAGTAAAACATCCTGAATCGTTAGAACCTAGTTCGTGGTAATTAGTGTTCATGAAAGAAATTAATGCTATAGTCCAGAAACTGAGAAAACAGAAAAAATAATTCGAAAACTGCGCCTGAAAGATGGTGCAAAAATACAAAAATGAAAAAAGGTTTTCAGTGAAACCCAGAAAAATTTACTTAAATACCATTGAAATATGACACTATAACGAATTAGCCGAGACAAATAATTTCCGAATTGAACAACATATTTAGTTGGTTTAATACCGTGAAGTACATCTTGCTTACTACTACTATTCCTGCACTTACATCTAAATTTTGTTAAATGCCAGAATTGAATTAAATCTAATTTGCTGAAACTTAGTGCTTTTACTTTTAGTGATGAAGAAATTTTGGATCGCTGCGATCCAGGGCAATCCAAGGCAATTTTGATCGCTGTATGAATTTTGATGATGAAGTTACATTACTAAATTTCAAAGTACCCGTACTATATTTACCCACCTTTGTACAGGTACAAATGTACCTGTACAAATTTTAATAAATAATAGTGAATATGGCGGGAAACTGTGAAACTACGGTGGACGTATGTGTCTAACGTTCAACAAGAAGAAAACTTAAGTAGATACGTTTTGTATTATTCAAGTGACGCTACTAGATTTAAGCTGGAATAATTTGATCTTTTCTTTTTTTTTTTGATGACTCTAAGATGTTTAGTTTGTATATGTACAAGACACAATTTCGGTTTGAATTAATTCGAACAACGCTTATAGCAATAAAAAAAGTTTTATATAATTTTTACTAAAACTGCGATATAAATCTGAATACTAATTACTGAAGTTTGATTGAAATTTGATCGTAAATTGATTCCGAAAATAGTCAGTCAGAGTTGTTTGCTAAGTAGCTAAATGGTTTGAAATTTTCCGTCGCAATTTATATATAAATTTGAATCAGGTTTGAATCAAATTTCGTAAAAGTTGGATTAGAATTTTTTTTTTTTTGAAAATAACTTACAAATTTGAGCTAGATTGATCAATATTTTAAATGTACATTACGTGTTGAAAACGTTGATTGTGCACTATTAGGCTCGGAATTTGCCTAAATTTTGGTTCTTCAGTATATTATTACAATTACACGTTGAAGTTTAAATGTAGATTACCCGAACTTCAAATCCAAAAATTAAAGCAATTTGATTAAAAAATTCGAAAAATGGTCTAACGACTATGTTTTAGATTCAAATACTCACCCTGTATGTACGAGAATATGGTACAATTTATAGTTTAAAACTCGATTTTAATTGATTCAAACATTGCTTAAACTGCGATATAAATCCAAATAATAATTACTGAAGTTTGATTGAAATTTGATTGTAAATTGATTCCAAAAATAGTCAGTTAGAGTTGCTTGCTAATTGTCTAAACGGTTTGAATTTTTCTGTCATTATTGATTTGTAAATTTCAATCTAGTTTGAATCAAACTTCATAAAAGTTGAACTCGAAAATAAAAAATTTAAAAACATTATTTTATTTTTCATTTTCAGTTCAAAAGTTTAGAGAAATTTGACCAAAAAAATTCATGAATTATCAAAGCCTTGACCATTCTGCTTATTAAAATTTCAGTGAAATTTATTTTCGAGAGAAATGTACTTTTTCAACTGATTCACCCTGTATTCACGAGTATATGCCACAATTTATAGTTACATTAAGAAAATTCGGTTTGAATTGATTCGAACATGCTTATAGCAATAAAAACACACTGTGACATAAATCTGAAAAGTAATTAATGAAGTTTGATTGAAATTTGATTCCAAAAATATTCAATTAGAGTCGTTTCCTAAGCACCCAAATGGTCTGCACTCTTCTGTCGTCATTATATGTAAATTTGAATCAGGTTTGAATCAAATTTCATAAAAGTTGAATCAGAACTTGAAAACGAAAAAAATTAATAAATACTTATTGTATTAGTTTCAGAATTTGAGTAAATTTTGGTTCGGCATTTTTCATTTCAAACTCAAAACAAAAGTTTAGTGCTCTAAATTTGATCAAAAAAAAAAGTGTAAGTGGAATTATCAAATTCTTAACAACAATGCTTTAGATTCAAGCAGATTATATTCATTAAAGTTTGAGTGAAATTGGTCATGGGCAATTCAAAATTTATTCGAATTTGACCAATAACTTGATTGATATTTGTAATAAATGCTAAATCATGATAGGTAATGAATTTTGTATAAAGGTAAATCTATGTTGTATTGAACTTTTGAGTTTGAATACAATTTGATGAATTTGGATTCAAAATGAACAATTAACAATTGGAAAGAGAATTTTAAAATGATTTGTGTTTGAAATTCGTGTAAATTTGTTATTCCGTTTTAAACTAGAAATAAGCGTTGAAGTTTAAATGAAATTTGACTCTTATTCAAATAAAATTTGATGAAAATTCAATAGACATTTGTTATCAGTTTTTTTTTAGAACTTTGATAAAACTTGAACTTTGACTTAAAAATCCTAAACCTGACTTTATAGGGCTGCCATAACCAGCTTTAGTAGCTTGTAGTAAGAATTTTAAGCAAAGGTTTAAAACGCAAGAACACTTGGACTCGAATTCCGATTTTTACTTTAATTTCAAAATTAAGTTGAAAGGCGCATTGAAATGTTTATTCAACAAGATCAACAAAATCAACTTCCCAAAGGAACCAGTAGCTGAACCTGAATTTATAACCTAATATTTATTGAAATTTCTATTTAGAATTTGAATTAGTTTGAATGATTGATTGTGTTGAACGAAATTTACTATTAAACGCTGTAGGAAGTCTCTGAGATTTCCACAATGCTGGAAAATAAAATTCCCAATTTTAAGATTTTTTTTTTTTTAATTTTAAAGAACCGTTAAATTTTCAAAACCTGTGTCTGAACGGTTTTTAATTTAATTTCATAAACTAAAATTATAGCAGAGCACGTTAATTTTAATGTATATAAAAACCAAACTAAAGCGTAATATTACACCTTGAGTATAAAATTTTATGTTACATCATGTTGTTGTGGCCAAGGTGTGTCTATACCTCAAATTAAAAAAAAAAAAAAAAAAAAATGTTATGTAAGTTATACAGAAACTCTTAAAAACTATTATCATTATTTTTGTCATATATTCAGCCGTGTTTGAGAATTTTCCCTTTTCGTTTTTTTTTGTGAACGTATTACACCATCGTCCGTCCGTCCGTCTGTTCGCTCTGGATACCGAAATCATAATTTATTATAAGTACTTATCATTTTATGAAATCTGATTTGTAGCATAATATTTTCTTCTCAGCAATTGAATTTGGTGGTGTTATATCGAATTTGCGAATTTGAGACCACCCGGCCACCTTCCCCCACACAACATAACAATTGTCTCTTTAATCAAATTTTTAGATATCATTTAATGAAATTTAATATATAAGTTGTATGCCTTTTGTTTATGCTACTCAATTTATATTAAATTGAAAGCAGCATCTTATCATCAAGCGCATTCTTAAATATACATAATAAGATGTAATTCTAAGAACTGCCATAAAATAATACAAACCGGTCATTTACATTTTGATTTTAATCATATTGTATAAAACACTTTTTTTTTTTAATCATTATTTGTATAATTAAAAGAGTTTTGTTTTGGTTATAAAAGAAATAGAAATATTAAGATGAACAAGAGGCTATAAATAACGAGAAAATTAATTAAATCGTCTATCGCAAAAAGAAAAATGTTTTTATATTAAAAGGTAATACAGAACTGATTTATAAGAGTACAAAATGAGTCATGTTGTTCTCACCCTATTTACAAAAATATTCAAACACTTCGTCGTGTATCTATTATCTATACAAAAATTATTTAAAAAAAAAATGATTTGCTTAAGGTACGTGACTATACATTCTAAGGCGTTTTAATTAAAATGTTAAATATTTTGTCTTGTTGCAAGACATGGTATATAATATGCACATAGATAAAAAAATTATAGTCCGGAAAGAAAGAACTGAATGATCATCTGTATATGACTTCATTCGAGCTTATATTTAATATTCTGAAAAGGAATACAAATATTTGCATTTCTTTCAAATTTCTAGTTTTTGTTTAGAAATGTGTGTGCGGTGATGAATAGGAATACCTCCAAAATTGTTTCATACCACGCCAAATTCTTAAGCTAATCCAAAGTTAAAAATTGCAGTTAGACTACTAATTCTCAGAACGAAAATTTAGTTCTTGGAAAAATACCGAATTCTAGCATTCTAATTAAATAAATGCATAATAACGAGACTTTTGCACTAACACATATAAAAAAACGTATGACTGCTAGGACAACTCAGGAAAAATTTCACAAACGTTTGTTTGGGTCTTATAAGTCGGAAAATGTAGTTTCGGACTGTTTGTCGGTCGTGTAACGTTCGGTGTTACAATCGTAACAATCCGTATTCCAAACGTTTAACATAACTAATAATTCTAAATTTGGCGTAAGGCCAACAACAAAATCAACCCAATTTACAAAGATTTTCAAGTGGTGCCAGCAAAAATGGGAAATGTCGGTCTGTTTCACAATTTGGTTAAGTGTCGCTCGCTCTATCGATCTGTCCATCGGTCTGTTTCATCGTGTTGGTCTATATTTCTGTCGGTTTGTCAGTCTGTCCGCCTGTATTTCATTCCCGCTTTTGGCGATAGATCTGTCGAATTGTCTGTCAGCCGGTTATTATGGTATCGATCGGAAGGATCAATTTTAACTCCAGTGAATTTTAGCCGAAAACGAGACAAATTATTGAGTGTTAGTTTTTTACATTTTTAAATTTACTCATGAATATTTATGGGATTTACAAAATTTAGAGAATTTATAAAATTTGTAATCTTCAGAGAATTGTCAGATTTCACTGAATTAGAATGGGTTTTAAAAAATGAAGAAAATTAGTAGCATTCAGTGAATTTAGAACTTTAATATTTTTTTTTAACTTAAAGAATGTTTTAAATTTGGAGAATTTAAAAAATTATAGAATTTAAAAAATTTATAAAATTTCCAAAATTCTACGAAATTTACAAAGTTTATTGTATGTATTTGTTACGTTTTATAAAATTTACAAAAAATTTCAGGATTTGCAGGTTTGAAAGTATTTATATGTATTTGATTTTAGTTGAAAATTTGGAAATAATTGGAATTTGGTTAAGGAATTTAAAAACTTTACTAAATTTATAGAATATATCTTAAATAATTATAATTTGTAATAATTATAAAACTTAAATAATTTTAAAAGTTTACAAGACTTATCAGAAATATGGATTTTTCAGAATTTATGATTTGTTGTATTTACAGAATTGATAAAATTTTCAGAATTTGTAGAATTTGTAAAATTTATAGAATTGTGTAGTCAATCAAAATGTATCTGTGCTTTTTGTTAATATTCTTTAAAATTGAGTCCGTTAAATAACGCTGGCCCAATGCCCGGAATACTCTTAATTCGGAACTGGAAATATATAACTTTTAAATATTTTATAATTTCCACAATTTTCAGATTTTTTTAAGAAATTATCGTATTATTAAAAACAGACTTCGAATTTGTTTAATTTTACAAAATTTAAAGAATTTACAGAATTTTCAGATTTAAAAGAATTTATAGAATTTAGTGCTCATAATTGTAAGAATTTGTTGCATGAAATTTATAAAATTCAAACGGTTAGGGAATTGAGAAAATTTACAAATTTTTTAGAATTTAGACAATTTGAAGTAAGAATTATAAGGTTTTTCAGAATTTATTTATAATAATCATAAAATTAATTTTAATAATTTACAGAATTGATTGAAAACATGAATTTTCAGAATTTATAAGGTTTGCAAATTTAGAGAAATAATCAAACTGGATTTATCGAATTCCCAGGATTTAAAGTTAAAGACTCCATAGGATTTTTTTGTAACTCTTTTTTAGAATTGATTGAATTAAAAAAATGTGAAACTTTTAAACTTTTATAATTGATATAATTTACAAAATTTATAGAATTACCAGAATTCAAATTTAAAGAATTTATGAAGTTTACAGAATTTATTGAATTTAACTTTACAAAATTTAAAGAAATTACAGAATAGAATTTAAAGCATTTTCAGAATTTATTAAATTTGTAGGACAAAAAGGGGTTTCACTTCAAGAATTTAGATAATTTTGAGAATTACTGAAATTTAGCGAATTTTTAGTGTTATCAAAATAAATAGAATTTTTATACTTTAAGGATTCTACAGATTTCTAAAATTTAAATGATTTTACAAATTAACAGGATTATTCTGAAATTTGAATTTTTCAGAATTTTTAAGATTTGTAGTATTTGGTAGAATTGAATTTAAACATTTTATAGAATTAACACGATTTATCAAATTACCAGGATTTAAGCTTAAAGAGTCAACAGTTTTTTTTGGACCAATTTCTAGAATTTACAGGGTTTATTGAATTAAGTGGATCTAAGAAAATAACTACGGAATGGTTAAAGTTACAAAACATAAGAATTTATAGAATTTTCAGAACATATAAAATTCAGGGAATAGATAGAGATTCCAAAATTTATAGGATATGTTCATTTTATAGAGATATTGGGTATTATGAGAAAATAATAATTACAAAATTTAAATAATTTTAATAAATTTACATTAATGAAAAAATTATCATCTCAAGATCACCTAAACGAACTTTATTTTTTCAATATTTTGACTTTGATTTAAATAATTTTAGGTTTTCAGATAGAATTTAATAACGATTAAATATGACTTTAACAGATAAAAGGATTTCTTAATCACATTTTGAAACGAGTTTTAACAATTATTTTAAAGTCTCAAGAATTTTCGATCGTAATCTCTAATTACTGTGATAAACCACGTTCCTGTGCAGTTTAATTGCAGTAGATTCACGGAGGTTCCACCTGAAAATAAATGGGGGCATATAACCTCAAATTGCGCAGGGTTGGGTGAGTGCATTACACGAAAAAGGCGAATTATTTCGTCAAGGGCGACTTTTTCGATTGAATTCAAGAACATATGGATTCAGTGTCATATTGCCGAACATAAGTAGCCAACCAGTTTTCGAGAAATTGACATTTTGAAAAAATTGTTTAGCTAGATTTCTAAATACTGCATAGTTGGAATTAAAATTTGTGTTGAAATTCAAAATCTAAAATTGAAGACGAATAATCGAAAAACAAATTTGACATTCAAATCTGAGAATTTCGATTTATTTTTAAAATCATCGAATTTTTAGAACTTAGGTTCAGAACTCAGTCTAAAACTGTGCCTGAAACCTATGATAAATATTTTTTAGTACAAATTTTTGAACCATTTAGAATATTCTCATACTTTCATATTTATTTTGCTGCCCGAACAGTATAATAACTTTTTGGTATATTACTCATCCCACATATTTGTTGCTACATTTTAATTTCAGCAATTTTTAGTGGAAATCAGCTCACTTAGTCAATCACAGCAACTGTCACAAATTTTCATAAGAATTGACAATGATAATTTGGTTGTGTGCAGCTTATTTTAAATTAATTTCAAAAATTTGTACTAAAAAATATTTATCACAGAATTCGAAAACAATCTTAGACTGTGTTCGAAATCTATGTGATAAATATTTTTTAGTACTAATTTTTGACATTTATATTAAAACTTACATTGAAAACAACCATCCAGGACATTTTCTGTCCAAACATCTATTATCTCGGAAATTACTGTAATTAAAATGAAGCAACAAATATGTGCGGCGGGGAAATCGAAAAATTATTACAATATCAGAACAGCATAATAAAAAATTGTGAATGTAGGGGAATATTTTTAAAATAAATGTCAAAAAGTCGTATTAAAAATATTTATCATAGGTTCCGGATACGGTCTTAGGCTGCGGACTAATAGTCGGGTGAAGCATTTAGTACAGTAAATTTCAATTTTAGTACACATTTACCTCAATTGCCGAACCAATTCTCTAGAAGTAAAGATGATTTGAAGGACACAAAATATACATAATTTGGAGACGAACGAAAGTTTTGAAACGTAAACAAGTTAAAAACAACGTCATTTACGTTTTATCTCATATTTTATTCAACTTTTTAGTACAGTATTTGAATTTACCCTGTACACTGTTAAAAAGTAGTTATTAGTCCGCAGCCTTAGAATTCGAATTTTATTTATGAAATTTTGCTAGATGTGAATATGTTAAGTTGAAGTATTGTGGAATTCAGGGCCTAAAAACTTTTATTGTCTGAGTATTTTGTCCCCAATCTGTTTGATAAAAGAAAAAAAGAAAGTCTCCAAATTTCACACTCCCTTTAAATACAACAATATATTAATCGTTTTATTCTTTTATTTTATTTTAGGTAAGCAAATACGTCGATCAATGGTGCTACTGTGTACACGGGGCCAGTAACATATATATCTTATGCAGTATTTTTTTTCACACACATCTAAGCGATGGGCGCATGTAAGCATTAATCATATAATAACAACAATAAAAACCACTCGTGATAACGTATTAAATTACAAATTAAATAAATGTTTTACGTTTTTTTTTTGTTTTGTAAAATAAATTTATTGTAATTTAATAATTAACAACAACAATACAAAACAAAAAATATGAAAACTATTTATCATCATAATTAAAAAAAACATCGTCGTCGTTTATTTGGTATTTGGTGTTCACATATTTAATTCCTTTGGTGCGGAACGTCGTGGACGTCGTGGTTGTGTTGGGAAAAGAGAAAATTTCGTGTCAATTATTTTTATGATGGTAAATTATCTCAAATTATAGGCCTGACTCAAATCAATTTTATTTATTTATTATTATATTCATTAAAAATTATTTAAATAAAATGTGTTACAATAAAATTATGAAAAGTTTTATGTCAACATTAAATAGAATGACACTAATTTTGTATGATGTTGTTACCATTGAGTATTGCCACTAATTTTTTATGTATTTATTTATATGATGAAGAAGACAAATAAAAAGCTATGCATCGTCATTATCATAGTCACACAAAAATTATGCTGCGTTAGGCAATTTATTATAATTAATTAATTATTTAAGTTTTTTTTTTGGGGTAAATTATGTTTGCGCGGTTTAGTGTGAGGAGGTAGACGGAAATATTTTTTTTCTCGTATGTTTTACTTATATGATTTAATTTATAGTTTTTATATGTAATTTTTTTGTGTGGAATATGCGGGTAACGGCATGACATTTATTTTTGAGTTTTTAAGATGGGTAAATATCTCAATTATGCAGTATATTTAGGGTTGAATCGAGTTGAGTCATTGGAAAGTTTATAAAGCTATTTTTTAGAACTAGTAGAAGGTTAGTCTTATTTGATTCACCGAAAGATAGCAACTTAATATAGTCAAAAGTTAAACGGTTAACAGTGGTAACGTAATATTACTAGTGGCCTGCGGACCCCCAGCGTGGAACCTATCGTAAGTAAAAATTTAAATAATAATCAAGTGTCAGAAACATTAAACAAAATCGGCAATGTCAACTCCTATGGTGTAAACAGTATTTGTCAAAATGTTAAAAGGGTTCTCAATCAATTTTGTTAATTTAGTTGGGACTTTCAAAAAAAGCAAAAAAAGATTTATATGAGGTTATCTAAGTAAGGTTTTGTTAATTACTTTTTTCAAAAATCGAGAGCTTATTCCCAAACAATCAAATATACTCTTATTATATGATTTGTAATACTAGATGGAAAGAGAAGTTTGTCTGTATTAAAATTAATAAGATTCTTTCGGCTTTTTATAGACAAAATATATTAATAATAATGGCATTCACAACATTTTTCGACTTGATCAGAAAAAATAAAGAGGCCAACCATTTAGTATATATCTACCAAAAAAGTAGAAATATCAAAATCCCTCCGTACTTTAAACCAAGAGTCATACACATATACATATATCGACCCCAAAAAATGAAAACCTGCCTTGAGTCTACTCTTCAGGTAGCTACGACCAAACTACAAAATACAATTATAACTTCATACATTAAGTATCAGGTAAGAACTTATTGACTTAGCGAATTATATTCACTAAGTCAAAAACTCAAGGAAAACCCAAGGAATTTCTGTGTGTTTTATGCTCACACAACTAATAGAAAGAGAAGTTTGTTTGTATTAAAATCAATTAGATTCTGCCATTACTGTTAATATATTTTGTCTATAAAAAGCCGAAAGAATCTTATTGATTGTAATACTAGATGTAAAGTTGTCAATGAAACACGTTTTTATTTTCTGCTTTTCGTATTTTAACTGCTCCTTTATTTTTCTTGATTTTGTTTTCCTGTATATCAATACGGCAATACACTAACTGTTGATTACCTGCTAAGTACTACGTTGTTCCTGAAAATTTATTTAACAAAGCCTAGATAAAACTGTTAGGAATAAATTGGCTTTTGGTTTTTTTAATATTAAATGATTTTTAATGAGTAACATATAAATGTACATGAGAGTTACAAACTTCTTCTTATTATGACCACATCTCTCGTCCGATTTGTTTTAATGCTCATGCATACCTTCTTAATAATAAATACGTAAAATAAATATATTTGAATTATCACGACCCCTGATTTCTATATGTCTCTCTCAAATTGGTGGTTGATATTTAGTAATTTGTCTCGGATGTCATGACCGAGATATTCATTAAGTTCTTCGGCCCAAACTTTACCGTTGTTCTGGCTGATGATTAGACGTTTCAAAATTGGCCAATTGAACAAGTTTATACCAACAATTTTTAGATGCAGAATTTCGAGTTGAATCGCATATTTTGTTAATGTCCAAAGTTCAATATAAAATTTAGAAAGCTACTAGAGAAAAATCATATGTATTGTATGCTTATTAACAGCAACATTTAACAATCTTTAAACGAACGTTTTATTTTGTTGGGATCAACAAACTTTTAATTTTTATGGAAATGTTTGATTTTCGCAAAAAAATTAAAACTACAGACTTAATTAGCATAATAGGCCTAAAAATCGAAATTTTTTGATGATTCAGAGTTTTGAAATATAATTGAATTTAAAATGATAAAGTTATTTCCAGATTTTATAATTTAGCAACACTTATTGAAACATTCCAAAATTCATAAATACGGTGATGGAGTCTCATAAGAATTTCATGGTTACATTAAAGGGGAATTTTGCAATTTAATTTAAGAATCAGTAATTAAATGTGTCAATTCTTGAAAAGAATTTAAAAACAATATTTCGGAATTTACAGTGCCGAATTAGACGTTTTTCGTTAAATTTCAGTACTATTTAATTATCAAAATGTGAATTTTATAAACGTGAATTTTCTGATTCATTAACCCATTCTTTGTATTAAAAAAAATGTTGAAGGTATTGTTCATATAAATAACATTTAGAATGCAAAATAGATTAAAAGGATTAAAAACAGAACTTTCAGTATTTTTGAGATTTATATCACACAGTTCGATGCAATTAAATAAAATTTCGATGAATTATCGAATTTCGAAGTACATAGATTGTCGAATCGAAATTAAAGCAAACATAGCACAAGCATTCAGCTCACCGAAATGAATTTTATAAGCTGAACGTGAAGCAATTTTACAAACTGAATGTAGAAAATTGAATTCCATTACTAACTTTTATTGGAATTTGGACAGTCGTAACTGTTTTTCGTGTTTTTGAAATTTCAAATTTTTATCGAAATTCTAAAATTCAAATTTCAAAATTTTTCATTTCAAATTCTAAATTTTGAGTTTCAAACGAAACTACAAATTTGGCCAATTTTGAAAACGCATTTAATAAAACAGAAATGCTGAAAATTCTATTCGAACTTTGCGTAAATCGTTGTGAGAGCGACTTACAGAATTTTACGATGAAAACTGATCAAACAAGAAATTCGAAAATTGAAAATGTTCAAGTAACATTTTGATTTTTGATCGTTCAACCAAATGTTGTCAAGTTTTTAATAATCTTTCTAGAATTTTGGTTGAAATTTGGCCAATGTCCAATTGTTGAAAAGTCTCAGAATCCAATTTTTGCGGATTTATATGTGCACCAAATTTTTGAACAAATGGAAGTATTTTTTATATCGTTCACATGCGATTGGTTGGGTCCCTCTTACACGTTCAATGTTATTGATCGATATTGTAGTGTAAGATTTTACGCAAACAATATTTTCGTATAAGCAAACCTTCAATATTACCATTACATGTTCAATATTTATTGCGCAATACTAAATATTGCGCAGCAATATTAAACATGTAAGGGGCCAAGCAACAAAAATATTTGTATGTCCAAACAAAAGAGAATCGAAAATTTATTCACCCACAAATTTCTGAGTATATTGCATAAAACATATTTTTACCAAAAAAAAAAAAAAAATCCCGAGAATTAATTATTGGAACATTTGTTTTTATTATGTACTCATATGTATGCAATTATGCAGATTTTTTTTATTACAAATTAAATAAATGTTGTACATACTTGAACATATATCACAGAAAATTTTGTTTTGATTTAATTTGTTTGGACGATTGGTCATTGTTTTGATTTTGATGAGTATTTCCCTTACCTTGCCTCATTCGCTATTCGAACATAAAAACGAAGTATGTTTTATGCTTTTCATATACGATTGTTTTTATTTTCCTATTGACGATTGTACTGGCACAGATTGTACAGTTTGTTTTATTTCCGATAGATACATTTTATATGTATTTCTTATGGGCAAGGTACTGGGTGAGAAATGGGGGGGGGGGGGGGGGGGTTGGAAAATGGATGGGTATCGCATTTGCTACTTTTCCAATCGCCAATTGACACTAGTTAAAGTGATTTCAGTACCATCTCTGATTATATTTTCGAAAGTGTTTTATAAGACAAAATGTGACAGCTAATTGTCTTCAGTGCAATTGTCATCAAGTTTGAAGAAAATATTCTTTAATAAAAATATTTAAATATTCTTTTATTCTTTAATTCTAAATAAGATTTGATAGCGATAAAAAATTGCGTCTTACAATTAGACTTTCACCATAATTCTGATTGGAAAACTGCAAAATGCGATACCTATCGGAAATAATGTAAACCCTACGCTCTGCGTGAAATGACATTTCTCTCCGTATAAAAACATATGGAGAATGAAACTATCGGAATTAAATTAAACCCTTAGCTCTGCATGCCAAATCATGACAGTAAAATCGTCAATTGCCAAAGCCTACTTTCTATTTATTAGCTCACAACCCGAGTAAAATAAATATTATTTTATTTGTTTGTTTCGAAAAGTTATGTTTTTTGTTTGAGAAAGTTATGCCTATATTCCATGGGGAAAATTGACTGACAGTCAAAAAAAACGAAGAGAGAAAAATAATTTGACGCCCCATATAAGAGACAAAGCCAACGTGTTTTTTATTTTATAGTAAAATAAAGCAAAGCGTTGTTTTTGTCTCTTATATGGAGCATCAGATTATTTTTCTCTTTTCGATTTTTTTGACTGACAGTCAATTTTTCTCATGGAATACAGGCATTATCCGAAAAGTTAGCTTACTCGGACAGTAATAACATTCGCTGCGGTTGTTTGATGAAGAAAAGTGGGACTAAAAGTTGAAATAGTTTGATAATTCAGAATTGCTAAATTTTGAAAATGAATTTTATAGTGAGATTTAGCAAATTCGAAATTTTGAAAGAAAATTGAATTAAAAAATATAAAGGGCTAATACCCCTACCCTTCGGTCTTGAAAATTAATTCAATTCCCAAATCAATCCCTAACTGACCTCTTAAGTCAATCTTCAGCTCAACCTCCAACTCAATTTACAACTCAACCATCTAAAACGTTTGATTGAAACAATTTTACAAACATATTGGCTATTTCTTGAGAGGAAGACGATTTAGATTCAACTAGGTGCATTGTTGCAGGATTTCCTTTAACTTCACGTTTTGTGGCAAAGTATTTCCAAAAATAACATTTTTGTCGTGAAATTTTGTTGCTTTAGATGCAATTTTATTGACGTTTTGGTAGTATATCGAATAAGTATTTAAATCTATAGTTAAACTTTTCCACTATTCTCTGCTTTAGGAAACATTCCTCAAGCTGATATCAATAAATTCCTCAAGTTTAAATTTATTCCTGATGAACCTTTTAAATTGATCATCAGTAATGGATAGATCAATCCTAGTAATAGAAATCCATCGTTTAGGTTTTACCGTACTAATGGTAGGTATACAATGTCTCAACTGTAGATGTAATACTTGCCGACGTGACTGCATTCGAAGGAGATGTAGATACTGCTGATGTTATTGTTTGCGACTGTGACTTAGCTGTCATCAATGTTGGCCCTTTCAAAATTAAAGAAAACGATGATTGGGTATCTGGATTTATTATACTTAACGGATGGGCAGATAGCCTTAGAAATTATGGATAGTGCATTATTCAAAGTCTCGCTGGCTTTAATAATTTTATTCATTGATGTGTCCAATTTAGAATGCAATTCTTTCATATTATTCATGCATTTAGGACAGAACCAACTTAGACCAGGCAAACCATCTAATGCAAATTTCATGACCTTCTTAACGTCATTAGAAAATTTTGTCATCATTCTTCCAGCATAAAGCGTGGCACAATTGTAGCTACGACCATGAAACTATCATACCATTATGTCATTCCTTCATACCACTATATCATCATAACATCACACCATCATATATACCATCTTATCATGATACCATCATACCATCGTACAGTCACATTATCATACCATCATACCATTATAACATCGTACCATCGTACTATCATACCATCATTTTTGCTTTAGAAATTCAGAATTACAAATCTACAATTTAATTTTTTTATCGTAATCATTCAGAACGGTTTGCTAAGTAGTGCCTAAAACTCGGACTAATTTAATAATTCTGGATTTTCTGAACTGCTAATTTTTTCATTCTCATTTGGCGTTGTTTTAAAAATTCAAAATACAAAAGGAGTTAGCTAGACAAAATTCGGTTAGATAAAATTAATTAATTGTGAATTTTAACCTTTAAACCAAAATTTAATCGATGAACCCTTTATATAGGCTTTAAAAATTTAATCTACTAGTTCCGTTTTCAAAAATTACACATAAATCAAATCTGCACCAAACTAGTTACTCTAAACTATCCATTATTACACAAAATAATTTCATTTAATTAAAATCAATTGAACATTTTTGACGCCAAATATTTATCGGTTTGATTTTAAATTTATTTTGTTTACTATTAATATATGCGAGAGAGAGAGGCGAGGGCGATCGGTTCGGCTTTGGTGTGTGCACATCCAAAAATCTATAAATCATGTAATGCATAGTTGTTTGTATATAGTATATACTATAGTTATGTACCAAATCAAAACTTTTTTTTAAATTTATGAATTTTGTATTTTGTAATTTTCTGTAATAAACAATTTTTTGTTTTTCTTTTGTTTTGTTTATTATTAATTTATAAACAACAAACCAACTGAAAATTTATAATTATTCAAATGACCTAATATTTAAAATAAATCGTCGATCGGCGGTTAACCCAAATTTTCATGATTTTTGTTTGTTTAACTGCTGCGGACAGATTGTTTGTGTATTTATGCTACTGGCTATCCATTTGTATTAATTTTTATGATCGATTGGCATCACATAAGAAATTTTTTATTGAAATTGACATTTTATTGAAAAAAAAAAAAAAAATAAAAAATCAATTAACGATTTGTGTAATGCTTTTGAATTAAGTACTAGAGGGCCGATTTGATCTGGATTAGAAAATAGTGTTGAAATTTTAATTCATCTAGAACTAAAGAAATTAATTTATTGAGTTCGCCTGTATATATGCCTACTATTACTACATATTCACTATTTTGTTAGTTTTCCAAGTTTTGCGATTCATGTTAACCTCTCTCGAAAATTACTGAAATTGATTTTATACGATTACCTGATACTGACTAACAAACAGAGACTGGAACCGAAATGTTTTTCGTTCCGGTTTTCGGTTACGTTCCTAATTTTTAAATTTCGGTTCGGTTCAGTTCCGGTTCAGCCATTAAATATCGTTTCGGTTTCGGTTCGGTTCCGGTTCGGCTCCAAAACCATTTCAAGAATTGTTGTTTGTTAATAAAACATTTCTATTTATGATTCCAAATTTTTTATTCAAAATTTAATTAAAATAATAATCATCACCTAAATCTCCAGTTATTTTATAGGCAAAGACGTAAAACACGAGGAAGTGATGTGTTGCAAAGTTAACTTTGTGTGAACAGCCGGATTAATTATGAAATGCGCCCACTGAGCAGTATAATTCGTTTACCATACTAAAATAATTTTTATTATAGATACAAAAATCTGCGTAAGTCGGAAGCGAAACTGTCTAAAACGATAAAGATACCGTCTTAGATAGTTCGATTAGTTTCATTTACACAATTTTAAAAACTTAAAAAAAAAATTGTATAAATTTTTTCGGATAGCAAAAACTTGAACCGGAACGAAAATTAATTTCGATTCCAGTTTCGGTTCAGGTTCAACTTTTTATTTTATTTCGGTTCGGTTCCGGTTTTCGGTTCATTTAAAATAGCGGTTAATTACGGTTTTCGGTTCAGTTTCGGTTCCAGTCTCTGCTAACAAATGACCGCTAAACTTTGTTAGTATAGCATTATTTTTGTAAAATGCTTCTTACCGCAAATACTCTTCTGAGAGCACACAATACTACGACTTATTCAAATTTAGTTAGTGTATTGTACAGTGCAGTGGTTACTGAGCAGCAAATTTCTGTTACATTTTGTTACTGTAGGATCTTTCCCGTAAAATCAATATTTCAGCTTGTAGCTTTAAAATGATTTTGATCACAGATTGTCTTCTTAAAGCGTAAATTATTACGGATTACTAAGATTTAGTATGACATCTATAAACATGATTATGTCTAGTAACCGTCATCAAATGGTCGCTATACTTCGTTGTTATTGGAATTTTTCTTTTAAACCGAATATATCCGTGCTTAAGAGATTTCTACTATAAATTATGTTTTATGACCACACAATAATTGCTGTGTTTTTTTATAAATCTTGATAGATCTCTATAAATTACCTCCAGACTTTCTCTATTTTTGTGGTTGAATTGCAAATAATTCTGTTTAATTTTATCCAATAGGACTTTCTAGGCTACATTTTATCATTTTTAATTCTTGTCCTTTGAAGTACACAACTTCTTAATTGTACATGAAAATCTTGCTTTTTATCCAGATATTCTATCGAGACTACAGATTTTCTCTGTAACTTTAGCATGGAAACATACCAAAGTTAATTTTTAGTACATCTACCATTTTTTCAATTAGTACACATGGAACTATAGTAGCTGATTTACATTTAATCTTTTGCTCTATTTTAAAAGACAGAAGGTGTACGATAAAACTCTTCCATTATGAAGAGGCATATTCAAAATGTGTTATTTAATACTATTTACCGCAAGCCACAAGTTTTTTTTTTTTGGCGAAAAAGAATGAAAAAATCGAAAAATGAACCTGTTTATCATTTTTCGTAAAAGTTGCTCAAAATTTAAAAGATATCAGAGTAACATTTTGAAAGAAAAAAAAAAGTTTTGGTACAATGAAAACAACACTGACGTAGCGGTGTCAAAATAAACAAAATTCTTAGTGCTGCGAGTGCCAGTATTTTTAAGTGGATGATAGAAGTAGCTACAATTTCCCATTTTCTATTTTTAGAAATATCTGAATAGATCTATCGGGACTTAATAAAAAAACACAGCTATAATGTGCTTGTGTACAGTTGAACCTGTTTGTTTGTAGTACAGATTTAAATTTTTTGTGCTGACATTAAAATGGAAAAAATTATAAACATTCAACAAGTAAATAAATTAAACTGGCAAGGTACCAATAAAATACCCAAAAGGTTCAAGCACTTCGGCTTTTATTAATGTTGGTATGTATGTAGATAGTTTTGTTTAACAGCAATCTAATCCTAGAAAGTACAAATCATTATTAATTTGCTGACTCTTTCATTCTCTTACTCACTCACACAATTTTAATACGTTTTTACTCATAGTCACAGTAATCGTTTTAATTTCTTTGCGGGTTTACCTACCTTTAAAAAAATTCTCTAAATCGTGCAACACCATCGAATTTAAGGGACCTCATCATGGTTGGGAGATGAGTGTTGCTGTTGTGGATCTTCATCAATAAATTATAACTAATTATACATAACTTACTACTGTATTATCATTATGTTTTGTATTCTTCCTGTGTACACTGTTAATATCTATGTACATATAAGTATACAGGGTTGCTCAGAATAATTGTCGCATTTCTTCTACCTATTTGCCCCCACTACAATACATAGAGAATCTTTCTAAAGATAGTTCGTTTTTTCCATAACTTTGAAGACACGGTTAACTCCTCTGTCACGAGGACCCTACAAATGTTTGTTGCCTAATACTACTTCCGAACGCGGTCGACCATCATCCTTTAGGTATGAGAAAAACGGGATAAGATTGCACTGCTTCGATTGGGTAAATATTTGATTGGTTAAGCTTCAGCGTTTCTTTTCTGATCGAGCCAAATATTCGTCACGGCATCTTCTTTCATCAGACTGGGTAGTAGACTCCTCCGTTGACTTTGCGTGATTTATTGCCAAATTAGGTTGAAACATTTCTGTATTTGTGAGCTACATATTATAGGAATAGAATATGCTGAATGCATTGTAAGTGCTGAAAATGGTTGTGCTCTATATTGCTTGAGATGTCTTGTGAATTTAATGTAAATGGGTTGGAACAATGACTTTCACATTTGAGACCAGAAATGTTGCTGTTTATTGTCTGAGCTTCCAAAATTTCAGAGTTATATCTTATTATTAACATATCCAGCTTTATTAGGGTAACACTCAACTGTTTAATAGTGTCACTCATTGGATGGGATTCAGCTCCAAATTTATCTAAGGCACCTTGTGTCGTAACCGCTGATGTGGAAGATAAAATAGAACGGAGCGACGGCTTGCCTGAATTAAGGGGTTCTTCCAAATTAACATTTTTATGTTATTCATTATTCAAATATCATAACATTCAGTTTGACCATCACTATTTTCGCTAGGTGCAAATCTTTGAAACAGTTTTAGATGTCTCGAGCTCAAAGTCATCTTCAGAAAATCAATATCGACTAGATTTTGTAAAGAGGAATTGTGGGCGAATCCTTTGATTGACTCGTCATTTAGAATCATCTGCGACCTTAGAGGATGAATCCGTGTAAGCCAACCTTTGATGTGAAGCAATCGAGATTCTGCTTTTGAGATAATTTCATGTTCATCAAGATGTTCCGCAAGCAAAAGTTGGGTGGGTGTAAATCGGGAAAAGCGTTTTTAACACAACTCGTCAATTAACAAAGCCACTAGGCCCAATAGTCCTGCATGTACCATCATATACTCGTCGATATAAACCGTATCATATCTCTCAAGGTACTTCTTGAATAGATATAATTTCAGGTTTATTTTTATCTACTGATAGCGGAAGCTGATGTAATCTTTCAAATATTTTCTGGTCCAGTATTATTTCAGTAGCATTTTAGCAGAAAATGTATCTGCTACTGCTGGATGTTATACGGTCCAGTAACCTGTAAACATATTCCTCTGGCACAGTGTGATGTATACTCGCGTGACAAAGAGCCAATGCCTTGGTTGGACTACTCTTATACTGAAGTAATCCATATTAACTTTAGAAGTTGTGCCCTGTTTAGCTGGGATAGTGTTACCACTTTTTCCGTCTACGAGATCATTCATTTTCGTGCTAGCTGGAATCAGGTCGGTAACAGGTGTCTCTACTTTATCAGAATTTTTTGTTAAGGTCCTTTGTGACCTTGCTGATTCCCTAAAGGAGGTATTTGTTCAAAAGCCTAAAGCAAGAATTTTTTTATACGGTTACCGCCCTACTTCTTCTTACTATAACGTCCCAATTCTTAAGAATTCGTTTACGAGTATATTTTGATGCAGGCGGCATGACCCGTGTTTTATAAAATATGGAATATTTCATAGCGCAAATCATTATTCGTACTAGAGCATGTATGCACCTGCAAAACCTGACTATACATACTTATAGGTACAACACAAAAAAAAAAAATTGTTTCTTATTTAAGAGCTTTTGTAAAACGAACGAAAAAAAAAAGTTTTCGTCACATATATTTGTCACCGCGCGACATTAAAATTCTTTTGAGACACAAAAAAAAATCTGACCAATAAATCAAAAACGAAATAAAAAAAAAGAAACAAAAAATGTTTCTTTCATGCTTTCATAAAAAGTCTTAAGAATAAAAAAATAAAAATAAAAAATATTTCAAAGTTCATTGAACTTTAAAATATTTTTTATTTTTTTTTATTTTAAGCAGATTATGATCTAATAAAAAAACATTATTTTTCAACCGCGCATAGTGTATGGATGATTTTTTTTTTGACATTGCACACTATCGCTTTTGTAAATGACTAATGCCCGCCCGCTGAATTAAATTCAAAATCATAGTGGTAACCTGATATCTTTAATTAACCCGAACCAATAATATAAATTTATTAAGCTTAATAAATAATATGATGCATCACAATAGCAACAACAACAAAATTTAATTATGAGATGCATCAAATTACATACACACATAAGTGGATATAGGATAAAGAAAATCAAAATTGACGAGATACAAAATTAAATATTTTTTGTTGTTGTGGGACCACATTCATTCACGTATGTATATCGAACAAACTTGACAACCACCATATCTAACATTACGTATGAAATAAAACTGAAATTTGAATGATTCGGCGCGCCAGACAAAAATAAGATTTGATTTCAATTTACTTACGTTATGAAAGGCTTGAATTGAGTCTCTCAGACGTACTGTTATATATAAGATGTCTGAAGACAAAAAACAAACGAAGATCTAAAAAATTTTAATGCAATATGATTATGGTTGGTTGTCATGTTTAACAAAACAAACCATTTGTAATGCCGTCAGATTAGTTGGAAATTTTTTTTTTTGCTTAACGGGAATTCTAATTATTACGGAAATAATTTTGCGGTAGTTTATATATGGTTGTCTTCTAGATAATTTCTATAAAATGTGGTTTATTTTATCTGCGTGCACACACAGTAAACATATAGTCTGCTGCAGTCGGTATTATACAACAATAAATGATTAAAAGACGAACACACCTTTTTCTTATAGCTGAAACTTTGATTGTCAGGCCTCTTTAAATAACAGGTCCGTTATAATATGGGACCCGACTTAATTTATTTTATTATTATCGTTTTTGAGGTAAAAGTGTATATACTAAACTAAAAATTGTTGTTATATCCAGCAACCACTTGTTACACTACATTTTTTTCATCTAACTCGTTTTTTTAGTTATTGTTGTTGCTTTTTAATCCGAAGAAACTACAAACAAATTTTTTAACTTTTTTTTTTGTAGGTTTCGTTTTGTTGATTTGAAATCTTGAAATGAATAAAAAAAAAAATACGAGTAGATTCACAAAAATTGTTTGTAGGAAAGTGAAATTAATCACCAATTTAGAATTTAAAAATCTGGTTATTATGATGCTGCAACACGTTTTTTTTGGGCCCGATATTTACTTGGCGGAAGAATGTCTTGGAACATAAATTACTTAGCAGGAGTTTCGTTACAGGGAATCATGACAGTATATAGTGTGTGACGAATAAGGGAGCCGTTCATATTTCGTGTGCTTTCTAAATTCATAAAAGGATGTAAACCCAAAGAAAGCATAATTTATTCTCAGATTAATAATCTTAATGGTGTAATTATAAAAATTATTGTTTTAATACTCAATTTGAGAACAAAAACAAGTTTAATTCTCGTTTTGATGCATTTTGCTGGTTGAATTAAGAATAAAATTCTCAATAAGAGAATAAATTTGTATTTAAGCCAAATATCAATTCCATGGTTGATTTAAATTTTAAAAATGTTTATGAAGAAGAAATATTTTAGTATTTCTCACAAACCGTTTTTAAATTTTAATAGCTGATTGCTTGTAGGTGGTCAGGCCAATGAACGACTTTACATCATCATTTTTAATGCCTGTCGCGCATCGGCAAGAAACTAGCTCGGGTCCATGCCATGCGGTAAATAAATCTCTTAACCATTCCTCCTCCTTCTAACGTTAATTTCAAGTGTAGTTTGACACTAATAAGTGTTGAAAAAAATGTACTAATTTAACACCACAAAAAAAGCAATTTATGCTCAACTTGAAAATGAAACAAAATTGTTTCTAGTTGTGATGTAATTTATCAAAAACTGTCAAAATTGTTTCTATAGTTGTGATGTAAATTGAGAATCAAATTCTTCATTTAAAGAAAAAATTTGCAGATCGCTTAAACTGTATAAAGAGAATATTATCCTGATGGGCACAGGAGGTTGGAAAAAGAAAATTTCATCATAAAGCAACCCCATCTCCGCATCGTTTTAATAAGCGACACTAATTTACACTGAAATTAATAAATTTCTATCACAGAAAATTGCTATATCTGCTGGTTCAAGAGCGTTATTATATTAGAAACCGTTCGCCATGTAGGCCGTTTTCGATGGCACTACAAATAGGAGATTTATCGCCAGAACGTGTAAATGCATTGCCACCGTAGATTGCTGTTAAACAAAACTATCTACGTGCTTGAACGTTTTGGGCATTTTATTGGTACCTAGCCATTTTAATTTATTTACTTGTTGAATGTTAATCAATCTTCCCATTTTAATGTCAGCACAAAAAATTTAAATCTGTACTACAAACAAACAGGTTCAACTGTACACAAGCACATTATGTGTGCCGCATAATAAAAAATACAAATTTCATTATTTCGAACTACTTTAACCAAAAACTGTAAAAGATATGTGTACAAGACAAAAAAAAACCAGATTGGTCACATCAACAAAATTTTGTGTGTATATCTTTCTAGCCATTACCATTTATGGTTTTGATGATTGATTTTTAATGGACAGACAGGACAAGATCAAAAAAATCGATTTGTATTGTTATGTGTAAGCGCTCGCCAAAGTTCAAAAAGAGTATACAAGAAAAATGTTTAAAAAAACGAAAAAATATTTCCTGAATTGGGCTTGTTTCAAATAAATTGTTGTTGTCATCGAATTTGGATTGAACAAATTCTAATTTTTAATTATGTATGTACCTACTCGTACATAAACAAACAAAAAACCGATTTAAAACACTAATTTTTTGTTATAGTTTCAGTTTTAGTCGCGTGTTTACAATAATGATGTACGGTGTTAAAAATCATTCCCGGTTGGGCATGATAAATTACCGTCGAATTTTTGACGGCAATTAATTATGAAAACATTTTTTTTTTTTTTTGATGTGTGCGTTTGTGTGATCTTGAAATTTGATTATTTTTATTATGATGATTAGAGAGACAAGTCGAGAATTTTTTGCGCTGACCTTCCTTAATTAATATTGAAGCGAATTTACAAATAATTATGTAATTTATGAATGCGTTACATAGATCTAGCAAACATAATTTGCAACATAATTAAGTTGGATTTTGTGTCTGTTCCAGTAAATTAGTTTTGTTCTATTCGTGGTTGGACAACAACATGAACTATACGTTATAGTTTACCTTGACTTTAGTTATTTCACACAA
Organism: Tipula helvola; assembly: GCA_963556165.1. NCBI lineage: Eukaryota > Metazoa > Arthropoda > Insecta > Diptera > Tipulidae > Tipula > Tipula helvola. Next base: position 380,004,468 of record OY744481.1, on the reverse strand, counting down.
GGTGGTCTTGGTCAAAAATATGAATATTTTAGAGGTCTCGTTGTGAATTGTTATAATTAACGTAAATTAAGCTAATTCACTTAATCGTTCGGTTAGCCGCAAAGAATTTTTCAAATTAAGGTGGTTTGCTAAAATTTTATTTTAAATTACGGAAAAGAGTCTTGGAAGGTAAAGAGTCAAGTTCAAGTTAAAAGCTTACTGTTTTACTTAGATATTCGTCTTTATTCAGGATCAGCTAAGAAGATTATTGTCAAGATAAAATAGTTGGATGGGCAATAGGGAAAGGTTAGAATGGAAAGGCTTGTTCCGTGAAGCTTTTACACAAACGCTGCATCGCATGATACTCTTGACTTCACCAATCCATAAGATATGCTCCATGACGAAAAAGTCGAGTTACGGTCTCTACACAAATCGCGAATATATTTTTAATGCTACATGTCACTTACACGTCATTTAATAGTTCTCAATTCTTTTTTCGTTAGTGGTGACCTCTTTCGGAAAACATGATCTTGAAAATTACTTAGACTGTGTCCGAAACCTGTGATAAATAATTTTTAGTACTAATTTTTGACTTTTATTTGAAAAATCTGCACACACCCAAATTATCATAGTCAATTCCTATGATAATTTGTGACAGCTATAGAATAAAATCATTGTGTGATTTACTAGCTGTAATTGATTTAACGTGCCAATATTATTTAATTGGTGTATTCATGCCTTAATAAATGTATTGTCCAACATTTTCTGTCCAAACATCTATCCATTTCTCTGAAATTGCTGTAATTAAAATAAAGCAACAAAAATATCAAGCGGGGAAATATACCAACAAATTATTACACTATTCGGACAGCTTAATAAAAAATTGTCAATGTAGGGGGATATTTTTCAAATAAATGTGAAAAATTTGTATTAACTAATATTTATCATGGGTTTCCGACACAGTCTAAGCCTGCTATTGACGATTGGAGCATCACGGATTCCACCTACTGGATTTTTTTTAAACTGAGCTGCCGGATAATTTGACGTTCGAAATTATTGTAAACAATTCCAATTTTGAACTGTACACATAATTTTTACTTACCGGATTGCTAATAATTGCGAATAATTCCAATTTTGGACCATAAAAACAATTTTTAATTACCACATTGCTAAATTTTCTTTCGTCGCATTTGTGACAAATGTCCTTTTATCAGGTGCATCATTTTAACTTTTTTCCTAGAGAGGCGCTTTCTCTACTTTAACAATCGTCAATATTGTTATCGTAAACCGGCTAAGACTGTGTCCGAAACCCATGATAAATATTTTTAGTACACATTTTTGACATTTAATTTCAAGAAAAAAGAGTCCGGCGACTTATTACGATTGAATTCAAGATTTCAGGTCTCGCGTCCTAAATTACAAGTGAATATTAAGCGTTTTATTCTAAAAGGTTTTGAGAATTTTGTGTCTGAGTTTAGGTGTGGAAAGTGGAAAGAAATTAGTTTGTCTGATTGAAAACAATGTGAGTATGTGCTTTTATAAAGACAATTAACATGTTCGAACAGGATGAATACAGAGTTCCGCATTTTTCTATTTATTTTATTTATTTATTTACATAAAATTTGGGACACCCCGTTTTGAGCAAAAGCTCATTTGTAATAGGGTATCTGTACAAAACAAGCGATAAATGACGTAATAATAATCTTTTGCTTCTAACTGCAATTTTTGAAGATCCATTCGATCTAAACACAACGATTAACAAACTTTCCAAATGTGCTTCTAGATTCGGCCATTTTACATCATCTTCGGAAAGGCCTCACACGTTCCGGGTTGTTGAGGAATATATATTTTAAATAGTCGATATAAAATACAAAATTAATTATTTTTGAAGAAAAATAATAAAAAACAAGACTGCCTGACAGGAGAGTCAAAGCAAATCGTGTTGTTTATGATAGTATGACAAATTAGTCACGTTTGAACATGGTTTTGAGACAATAATTTTGTATTTTTATATCTAATGCTACGTGAAAGATAGTTACGTTTATTTATAACCCTGTGAAAAAGGTGTTTATGATCTGTAATATACCTGAAAAAACGGTGATGGATTGATGTCTGTGTGTGAAAGTGAATTTTGTTTCCCTAGTCCAATTTGTTAATTTATTCGTGTTTTTGGTTGTGGTCGCCTCCATTGTGGAGGTTTCATTGTTGTTTTTTTTTTGTTTTGGATTTGATGTAGTTTAGTTTTTGGCGGCCTCTGAAATGGAACATATGAGAGTGAGTTGAAAATGAGAGAGATGAAAATGAGAGAATTTTATTTTGTAAAGAAATATTTAGGGTTGCCAACGTCTCGTCTGGAAATGAGACTAAACCTCTGGTCTTCAGCTTATGGTCCAAAAGCTCCGGGCTAAGTTTGTAAATGTTTTACATTTTTTGCTTTGTATGGACACAAATATTAATAATAAGGTGAAACTGGCGTAAGTAAATGCTGTCAGAGAGCAGCAAGATTTTTGATCCTTCAGGTTGGCTAACATCGCATTGACTTTATATATAAAAAGCATTTCTCTAAGCATTTGGACAACACCAATCAATTGGGATGATGAGCTGCCGCATGACATTAAACAATTATGGGTACCTATATGAAATAATCTTTCAGTTTTCGGAAAAATACAAATTCCACGATGGCTACAGGGGGTACATCACATACAATTGCACGGTTTTAGTTACGCTAGTTTAAGAGGATAAGGATACAGAAAATAAAATGAAGATTACGAATGCAAATTGGTTACAGCAAAGTCTAGAGTATCGTCAATCAAAGTGTGTTGATGTTTGAAAGGCTGGAGTTTTGTGGAGCACATTTTATAACGAAGTTACTTGCCTCAACAGCAGATGTGTTGCGAGTGATCACCCAGCACGGTGAACAACGTTTGTCGTCAACAGGACATCTCAAATCCTCCAGGGAACATTGGGCGAAATCAATGTTCCAGGATCTATGAATCCAGCTGGTCCAGCTTCTAAGGGAATTTTTCTGCAAGAATTGCTTGGTTTAGATATCTGGTAGGAAAGGCCTACATTTTTAATAAAATCAGTTGAGGGATGGCCAGTCCAAAGATACACATACGGAACACCAGAAAAACCCAAATATGTAGATACCATCAATGATAGCAGAGACGAGTACTACATTTTATGATGCATTATTGGCTAATCTTCAGGCTAAAATATTTGTGTCTATTTAAAGACAATGAAGGATTATTACGAGATGGTAAACGTCTCCAGAAATCAGATATATCGGAAAGCGCGAAGTATCCACTTATAATACCTAACAAACCCCGATGTGATGTGCAGAATTGACCGTTTCATTATCACAATCATTAACATCATTCGGAAATCCAGTTGATAAACCGATGTTTGCAGTGCTTCAAGGTCAATCCACAATCTCAATGTCAACAAATGGGTGAACTACTGAGAAACAGAGTTCAATTAGTGAGGCCGTGTTTGAAGGGGTTAGGGGGAAGTTTAAAGGGGAAGTTTAGGGTTAGAGGGAAACCTAAAAACCAAAATGGTGACACATTGAAAAGTCGAGAATTTTAGGGTTTGTTTCTCTAGTTTCAAATATGACGATTTTTAATTTTTACCTTTATTTATGTGTCAATGTTTTATTTGAAATTTGCAACTTCCAGACGTAAAACCGAATCAACGATAGCCGAAAGCAACAAAATTTAATTAGAAGTTTATTATAACAAACAATTGAATTAGTTCGATATAGCGAATGCAGTACCGCTAACCGGTTAACCGATAACCAATTTAATTGCCTTAAAAGTATTATCGAATTATTGGTAATCGAATTTTAATTACTGGTAAATTTTTACTTTTTCTCGTTTTCCAGTATTTTGTGGTTTAAATATTTCTTTAACCGATTACGATGCATTTCGGCATGCACGATGGAATATGGGGAGTTAGGAAGGTACTTGTTGATTTCCTTACCGGGTCAAATCCCGGGATTTCGCGATCATAATTTTTAGACCGGGATCCCTTTTGAGAAACCCTAGTTCTCACACGCATATGAAGATGCAGCAGCCAATCTTTAATTTGCATTTATAAATCTTATCGGTTCATATCACTGCGTTTGGACATTCCTGATAGCAATGAAATTGCGTTCAAATTGATTTAGGTAATACGCAATAAATATAAAACAAAGGCCCCATTAAAAACCACCCGCGCACACTAAATAATTTTATTATTTTGTTTGCCTCTTAAATAAATTCTATTGTATCTTCTATATGTATCTATTAAGAGTCAATAAAAATAAAATAAAAAATTTGATTGAAATTATTAGGAAAAAAAAAAATTATTTGTGTTGTGAATTTGTGATAGTAAAAATTCGTTCGATTTACAAAATAATTTATTAGTGATTTGTTACAATTAAGAATAATAAATGTCAAAAAGCTCAATTGTGTTAAAACGATCCAATATGTGGTCGATTATTTGTTATTCACTTAACAATTTTTTAAGTGATCAAATTAAACAATTTTTGGGTTTTTTTTGGACAGCTGACCGCAATTGTATATAATTATGTATACATAGAAACCCTAAATTAATTACAAATCCAATGTAAAACAATTAAAAATTAATTCAGGTGGCTAAGATTAAAAACCGCGTTGGGAAATTATCAATAAATCATTTTAAATTTTTATAATTTCAAAGGAGCCGCTCGCCCCGTTTTAATCTAAATGCCATCTAAAACAAAGTTGACAAACTACTTTGAACCATATTGTGAACTGTATTATATTATAAGATTGTTGTAGAATCGATGATTTGTATCAATTAAGTTGTGGCGCGCGAGGTTAATTATGAAATTGTTGTGTGTAGAGAGTGCGTGCGCGGTGATTTGTAAATATAGAAATAAAAATATTAAAACTGGTTGAACTGGTCATATGTTGGGTGATTTGACTGTAATACATCATTAAATTTTATTTTTGTTGTTGTTGATATTTTGACATTGAGACACAACAACGAACTTTAATTTATGTTGCTATTTCTCTTATTTTTAGCTTAATAACCAACATTTTTAAAAATGAAATATTTCATCTTCCAACTTCAATTATAAGTACTTATTAGCACAAATGATCTTGAAATATTCTTCTACAATCTGATTTAATAGATTGTTAGGCTCCATTGAAAAAATTCTTCAGAAATCACAAATTGATTAAATCCAATGACACAGGTTATTTGGTTCTATAACAGCGTCAACTAATCAGTCTTCGGCAGTTCGATTAGTGGTCACCAAAATAAGTTTTAGATATGGTCCGGAAGGTCCAAACCAAAACTAGAAGAAATATCCCAGCATGAGGCAATCGACTTCATGAATGCTTCATTCGGCAGAGTGCTCGAATGGCCATGAAACGTTTTAAGTAACTCTTATAGATTGGTCATTCGTTTATACCTTAAACTGTATCTATAAGGCATCTCTATGATCAGATTCATGTCGTCAATTTTCATGAAGGTTTGAGATGCAAAAACTGCGATCAACCAGTCCTTATGTCTTACCCCTTCGAAATACCCCTTTTCGTGACTTGGCCGAATGACTTCAAACAGCAATCGGTCGAAAAAAGTTTTACCTTAACTAGTTTTGACATAATTCTCGTGTTTGTCATCACTCTGAACAACTTACAACGCATTCGGCTTAACGAACAATTTTCAAATAAGTAGTCGAACTATTGGAATTATAAAACGAAGGAGTAGGCGCAGGAGACTTTTTCAACTTGACGACTCTTTATCACTGCACAAGACCGAAGTTGAATTCTGCCTGTAGTAAAGCTAAAATGACTGAAAAAAAAATTCTTCAAGTGAATTTATTTAAACGTTCGAACGTGTTTAGCTTATAAAAAACAACTCTGCTCATATATGCGACTGGAAATCTCTGAGATATACAATTCCGAAGAAATATTTAAGTGGCATTATACAAAGTTTGGAAAAGTTTGAGTGAAATTTGTAATGAAAACATTCGAACTTTCCGTGTATACGATCGGAAATCTCTGAGAAATGCAATACCGAAAAAAATCTTTGAGTGACATTTTCCTGCCACTCAAACAATTTTCCGAAAATTATCAAAACCGTACGAACTAAGCCACATCATGTATTAGTAAATTTCACTCAAATGTTTTGAAACGTTTGAAACGGATTTGAAACCTAAAAAAAATGTATTGGAAAAGTTTGAGTGAATGTTATAATTAAACATTCGAACGTGTTTAGCTCATTAAAACAACTCTTCCAGTGTATACGATCGGAAATCTCTGAGAAATGCAATACCGAAAAAAATCTTTGAATGACATTTTACTAACACTCAAAGAATTTTCCGAAAATCATTAAAACCGTTAGAAGATCCGTACGAACTAAGACACATCATGTATTAGTAAATTTCACTCAAATGTTTTGAAACGGAATTGAAACCTCAAAAAAATGTATTGGAAAAGTTTGAGTGCAATTTGTAATGAAAACATTCGAACTTTCCGTGTATACGATCGGAAATCTCTGAGAAATGCAATACCGAAAAAAATCTTTGAGTGACATTTTCCTAACACTCAAAGAATTTTCCGAAAATTTTCAAAACCGTACGAACTAAGACACATCATGTATTAGTAAATTTTACTGAAATGTTTTGAAACGTTTGAAACGGAAATGAAACCTCAAAAAAATTTATTGGAAAAGTTCGAGTGAAATTTATAATTAAGCTTTCGAACGTGTTTAGCTTATAAAACAACTCTGCTCATGTATGCGATCGGAAATCTCTCAGAAATACAATTCCGAAAAAATCTTTAAGTGACACTATACTATCACTCATAGTTTGGAAAAGTTTGAGTGAAATTTATAATTAAAATATTCCAATATTTTTAGCTTATTAAAACAACTCTTCCCGTGTGTACGATCGGAAATCTCTGAGAAATGCAATACCGAAAAAAAATCTTTGAGTGAAATTTTTCTACATAGGTACCACTCAAAGAATTTTTCGAAAATCATTAAAACCGTTAGAAGATCCGTACGAACTAAGTCACATTATGTATTAGTAAATTTCACTCAAATGTTTTGAAACGGAATTGAAACCTCAAAAAAATGTATTGGAAAAGTTTGAATGAAATTTATAATTAAACGGAATGTGATCGTATGTGATCGGAAATCTCTGAGAAATACAATTCCGAAAAAACCTTTGAGTGACCTTTTCCTAAAACATTTTTTAATGAATTTCACTCAAATTGTTTGAATTTTTTTTTTAATTGTATTCCCTTTGAATCGGAATAGAAATATTATAATTCAATATTTTTATTGAATGAAAGTTGGAATACTTTTAGCATACAGCGATTTTTTCTGTTAATTTGATAGACGAACCCCACAATGCCCCTCCACTATAATGGCAGCTGCACATTTAAAAGCTTCACGACACATAGTGTAAAGATGAACGGCAAAAATCAGGAGGTCACCAGTCATGTTGTATAATCTACAAATCGATTAACGACCACCAATATTTTTTGTATATTTTGGTTAAATATAAATCGCATCCAGAAGTTGTCTTCTTCGTTCCGTCTGTCTTATTTATTTATATAAATAAATTGACATAACAATAAAATTAAAGATTTTGGTTTTATGTTTCGTCCATATTCTAAGAACAATTCCCTATAAGCTATATATACCACAACAAAAAAAAAAGTTAGAAGTTTATTTTAATAAATTGAAAGATTGCGTTACGCGCGAAAACTATAAAATCGCGATGTTATTAAATTGTGTGGAATTTTTGTATTTTTTGTTTGTTTATTTGTTTAATAAATGCATTATTATGTGTGTGTGTGCGATTGATGGAATAACCATGTCTTAATAAACTCACGGATTTAGTAAAAAAAAACAACAGATATTTATTGTATCGTATAGCGAGCGCGCGCTTATCAATTAGAATTAATTGATTTTCACATAAATTTGAAATTGTCTCTCTTTTCGATATCATTTTTAGTATAAATAATAATTGATGATGGATTGAATTGATTTAGTGCTAATCTTTTGCCGCCATCTAATAATCACACAGCCACTAATAATCGCCATATTGTACGACGATTGCATTAGTTGAGGAGGCATTAAACGACCGAATATAAGAAAACACGTGATTTTTATTTATTTATTTATTGTTTTGTAATGTCTTATTACGAATTCTTTTGTCGAGTCAACAAAACAAAAATGTCAAAAACTTGTTTCTTTGCAAATTTTATTAAAACAAAAAAAAATGTTTATATTTTATTTTGTCAAGACATTGATAATGTATATCGAATAAAAATTTCGCGATCTTATTTTTTTGATAATGATGAGAAATGTGCTGCACAACTACCAAAACCGCAAAAAAAAAAAACCTTAGAGCGGCGAAAGTTTTAATGATGGTTAAAGGGTTAGCGCGCGCGATTGGGAAAATTTCTTTACAAAAGAAGCAAAATATACCGTTATGATAAGACAAAATAATATAAATTTCCATTCATCGCAATATTCACCGTATACATTTATCTTGTCATTATACAACAACAAGAAAACCAATTTTTCATTTAGGCTGGCATGCAGATGGAATACTAATTTCGATCCATCAATCTCGTCTTGTACGAGTATTATATGTAAGTATGCAGCCCAGGCAGGGTATATGGGAAAAAAATCAAAACAGAATCTCAGAAACGTCACATTTACATTTATGTACATAAAGTACTTATTGTGATCTTGATATGTCTAAAAATTAATTTTTTTGTAAATCCTCTTAAAAATGTGAGATTAAAAAAAAAATCTGCCAATTTTGCGCCAACTTAACACACAAATCGCACATAATGTAGTAACATAATATATCGAATAACGCCAAATATGTTTTTTTTTTGGAATGGCCACCCAATTTGATGATTAACCACTTTGACGCAACAATAACAGAAATCAAAAATTGGTAATGATTTTGAATACGCACACAAACTGCTTAGTAAGGATAAGTCAGCATAATTTTTTTTTTTTTTTTTTATGAATTAATTTTGATGTTTTGTTACTTGTTACTTGGGTTGCTTCTGTTCTATATTTCCTAACATGTGTACATACATAAATTTTTAATAATGAGTGCGTGCGCAGCTTAAATTTCATTAATAAAAATTTTTGTTCGTTTATCAATGAATATAAATTATTAATGAGTTTTGTTGTAATTCAAATGACAACATTATGAATTCAGTTCATCGGTTTATTTTGCGATTATTGCGTTTGTTTTTGGGTTTTCATCATTTTTAGCTATTTACAGCTGAACCTCGTATAACGCAATTTTTTATAAAACAAGCGGGTTTTGAATTGGTTATACATTTCTAGATGTCTGTGATTTGAGCGTTCCTAGTGAAATATTGGACGTTTGCGAGAAATATTATTAAGAAAAAAAATGATCTCTCCAGTTAATGAAAATTTATAAATATTTTAAGAAATTTGTAATCTTTATCGGTTAAGTCGTTTTGTCATATTTTTTAGCATACATACAGGCGAATTAAATAAAATAAATTTCTTTTAGGATATTGACACTAAATTGAGTTTTAAAAAATTGAAAATTCAGTTTTCGTAAATTATCGAATTTTGAGATTTTAACATTGAATTTGTATGCTTGAAATATCTCTAATTTGCGATATAAGTATTTTAACATTTGTTGATGATTTCAAAGTTTCAATGTAAAATTCGATTGATGTGTGATTTATATCTCGGTAAGGTTGAACGATTGAATGAAACGAGACGAATATCAGAATTTATGTACGATCAAACTATCCTATTCACATCACCGATTTAATTTGAATGTACTATAACGAGTTGATTTGAATAAAACTAGCGAATCTATTCTGTTTAAGCACGATGTACCTTCGCACTTTACAGCGTAGATGTATGTACATAGTTCCACTTTTATACATTTAACAAACTTTATTTTCTGTAACACATAGGTACATCTGTAACATTCGAAGATTAATTTGAAACATATTATTTTATTAAAGTGCTTTGGAAACGCATTGAATCAAAGTAAATTACAACCAGAAATCAAACATGTTTTATACAATGGGCATCACTTATCAATATCACCCACAAAGCGCTTCGCTGTAGTAACCAATCATTCCAATAAATTTACGAATTTTCCGAACAGTTTTGGGCACGGATAATTGCTAATTGTAACAATTTTATCTGGGTTAACCCGAAAACCTCTTTCACCAACAATATAACCCAAGAATCGAGTGGATTTTAGAACAAATTTACTCTTGCTCACATATTAATTGTGAACAAACCTCGACTAATAAGCGACTGACATATTTTAGTAGTGATAAATGCTTTTCACACGTAATATCAAGAGGAATCTGCCAGAACGCGCCCTTTAGATCAATCTTAGATATGTATCTAGTATGGTCAAGACGACTTAGCAGACAATGTTAGGTAGGGGATAAGAATCCTTTTTGATGACCTCCTTTACTCATAAGTACCTATCAATTGCCGTGCGTAAGTATGGCGAAAACTCGAGAACGGCTCGACCGATTTGGATGATTCTTTTATTGTTTGCTTACTTCTATTGTTCACTGGGGTGGTTTAGGAAACAAGAAAATTCGGAAACCCAAAGGAAAAGCTGGAAAATCGAAAATATCGGAAAATTGAAATTTGCGTTAGGTATGGGAATTTTCTCGCAAAAACTCGAGAACGGCTCAATCGGAAATCGATTACAGTGCGGACAAATCAGTATCAATTAGAGAAATGTCAGTCGTTTGACCACATTGGAAGGCATTGAAATTCAGCGGCGAAACTCCTGAATTGTGTTGCGCAGATGGGAAAGTGAAATTACCACAGTTTGTCCCGCCACCAGAGCCATTACGCTCATTGTTTTCTGGAATAGGATGTGATTCTACCCATGTCCTGGTCAACATACAAAAATACAACATTTGCTTCCAAATGACGTCGTTTGGCGCAACGCATATTGGACGGGACAAATTTCATGCCCACTTTCAAGGTAATAACAACACAATTCTCTTTCGCATTATTCCCCATTGCATACGAAAATAGATTGAAATCATTTAACACATAGTCAATTTCACATCATCATTGCAGATTCAGGGGTAAATATATCATTTAGTAGGAGCGCTGTTGCCACCACCGGGTGCGGACCATCAATTCTTACAAATTTATTTCATGGGCAATTAGGATGCTGAAGTTAGTCAGCGTTGTGCTTAAATCCACACAAGTAAGCAAGCCATTGTCGGAAAATTGCAAACGTTTTTTCATCACAATAACGAATTGATCTAATTGTTCAAAATTGCGTTCGATCGTGGATGTCATCCAACGCCATTGTCGGACAAAATTTACAATCTAGAGATATCGTGCTTCATCGTCGGAACAACGAATTGAAACGTGTGTCCGAAACGCATAAGACTTACGTAAATGTAACAATTTCAATAATTCATTCGTTGATTTTCTGATATCGAACCGTATGTCGATTGCGATTTCAGGTGCCGAAACCAATAAAAATGTCAGTGCTATGAATTTTTATTCATACAGACTTATGATCCGTTAACATGAAGAAAATCACATTTTGAAGTGTTGCCGTCATTTTCATCGGTTCGCGGTATATCAAAATTGACTGACATAATTCGTTTGAACCGAAAGCAGCTCCGATCTGAAGAAAACATTCATCTCCGCGATGCGATTAATGCCGACGGCAGTGCATACAACTTAATGACAATTTTGGGTCGACAACATTGACAAGCTTCTTGTCGGTTTGTCAAACAGATGCTTTCGCTCGCACTTTGCTGTGTGCTGAAATGTTCAGCGTCGGAAACAAGGAACACCAGTTGAATGATATTCGTTCAATGCACGATGCATTCAACCACGCATTACAAGGAGAACAACAATACGAAACCGAAGCATTAGCCAAAGAATTTCGTACAAATGTTCCGCAATTGAATCAACAACAAAATACTGCGTACGACTCTTTGATGGAAGCTGTAAACATTGGAACTTGTGGTATTTTCTTCCTGGATGCTTCCGGAGGGACTGGAAAGACGTTCCTTCTAAGGCGGATGAACTGTACATTCTGCACTGAAATTGTCACTGAACATGCAAATCAACGAGACACCAACTTGCAGCATCGCCAAAAACAGCACAGTGGCAAAAACTCTAAAGAGATGCATCCCATTTTTGGTGGAACCATGATTCTGTTGTCCGGTGATTTTCGTCAGACTGATTTTCGCGGCAGCGTCTTTCCTCCGATTGACGAATAAGATGTGAGTGTTTTTTATTGGTATATTACATGATTACAAGTAGATATAATTATCGATGTAGAGAACGTCATCATACGTTGTTACACCTTAATAAAGTTACTAATCTAATAACAAAATCTAACTTATCGCATTAAGATCCAGCACAATAATCATTATAATTGCTTATGGCACGATCCTACGAAACGAAAGAACAGTTTTATTGGCGACCGTAATAGTATAGGTACAAACGTTCAATAATAAATTCATTGAACTTCGTCCTTTAATAGACAAAGGAAGTGAAGCATCTCTTATTAGCTATCAAGCCGCAAACTTATTGAATATATCGAAATCAAAACGATTGTTATGGGAATTGGTGATATTGAGGCAGATTAATGTAACCAAATCAAGCATTTAACTGTATGTTCTAAATTCAATAATTATCAAACTATAATATTTCAGTATTTGTAATACAGAAGATCACAAATATTCTGCCAAGTAAAGCCATCACTGGTGTTGAATCAAAATATCGCTTAAATCAATCTATTCTGGGTTTATGCTGAAATAATAATTGCCGGATTAAGAAAAAGTGAAAGTTTGCAGATTAAAATCCTAGGTCGGATAGCAGTTTCAAATGACATAGTCGAGTTACATGCGTTGTCCGATGCATCTAACAAAGCGTATGCAACATGTATTTATCTGCGAATATCATCAAAAAATAAAAATTTCAATTGACACCTGCTAACCTCAAAATTTGAAAACCGCTCCCATTAATCCCCCATTTATACCACGATTTGAACTAATGGATAAAGTTATTCGAAATCTAGGGCTTCCACAAAACCCAACAGTTTATTTTTGATCTGATAAGGAAATCGTGTTGCATTGGTTGAAATGAGACAAAGTCGCATAAGTCGTACGCAAAAGGTAATTCCTAATACTAAATGTCGTCATATCAGCCTGAACTAAATCCAGCCGACAGTGCAACACGACGCAAAACTTCGAATGGAATTAATAGCCTCTGGTTGTGGTGAAAAGCGTCAGTCTTTTTGCAATAACGAATATACGTGCACAACATCAACACCGCACGGAAAAATTGAAATTTCTACAACGCTTTTCCTCATACAATAAATTGATTCGCATTACTTGTCTTCTGGAAATATTTATTCGAGAACTGTGTCGCGAAGAATCGAATTTACCGTTGAGAGTCAAACAATTAAACCTATACAACCTGTTAAACCTATACAAATTTTATTAAGTCTTATAACATGTCATATAACATTGTTATGCAGCATCTTATGTTATATGGTGGAAACTCTATGTAAGAATCAAAAAATCAGATCACGTGGTTCTCGGATATTTTTTTTTTTAAATTAAAAAGTTTTGAAAAACATCAATCATTTTGAGTAAGATATAATATTAGTGAGTTGATTATGGTACGAGTACAATGTAAAGAAAATTTTTAAACTGTTTTGTAAATCGTAAACATTAATTTTATCGCTCGAGCTAACAAAATTTTTAACTTGGGCTCTATACAGCGTTCCAACGAATTACGGATATTTTTGGGTCAGTGTTTTGCGATTTTAAATTCCTTCTCGGGGAACAGACCATGTAAGTATATGTGTGAGAATTGGGCGCGGTTTATAGGCTACTAATAATATCAAAAAAAAAAAAAAAAATTAACCCAGCCTGCTATAAATCTATAATGCATAGTGAAGAACATAAAATTGGTTTGCTGCGGCATCTCTATTTGTCAGCGGGAACTATTTGCTCTCCTTATTTGGTTACTATATGAAATAATGATTCAGATTTTATAAATTAGACGTTAAATACCTACTTCTACAGTTACTTGTAGAATTATTCATTCTAGAGAAATTTCAAATAACAACATAACATAAAAATCAATTGCAGAATTGTACCGAGCGTGCACATTATTCAGTAAAAATAACATAAATGTTATTATCCAAGAAACAAAGTAATTTTGTAATAAGAAATAAATAAAACAAAAAACAATAATAATTGTAATAATTTATAATCCAATGAACTTGTGTGTACACACAATATAAACAAAACATAACAACATAAGAAAAAATATATAAACAACATAAACTATTTTGAATATATACACACAACATACATAAATAACTATTTGTGGTTTATAATTTTAATTTCTTGTATGTAACCGTACGTACGTATGTACATAGTTCTCGATTCTGTTAAGAACATAAAAAAATCTATCGATGAAACATATTTTTGTTGTACATACAGAGCTCTATACATATTTATTGGTTGGTTTGGCGTAAAATGGAATAATTAGATTTTTAGTTGCTATTTATTCGCATTTTTCTATAAACATGAATACACATTTTTATAAAAAACTCTTTGTTTTCTTATAATCATCTTAACAAAAATAAAAAAATAAATAAAAATTGATTTAAGACTTAAGGTTGGTTACCTTTTTGTTTAATAAGAAGATTAACGCGCGATAATTTTCATAATGAACGATTTTCCATGATAATGCGATTTGCGTGAGAATCGAGATGTAAATTGGTTTATATATTGTGTGTGTGTGTGTGTGTGGAAGTGTTAAGCCCTCCTCTCTCTCTGTTGATCAATAATTTTTTTTCCCAAGAAACACTTTTTTTTTTGTTTTTTATTTGTAAGTTCTAGCGAAGTGTAATTCAATATTTTATCAAGTGATTTTAATTGTATGTATGTACGTTGTTTGTTTATTTTTAATTTAATTTTTTTTTTTTATTATGTCGTGTGGTGTCATTAACAAATAGTTAATATCGCGTGGTTTTATCGTGTGATATATTTGCATATAATATTCGCTATATCTTAAGTACTTAAACAACAGCAACAACAACAAAAATTGCTAACTGTCCGCCTCTATTTGGTGAAGGTCACAATACGCATAAAGTCTTAAAATAGATTGTCGCACTGTATACAAGATTTTGACACTTACTAATGTATCTGTTATATACTAATGTAGAAAAATATAAATCCAGTCCAGATTAAATGATGTGTATGATGTTTGGAGTTATCGACCGCGTATTATTTGTTCGCGCTTAATAATTAATTTTAAATTATATGATAACTTTTATGATCTTATGGGCTTGTTATCGTTTGTGATGTTGGAATTTTGAATTATGATTTGGACCTAGTATTTATATATGTAACTAGTGTTTAGTAACCTTTTGTTATTCAATAATTGTAAGTCTGTTTATTTTAATCGTATATTCCAACCAGGAATAGAGAAGTTTGAATTGGTTGAAAGATACTAAATTTTACAGGTTCCATTCTGCAATTCTTATCTCCACATACCCCAAACTTAAATTTTATGGAAACATATTCTCATGTCTCATTATGAGACCAAAATTCGTATTCAGGTCTCGATGTTTTATATTCACTCTAAAACTGATTATCTGTCGCCTATTTTATAGAATTGTATCTTTTGAAATCTAAAAGTTCATATTTAATGTTGCTCAAAATCCGTTTTTTGGAGCTCAAAAATTAATTGGTCTATTCTATAAAATTTCGAAGAGAACAAATTAAGTATTTTTACCGGTTATTCAAAATGATTTTGGGTACCTTTTTCTAATCAATTACTGGAGAGTAGCTCAATTTATGATTTGCTATTAATAACGCACATAATTTGATTTAAATCAATAAAGGGTAGCTTCTGTTGCTCAATAAACAAAATTTAAATTCTTATTTTCAGGTTCACCAAAAAAAATTGTAGCTAAAAAATAGCTCAAATACTACTTGCTCAAATTTTTAATTTTTTTGAAATCTATAAAACAATGAATAAAAATTTTAAAATTTAAGCAAATTGACAAAAGTATTTTACAAAATTTTGCTCAGTTCGGTTAATAATTATGCCAAGTAGTTCCATAAATTTATTGAAGTTCTTAAAATTTAACAAAATTTTTAAATTGACTGATTGATTTTTAACTGAGAATCTACTCAGATTCAGGTAATTGTAAATCTCTTGAAATTACATGATCCGATTGAAAATAAAAAAAAACGGAAATTTCTTGATATTTTTATTCATAAACAGATTTGGTTGTTTTAGAATTTTTTTAAATTGATGAACTTCTTTACAATTGTTGGCTTGTTGAAAAATTTCAAACTTTAAAATATAACTCTTAAATTTTTGAATCACCTAAAATGTTTAGAGCAGAAATTTAATTTTTTAAAAATTCTTGCAGTACTTAATCTTGTGACGCTCGAAAAATTCTTGAAATTCTTAAAACTAATTTAAAATTGACTAATATCTGAAAATGCTGTAAACATTCAATTTCTCAAAATTTTTATGAAGTTTATTCATAAAATTTTTTAAACTAATCATCAATGCATTATTGAATTTAAAAAAAAATCAGGATAGTTCTTTATGCTGGTTTTTCTGAACAAATTTGTAACTGAAATTACTCTAAATATTTTAGTATCCTCATATTTTTTAAAACCTTTAAACTAAATCAATTTCTTGAAATTTCGAAGATCTGATGATGGTATTTTAAAAATTCTAAAAATCCGAGTAATTTCTTGAAAAGAAATCCTTAAAATTTGTAAGCTTCTGAGAAATTTAAAACTTTAAAATATTCAAATTTTTTACTGAATCTTAAATTTATTGAAATTCATGACTTCTTAAATCGTCTGATATTTCTTAAATCCTTGCACTGCTAAAAACAAATTTGATCAATTTTAAGAATTATTGAATATAGTGATGTCTTCGATAAAAAAACAAATTCGTAAATTGTGTGAAATTTTCAAAAATTGTAAAATTCTCCAAATTCTTAGGAACTAACTAATTATTAACATTCCGAATTTTCTTTTCAAAGTATGAAAAATCGAAATTTTGATCAGTTAACACTTTTAAAAATACCAACATTTCTTTACTTGTTTACTTTTTTTTTAATTTAAAAATTATAAACTGAAAAATTTGAAAATTTTAATTTTTATAGAACCTTTAACTATTTAAATAAAATTTAATTTCTCAAATATTCAGTCAATTATCGCCTCTTGAACTCTAAAATTTTCAAAATTATTGAAATTATATTTGATATTCTTGAATTTTTTTTAAATTTATGAAATTTTTAAAGTTCTTTACGTAAGTTTAACAAAATTCTTAAAATTAACGAACTTTGAAAACTTTGGTAAACTTTAAGAACATTAAAAAAATTCCCGAATTTTAAAATTTTTTAAGAGTGTCTTAGATAATTTCACTAATTTTGAGAATTTTAAAATTTTTAGGATTCAAGAGGCATCGTCAATAGGCCGAATATTTTTAAAAATTTCAAGTTCAAAAATTTTCAAAATTCTTGATACCTTAAAATATAAGATTACATGATGCCATTGAAAATAATAATATGTAAATTTTTTGAAATTTATGTTCATATTCTTGAAATTTCTATTCATAAACATTTTGAAAATCTGTTCTGAATCTTCAGGATATTTCTTAAATCATTTAAAATTTGAGTGATTTTTTAAAAATTTGGTAGTTTTTGAAAAAAAAAAACTTGAAACTCAAAATAAAATGATTTAAATCTTTTAAAATTTTCAATTAGACAGTTTAAAAAAATTCAATACTTAAATTTCTGCATTTGGCAAACCAAAATTTTTAAAAAAATTTCAAAAATTTATCAACTTATAAATTTATAAAATTTTAGAATCTTCAAATTTCTTAGAATCTCGAAAATAATTATTTATAAATTTTTCAGTTTAAAATAGAAATTCTAGAAATTTCTTCAACTCTCTACAATTTGACGAAATCTTTTAAATTTATTAGCTTTCTGGGAAATTTGAAACCTTAAAATATTTAAAAGTTTTGCTCAGCCTTAAATTTATTGAAATTTAAGTTAAATTTAATCTTCATTAAATCTCTTGAAATTTCATAAATTTTCTAGAACCAGGAACTGTTTCCAATAATTTTTTCGAATATGTATGATCAAATTTTTGAATTGCAAAATTGTGTAATTCTTAAAATTCTTAAAAGCAATTGGAAATTTGCAGAATTAATAAAATTCTTGATATTCTTGAGATTTATGTTCTGCGAACTTCAAACTTGTAGAATTGCACGAAATTCGATAAATTTGCCAGTTTCTGGGAAACTATAAAACTCTAAATTTTTGGTGAAATTCGTAAAATAAATTTAATTTTTGAAATTTCTTGAAATTCTAAAAATTTTAGAAACTTTTAAATTTCTTAGAAACTAGATCTGTTTAAAAAAATTTAATTTCTAAAATTGGTTGAGTTTGTTAAAATTTTTCAATTTAAAATTTGAATTCTCACAATTACTGAATTTTTCCAGATATTTAAAATTTTAAAAAATTTAGGGAATTTCTTAAAGTGCTCAAAATTTAACAAAATTTCTGGGTGGTTTTTCAAATTTTAAAAATTGACAAACTTCTTTACAATATTGTTAGCTTATTGAAAAATTTTAAACTTTAAAATACAACTTTCAAATTTTTAGAGTAGAAGTTTAATTTCTTGAATTTTATGAAATCATCTTGTAAGGCTGAAACAAATTTGAAATTAGGTAATTTTTGAAAATGCTGCAAATAGCACTAGAATTCTCAAAATATTTACACAAACTTTGTAAAATTATTTAAATACTGATATATCAGTATTTGAAAGTGCAGAAAAATGAGAATGCTGATTGGGTCAGTTTCAGGGGAAGATCAAATTGAAAAGTATTTCTAGAAAAGGAAATGGTTGAGACACAAGTTTTCCGTTTCTTTTCATATCAGATCAGTTAAAAATTAATTACTCCCACAAAACCGTTGTCTAGCTTCTAATATAGAGGCACTCAGAACCTTCAACAAAACTAATTATTATTCTTAATACAAGTAGTGAAGTCCTGTTAAACTCTCATAGCTATATTAACCTCCTGATGTCACAAAAATGAATAAAATGTCATTATAAACCACGATCTTAGTAACATTTCTTATGTTGCATACATAGCTAAAAAATGTTATCCATACATTTTCCGTAAAGGCCCGTTTCCACTATAATTGTATGCAACACCAATAATGAACCGGATTTTTTTATTTAACCTGATTTGTTGTTTATATTTGGATTAAACGTGAATTTAAATCGTCAGGCAGCCGTAAGTTTGAAACTGTAATTAGTTAACGGTTTGACCATAGTAAAATCAAAAATGTTGTATTCCTGCAAATACAAATCATCTGTGAAATTATGTAGGTAGTTGTTAAATTCATTATACATAATTCGCTAGTGTGTGTGAAAGTAGGTGTGAAAGTAAAGAAAAAAACATTTTTTGTGGTTGATTAGAGTCAGATTGTCTGAGCGACCAATAGACAACACAAAATATTATTTCACAATAAAATTAGCATTTCTCGTGTGATAATTACTAAGACGACGACGACGACGACGATGATGACAATGAGGAGGAGAGCAACAAAAAAAAATTAAAATAGCAACAGAGTCTTCAAGATCACAATATTATTCTACTTGATCGCTGCTTTTGTTTTTTTTGTCCGCTAAATATTTTTTTTTTGCTGAATAAATTTAATTATTTAATAAAATACAAAAAAAAAAAACAAATTGGCAGGTGAATTTATTATTTATTAAAAAAAAAACTTTGTTTTCTTATTGCCGATAATAATCTTCTAAAGTTTGATGGCTATGATCACGATTTAAGTCATGAGATGATTATTATTGTATAAACATTTTATTTGCGGTGTGTTTGTGTGTGTGTATGTGTGTGTGCGCGCGCTCGATATAAATGTATCTTTCGCCTTTTTATCTCGCGCAGCGATCAACAAAATATCACGATTCGAAGAAACGTAAAACTAAAAAGAAAAATCGCGCGCAGAGTCGACGACGATCAAGTAATTTGATATGCGGTCGTTTACATTGATTTTATATGGTATATACAATATTAATGTCAAACGGGTTAAAAGGTTAGGAATTGAATAGATTTTTGTGCGAGATAATGGAAATAATTTGGTTTATTATTGGCGAGCTCTGTGGCTACCGCATGAAAGGTGTAAATTAAAGATTGTTCTTGAATAGACCGGCGGTTACGGAAAATAAACAATTAATTAGCACATTAGTTAACTGATTAGCGCTTATTGAAACTAGTTAAAAACCGATACATATTTTTTATTGTTCACAAAAAAAACGACTTGGTGGGTGCGCGCGCACATTCAATCCCAGCTCCAATAAGCAATAACAATAATTAATTGATTTAATAAAATCGTTCAACGCATTTTAATTCATTCAAAAAGCTGAATAGGAATACCAAACATCATTCACGATCTGATCCGCGCACAATAGAGAATCGAGAATTCAACAACAACAATACGCATAACGATCAAATAAATAGCTTATGATCAATTGATTATTTGTATATATTTGTGTATGTGTGTGTGCATTGTTTGTTTAGCTCATTATTTTATTTCGTTTTTGGCTGCTTAGATGTTTTATTTTGTTTTTGGGCTTAGAAATTATTGAATTGATCGAAAGAAGTAAAAAAAAAATTCATTCAACTTTATTTTATGTATTAGAAGCACAATAATATGATGTCATCTAATTTTTTGTATGAAGGCGCATATTTTGTCATTCCAGCAACTAAGTGGTCATTGTATTTGTATATTAGAAACTTAATATTTTCATGCGTGCGTGTGTGTCTGTACGGTTTTGATCGAATTAAATTTCTAAACCAAGTCATTCAAGGCATACAAATATTGACGTAATACGCTCGCATCTCTCGCGCGCATATCAACATATCAACACATACAATTTTTTGGCCATGAATTCTCATTTAAACATTATAAATTTGTAACAACATTCAAAAAATAATAAAAATCGAATAATTGATTTTCTATTCACAACATATTTTTGTTGTATGTATATATCTACGCATACATTATTTACTATAAAAATTAGAATCGATTTTATTTTGCGATTTGGAGGCGCAGATACATCACTAAAGTCACAAAAAATAAAAAATTGTCTTAATTCAATTATGTATACGCGATTATGTTGTGTAGACTTTTTTGCATTTTGCTATTATCGATTTAGAAATTTTTCGTTTTTTTTTTTCATGATCAAATCAATCATCGATCATTTTATCTGAAATTCGAATGAATGAATTGGCGCTTAAATATTTATCGTGAAAGTTGACTGAGTTGTTTTGTAATTTTGATATTTTGAATGTTAACATTTTGTTAAATTGTGTAAAGGCATTGTTTAAAGAAAACGCCGGCTCTGACAATGTGTTCCTGTTTGACCGATGTAATATTATTTGTGTAACGGTTATTGCTTAAGACGCCTTGCAAATTCGTCGTTTGCAAATATTAAGTTTGCTAGATCTCAGACTCAAGAACTGTAAGTAGCAAAAGGCGATAATGTTCCTCTGGGGGACAGAGGTGACCCTCCACAGGACAAATAAGCAAAATAATGATTTTAATAAAAATAAAAAAACTGGAGGATTTTAGAGAAAAAGAAGAGACGCATTATTAGGTGCCAAAGAAGATTGGTAAACATTTAGAACTTTAATTTCAATTTTATCTGCAAGGGCCAAAGTTATTGTAATCCTGCCAATAATGACCAAACATTTTGTTTGTCCTAAACCATTTTAGAATATCCGTCCGTATATCTGTACCCACGGAAAAAATTGAAAAGCTTTTGAAACCTATTAGGACAAACATTTCAAACCGTCCAGATACCAATTGAAACGAAGCCAAATTACTAATGTAACTGTCGAATTTATGTATAATTTGAGTAGAAAGTAAATTTTTTTTTTTTTAGTTTGAGACGAATTTGGTTTGAACGACAAATGGTTGATTTGTTTCTTCTAAAAATTAGTTATGTGAGAAGAGATTTATATTACCCTGATGATTTTTTTAAAGATGATTTGAGTTTGAAATATAATAAAATTGTATTTAAAATCAAATTGCTGAAATTGAAATATTGATTTAATTTGACACGAATTTGATTTTCAGTTTAAAATTCTACATAATTTTGAAAGCATTGAAAGCTTGAATAAAGTTCTGCTTGCAATGAGCTTTCAATGTAGGATCAGGTAACTGTTGGATTTGAGCACAATTTCGATCGAAAGTATATTTTTTTACCTTAAGATAAATTTGACTTGAACCCAAATTTGAATCAAATATCAAATAATTCTTCATAAAATGGTTGCTAAAAATTAACAAGAATTTGATTTAAATGAAAAATTTGATCAAATTTTGAAAACTTATATATTGGCTAGAATTATAAAGGTTGATTTGGCCGTTCTAAATATTGATGAAATTTGTTTCTGAGCTGCTTGATTTCAGTTTGAATAAAGTTTGAAATGAATTTGATATCAATTTTAATAAAAATTAAATTTTTGATTGGTTGAGCTTACTTAAACCTGAAAGTAAAGTTAAACTTAAAATTCAATTAAAAATTAAATCAAATATTGAGGATATCATATACCACATGTACTGATAGATACCGTTTAAAATTCACAAAATTCGATAAGGACATGCCCATAGTTTTAAAGTCATGAAAATTAATATTCAAATTAAATTTCATTAAAATTAGCATTTGTTTTAACTGAAAATTATGTTTTAGGGAAGATTTGAAGTCAATTAAATTTTGCATCCTGCAACACAAATATTAAGCTGTTTGATTTGAGTTTGAATAAAGTTTGAAATATAAGGTAATCGTATTTCAAATCAAATTGCTGAAAACATAGGTGTTAATTTGACATGAATTTGATTTACATTTAAATTTCTAGCCTTCTTCTTCTTCCGCTGGCGCTACATCCCATGAAGGGATTTGGCCGCCTCAACGATGCTCCTCCAAATAATTCGATCCGCCACAAGAGAACGCCAGACACGGTGACCGAGTGTGTTTAGGTCCCTTTCAACGTCGTCCATCCATCGGGTAGGTGGTCTCCCACGAGGTCCTACTTTCGTTGGTGCCGACTCCAAGGCCTGTTTGGTGGTCCGATTTTGTGAACGAAGTACGTGCCCAAGCCATCTTAGCCTTGACGATTTTATGAATCCAATGATGTCAACTTTATCGAGATCATTTCTGATCTCGTGATTCATTCGCATTCTGAACGTGGCTCCTTCTTTAATAGGACCGAGAATTCTTCTTATGATCTTACGCTCAGTTACAGCGATTTTCTGGATGTTTTGTGCTGTCAGCGTCCAAGACTCACAACCAAAGGTGATAACTGGTCTTATCAGCGCCTTGTAGATGTCCAATTTTATTTTGCGCGATATATGAGGAGACTTGAAAATTTTTATATTGGCGTAAAATGCTCGGTAGCCTGCTGCGATCCTCGATGAAATGTCCACAGAAACGGAGTTATGCTCAGTGATCAGCGATCCTAGATATTTGAACTCATTCACCTTTTCATATTGAGTGTCTCCTGAAATGAAGTCCCCACGAGTCTGCCTTCTCGCGGTCACCATGTATTTGGTCTTCGCTTCGTTGATCTGAAGGCCTATTTGTTGGGCTGTTAATTCCAATGGGAGGAGGACTTCTTTTAGGGATATGATGTTGCGACCCAGAATGCAAATATCGTCAGCGTATGCTAATAGCTGGGTTGATTTATAATACAGGCAGCTACGCTGGGCCATATTGAGCTGACGAATGACATACTCTAATGACAGGTTGAAAAGAGTTTGAGCTATTGGGTCTCCTTGCCGCACTCCAGATGTTGGTGGTCAGGCTGCTGTGCATGCAGGGGGATAAACACAAGACTCGCTTCATGTGCCGTAACTGCATGCAACTTCAGCAAGTGCTCACACTGCCTCTTCGTGGCGGCCACTAGAAACTACTCTGTTAAAGGAGTAGGCTAAAGTGTGAGGGCTGTGGTCCTTCTACAGGAGGTTGGCGTTGGGTTAACAGCCCAACCTGTAAAAATTTTTTTGTTACGAAACCTCAACATGAGCCTCGGATATTTTTGGATTCACAACAACGACCTCGGACACGATATAAGGACAACGATTTTAAATTTGGAACATGGAACGTACTCAGCCTAAACCGCCCGGAGAGCCTCCATCAACTCTTCGAACAAGCATCTACGTATAAGCTCGACCTCGTAGCGCTACAGGAAACAAGACTAATCGGCAATGACATCACCGATTATAGTCGCTTCGGACTAACCCTCTGCCATAGCAATAACATGGATAAACATGAATTGGGCGTTGGTTTCTTGATTAGCAATCGATGCCGTCAATTTGTGACTGACTTCATGCCTGTCAGTAATCGGATTTGTACACTCAGGTTTCATGGACGTCACTTTAACATCACATTTGTGAACATTCATGCCCCCACCGAGGAGAAGCCTGATCAAATCAAAGACGCTTTCTACGACCAGCTCGAAACCGTCCTGAGCAAAATTCCGCAACATGACATTAAAATTGTTTTGGGTGACTTCAATGCTCAAATTGGCAGTGCTGGCAGTTCATATCGAAGCACTATCGGCCCAAACTCCTTGCACCATACATCAAACAACAACGGGATGCGCACCATCGAGCTAGCTTTACTGTACAACTTGGTGGTTGCCAGCACATACTTCCCACATAAGCGCATTCATAAAGCCACATGGAAATCAAACGACGGAACAACGGTCAACCAAATCGACCACATCCTCTTGTCCAAGAGACATTTTTCTAGCCTTAAAAACATCAAAACTAAACGTGGAGCTAACATTGATTCAGACCATTTCCTGGTAGTTGCAGAATTAAAATTTCGTTTATCAACCACATATAATCATCGCTTCCAGCGCATCACTCGTTGGAACACTGCGGCATTGAACGACCAAGTTACCAGAACCACCTTCGGGATGACTGTATCAGAAATCTTGGAAAATAAACCACTTCCTGACTCCGTTCAAGAACAGTGGGACATTATCAAAACGGCGGTAACCGATGCTTCAAAGTCCACCATAGGCCAAAATCCGTCAAGGCCCAAAAATCTCTGGATTGATGATGATTGTATTGGTGCTATTCGGGAAAAAGATCGCGCACGACAACGAGATCTATCGCAAAGAACAAGGCAATCCCATAACGCCTACATGACTGCGAGGAGAATCGCTAATCGGCTATGTAGACGGAAAAAACGGGAATGGCATGAACAACAGGCGCGCAACATCCAAAATTCTAGCCTGAGAGATAGATATCGTTGCATAAGAGAATTAGCTACGGACTTTCATCCACGTAGCAGCGCTATTCGCAACAAATCCGGTGAGTTGGAAATGGACACTAAAACCGTCCTCGAAGTGTGGCGAAATTACTTCTCCTCGCTTTTAAATAAACAGGCACCACCTTCCGAGCAACAACCTCTCTTGCTTCAACGCGATATTAACGTCGAGATGACACCACCACCTCCTCCATCATATGACGAAGTGCGGAACGTGATATCGCAGATGAAAAATTACAAGACACCTGGTGAGGATGGTATCTGCAACGAAATGCTCAAATATGGCGGTGATTATCTGTTCTGCCGCATGTTTGAGCTAATATCAACAATTTGGTCTAGAGAAGAAATCCCAGTAGAGTGGAAGACGGCTCTTATATGTCCACTTCATAAAAAGGGAGATCGATTGAATTGCAACAACTATCGCGGTATAGCTTTGCTGAACACAGGCTACAAGGTTTTGGCCAACGTAGTTGCAGCAAAGTTATCAATTTATAGCGAGAGGATCTTGGGTGATTATCAATGCGGTTTTCGTCCAAATAGATCAACGACCGATCAAACTTTTACGCTGAGGATTTTGCTGGAGAAATGCTATGAAAAGGACATCCCTGTACACAGTCTATTCATAGACTTTCAACAGGCGTACGACAGCATTAAGAGGAATACGTTATGGAACGTATTGTCCTACCTGGGCATACCGTCAAAATTGGTTTCAATGTGCCAGCTTTTAATGGATGGCTCACTATGTAAGGTGCTAATAGAAGGGAAAATTTCTAGCCTGTATTGATTAAATATGTAATGGCTGGTTGGGCCTTTCTCAACGTTGATCCTGCGTCGATATTACTAATGTAATTAGAATTTGAGGACAATTTCAATAGAAATCAAATTTTTTCTTAGTTTAATACAAATTTGATTTGAACTAAAAAATGGTTAATTTGTCCTTCCTAAATTCTGATTGTGCGAGCGAGAAAAAATCCAGATGATTTTTTTCGAGTTGATTTGAGTTTGAAGTAAGTTTGAAATATAATGAAATCGTGTATCAACTTAAATTACTGGACATTTAAATTTGGTTTAGTTTAACACAAATGTGGTTTAAACTAAAAATTGAATCAAATCTTAAAAGCCTAAATTCACTATAAATATTCACTGGCTGGTTTGGTCTTTCAAAAATGTTGATCCTATGACATAAATTTGGTTCTGAGCTACTTGATTTGAGTTTGAAATATATAATGTGAGCTTAATTCCAATCGAATTATTTGTATAGCTGTAGAATTTGATGACAATTTCAAAAGAGGGTATTTTTTTTAGTTTGAGACGAATTTGACTTGAATGAAAAATTGAAACAAATCTGGAATTCCTTTATTAACTAGAAATTGTGCACTGATTGATTTGCTCTTCCAAATGTTGCAAATTATCCAGTTGATTATCGTTAGGTTTTAGTTGAGTTTGAATTCACTTTGACATATAATCCAATCGTATGTCAAGGCAAATTGCTCAAAATTTAAATTTGTATTAATATTAATGTAACTGTAGAATTTCAGAACAATTTTAACCAAAAATTAAATTTTTGATTGGTTTGAATTAAATCTGAAAGTAATTTTAACTTAAAATTGAATTAAAAATTGAATCAATTATTGAGTATTTCGTGTACTATGTGAACTGATGGACACTGTACAAATTTTAATTTGATTAGTACGTGCCCTTAGTTAGAAAGTCATTAAAAAGTATTGAAATTAAATTTGATTAAAATTTGACAAATTTAAAGATTGTTAAACCAGGTATGATATAGTTAGTAATTAAATTTGATGTGATTTAAAGAAAATTTGACGAAATGTTTGAAAACATTTTTTTTTTAAATTATTATTCAAATTTGATTTTGGTTTTATTTGAAATCGAAATTAACTTGAATTACAAATTGATTACATAACTTCAACTGAAATTTCAGCGGATTTTGTTTTCAATGAAAAAAGTATCAGAAAGAAGATTAGAAACGATTTGTGTACTCATTGACCAATAATGCAGAGAATTTGATGAACATTTGATGAATTTAAATAAAAGTTTGATTGGTATGATGCGCGTTGCTGGAAATAGGAATTAAGAGGCTTTCATAGCCGCATTTCATGAAGCCAAGTGATCCGGTTCAGGTTAAAGTATACATGGCAAGCAAGAACAGAGAGTTTACTAAATTTTGTTTTTAGATCAACATTTTAAACCGATCAGATGAAATATCAAGAAGTACAGCTAATGTTCTACGCTTCCTCCATAATACTAATTTTGGCCTTCTGATTATTCCAAAAGTTGAATAAATTCTTACCTCAAGCATGAATAATTTCGAATAAACGAATAATTCTCATAAACGGAATTATCGATGTAAGTCTGTAATAATTTATTCGCGTTCGAAGTTGAAAGGCCGAATGTCGGAATGCCGAATGTCGAAAGGCCGAACGCTTAAAGGCCAAATGGGTCGCAAAGCCGAATATCGATAGGCCGAATATGTCGAAAGACCGAATGTCGAAAAGCTGAATGGGTCAAAAGGCCGACACACATTTTGTGGTAGAAGCGATACGAGCGATACAATTCCTTTGATCTGTGTCTGCAAAGTTGACGAAGCATTTAATACTCACACTTTGATAATTGATTTACGAAGCATTAAATCCGCAATTTCCCCAATACATTCGTCGATGCCATACTACTAACCCAACGAATTAAGCCAACCACAAAATAACTTGAAACATTTGTGGTATAACTGTAGGAGCGATATGAGCGATACGATTCCCTTGATCTGTGTTTGCAAGGCTGACGAAGCATTTAATACTCTCATTTAATACTAATTGATTTTAAGGTCCGCAGTTTGTTAATTGCGCTTCTGGATTTTAGTTTTCTGGATTTTTGTTATCGGATTTTTTTGTTTCTGAATTTTTTTTCTGGATTTTTTTTGGGATTTTTCAGTTTCTGTATTATTTTTTCTAGATAATAAGCCTTTCGACATTCGGCTTTTCGATACTCGGAATTTGGCCCTTTCGGCCTTTCGACATTCGGTCTTTAGACATTCGGCATTTCGATATTCGACCTTTCGACACTCAGCCTTTCGGCATTTTCGGACTTTCGACACATTCGGCCTTATTCCTTTATTCGTGTGACGTTTCTCCTAAATATGTTCTTAAAGTACAAAAACAAATTATAGGACGGACCTCACGCAACTTCACAATCGTATGTGAAGTTTGTCCTTATCCCAAATAATGTAGTTCTTTAGACGATTTAAATTAAAACTTTGTTTAGATGCTTTTTTTGTTAATTTAAATTACAAACCCGTAACAATTTCAATAATTTCGATAAGTCTATAAAATTCCGATCATCTGAATTTTGTAATTAAAATTTAGAAAATTCATGAAAATTGCGAGATAACCGACACATCCCGAAAAATCGTAAAATTACTCGTAGAATTTTTTTTGTGAACGACAGCTAGTTATACATCAATCAATTTAATATGCTAAGCACAACAAGAAACCATGCAAAACTCGAATAATATCAAAAATTTCAAATAGTCTCGAATACTTTGAGAATGCTCTAACATTTTCGAGAAATATCGAAATTCAGAAATAATCTGAAAATTATTTCACCTCAAATCACTCTTTAAGTCCCTACATTTTATGCATTCACACTATACACGTAAAGTAATTTTGAAAATCTCGAACGGCGATCAATCCAGACAGATGCAGACTCATCAACTCATGCATAAAAAGTGTAGATAAAAAAATTTATACAACACAAATTAATTCTTTTGACTACACTTTTTGTTTACACTTTTTTGTGTAGCTGCACTTTCTGTAAGAATTAATTTCCTATAATTCTGAGCTACACTTATTTTATAAGCGACTACAATTTTTTGTAAATTTGTGTAGCTATACTTTTTGTAAAAAAAATTTAACACCGTTTGAATATTAAACCCAAGTGTACGATATACTAGGAATATGGGAGCGGGTAAATCAAACAAATATTTTCAACTAGAATCACCACAATAATATGTATGTAGTTGCTACACCGTTTCCTGCCTAAGAAAACCGCTAAACGTCAAAACATCAATCGTGTATGTATATTAAAATGTGCTTCGATGGATAAAACGCTGTAGATAAATAAAACAAAAAAAAAACGATCCATCCATATGGTTAGGCGATCATAAATTTTATTTTATGTAGTTTCGAACAGAAATATTTCAACATGGAGGATTTTTTTATATTTTTATTAATGTTTAAGTAAGAGAGCAATCACTTAATGAATATTATTTACAATGTGCGACCTTAATCAATCCAAGTACAGACATAACTATAATTAGAGAGATGCAAATTATGAAATTTGTTAATTATGCAACCATAATATGTATATCCGTATTGGTTGTCCTATAAATTCATCAAAACTAATTTTAAAGTTGATCTTTACACTTTTATAGTGCACGCGAGCTTTTATACAAATTTCATTGATTTATTGCCCCATTAAATGATATTTGAAACTGCATTCGCGCACCAGTCAGCCATATACCATGATAGTAGTTCAATGCAAACTAGTAAACTGTGTCCGGACGCCTCCATATAATTTATCAAATTGAAAAACTTGATTTGTTTTTTAGTTTTTGTTTTGCTTGCAACAATATTTATATGTTAATTTATGTCAAATAGTATGAAGATAACAAGACAACACCATGCGCTCCTTTTTTTAATGTTATCAAAGTGTTTATACATGTGACACCTTATTTTTCTTCTCTCTTATATAGAAAATTAATTTAAAAAAAATTATAATTTATAGCATTGGAAAGGAAATAAAAATAAAAACTAAAAAACACAAAAAAAAAAAAAAATTGTCGGATATACGAGAATGGAGACGCCAAATATTTTGATAATAAATGTCATTATGGTAAATGGTTTTATTACCATTTAAATTATCACTTCAATTTAATTAACGAAACATTTTTTTTTTTTTTTTTTTTGTACAAACCGAGTATAATGAACTTCAGCATAACCATGTTGGTGGTTTAAGGGTCAAGGGTGTTTTATTTCAATTCGCGTTTCGTTGTTTTTGCCAATGAATAATCCAACCGTTTAAATTCACTTTGAACAATTCCGATTTAATATGTATAGCACAGGCGAACTACGTTTAACGTTTATTTTTTTTGGAAATTTTTTTGGCCCAAATAATCCACGTTAATTGATGCTTACTTATTAAAGTAACAAATTAATAAAATCGCGTACAAATTAAGTTGTTAGGCTATCATTAAAGATTTGTTGATATTTACCTGCAATTAAAAAGAATAAAAATGTTAATATTAACTATGAGTTCAAGGAAATAAAATAATTAATTAACATTAATTAGAAGAAACCCGTTTACTTAGACGGTGGCAAAAATAATTGTATTGTACCTTGAATTCATGGAATTTAATAATAATTCGCAGTCTTGTGCGATGAATAGCGGCGTTTGAATAAGCTAACTAATTTAAAAAAAAAAATAAAGAAATTTATATTGTTTTTTCCACGAATTTCGTGTCGTAACCATCACGAAATGGTTTTTAGAAGCTCATGGTCTCTAAGAAACTAGCAAATTGAAAGGGTTTCGCCCTAAATTGTAGGATTTCAAAAAATTTCCCCAATTTTTAAAAATACTCAGATCAAATCTTCAAAATTTCGAGCGAATTATTTATTTTAAAGATTTTAAGAAAGTTGAAAATTCTAAAATTTTAAAAAATTTTCAAAATTTATAAATTTTGAATTCGCTTTAAAAATTTTAGAAGCATGACAAATTCAAGAAATTTTACGAGTTGCTAGGTGGTATATTCAGAGAATTTAAATATTTATAGAATTTTCAGAAATTAGCTAATTTTAAATTTGTTTTATGAATTTTAAGAGTTTTTTGGGTGTGTACGGAATGAATTAAAGTTTCGCTTAAAATTACAAGACTTAGCAGTGATAATAATTTTAATTTTCAAATTGTTTAGCAAGCTAACATATGTAAAAAATGTTAAGGGTTCCAAATAATATCCGGAATTTTTCTAATTTTAAAAACAACCCAGATCAGATTTTCAGTGTGTTTATGAATTTTAATTTCAATAAATTTGTATTTTTTCTATTTTCAGTCGGATTAGGTAATTTCAAGAGGTTTAAGAATAATTGAATGTAGAGATTCCTTGTTACCCAAAATTTTAAGTATTTTCGAGATTTAAATTTTTTAAAACACTAGAATTTTGCTAAATTTTAAGAATACCTAGGAATTTCAATAATTTTGAGGATTCGAAAATTTTGCAAAATTTGCTAATTTTACATTTATTTCAAAATATATTTTAGAAATTAAATTTTATTTAAATAGTTCAAGGTTCTAAAACATTTGGGACCTTCTAACAAATTTCAAGCAGACAACAAATTTAATTCCTCAAATTGTAAGGACTTGAATAAGATTCCAGTATTTTTAAAATTTAAACTGCAACATTTCAAAAAATTTGAAAATCTCAAAATTTAAAAAAAAAAATTAAATTTTGAACTTGTTTTAAAAATTTGAGGATGATGAATAAATTACATATTTCAAAAATTTCGTCAAATGCAATAAATTTTATGAATTGAATTTTTTGAGGCAGACTAGGGCTGGAATTTAAAAGATTTAAATAATTTTAAATACCAAAAACTGCACTCAAATTTTTTCAAAAAAAAAAAACTAAAAAATTCATAAAATTTCAGTTAAATTTTAAAGCTTTAAAAAATAAAGTTTTCGAAATGTGTATGAATTTAAATTTCATGAATATGAACATAAATTTCTAGAAATTTTCTAATGTTATGAAAAGATTTGAGAATTACCTGAATCGGAAGATCACATTTTAAAGTACCAACATTTTTAAGAATTTTAAAGTTTGGAATTTTACAAAATAAATAGCAAACTTAAGAATTTCGTTAAATTTTACGAAAAATTTCCTAAAGTTTAACCATTTTTAAGAATACAACAAAAAATTTCTATAATATTGAGAATTCTAGAATTTTTAGAATTTAAATCTAAAAGAGGTTTTAAATTTATTTTAAGAAATTCAGGAGGGGTCAAATGATTGAATATTTTAGAAATTAAATTTCATTTAAACATTTCAAGGTTCTAAGAAATTTCAAAATTTTCCTAGTATTTCAAAGTTTAAAATTTTTCAATAATCTAATGAATTAAAAACTTCAAATTTCGTATTTAATTAATTTTTGTTCCTAAGTATTTTACGAATTTTAAATTTTTTGGAATTTCATAAAATTTACGAATTTGTGTTTCTATCAGCAGTTCAAGGTTATAAGACATTAAGAGATTTAATAAGTACAGGAATTTCGATAAATTAAGGATTGACCAAAAATTTACCAAACAAATTTACCTAACAAATCTAAAGAATTTCGTCAATGTTAAAGGTTTCAAGTAATTTTCGAAATTTTTCAGATTTTTCAATCCAGATCAGATTTTCATGCTGTTTACGAGTATGATTTTAAGTAATTTACTAATTTTTTATTTTCAGACGGAACAAGTAATTTCAAGAGGTTTAATAATTACCTGTTACAAATTCTTCATAAACTAATAAACACAAACATTTTGTTAAATTTTAAGAAGATTAAGAAATTTGTTAAATTTTTAAAAATTTTAAGAGTACCCATAAAATTTCAATAATTTTGGAAATTCTAAAATTTTTATATTTTCTAGAAACTTTCAAATTTTAAACTTTTTTCTAGGAGCTAATTCTCGGATAATAGAAGTTAAATCTCATTTTACGGTTAAGGTTCTAAGAAATTTAAGAATTTCAAAAATTTCATCAAAGTTTATAATTTTTTCATTAGGTTATATTGCATTAAAAACTTTAAGAAATTTTCTCCATTTTTAAAAATTTTTGCTGATCAAAATTTTAATTGTTCATTTTTTCAAGAAAATTTAGGATTTAATTTTAGGTTCCTATAAATTTTAAATTTTTTTGGAATTTCACGAAATTCACAAATTTGGTTATTTTCCAGGAATTTCAAGACCATTAAGAGATTAAATAATTCCTGATTTCATCAAATTTTTTTAAATAACTTCAAGGTTCTAAGAAATTTAAAGAAATTTAGAGATTCAAGACTGACAACTTAAGAAGTTTCAAATTTCTCAAGAAGGTAACAAATTTAAAGGATTTCATTAAATTGTAGGAACTTCAAGAAATTTTCAGAATTTTAAAAATTTAATTATTTTCTAAAATTTTTGGAATTTGAAGAATTTCACGAATTTTGAATTTGTTTTCAAAATTTTACGGGTTGAAACTATTACAAATTTTTATTAAAATGTTTATAGGACCTTTCAATCGATAAAACTAAGGAAGACCCCCAGACATTTGATAGCTTCGTTGAATTGAGATCAATTATTATCTACGATCTGCGATCTATGGATTTTCAATGACTCACATTTAAGTTTTTCCCAAATGCTTGACGTTTTTTGTAGTTGGAGAGTGAGAGTTTGACAGAACAATTGACGTTATTCACAGAAAAATGTCACTTTACAAAGCTAAATTTAAATTTAGCGTGAAATCTTGATTAAATATGATACATTTGAATGAAATTATAATTACACCTTAATATAACGAAATTCATCAAAATATTACGTAAAGACTAATTTATTGTTTTTCTTCTCATTACAGGTAATTTCAATATTTAGTTGGTACACAAATAATAAATACATCATTAACGTATGCGTAAGTAAAACTCATTAGATTGGTGATCTTTTGTCCTCTCTCAGCACAGATTACACCTGTTATAATTTTGTTCACACGCCTAGTGAAATCGCGAAATTCTATATACGAATAAATTAATAAAGATTAATGGATATCAGTAGTACCGCTAAGTATCTGAAGGTTAAGACAAAAAAAAAATCGTTAAGAGGATTAAATTTTTATTTTTACCATAAAACGATTGGACTCAAAGTTGTATACCCCAGATGATCGTGAACATCTATTCTCTAGTATATAATGTATAATAGTGTCACGATGTCGCGCGATATAAGATTTTAGAATATAGAATATGTAAATTGCTTTATACAAAAAAGACAAAAGAATATTGTGTACAGGGCTCATTACCATATTATTATTATGCGGGAAACAAGGAAGTGCGGCTCCAATATTCGCATGTATATCAATGCACAAAGGGTTTTAATATTTTATTTGGGACACGTCCAAATGATTAAGACAAGTAATATTTATTCGTGTTCTTTACACAAAATGTATACAAAAAAAAACGAAAACACAATTTTTGGTTTGGAATCCCGTGGTGGCTTAATACTCGTCTTAATGTTGTTTTATGTGTTTTAAACGAATTTTTATTTATTTATTTAGTTTTTTTTTTTGCTTTTCTCTGTGTTATGTGCGATCACGATTTTTTGGTTTGAACGTATAATAAATATATTGAATGACCAGCTAATTAAATTGGTAATGGTAAGTTTATTTTTAAGCGCTTACCTTTCGGTAGATACATTAAATTTAATGAAATTACATTGTAAAATAATCAAAAATCATTAACGTTTTATTTTTTTCTGTTTTGTTGATTAATTGATTTTTCGGCCTATATAGTATTCACGGGACCGAATGCTATCTATCAATCAAACGTGTATACCTGTGGTGGATTAAGTTATTTATTTATAAAATAAACTTCCTACAAAAATTTTTTTTTTATTTATTTATATAAATGACATATACAGTGTGTAGACTTCAACTAATCCTTGAATTTTTACAGTACGCGCGATTCAAATTATAATATTAAAAAAAAAAATCGCAACCTTCAATCGAGACGAAATGTAAACAGCTCTCAGCAAACCATAAAAAGAAATCATCTTAATATACACAAAAACGCATGATTTACGAGAATAAAAGAATTGCGTTACTCCCAAAAATAAAATTAAAAAAAACCACCCAACTCATTGAAATATATACATGCGCGAACAGTAGTTTAAAGGTGACTGTCATATTTTTTGGTTGAAAATTGACGTCTCTCAATATGGCATTTGGTTCACTATTATTTCAATATGGTAAAACTATTTCTAAAATAGTAAAAAAATAATTATGTAAATTAGTTGCTGAATAATGATGTAGTCGTCAATATTATTAGTCATTGCGTGTAGGGGGCTAAAACATGTGATCGATATAAAAATAGATATTTAAACATAACTGAAATGATGTTATAAGGTGGGCACGAGCACCATTCCAAAAAAAACGACAAAACCTATTCCCACTTATTAAGTGCAATGCACCATACCCGATTTAAGCACACATAAATCAATTTTTTTTTATAGCGCAGTTTTAACCTTGTCTTATACGCTAATTTAGCATCAAAATAGAAAAATTCTGACGGAAACGCCATAACAAAAAAAAAATTAAAAATTAAATAATCTGAGATCCATAAAACGTCAAAAATTTCACGCGCAAAGACAATTGAATCCGCATATACACAAAACAATAATTAACATCGTAAAATATGGTTAAATTATTAAAACCAATTCATCAATCACCATCTACATCATCAACACATCTCTGTTCGCATCATAAAATTCACAAGGAAATAGTTAGACGATCGGCAACAAAAGAAGCAAAAAAAATAAAACCAACTCAACGCATTTTACATGGAAAAGGTTAAAATGTCTTCAAATCCATCTATTTGCATGACACATTTTAATTTATATAATCAACACTTTTTGTCTTTAAGTCAAAACTCTTTTAAAATACAAAATTTCATAACATTCAATTTAATACAAATATATTAAAGGCTGTAAGCTTGGTTGTATGTTAATTTCAAAGCAAGCACAAAAAAAAACCGAAACCGTTAACATATTGGCTACCGGTGGACTGTTGAATTCAGAGCAAAATAAAAAAATTTGATCACTAAAATTTTATCCAAAAACGTAGTTAAGTTTGAAATCGATATAATTTCGAGAAGTTTGCCTAAATTCTTTCAAATTAGCGTGGGGCCTAACTATACAATTCGGCAACTATTTTCGACGGCTATCATTTTGGTTTAGAAGTTATACGAAGAAAAAAAATTAGCCGTCGGAAATAGTCGTCGAATTGAAAAGTTAAACCTCTGGTTCTGATTTTACATCAATCTTGAAATTTAAAAAAACAAAAAATCTTTAATCAAATCAATAAAATTTTGTTTTTAAAGTGAGCTTATTTGAAAACCTTCCCGAAAACGGGAAGTCGGAAATTTCATCGTTTTTGAAGTCAGATGAAGTTAGAACAAAATCCCAAATAAATATTAAATTTTGAAAAGCGAAATTAGGGAATTTAGCTTAAATTTAAAGCCAAATTTTGAAATTTTTAATAAATTTAAAGACAAGCAGTCTCCAATACCTACCCGAATTTTGGTCGAAAAATAGGAATTGAGAAAAGAGAGTTTACTGTAACGAAATGCACAATAACAAAAATGAAAAACATAAACGGCTGAAAAGTCACGAGCTGATCACAACTTTGATGTGAACTCAATTTAAGTGAATCAAACATTTAAGTCAATTCCCAAAATAATCCCTAACTGAGCCTCTCAATTCCTTATTCCACCCCAAATCAATCTCCAACTGTACCTCAAAGTCAATCTCTGACTCAACCTACAACTCAATCTCAATAAATTCCCAACCCAATTTTTAAACCAATCACCAATTCAACCTTAACTCACCTCAACTTCAGTTCAACCCATACTCGATCTTAAACTCAGACCTTAATTTAACCCCAAAATTCCCCCAAACTCAATACCCAACTCAATTCTCAAACCAACATGGTCTGAAAACTTACATGCGTAATTGAAGTTGATTCAAATCATAACATTGAATATTACTCACCTCAAGCGATATAATGAGCGATCTCTTTTTCTATTTTTCGATTAAAATTCGGGTACTGATGTTGGGAATTTTGTCTGATTGATCCAAATTTCCTGGACATTAGAGTTAAAATCCCGTTCTAAAAAATTCCTTATACTAAAATACATTTTTATATTGAGCATTTGAGAATTTCTAAAGTTGGGTATCTCAATTTTCAAATTTCTTAAAAATTTGGGAAACTATTTCACCTCAATACTATTCAGAATTTGGCTCATTCAAATTCTGTAAAAATTCTTGCTTTTAAAATGGTAAATTTTGATATTTTGAAATTTTGAAGTAATTTCCAAATAAAATTTTTAAAATTTTAGAAATATAATTTTTTTTTATAAATTTCGCGTTAATTCCGAAATTGTTAAATTCTACAGCTAAATTTTGAAAAAAAGGAAGAAACTTCCTGAGAAAGTTTAGAAATATTTTTTACTTTTGTAAAATTTCTAAAATTCTTATCGAGGTGAACCGTCAAATCAAATTTTGAAAATTCAAGAACAAAATTGAGAAAATTTTAGGTACGAATATTTGAAGTTGGGGGAATAGAAAATTCGAGTTGGCAGTCTTAATTTATCTTCCAAATTTGGCAATTAATTTGGTTCGTATACCTGTCTGACCCCTTTTAACAAGTGAGTTTATTGTTGCGTACACATCTGAAAAAATGTTATCTTTCTTGGACAAGCGTGCAAAGAGAATCATTACTCGGTCAATGGATTAAATATGAGGAGCTAGTCGGCTGAGGGTGGGATTTATTATCAAATCCACCTTAAGTTTACGGAGTTTTAGAATCGAATTTTAAGTTTAGGAAATATCACTGGTCTTTTGGGCCTTATATTTTCCAAACCGAATACAAATTCTATTGAGGAATTTAGATTTCAGCTTAAGCTAATCTAACTCGATTCTCGACTCAACCTCCAAATAAATCTCCAACCGAACCATTCTCTCAACCCTAATCCAACCCCAACTCCCTTAAACTTCAACTCAACTCGCAAATCGACCTCTAACTTAACTACCAACTTAATCCTGAACTCAACGTTCAACTCAATTTCAAACTCGAGGATCAACTAAATCCTCAGACTAGCATATATAAAAAATTGGATAACATGGATCGAAAACCACTCGCTACTACACATCTTAATAACCAAATGGTTTTGCCTCATTTCGTGTTTCAAGTACCCGAGATTCTTAACGTACAGATTTCAAAATCTTTCAATTCTCCGCCGTGGCCTGAGAAACAAATTGACATAAAATTCCAAATCGGACAAACCATTCTCGATAAACTGACGGACGAATTTTTGCGCAACAAAAAACGCGTTTTCGATGTCAAGGACCTTCAAAATGCCGACAAAAGTGGTTCTTTGGCCAAGCAAAAGTTTGGTTATGTTCGGCAAACACACAATAATAAGATTGAATATTACTCACCTCTAATACATACATGAAACTCTCATTTTTCGATCACAATTCGCTTGAAGTTTTTTTTTTTTTGATTGAAATTTCCTGATCACACATTAAAGTTAAAATCTCGATCAAAAGAAATGATTTTGTGTTGAGAATTTCTAAATTTTCAAATTTCTTAAAAATTCTAAAGTCTGTTTTGTAAAATTTTAAAAACATGCATTAATATTTAGAAACAATTTCTAAGTTGTTAAATTCCCCAACGAATATTCTGAATTTGTTTCACAAAAATTTTGTAAAAGTTCTGATAATTTCAAATTTTGAAGTAATTTCCAATTAAGATTTGTAAAATATGAGATATACAATTTATGATGCCTTCTTGTTCAAAATTAAATTTTCTATAAATTTCGCATTTTAATTTCGAAATTGTTAAATTTTTAAGTCGAATTTTGAAAATTTTCAAAAAAATAACGAAATATCATCAGAAAGTTTTAATCATTATCATTCGTAACATTTTGTCGACACCCAAATTCTGAATTTTTACCCAAATTTTATTTGGCTACACAAAAACATTCTATTATATTAAAAAAACAAAATGTGCCCTTGGACTAATATTATGTTAACAATTCTAACGTACATTTTAAAGTGCTGTTTGCAAACCCGTTTGAATAAAATTTTAATTTTTGGTACATACAAATTAAAATGCTGCACAACAAAACACGTCCACAATGAAGTTGGAATATTTCACCAAATTGTCTAAAATTTTTGAAAATTCTACTGACTGCATTTGTTTCTGGACGCTTGTTATATTCCTGACAAACATATCTGGTTTCATCACCATGGTTTCGACTTAACCATTTAGTTTTGTCGTAATGTGTCATGTTTAGCCATAGTTTTAATATGATTATGTTTGATTTTCCTTATCTATACCGTGAGTACAGCTAAATCGATTATTTTGGCTCGGGCATAAACAATATGGTGGTATATGTATAATGGAAAAATTTAAAGAACTTTAACGGCAAAATCTAGGGTTTTAGGGTTTTAGAAAATGAAAATTTTAGGAACGCGAATTTTTTTTATCAAGTTCCTATAGCAGTAGAACGTTTCTTAAAGAATGCGTAACTTTCAGAGTTAGTATATTTTAAAAATTTAAGTATATTACACCAAAACTGCTAAATAAAATTTGAAATTTCCAAATATAAATGCTGTTGTTAGCCGTATCGTATCAATAAACTGGCTCCAACGCAAAAATCAGAAACCGGCAACGGAAGGTACCAAATCGCTTTCTACGCCGAGGATTCATCGTTACCGGCAACAATTCCTGCGCCTACTAAAGAGTAGCTCACATATAGTTGTGCTTATTTAACGGATCCTCGATCGACATGCTTGACTGAGCTATCGAAAATAGTGTACTCCAATTTATTTTTATTTTGGTAACTCCGGGTCACCTTCTATCATTTTACTTATTAGTAACATTTTGTCGACACCCAAATTCTGAATTTTTACCCAAATTTATTTTGTACTGAAAACTAATGTTAAAAATTTCGAATTTGCTAGACAACATTTTGTGTACTTGTTACTTTCATATTTTAATAAACGTTCTTTTTAAATTTTGTTTATGCGGTCAAATCCGCTATAGATGCCTTAATAATCACGGTATAACAGCAATTATAATTTCTAGTTCTGGGCAATAAAAAAAAATAATTTTTTATGTTCATATTTTTATTGTAAAACACTAAACAAATTTAATTACGAAAATAAATTGCAACATGCATCAATATTAGATATGCACCAGTAAACCGCATTGGTGATAGCTTTAGGAAATGTACACAATTTTTAATAATTATTATTTAAATCTGTCATGCGTGCTTGACAAATGGTTAAATTGGAGAAGTTTTATTTTATGGTCTTGGCAATAAATCATTATATTTATGTATGTAGT
Source organism: Tipula helvola (assembly GCA_963556165.1). Classification (NCBI taxonomy): domain Eukaryota; kingdom Metazoa; phylum Arthropoda; class Insecta; order Diptera; family Tipulidae; genus Tipula; species Tipula helvola. Next base: position 379,963,863 of record OY744481.1, on the reverse strand, counting down.
TGAAGGGTTAATGTAAACGTTGAAATACCGTAATTGAATGTGAGAAAGTTAAATATTTAAATGGCAGCTTTTTAAATTGTACAACCATTAAGAAGGTTTTAAATTCTTAAAGACGCAGATGATAAGAATGCCTGGTACATTCGCACTTTAATTAAATAACCGGTTATGCCAAACCCAAAAATAATGTTCAAGTTATTTTTAATTCCATTTAATACATTGCATTTCCGTTTCACAAATCGCAGATTTGTGCGCGCACACCCACTCGCACAACATTTTTGCCTCTTGCTAAATAAATTATGATCAAACATTTTTTTTTTCAAGATCATTAAATTTTTTAATCTTTTTAATTTTGACATTTTATCTTATTATAAACAACCGAAGACGATTTTAAACCTGTGCGCGCACCAAACATTTATTTTTTTAATTATCGCGATATTTTTTTTTTGGTTATCCAATTTATTTGGAAATATACTCTTACGTCCGCGATATATGTACGTAAATGTCGCAAATAACACGATCAATTCATAATCAGCGGTAATTGAGATCGCGTCAAGATTATTATGTGTGTATGCCGTAAGTGGATATAACATGTGCCTATATAACAATAGAACGAACGATCGATTGTGTCTGCACTTATGAATGGAAAATCGAAAAGAATACAACAACAGCAAAAAAAAACTAAAAAGAAATTTTTCTATGAATTGAATAAAAAAAAAAAAAACTAAAATGCGATTAAGTTCAAGGTGCTGAATGGTAGACATACACAATAAAAAAATTATTATTATGATTACTACTATTATTGTGTCCAAATAGTTTTCATTCATATTAGTGACCTTGACTAAAATAAATTAAATAATATTCTCAAGTGTATTATTATATAGTTTAGAGTGAGATGGAAGCACACTAAAAAAAAATAGTAATCACCTGTCTAGTTTTTATTTTTGTAAGTTTTGCTTTCGCCGCGTTTTATAAATTTAACATCTTAGAAATCTGGGTGCCATAAATTAAACTACGATCACATACAAAGACGATTGTTTAGACAACTTTTTAGAAAAGTTTCTTAAATATTTACAAACAATCGGTGATTTAGTATTTTTGTAAGTGGATTTTAAATTATTTCCCACGACCGGATTTAACTGATTCGCATAATTATTTTGTTTTTGTTTATTCGTTTGTTTATATCGAATTTGTTCCGGAGTGTCTCAACTCCCACCTGCTTCGCTATTTAACTTTTAATGTCCTATCTGAACGCAGTAAGCGCAAGGACACACCGCTGTAGGTCCATATTACGTTGATGATCTACACATTTCAAACAACAAAGTAACATTAAAAGTGGGGACACCTGATAACTATAATTTCTGATTGACAGATTTTTCCGAACGCTTACGATAAAATCCGACTGATATTTAGTTACGACGCCATAAACACTGTGGAAACTTTTACGACGCTTTAAAAATTATAAAAAAATATTTCAGCTGTTAAATTATTAAAATAGAATTTCTAACCTCATACGTATTGAAAAAAAATTATGTTGCTAACTTCGGATTTGTTTATCACAAATTAACGTAATAATTGCGTAAATAGTGAGGAAAATTGAATTTTTTTCGTAATTTGTCGTGTCACGTCATTTTTCATGACTAAAGTCACGTCACCCCAATTTTTCGATTCTCTTTATAGCCGCTTGCTGCGTCAGATCTCATTTGACACGACAGATGTCACTTGGACGAACGCATTTTTTTTATTGTATTGCATTTTAAAATGTTGTTAATTGAGTATTTTTGTAAAATATTGTTTACATTTTTTGTTGTTCAAATTACTAATATTGTGGTTATTAAACGATTTTATTTCTAATTTGTCTAATATATTTCTAGTTGCAGTCATGTCACTTGGTTCGCCATTAAAAATATAAATTCTCAAGTAGGTAATGTGACATGACTATAGTCACGTCACTTATAATGATACAGCTATGGGAATTGGTGTGGACGTTATCGGAACAACATTTTTTAATTGGAAAAATACCAATTTGTTTTTTTACGGAACCTTTACGGAGAGTTTACTCTGATAATTTCATGCCGGATCAAACGGAACTTCTTACAGATTCCAATTTGTTTTTGATTTTTGATTTCACTGGGATCAGCTTAAGAATTGCTTAATTTCGCATAATCGAAAAATGATGGAAACGAATAAAGAACTAGGTCGGTCTTTAAGAATCCTATTTTGTCGTCCAGCCTGTTAGACAAACGCGTATTCCGAAGGAAGAAAGAGCTGCAGAACACAAGTTTAATACGTGTGAACTGTCGAGAAGAGACGTTTCTTCTCTTCGGTGGCTAGATTTCGAAATGGGCAAGAATTTGTTGATTTTTAAGCCATAACTTTCCATAGCTTTCGTAATTTGCGTCACTTAGTAATTGTTTAGTATTCTTTTGGGATATTTAAATTTGCCAGAGATTTCGTTGTTCTAGCCTTCTAACTATTCGCATTTGATTTTTCTACTGTTCTTCCTGTGACTTTGGATATTTTTTTGTACTTCGTAAAATGTCCATACCTGTGAGGTGAACTGTCGCCGAATGTAGAGCAATGATTTAGTTAGTTGCTTGTCCCGCTGCGGTCTCTGCTACAAAGGGTAACATGATCAGGTATACGAGATAATATATTCTTCAATCGAATTTCTCCGGTTTCCCGTAGTTTGACGAACAATATAATGAACTGTATTGTTCATTTAAAGCAATGGAACATCTGTTATTTGTTCGTACCCAAAAGGACATCAGTTAATTTTTAAATATTAACATAAGCAAATAGGATGGAGGTAAGTTTCCTCACAAAAACTATCCACAAATACAGATACTAGAGACAAAAGAAACTGATCAGAAGTTACTGCAGAACTTACACGGAAAACTTTCTCGAGACTACCGTAGCTGCAACTACTAAATCATTCATTAAATCAATTTGAAAGAATAGTCACTAGGAAATATTGACTTTTCCATTTTATCGTGGTATAAATTCGTGTCGGACGCACTTCAGCACTTGACAAGAAATGGCATTTTTCAAATAAAAATGGTATACAAGTGTAGTCAAAAATGAAAATTTGACCGCTAAATTTCGGTTTATTTTTCACATTAGAACATAGTTGTCTCTATTTTATCTTTTAGATTTTGACATTTCATCATTTAAGCTCCTGGCTTTCTTAGCAATCTTAAATTTATGTGAAGTAGTTGGCACGTATGTCAGCGCATTTCATTTGCGGCGGTCTAATTCAGTGGCAGGAGCTTTAAATAAATGATGCAGAAGTCCACATCATCGTCAGATGCGACATTGTCCAAAAAGCTGGTATGCATGTTACGTCTCGGGAAGAGGAAAAATGGTGGAATGCTGTTGCCAGGAGCATTCACATGTCGACATTTGTCTTGCAAAAGGCTTTTGCCAAGGTAAATAGAGGTCTGTTCCGTTGTGCGGAAAACGAGTTCCGAGTGCCGGCGCATGAAATTCGAGTACCAGTGGCGGCCCGCCTTCTCATCTTGATCCAAAATTTCCGGCTAGTCAAGCGCGAGTTTCTTTGCGACTTGATGAGACAATTCTCGGAGCTCGTTGATGCTTAGGCCATAATAATGGTTCACGCACTTCAAAATGTATTGGACAAATTCCTTTTCCTGAGCCGGGGAGAAAACCTTTTCAAAATAAAAAGGAAGACAATTAAAATTTTGATGCGCTAACGCATACGGTTTGAAGGCGTACGTTGGCTGCATTCATGGATAAATTCCAACAAAACACCATCTTCCACGGATAACATGTCGTCAAACTTGGCGCACACTTTCTTCAGGTAGTATTGCAGACTGGTTCGTAGGCTTCTTGTCTATTACACAACTCTTAATGGCTTGTAAGATCGCATTAAAATCAATTTTCTGTAAATCGGACGATTTTTCCGGAATAGCAAGTAGAGAGACGAAGAAAGACACTTACTCCTCCTATTTGCTCCTACTTGACAAAATGCGCTGTGGCTGCGCATGTGCATTCATTCGACACTCGATTCTCCCAAAAAGGAGGACTTTGAACGGACCGAACACTCACGGAAAAGTATGAAAACAACGATATTACACAGTTTGTTAACATACGCCTTAACTGAAAAAAGGGTGCCCACAACCGGTTATATAAAGGTGCCCGTAACTGGGAATGGCCGCCATTGTTTCAATCGGTCAAAACATTGTGTGTTGTGCATTATACACTTACCTCTTCCAATTAAATCACTTCGATCTATCTCACTTTCAAAATATTACCAAATCACTTTGGTATCGGCACCAAAACTACGGACTGTCAACGTACACGTTTGACAGTACTCAGATCAGCAGCATTTGCTTTCTGTCAAAATTTACGCAGAGGTGCCCATAACTAGAGCGTGCCCACAACCAGTGCAACTCCCCTACATTCGGGAAATGAAATTTTGAAATAAAAAGTAAAATGTCGGGAAATACAACCAACATGCAATCCAGATGACAGATATAGCCTTGATGTCCAGTGTTCACTAATTTCTCATGATACTAGGATATGTTTTAACACATTGGTTGCTAATTCCGTTTAAAAAGGCGATCAGACTGGAGGAGTAAAACTTTTCAAAAACAAAAGAATTCCTATTATGCTCTATTATGTAATCAAGTTCCAAAGGTTGTTATTTGTTGCATAGTACTTTTTGAACCAAACAGCAAATGATGTTAAAACCGATTTTATTTTTGTAAAACCAAAAAATTTCAGTTTTACACGTTTTCAAAAAATCATTATGTATTAAAAAAATTGATCATTTTCCAAAATTACAAATTATGTGTAAAGTTTAAAATTTTTTAACAAACATAACGCCTATGGCGCTCTATTTGAATAAAACGCCCAGTAAGCATACTTTTCGTTTAAGGCGCCTAGGCACTGTTTACGATGAAAAACAGTTGGCTGGAGAGATGTTTTTTCAATTTGAATACTTTTTGAACGTTGATTTTCCAGACCGACAGGCACCACAAATTATGGTATGTTATAAGTTTCAATGAAAATTAATCAAATTTGTGATATACTTGCGAAGAAACAGTCCGCTCCATTGAAGGGTTAAACCAATCAATTAAAACCAAAATTATTTGATATTAATCACAGCTCATTAGCATATTACTGCCATTAGATATTACCAAAACAAACAAAAAATGCAATTTATTGAAATTTATATCCGTGTCCACAAATCTTAAAATAAACATCAGCTCACATAGACAGACGCGCACACACATGAAGTCAAGTCAAATGTATAGTATGTGTATAAGACAACTCATTTCTTGTGTTGTCGTTTGCGGCAATATTTCTTTTTGTAAATAGGTGGAATATGAATTTTTTAAATTTTCAATTCAATGTCTATATAAAACCGCGATTCTTTTTTTTTGTTAGTATTATATAATCGCGTACCAAAAAAGCGCGGGGTAACTAAAAAAAGTTTTTTATTTTATTTTAAAATTACTATGACTCACTCTACTTAAAATAAAACATAACAAATTAATTAAGCAAAACAGAAAAGCAAAAAAAAAAAAATTGCTACAAGACAGACTTTTGAAATTAATTTTTTTTTTTTTTTTTTGTAAATTAGAAATAATTAATCATGTAAATGTTTGATTATTATAGATCGCGATTAGTTACGCGAGTTGGTGTATATTGGCATAAGAGACGAGATGAGCTGTTTGATTTGACTGCGTGTGATGCGGTGTGGACACTCTCCTATATATTTAGCTTTTTCGGCTTTAGATAATAAATAAAATCAATATTATTTTATATTGAGTGGATTATGTCATATTCGTTTAATCATAAGTAATACGCGTGGTAATCTATTCCATTTTATTCCAACAAAAATACGCCTATCGCACGCAATTTTACCGCTTATTATATATAGACTCGTAAATGCAACCGATTATCATGTCTATCAATTAAATTCGTATGTTGGCGTTTTGATAATGATATGCCCCGTATACTCGAAACCTTTGACTAAAACAACAATCTATCATGTTTATGTCTACTAATCTTAAAAAACATATGTCTGCAGAATTAGTGGACTGTTTCGAAAAAAATATAAGCCGAGCAACCAGAATTTGGTTTGGCTTCGAGATTTGGAAATATATATAGGGGACTAACAAGTAGAACTAACAAAGGGCATCATCTAAACCAATAATATGTAAACTAATTAAAAGCGGAAATCAAATCTAGGAATCTCCAATTCCTAAGACTAGCATTTAAACAGTATATAGATACATAGATCATCTGAACAAGGCGAGATACTGAGCCAAATATTTAGGGAGCAATGTGAGTCATATGATACGTCAAATGGCTTTAACTAATGCCTGTGGTAACTTATTCGCCTAAATGACCAATGGAAACACTATTCATTGGTTTTAAAAAATACCGGGCACGTATGTAAGTCCGTATCACGTACGGCATGTTGCACCAAATTTCTACGACGAAATCTGTTCAGCAAAAATTAAAAGATTGACATAATTGGTTGTTAATCATTGGTTCTATGAGAATCTATATTTTCTAACGTGTACGAGTATGAAGATTTGTAGTTGGAGCATACAACTTCAAGTTCAATAAAATAGGTACGAACTTAAAATGTACCCATTAAGCAAATTTGGAATTAAAAATAGCTCCAACGTGCTGATGACGAATTTAAAGAGGCACAATTTTTAAGGATTTACATCTTCAACATATATACGGAGGTAGATTCCTAATATTTTCCCACCACGGTAATCGGTTGTCAATCCCACCTGTTTTCCTTGTATAAAAAATTTAAAAAAATTTGTATACTGACTCAATTCTAATTATGTATAACGTCGAGACCATATGCATGATGAATATTTGAGCTGTGTGCGTACAAAAAATTTGATACATGCAAACCAACACTTTAGGATTATTAAACTCTTTCATGGTATACATTTTAGGAATCCTAACATAGAGTTGGCTTGTAACTCCAAGATCCTTTATTTCATTTGCACGTGTTAAATTCTTATTCGCAATATTGTAGCCATAAATAAGATGCGATGTTGAACATGTAAAGGTCATCATTATGCACTTTACTGCATTTAAATATAACAAATTGTTCTTATATCAAACATTAACCGCATCTATATCGTTTTTTAACTCCTCTGCATCAGATAAATATCGAATAGGGGAAGATAATGGATGGAGATGCGAGCCTTGAGGTACCCCAGAATATACATAAATTGAATCAGAACAACTAGTATTCATTTTGCATACCCCTACGTGATGGACAGCTCAGAAGCAACTATGGAAAGTATGAATGATTCGGAAAATCCAAGCTGAATGGAACGTCGTTCAGATCAAAGACCTTACAACACTTTTGAGCCCCAATATGGATCATGCAATTTTTATATCCAGGATGACAACCAAATTGACAGAGGGATAACTTTAGGACGATATAAGACGAATCCGGCAAAATATTATAGCATGCTGCATTATAAAGCTTTTCAATTGGCCATTAGAGATTCTTTTAATCGAATCATTAATGTCGGTCATCATCTTACGCAGCAATGGATAATAGATTCATATTTACAAGTTGAGACAAACAATTTAAATTCCATTCGTTTCTGTCCGAAACTGTTGCGAACAGAATTATACCAAGGACTTGCTGATGTGGCTAAACAAAATGCAAATTTGTAGATTCAGGCCGGCGTTCCAGTGATTCTGCCATCATCAATTAAAAGTTCACCAAGAAACATGAGAGAAAGTTGCAATGCGAACATATTTTGTCGAATTTTCTCCAAATCGGTTAAAAATTATGAAATTTCCATCATACTTAGACATATTCCAGAACTTTATCCAAAAAACGTTTTAGAATCCCATTTCCAATACACAAAAATCGAATTTTATCAAAACCGGTTGAGAAAAGGGCAAGTTTCATTATATTCCAGTAATTCATCCAAAAATCAGTTTAGATCCCATTTCCATTGGAAATACTGAATTCATCAAAGTTGGATAAGATATAGAATCCCAATAAACTTTTTATAAAAAAAATCACAAATCATCAGTTTAACTGCTCGCAAAACCCTAATCCAACCCGCAAACGGAACACAACTCAACCCTCGACTCAACCGCAAACTCCATGCTAAACTCATTCCATTCCTCAAGCCAGCATATATAAAAAATTGGTTAACTGCTCACTACATCCTAATCCAACCCCAATTCAACTCCAATCCCTTAGCCCCTTACTTAATCTTGAAATCAACTCTAAACTTAACGCCCAATTCAATAATCAAACCAGCATATAAAAAAATCATAAATATTTATATAACCAGGGGTTTTGGGTCAATTGTATGGCAGGTACCCCACCCTCTTGACGTACAGTTTCCAAAAGCTTTTCAAATCGCCTTGACCTAGAAACAGTTTAGCCAAAAAATTCCAAATCGGAGAAGCCGTTCTCGAGATACCACTGGTATAGACATCCATACATCTAGACATCCAGACAGACGGACGGACATTTTTTTTTGTTTTACTTTTTCAGACTCAGGGACTTTCTAAACGTCGAGAAAAGTGAGAGTTTGATCGCAATTTGTTGGGCTTAACAGAAAAGTGAGAGAAGTGCTTAGATGAAGCAGTAATTTTTTAAATGCCATACCAAATGAGGCAAGCTTTTATATTCGTTTGTGTTTTCTACAATCCTACCAATGCATCGGCCCCCTGGGATAAATTCAAATTGGATGTGGCTTTAGGTTTTTTGCGAGATTATTACCGTAAAGCAGCATATAATTTAGCTTTCCACGATATCAAAATGTGCTTTAGCGATATGGTGCTGAGTGTGCTAAATTTGGCCTTTCTCAACCAACGGGAACTCGGAATATTCCCGTTAAATTCAAAGCACTTGAGGAAGAAGAGTAAGCAGGATTCGAAATTTGAGTCAGCAGCAGTGTTGGCAACATTCACAATTATTACTCAAGCTATAGATTTCGAGAATAATAATCAGGAGCGCTGTTTCTTCTTAGATCCCAGCGGGATCTAGTAAGACACACCTTTACAATATAAGTTGATATATTTTAATAGGTGTTAATGACAAATTGTACTACCAATCGCCACAACAGGAATGCCAACAACTTTTAAGAAAGGTGGCCCTATAGTTCACAATCGCCTTAAATTAACAATATCAATGTCTAAAAATTCAACATCTCTCATGAAGCAAAATAACTCTGAATCTGAAATCATTCATGATATTTTACAAACAAGACCTATACAATAGAGATCCCAGAATCCATAGTCAAATGGCAATCTTTTGTTATTTTGTTGTTACTTATATTGCCGACCTCTAAGATCAACCTTGTGACATTTAGCATACTACATAGGGGTACACGGCTAGTAGCATAATATACCGTTTGTAAGTTAAACTTTTTTGAGAAAATATTGCCTGAATGAATGCTATTTGTATAAATACATACAATATACATATTTTTCGATCACTTAATTTCTTCTGAAATAATTAAGAAATCTCGACTTTTACTTCTTGATTTAGTTTGGCAGATTATCTTCTACTAATTTACGTAGAATATTAGAATATGTATACATTATACGTTGAAGACTAATGATTTATGAAACTGAACTAATAATCGTTCGCATATAAATATATTTACTCGTTTAGATAATGCATCTAAGAGCAATAAAAAAACGTATTTATCCTACGTGTGAGGTCTTTGCTAAATAAATAAGACTTTGTGTGGAGAAGATGCAAACAAAATAACAAAAACAAAAAAAAAATGATGAAAATTGCAACAAAGAAAGTGCATCAGCAGCGCATTGGCATACATATTTTCATGACGAACGAACTTTAATGTAAACATAATGTTACACGTTACTTATGTTTATTTTCTTATCTCTTTGAAGCAGCCAGTTAAAAGAAAATAACAGAAAATTATGGATTTTATTGTTTATGTTACAAAGATAATAAAATATTTTGACAGATTTATTTAGTGTTATTTTTATTTGTAAAATTGTATTACAGAACAATTCTGTTTATTTACGATACGTACACGAGATATGTTTGGATTTCGCGTTTCTTTCACTCTAAACAATTACATATACAACAAACCCAGAAGAATTAATTCGTTTTACATATATTTTGATGGATCACAAATGTTGGAATTTTTCATTTTTTTTTTTTTGTATAAATAAAATTTATGTTTAACAAGAGGTTAAAGGCCGGTGAATAACTTACATGTTTTGTATTTAAATAAAACCAATTTTATTTTTATAAAATATGTTTTGTTCAAAAATTTGGAATATTTGCGAATACATATAAGCAATGCCAGATGGTTTTATGAGTTAATAAGAACAACCAGTTCTGTAAAATTACTATAGGCCTTCATGAGCCGGAACATACAGTAACTAAAATATTGTATGGATATGGATCAACATAATTGGTAAACAATGGTTTTCGGCTACTTACAAACTTAATTGTAGTTTTTTAATCCCCAAAAAGTTCCTTTAATAAATCGAAAAACTTCTGTCAAAACTCGAAAATCTCGAATAATATCTGCGGTATTTCTAGGCGGGTAAACAACAAAACTATGCAAATTTTGGCAATCCACCAATTTCGAAAAACCTTAATAATCTCAGTATTTGAAACCATTATGTAATTTCAAAGCCTTACCACCATCTCGAATAATCTGGATGCCAAGCAATTCAATGGTCTGCAACCAATTACATCTGGAAAATATCAAAAATCTCGATAAATCTCAAATAATATAGTAACCTTGAAGCATCGATCGTACCATCTAAAATTTTTAACCACGACAATTCTTAAAAAATTTAAAGTATAGAATTTTGAAAATATCAAATTGTACAACTGAAAAAAATATCGAATCTCGAAAAGTCTCGAATAATCTCTAATATTTTACTTTAAAGCCTATGTAGCGCAAATCCAACCGGAAGTGACATTTTTACTCATCTCTCGAGAACTAAAGTTGTAACTTTTCCAAAGTTACAATATTTTTATATTTTTACTAATTCATAAATTTGTAATTTACTGATTTTGTGTTTTTGCTAAATTATAACAGACCATAATTAAGCTAAGGCTGTCCTAAAAGCTATTGTTAGAAGGTTATATCTTTCGTAACCGGAATTTTTTAGATTTTTGCCTTAAAAAGACGAAATAAATTCTGAAAATAATTGGGAACTACAAATTTCGGGCCCCCCCCCCCCCCCTGCAAAATTTTTCTTGGGCCATAAAAATGTTCTTGTACCTATGAACAAGTAAAGCTTTAGTTAAAAACTTATTTTTTCCTATTGTCCAGCCTCGCATTAATTAAAAGTGTCTGATTTCGAGGGTCCGATATAGCACGTGATTCAGTTCAATGGTCTCAAACAAATCGAAATTTCTTGCAATCAACTCAAGGCTATGAAGATTTTTGTATCGATAAAGCATCACAAATTTCGAGTATAATTTAAAAAATGTCAAAAAACTCAAAAATGTTTAATTTTGAAAGTATCTTGAATATTCTAGAAGGTTCTCAAATATCAAATTATTTGTAGGTATATATGTAAAACCAAAGGAAATCCTATACGCGCTAATCACCGCCTTGTAAACTGTAAATAACCTGGACATTCTTGAATAATTTCGAATAACCTAGGTAATTTGTGAAATATCGAAATTTTGAGAAATCAACTAAATATCATAGATTTATATATGTAACTCTGCAAGTTCCCACAACTCAAAGCTAAGCGCAGAATATTATGCCATACAAAATTCGAATAAATTGGAAAATCTTTGGAAATTTCGAATAATCCTAAAAGTGTCGAAAAACTTTAAAAATCTATAATAAACCGCGGAACAATCTCGATTACCTCAGAAAAATCCGATTAATCTCTATATTATTACCTCGATTGATCTGGAACAATTTTAGTAATACCGCAAAATCTAGATATTAATGAATAGTTTCGGCAAGCGTGTAAAAATCTAGAAATCCCGCACGCAAATTTCAAAAAATTCTGAAAATTCGTGTAAATATCGAATTATTTGTCAATTAATTTAATATTACTAATACTACTATGCAAAATGCTATACTAAATTAAGTATCACTATACTTAAAATATATTTTGATTTTTTTGGAACTGAGATCCAAGTTTGAGTTTCATTTTATTATAAGATTTCCTATGAACAGTGAAACAAAAATTCTAAACCTATGGAACTTGATAGGTGTGGGTTACCTAAGTTCCAACGATAATTTTGATAAATGGAAGAAAAACTTGGAACTTATGAATCCTAGAACAGGAAAATTTCCAATTTCCTGATTTAAAATAGTTTTTCAAATTAATCCGGTTTTACCGGATTAACCGGTAAATTAAGTATTTATTTACCGTTTACCAGTAATAAAAAAGATTCGGCAAACGAGAAACTATATCAATCACATTTGATCTTTTACAAATCAATTTAACCTTTTCTAATCAAAACTTGATTTGTAAAAGGTTGAATTTGAAGTGCAAAAGAGATAAATTTGGAGTGCAAACGTATTTTACAAATAAATCTACCCAGCAAACACTAAAATTGTTATCGTTTGATGTTGAAACCTTTGATTTTAAGCGAGTTTGGCAAATTTTATTCTAAATCTAAATATCTGTCAGAACCCAAAGACATTTTAATTTCTATGGAGTCATGTAATTTACCTCCAGCAACAGAGAAGAAATTGTTGGACTTCTCTTAAGAAAATATTTAATAGCAACAGGAACGATGTTTTCTTTCTCTAAAAACTAGACCACGATATTTTCATAAAAATTTCCCAAAATTTCTCGTTTTGCAAATTTGAAAGAGTGATCTACTTTAAGCTTAATCTGAGCTACCATCAATCTGATCTTGACTTTGAACTAATATTCGAACGCCTGATAACTCTCGTGGGCCCCTTTAGCGTGGGCCCCGGCTGCGGGTACCTAGTTACGCCATTGCCCACAGGCGTCTTTTTCTGTCACTTCGTTAAGCATGCGGGCCAAGTAAAGTGTTGTTTTTCCATTACATTTTCAGACGATTGTAACTAATGTTGAATTACAACCATAGTTTCAGCACAAGCTCTACCTTTTTTTTATTGTTTTGAGTTTTGAAACGGAGGGTTTAATCATAAATAATATTTATTGTTATTTTAACTAATTCATTCTCAGGAAATACATATACATAGTCATATTCCAAAATTTAATATAAAACTCATTTTAGAATCCCATTTCTGTCATGCAGGCCGAATTTCATCCTTATTGGTAAAGAAGTAGGAAAGTTCCTTCCTAATAGGCCTGCATTTCTGAACCAGATATTCAAATTGTTTACATTCGGATCTAAGTCTCATATCGAGGTTTTACTGTAATATATTATTTCTATGCCGTATTAAAATATGTAGTATAAAAAAAAGTCGAAAACCGAGAAATCCCGCGATTTTTCTGACACAAAAGCGGGATACCGGGATCCCGTTTTGAGAAACCCTAATGCGAATTACACAGTTCACGGACAGAGTGCATTAGAATAAGTACTAAAATTAAACTATTCGTTACTATAAACACATTGGCTTTATCACAATATTTGGCTGTTTTAAAATACTCCTGAAATTCGGGTTCTAAAGTACCGCAAAAATTTCAAAATTTCATACATATGCGTGAAAATTTAAGTCAGCAGGACGTTATATATTTCTGAGTTAATATTACTCAAAAAATGGAACTAGAGTCGGACAAAAATTTCCATAAAAAGTTTTCAAATAATCGAATGATTCTAATGTAAGTTGCCACAATTGCTATGGTCCTAAAACCTATTGCTAGAGGAATCAATCATAGTAATCAGATTTTAGGTTGTTGCCAGTAAATTTTCTACGAATGTTTACCAACGCTATATTGATTCGACCATATGTTCAAGCTGAGCGAAATTTTTGATTTTAGGAACAAGAAGATGAAGTATATTACTTAAACGGTAAATTGAATAAAATGATGAAAGCGAATTTTGTTTTGTAGCTTATCAGCTCATTGACCACTCCTAAAACAAACCAATCAGTTGCTGTAAATTTCCACTATAAATATAAATTGACCCGAAATTAGATTTGGATGGACCGCCCCACACAAAAAATAAAAATTTTCCGAAGGCCATTATTTCCAAACATTACGTAGACCCTAAATTTTATTGCCATAAAATTACCAAAAAATCGTATTTGACCTATACCATGTCACGACAGTATCATGACACTATACACATTAAATATCATTTAATTCTATTCATTAATAGTAATTGCTTTTTTATGTAAAAACAGATATAATGTTGTTACATAAAATTAAAGCAAAATTTACATAAAAACATTAAAAGTAAAAAAAAAACAAAAATAACTTCTAATGTAATTAAAACTGTATGTAATGTTGTTGTTTATACAAATTACCATATAGACAAGATATTTCATAACCACAATACGACACACAAGTGTATATTATGTGGACAAATATAAATAAAGTTAACAAAAAATTTGTTTAATTAATTTAAATAAAAAAAATTAACGTAAAAAATTAACCACTTTATAGTAAAAAAAAATGTTATCGCAAGTTGTAAATTTAAATAATTGATACATTAATTGAAAAAATAGTTTTTATTTATTTTTTGTTTTTGTAAGTAAATTTTGATTATAATTAATGATTAGAACACAGACCCCAGATAGAGTAGTTGTTTTCGACGATAAATTATAAATGTTTGGTTTTTTTTTTTTTAATTTAATTATTTCAAGGATTTCATTTTTTTACTAAACATTTGTTTGTTTTGAAATCAAATTTTTTTGGTCTACAGCAGCGCAAATTACAACTACATATGTATATCTTTACATGGTCGCGTTTAATTTAATTTTTTTCAATAATTACAGCTCATTTACCCAAAAGTGTATACGACTACATAAACGTGTTGTAATTTAGGAAGTTAACAATATTTCGGTCATAATGCCCATAATGCTGTGGCATTGAATTTTATAGTTTTTTGAATGTTGTTGATTATTTGTGGAGTATAACCCGTTGGTTACCACCAATTTGGTTACTTCATTAATTTGGTTGCCCTAGTTCTAAGCAAAGCTGTGAAATCGAACCGAAATCGAGAACCGGAACCGGCCCCGATGATTTTTTGGCCCTTCGATGATTTTTTACTTTTATCTTAAATTTAACAGGGATGGAATGGCAAGTAGGTTTATAAGGGATGGGAAGTTTAGTTTTCACAAATTTTGTTAAATTGGCCATTATTTTATATAAAAATTTGTATATTTAAAAATCCGGTAAATCCGAAAATTTTTTATGTCGAAATTAAAGGCAATGGTGTATCTGTATATATACAAACGGAAATTGTTCAAAAACTAATCAGTAACTAAAAATTTGTTTATTTATTTATTTATATTAACGATCTTAGTACAGGCTTTGAAAAATCTGAAACCCCATAGAAATTCATTTCCAAACCTATAGCTATTGACTCTAGAAATTACCTCCAAAAATCACAATTTAAATAAATAATTGCTTATGTGTATTCTGCTTAAAGTTCCACTGCGAAATAATTTAAATTAGATCTCCGGAGCTTATTAAATAATAACAGCTTTAAGTTGTCCATACTAAATTAAATTAAATAATTTGAGTATCCATATTAATAATATGTTCTTATTAGTACCATATATGACAAACAATTAGCACAAATATATGATTTGGCTAATAAACTTTATTTGAATTTTAATCGCACAATCTCCTAAACCAAATTCCCCCCTAGAAGAAGATATATAAATTTAAATTCAGAATCATTTTGATTTTTAAAAATCGAAAACTTTATTAACCTTGCCCCAACCAACAATGTTATGAACAAACTATTTGAATCTAAAAACTCTTCACCTTGGACGATTAAAAAAACGAATTCTAAATTTTAAATCTCAAATTCCAAATTTCAAACTCTAAATCCCCAAATTTCAAATTCCAAATTTCAAATTTCAAATTCCAAATTTTAAATTTCATATTTCTTATTCTAAATTTTAAATTATAAGTTTCAAACAAAACTACAAATTTCAAACCCTAAACTCCAAATTTCAAATTCCAAAATAGTTCCATCTATATTAAAATAGCGCAACTTGTATTTACAATTTTATTTTAACATTTACATATAATGGCGCCACTTGCACTTTCACTAAACTCATTAAAAAGAGATAAACTTCAAAATATTGAGAGATTAGTTCACTAATCGCGCTTTGCTACTAATCTCGAAATAAAATGCGTTTAGCTAATCTTGAACCTCACACATATGAACTAATCTCGAAAAATTCACTAATCGTGCTTAGCTAATCCCTAGTTTGTCGGTGGTAACACAATTATTCAAAGTTACTTGGAGCAGATGAAATGAAATCGCATCGCAATTACAATAAATAACATCGCAATGCAATATAAATAAGGCACGATCAAAGACTTAATCAAATAAAGCCTAAGGCTTTGTTGACAGAAATGTTGCGCAAGTCGCTACTTGTAAAGGGTTGAATTAATTTTTTGACAAATAGATACAACGTGATTATTCCAAGTGAAGCTTGTATTAATTGCTAGACCAAGATCATTAACTTTATCAACATTGATCAATTTCGGAAAAGTAAAAGGATTTTTAGATTTAGTAATAAGCGTTGCACTATATTTACCTTCATTAATAATAAAACCATTAGAACTAGCGCAATGGGAAATATTACTTAAATCTAAATTGATATTTTCAATTTGATCAAAATTGCAACCCAAATAAATGTGTACATCATCCGCATAAATATGAAAATAACAATTATTAATACACGCATAGAAATGTCGATCAAAAACAACGAGAACAGCAGTGGTCCCAATATAGAACCCTGTGGAACACCGTCATTAACTTTACTCCGATACGATACAACTACAAACTAACATATTGCATACGATCATTTAAATAAGAATGTAGTAACCTAATTGAAGTAAGATCGTTATAGATAATATTAACTGCTGCAAAAGCAGTTATTCGAGCGTCAACGACCTACCACCAGAATCCCGGGACGTTCCGGGAGTCACAAAATCACAATCCCATTTCCCGGGAATATTAAAGGTCCGGGAACGGGCAATCTCTAGTTTCCATGTACTTTTTCCATCGTAAATATGTACCTAGTAAAATTTTCATGTAATATGTGAACCAACAATTAAAGACCTCTTCAGACATTCAATGTTAAATAAATATTTTGAGTATTTAGGCTGACTAACCTTCTGCTAAGTAGTCTAAATTTTAACTATTCACCAAAAACAAGCTCATAATTCCGGTGATCGTTGATTCATCTTTTTCATTGTCACACTGTGATCACATGTTCTTCCCTCAATAGTTTAAGAATAATTAAAGATTAAACTGAAATGCATCCTCTTCGTATTAGAGTTAAACTAATAAAAACAAATATGCAAATGCTTGTTATTAGATATTGGATACATATATACATAAATGGAGGAGTAAATTACGAAAACTTCATCATCAGCGCAGCAGTAATAACAAAAAATTAAAAGCAAAACGAAAAAAAATTTATCGAATTCAATTTATGCAAATGAGAGAACGAACGATTTTTTTCGGGGGCGTTCACAATGGTAGTTAAATTGCTATAATACATGTAAAATACTTTAAATTATGGATTTATGTTATCAATTATAGAAACGTGTATTAAATTAATTTTTTTTTGTTCGTTTAATTAATTGGCGCCAAAATATTTACATTATATTGTTCATTAAAAATTTATATTTTTTTAATATAAACACACTTGATCTTTCGGCAAGTTGATTTTAGATGGATCCCACGATTTACAAATTTATTTATTTGGTTGAGATCACTCTCGTTTCGATCTTCGATCTAAAATTGCAATTTATATAAAATTATTTCTTGATAAGCGTGTTTTATTAATAAACATTTTTTTTTCATTTCAGAAAATTGAATCTCTCTCTCTCTACTATACACACGTACCGGACGGCGTAGTTAGTACACAAAAATCGAGATCGTGCGGCAGCTACAAGAAACAAAAAAAAAAATTGGGCAGCATAACCGAAACTCGGTTTTAAAACCAAAACAATTTTTTCCCGCGTTATTGAATTAATGATAAGATGACGACATGTTGGAAAAAAAATTTACTGAAAATCTTAGCTGTAATATGTGTATTAATCAGTTGTATACTAGCTATCAGTATATATTCATTTTCGGTATCATCAAAAGGTAGCAGTAGTAGTAATAGTAAAAGTAGGAGTAGCGATATAAATAGTAATAGTGCAAGTACCATCAACAGTATTGATAATAATCTAAATAGAAATAATAATTTAAATAAAACAAATTTTAATTTAAAAGGTAAGTTTATTTATAGTCACTCTATATATACCTTATATAATTTAATATTAAATGTGGGGGAGATTGCTTAATACGACCAATATCGTGAATGACCATATTTATATGGATTATAGATAAATATTTAGATAACTAATTTTATGCTAATCATTTAGTTAGTTGTGTGGTCGACAGTAAATATGGTTTATGAGGTTTTGAAACATAAAATTATTTGTTTTAACCATGACCATATGTATGAATTTTCACCCAATAACCTATATACTCGTACATGAAACTTTTTAATAAACTCACATAAATAAACCGACCGCTTGACCTATTTCAACTTCAGACATAAAAAAAAAAAAAGGAAAATTGGGTTTGACTATATATTCATAAAATACTCCAAATCGACGCAATATATCTATCAAAACACGTGTTACTATCAAACAAAATTAATGTTGTAATCTTAAACATACATATTCAAGATGTTTATATTATATTTCAGGGTTAAAACAAAGTGGTTTTTCTCGTAAGAAGAAAATCAAGACAGGAAGAAAAACAGAAATTTCTTTAATTTTTTTTTTTAACTTCTATTTTGATAACATTTGGTTTGTTTTCTTGTCGGAAAAATAAAAATTAAGATTAATTTTTTATTTTTGGTTAAAGCAATTAAAATTTAGCTTATACGCGCGCAATTTTTATATCAAAAACTCCATTGATGGTGGTGAGTGAAAATGTTAAATTGATTGCAATTAATTTTTTTGTCTGTTTGTTTGTCCCGTATATAAATCGTGGTGCCCCCTATTTAATGTATTCCACTTAGAAGAATTTTGATTTTCAGAATCCTTCAGAAATTTAGGAACTTTATGAATTTGAACGAAGGATGGTTTGGTTTTTATTACAGTTTTGTTGAAGTAAAAGAGTTAGATTGGTGACCTTTTGGGGTCACCACTTTTTTTTCTTTCTGTAAGCTTTAATTTAAAATCAAACAACACAAAAAATATGGGTTGTATTCCGTTTATAAAATATAATTTTTTGAATATGTCTGGATCTGAATATTTTACACAAAAAAAATCTAGAAAATCACTCAAATTTTGCACTTCATAAAGTTTTTTTTTTGAATCTTTTTTTTGTTTTCCATTTCTGAACTGTTGTTCGGGGTTGACTTTTTTGCTCTATTTGCCTATAATACAACATACCGAACTAAACGGTAGTTGAAATATTTCCTTAGACATTTGTTTTGCAACTTCTTGAAATTTTTGTTTTTCATAACTGCCACATGTCATTTTATTATACACGATTGACGTTGAATGAAGTAATATTAGTATGAATGTATTGCTCCTCAATTGATATTACTGATACATTTTTTGAAGAAATGCATGAACATATTCGATCCAAATTGTTATTTTGCACACTGGAGGTTGCTTCATTATCACCACTTGATTTAACATTATAAATAGAATTTGATAAACTGAATATGAAACAATTTTTTATTTTTGATTGATTTTAAAATTAATAAGCTTTTAAAAAAAGTAAAAAAAAAAGTGGTGACCCCTTGTAATAGGGGTCACCAAATATCGCATTCTCCAGAAAAAAACAATTTTTCATCAATAAAAAATTAATAAAGATGACAACAATATATAAATGAATATATTCCCTTTCATATAAGCCATCAATCATTAAAATCATTTACATAATTAGTTTTTGAAAACGATCACTTTGAAGATTTAAGTATTTGTAGAAGGAAACAAAAGAAATATGAGTTGAGTTATTTCATGGAGAGATGATTTTAAGTGATTTCCGGCAACATCAAAAGAGACCAGGACAAACGTTGGTCGATTTTGTATGGAATCCCTACAATAACTACGGTAACGGTAACTTAGTGAAACCAGTCAAGTTACATTAAGTTCAATTTCAGAATAGAAGAGAGTCGAATTCTGGAACAAAAGCAATTCATATTCTATTTGAATAGAGGGAGGAACAGGAAACTGTTTATTCTAAACCAATTTCCGAATTAATTTAACAAGGTCATGATCCTCCCCCATGATCCTCAGCACATTTGGTGGTGGAAAGAAAATTTGAAATTGTACATTGCCATTATTACTGGCCGAAAGTATTCAAAACCGTTATAGATTACATCAGCCATTGTTGCATATGTAAGGGTTGTACGCCTTCCAATCAAATTTTACAATACCCACCACTGGGTCATCAAACTACCACTTATAGGCCATGGTCTTTATATACATTTTTAGGAACTACTCCTAAGACAACGGAGGTTAGATAACGCATAATGCATTATTGCAGATTTTTTTCTTTTTTTTTCTCTTCTTCGTACCCGGTTACTTAAGCTCCGATTAAGCTTTGGATATATACCAACTCCATGGTTTTTGCCTTTTTCGCTTATTAATTTGCTAAATTGAGTTCTTTATTTTAAAGCCTGCCTTCTTTATTAATTTCCAGGGTTTAAAGCCTTTTAATAGAATTTTGGCAACTTCATGTTATCGTGTTTTATTTATTGCCTGCCTTATTTCGGTTTAACTTTTATAATTGTGGAGCTTATTAACAATTTGTTTTAACATCACTAATTTCCACAGGCTTGACCCTTGATAGTTGCAAGTGCAGTCAACGAGTGACATGAATTGGTGTTCTTTTTGGAATATTCTTCACATTGTACAGCAACTTATTTTCGTGTGGCTCTTCATTCTAGTTCTGGTTATTGTACACCCATTCCCGGGGTTAATATATATTTGGTAAAAAACAGTTTATACCCGAATTATTGTTGAGACTGTGGGAATTTGTTAAGTTACCAGACATAATTACAAAAGGAATTTACAGTTTGTTGTAAACCGGTCATATACATGCGCAGTAAAACGAGTAATATTGTCCTTGAAAATAATTAAGAAATAAAACGATTACAATTTTTTACGTTTAGTATTTCGTTCCGTGTCATAACAATAATTAACAGCAGCGCATAATCACAATTAATTGTAGCACTTTTATATCGCGAAACCGCGTGCAGCATTCAGTATAATTACAGACAATAAAATACAAAAGAAAAAAGAATTTATTGATGTTTCGCTTATTATCAAGGCTTCCACAACCTAGGTGAACATCTGTAATTTATTTTATTGTTAATTATTGTTATTAACTTTTCTAGATATATAAATATATATCTATATATAGTATATATATATATATATATATATATATATATATATATATATATATATATATATAGTATACAATATACAACTAAATAAATAAACAGCAAATTAATTTGATTGATTCGTGACTCAACGAAAAAAAAATTGTTTAATAGACTTCTGGTTTTATGTGCTGCAGCAATACAAAGTGCCATCTTATTATATTTTTTGTATTAACTCAATACAAGATTTTGATTGACACATACGAAACTAATTTATGATTTCGCAAGTCGCTTGTTTACTATCATGCGGGTTTAGATCATACCTTGACACATAAGCACGGAAATATCAATCGAATTGCAATGCATTTTATTGTACATAAATTTTGTTATTCTGTTGCAATCGTTTTTTTTTTGGTTGCAACAAGCATCCTTGACTGAAATTTGTTTTTTTGCAGCTAATTTTTTTGACTTCTTGTAAGTTGTTGGTGTTATGTTGCACAAGAACACAAAATTAAACAAACAAAATACGGAAAAAATAATTTTATTTATTAATTTGATTTGCTTAACATGTCGAGAGATCAAGAGATAGTCCAATTTGCAATAATGCAATATATTCAAGGTGCACATACTTCATTGTATATGTCCAGGAACATATTATAAAATCCATTATACTTATTAGACAATAAAAATGTCTTGCTATTTTTTATTTTTTTTTTTGTACTTTACTGATCAATCATGTATGTCAATATGCATACATATTACGGGTGTACACTTTCAAGATCTAAATTAAGCAACACAAAAAAAAATCCAAATGGAAAATTATGTTTAAGCGAGACTCTATTGTGCAGCGAGTATGCACAATGCACATTCTACACACCCCGCGCCATATGTGTATGCATTAAATGTCTAGACTTGAGATTTTTTTTTTTGCATTTCGTATTTTTGTTTTGCTTATCGCTTAACTTGTAATTTATTTTAGTTTTCATTTCGTTCACAACCTAACAAAACAAAATCAAAATACAAAAAAAAATCTCTAATAAACATGCGACAAAAATTAAATGTAAATTAAGTGAATAAAATTAAAAAATTGCTTGCAAAAATTAAAAAAAAGTGTTTCGCGTTTTAATCGCGTGAAACAAGGCCAACCTATATATTGTTGTAATGTGCACATTATATGAGTACACACTCTCAAGAATGCAATATTATTGTTGTCTTTCTCAAAGATCATTTTCAAAACAGATTTAATCGTGTACACAACATAATTAATAAAAACACTTGTTACACTTTTTATTTTGGCTTACAAACATAATTAACTAAAAACTGGGTGTGAGCTAACGTGTAGTCATGACGGTAACGTGTTGCCAGAGGTGGTCGTCTCACTATTGTAAAGGTTTTTTATAAAAATGTACGGATGCTATTATAAGAGCCATCTATATAATAGATACTTAATGTTATATCTTTTCATTGTTACTCTTTGGAATTAATAGCGAAAATGGGTTTTGCAATGAACCTTTAATTAGAAACCGGAAACAATAATCAAGACATTTGCCATTCGGTTTTATCCGAGAACCAGAATTCGGGTACAAAGAGGGAAATCACAAATTTTGTGAAAAAAATAATTTCTCAAGTTAATTAGGAAGCAAATTGTCGGTTAATGTAATCCACTCCAATTGAAATTCATTCCTGTTGTTCGACCTATGCGTTTCGAGAACTCAATTTACAAATACGTTTGTTTAATTTGATTGATTGATTGGAGTGTATGACCAAGCCTAAATCTGTCTCCCGGATGACGCCGGGCTCACCGTACACCCATTAATGTAACACAAAAGGAAGGATAGGAAAGTAATGTTAGTATGGATAGACTTGACCCAGTCACAAACATCTTTGTAGTCAAAAGTTAGTAATTTTGTTAGTATAATTTATGATAAATTATTTAGCACAAGATAACACATTTTTAATCTACATGTTGATTGGAGTTTCTCTGGAAGCCTTGCCCGGTTACTCAGACATCTGTAAAATTACATGCTCAAACTCCCATTTTCTTAAATTGTAGCAATGAAACAGAGCCTTTGTCTCATTTACCGTCCAAGTTTTACGACTTCTATACATATTTATTAAAAGAAGATTTAATTAATAATCTTTCATTAAATTTAAATGTAAGGCCCGAATTTATAGTCGTTGCTACAACTATAACTACTGTTATAGTAACAGTTTTCGTATTTATAAACCTCACTATAAGATTTATTTGTAATGTAACAATGGTTATAGTGATCAAAATCCATCACTATAAACGTTGCTACAATATATCCAAGACAAGAAAGTAATTTCGAAATTTGTATCGAATTTTATACATGATTTTAAAATGATATTCGAAAATCGTTGCTATAGCAATAGCAATAGTTACGACTATAAGGCCCGTTGTACATTTCAGCTAAGCTAAGCTAAGCGATAAGAGCTAAATTCTTATCCGCTGGTTGAAAATACAAAAATTTAATGAGAAGATATAAAATCAACAATGTATTTGTGTATAAGGCTAGTTATCAACTGGAGAGTGCTAAGGGATGAGCTAGGCGAGCTAACTAAGCAAACAAAAACTACATTTCTAGCTTAGCTTAGCTGAAATGTGCATCGGGCCTAAATTCGGGCCGTAATAATTGACTCACATATTTTAAGTTTTATTGCCGGTTTTCTTTAATACATTAACTATTAAAATACATTACAATTATGTACATGTATAACGTAAACAAATAATAAGATTTTTTATTCAAGATTTTGACAGCTTGCAAAATATACACAAAACAGTAGCGTGAATATAGTTACTAATTGTACTAAATGAATATGGCAGTTGTACTAAAAATTACCTTTGGTATGTTTCCATGCTAAAATTCAAATTTTTAAAATGTGTCTATTAAGGCAGATTTATATTCAAAGATTTTTGCAGATGCAGATGTCAAATCAAAAAATCGATTTCTTTACACATAAAAAATAAATTTAAACAAAAAATGTCATAAACTAATACAAATGATTGATTTTCTTGTTTATGTAACCTTTTTATAGTTATTTATTCACGCATCGACGATTTTATAGAAAAAAGATGAAACTCGACATCTGCAAAAAACAGCAGACCACGATTTTTGGGTTTGTTTCCCGGGTTTCAATTGGCCTTTTTAAGCAGATAATTATTTTTTCTCTTTTGTCTTTGTAGTTTTTTCTATGTTGTGTTTCACCTTTTTTGCGGACGTCAAATCTCGTTGAATGTAAATCAGCTATAACTCATGAAAGAGAAAATCTGTAGTCTCGATAGAATTTCTGTATAAAAACCAGGTTTTGATGTACAGCTAATAAGCTGTATAATTCAAGGAAATGAATTAAAAACGATAAAATGTTTAATAAAAAGTTATTCTTGATTAAAATAAACTGAATCAATTGCAGTTTAACCACAAAAATAGAGAAAATCGGGAAGTAATTTATAGAGATCTACCGAGATTTATACAAAAACACAGCAGGTATATAAGGAGCAAACGAGTTCGAATTGGATTATTAATATTTGGAAAGCTATAGTGTGAAGAATAACAAGGAATGAAAAAGTGATTTAAAATTTGTTTTAGTGCGAAATAATAATTAATAGTGATGAGTAAAATTGTGCGAAGATAATAAAAAGTGATAAACAATTTAAAAAAATCTCCCCCATGAAATCGCCATCCTATTAGTGTGTGCGAGCATTATTTTTTCTCATATACAAATTTTTTGTATGTGTGTTAGTGACACTCCTATAAAAAGTTCTCGATTTCATACTCTTTAGAGGAGTGTCACAACTACAAATTTTTAAAGGTTATGAAAGATCTTACTGGCTGACGGATCAAACCACAATGAGATAAAACTTTATCCTGCTTTGATTTTGGAAATTTTATCAAACCATATACATATATGAGTTTATTAAAACATATAATTTACTGGAAAAGTTTGTCTGTGTTATGGCAGATAATAAGAATACGACCGTCGGTGGCAAAAATCGTAGCGATGATAATAATATTTTTAAAAAGTTAAACTACTTATAAAAATTTAATCGGAAACGATTGCAATGCCCACATTATATTAAAAGATATAAATACGGCTTCCTCGTTGTTAAGCATTGAGTTAGAAAATATTATTCCCCAAATATATTTATTTTTCAATAGATATACTGTTAGAGTTACTCAATTAAAACAATTCTGTGAAGAATCCTCAATACAGTAAAAATATTACTAGGATTTTCTAAAACTCGATGATTGGCACTGGTTCCAGCAATCGAAATAATTTTGCAGTACTTTGCTGCTTTAACATCGTACTTTCTCAATATCGATGCTTCTCTAAAAATCAATCAAAACACTTTTTGAGGATGAATCTGCCAAAATATATTTATTTTTTTGCGCACAGCCTAGCTACAATTTTTCACCCTGTTAAAGTTAGCCGAAAGTTAAAAGTCGATAATGCAGATTACTTTATTAACATTCCAGCCGAAAATAAAAAATTTTGTGGTTATCAGCCGAAAGTAAATAGGATACATGGCTCTTAATTAACAATTTTGTAAGAAACCTTACATGGAAAACTTTCTTTAACCTAATCGCGGAAAACATTGGAAAATTAAAATAATTAGTAAATAATAAATATTGGATTTGTACGAAGCCATCGCAGGAAAAAAAATCATTTCAAGTTTCCCGAGAGAAATCTCGGAAAATTCAATTTTCCAAAAATCAATAGAAAATTTGTATAAAATCAGCCTCTAGAGTGTTATGTCTGGAGATGTATTTTATTGATGTGACTTGTCAATAAAAAGTAAAAAATAAATGCCAGCCTTTAGTGTGTTATGTCTGGAAATGGATTACATTGACGTGACTTGTAAATAGTTATCGCAGGAAAAAATTCAGTTCAGGTTTCCCGTGAGAAATCTCGGAAAATTCGATTTTCCAAAAATCAATAGAAAATTTGTATAAAATCAGCCTCTAGAGTGTTATGCCTGGAATTACATTCACGTGACTTGTCAATAGTTATCGCAGGAAAAATATTCAGTTCAAGTTTCCCGTGAGAAATCTCGGAAAATTCGATTTTCCAAAAATCAATAGAAAATTTGTATAAAATCAGCCTCTAGAGCGTTATGCCTGGAATTACATTCACGTGACTTGTCAATAGCTATCGCATGAAAAAAATTAAGTTCAAGTTTCAAGTGGAAATTCTCGGAAAATTTGAAAAACGTTCCAGCCGAAAGTAAAAAATAAATGTCAGCCTCTAGAGTGTTATGTCTGGAAATGGATTATATTGACGTGACTTGTCAATAGCTATCGCAGGAAAAAAATTCAGTTCAAGTTTCCCGTGAGAAATCTCGGAAAATTCGATTTTCCAAAAATCAATAAAAAATTTGTATAAAACCAGCCTCTAGAGTGTTATGTCTGGAACTACATTGACGTGACTTGTCAATAGCCATCGCAGGAAAAAAATTCAGTTCAAGTTTCCCGTGAGAAATCTCGGAAAATTCGATTTTCCAAAAATCAATAGAAAATTTGTATAAAATCAGCCTCTAGAGCGTTATGCCTGGAATTACATTCACGTGACTTGTCAATAGCTATCGCATGAAAAAAATTCAGTTCAAGTTTCAAGTGGAAATTCTCGGAAAATTTGAAAAACGTTCCAGCCGAAAGTAAAAAATAAATGTCAGCCTCTAGAGTGTTATGTCTGGAAATGGATTATATTGACGTGACTTGTCAATAGCTATCGCAGGAAAAAAATTCAGTTCAAGTTTCCCGTGAGAAATCTCGGAAAATTCGATTTTCCAAAAATCAATAGAAAATTTGTATAAAACCAGCCTCTAGAGTGTTATGTCTGGAACTACATTGACGTGACTTGTCAATAGCCATCGCAGGAAAAAAATTCAGTTCAAGTTTCCCGTGAGAAATCTCGGAAAATTCGATTTTCCAAAAATCAATAGAAAATTTGTATAAAATCAGCCTCTAGAGCGTTATGCCTGGAATTACATTCACGTGACTTGTCAATAGCTATCGCATGAAAAAAATTCAGTTCAAGTTTCAAGTGGAAATTCTCGGAAAATTTGAAAAACGTTCCAGCCGAAAGTAAAAAATAAATGTCAGCCTCTAGAGTGTTATATCTGGAAATGGATTATATTGACGTGACTTGTCAATAGCTATCGCAGGAAAAAAATTCAGTTCAAGTTTCCCGTGAGAAATCTCGGAAAATTCGATTTTCCAAAAATCAATAGAAAATTTGTATAAAACCAGCCTCTAGAGTGTTATGTCTGGAACTACATTGACGTGACTTGTCAATAGCCATCGCAGGAAAAAAATTCAGTTCAAGTTTCCCGTGAGAAATCTCGGAAAATTCGATTTTCCAAAAATCAATAGAAAATTTGTATAAAATCAGCCTCTAGAGCGTTATGCCTGGAATTACATTCACGTGACTTGTCAATAGCTATCGCATGAAAAAAATTCAGTTCAAGTTTCAAGTGGAAATTCTCGGAAAATTTGAAAAACGTTCCAGCCGAAAGTAAAAAATAAATGTCAGCCTCTAGAGTGTTATGTCTGGAAATGGATTATATTGACGTGACTTGTCAATAGCTATCGCAGGAAAAAAATTCAGTTCAAGTTTCCCGTGAGAAATCTCGGAAAATTCGATTTTCCAAAAATCAATAGAAAATTTGTATAAAACCAGCCTCTAGAGTGTTATGTCTGGAACTACATTGACGTGACTTGTCAATAGCCATCGCAGGAAAAAAATTCAGTTCAAGTTTCCCGTGAGAAATCTCGGAAAATTCGATTTTCCAAAAATCAATAGAAAATTTGTATAAAATCAGCCTCTAGAGCGTTATGCCTGGAATTACATTCACGTGACTTGTCAATAGCTATCGCATGAAAAAAATTCAGTTCAAGTTTCAAGTGGAAATTCTCGGAAAATTTGAAAAACGTTCCAGCCGAAAGTAAAAAATAAATGTCAGCCTCTAGAGTGTTATGTCTGGAAATGGATTATATTGACGTGACTTGTCAATAGCTATCGCAGGAAAAAAATTCAGTTCAAGTTTCCCGTGAGAAATCTCGGAAAATTCGATTTTCCAAAAATCAATAGAAAATTTGTATAAAACCAGCCTCTAGAGTGTTATGTCTGGAATTACATTGACGTGACTTGTCAATAGCTATCGCAGGAAAAATATTCAGTTCAAATTTCTCGTGGAAAATCTCGGAAAATTTGAAAGACGTTCCAGTATCAATTTTTCACGACAAAATAAAACATAAAAATATAAGCATACGATATATCTTGTGTAGAGGAAATAGCTGCGATGACCTGCAATCTGCAAAATACTTTGAAGGAGAGATTTCGTACAAAATCTGTTCCACATTTTTGTGTAAGAGGGTTTTGGACCAACTAGAAACGGTTAACCCTACTTTGCGGAAGAAATTCATGAAACATGTTGACGTTTTTCATAGCAAGAGTTTATAGAATTTTTAAAAGAATGGTCCAAGTTCGCAGTGACAGGGTTTGCATGGGTATTATTAACCAAAAAAAATTGAGTGAGTTCGTGTTGTCGAATCATTAAGTATTTTTAGTAACCGTATTACAAATGAAATAAATGATAATTTATTATTCGAAGAAGTACGACATGTCAATAATTTTTGCATGGAATTAAAATTTGGCGAGTGGATTTTCTCACACACAAAAACAGGTGATAAATGGATAGAAATCTTTAAGCTCGTTCAGGTATCGTTCATCAGTTCTGAAAACGTTAAGAAAATCGGTGGATTTGTGTTATGTCTCCCAGGCACTAACGCTGATGCTGAAAGGGTTTTTTCTATTATCACCGATTTGTAGACACCTGAGTAATCGAGATTAAGCATTGAACGACTGAAAGCGAGAGTAGAATTCAAAATCAACCTAAAATATTCATGGGAAGAATTTTTACCACTGTTAGGGAGTAATGAGAAATTGCTGAAACAAATTAGCTTCTCAGCGAAATATAATTAAATTGATTTATTTTTGCCTTTTGGATATTGATACTACGAGACTGAATTAAATGAACTAATTGAATTTCAGAAAAAGCATCAGCAGATTTTGTTACTACAAAGTGCATGATGGAATCAGAACAAGAAACCGTAGGGAGTAACCGCAGATGGTAAAAAATATAGCAGAAGAATTGTGAGTCTCATACAAAGCAAGAAAACAATTATAACCATACTTTAAAGTGCCGGGTTTAACCTTCGTCCAAGATCTTGGGTGTCTATGACGTGAATCATATAAGATTTCTCACAAAACGAAATTTATTATCAGAGGCTAGCAAAGTTTTTGATCCACTGGGTTGGTTGCACCTATCACTATTCAAACAAAAATACTTTGCCAAAGTTTATAGTTAGAGAATATCGGTTGAGATGATAAAATAGCTCTAAGATGGTGTCCAGAAAGGGTTAGAATTTCAAGATCGCTCAAAACATTTGATAGTATTGATTTAAAGTGACAAATATTATTTTGGGAAATTGCCTGCTCAATACAAGCCAATTTTTAGGTTCATATGCATCGTGTTTCTTCCAAATCAGGCAACTATTCGATGCTGATGAGCTGCTTCTATACATCGGAGACGTACATTTGGGCAAAATTTAAAGGATTTGCGTTAATTTGGAGGATGGAGAATAAATCAGTCCATTGAAGCGAATTCTAGCGCGGAATTGTAGCATCTGACATTTGAAATGATTGCGATCAGTCATATTAAAGATGCTTTGTATTGGCTTCATTGTGCTGAACTGTTCTTAATAGTCCTGCTCTATTTTCAACTTTTTATATTTTTCAGGCTCGTACTGTAAGAGGAAAGAATAAATTTAAGCTTTACAAATTGTGGACATTGCTTTCAATTTTTATTTGGCACCCCAATTCCCCCCATCACACTAACTGTTATGTTCTTAAACGTTGAAAATACCCATCTGTTTCCATCGTCTATAAAACATCTAAAGAACAAAAGCGCGCGCTTATATACTCTACACATAAACCGTACCAAATTTAACGACTCGTTCTAATGACCTTATAACTCGTTGAGCGAGTATGTACATATACAAAATAATAAAATTACAGATTTTAATTTAAATAAAATGAAAACAAATTTGTGTTGTTATATAGTACTCATTTTGTATATGATCTGCGAGATAAAAATCAGCCATACAGTTAAATTACAAGCAAGCCAAATTTAACAACATATATTACGAGAATAATAACGCACTGACATAACCATAATAAAAAAAAGGGCACGGTTTAATAGTCACAATCATCATCACAATGATTTTTTATGTCTGAGTACACATATAGTATATACGTATGAATTGTATTTATGCTCATTTCCATAGAGCCGTGCGCGGTTTGATTAAATTATTATCAATATCAATAATCATCGTATTTATGATTACAACAAAAATTTTGCGTTAACAGAACAAATTATGACCAAAACGTCTTTAAATTATACAAAATTGTTTATGTGTGTTAACGCCTGAATTAATAATCCTTGAATGATTTAAGTTATTATGTGTGTAATGTACTCGCATTATATCTTATTGTTTATCGTGTAAATGTACATATGTATGTTGTGTAAGACAATTAGTTTCAAGGACTGTTTTCGAAGAAGTCTATATTTAAATACTTGTGTTTTGTGTGTGTACATATGAAAACATAAATGGAAAACACTTTAATCGTGCGATGGATGGTACTTGCCAACATAAATACAAAATCTTATAGTATCTTATTTGTAAATATAACAAACTACATCCCAAGTGTGTGAAACCACAAACTTTATCAATTTTCATTAGGAAAATCCAGTTTTTTATTTTTAAGACGAAAAAATGAGCCATACACAAGTGATATCACACGCGCAATCCAAATTATCCGATATGTGTGAAGGTTAATTTTGTGGTTTATATATTGGAATACATTTTTGTCATATATGTAACACACATTTAACCTATTTCGCACATTTCGTCCACACAACCAATCTGATATCATTAAAACAAAAACTGTTTTACGTAATTTAACCATAAATAGCCGTTATGATCTAACACACTATACTTAGTCGGATTATTGCATCTCATAACCTTGTGATTATCGCCCAAAATTAGAACATTTTTTTTGGGTGCACTGAACTATTAATAAATAATTCCGTATTCGAACAGATTTAACATTTATTGCCAAAATCAATTAGATATGCGCGAAAAATGTTTTATAAAATTCTTAAACGTGTTGTTATCTCTATACATGTACCTATAGAAATGTTGCATCATTTGGCGCATAAATTATTTACGAAAAACAATAAAATCTATAGCATTGTATATACGCGCGCGCGTTTATATGGATGATTGAAGTCAAATTATTCGTCAGCCTTCGAAAAATACTGTATGTCGTATGTATTTTAGGCGCCACCAAAAAAATGACAAATGATATTAATTATGGTCCCAAAATAAAACGCAATCAATTAAAATTTATGGAATGGAGATTTTTGTGTGCGTTAGGCAACTCTCTGCAAGCCAAAAAAAAATAATTCTGTTTATCATATGTGTTATGTGTGTGCAGTGTGTGCCCATATATAAAATTTAATTTCTTCAAGGCAACCATAAAATACTATGATACAAACCAAAAATAATCTGTTTGCCAAAAATATATAACAGTAGTTTATCACACACATCCACACAAGCACCGAATAACATTTTTAGAATTGTCAATATTTAGCAACTGTTGTGTTAAGTGTCAATTTCTAAATATGAAAGCGCCATATGTATTTAGCAAATCTGAGCGGATTTAGAATTGTCATAAAATGTTAAACGTTTCACATGTACATGTTTAAGATAATAAAATCAACCGGAAATTTAAATTTAGGCGTTGAATTTATTTGTCTTTACAGAAGGTGATGGAATGTGTTCTGTAAATTAACAAGTAAATAATTTTGATTTTAGTGTATTATCGTCGAATCATTGTAATATATAAGTGAAATATCAGATTATGACCGTTTTTTTACTAGAAAACAAATTGCCAGAGGTTAATCTCATTAAACTCTCCCAATAACCCAAATCAGTAATTTTCGGCTATATCGGTAAACTTTTTGCTTCAGCAATAAAAAAGAACAAACTGCTTTCTACCAAACGTAAGGTGGAACTAAGATACACTATGTTCCCGTTTTAGCAAAATTAGTAGTCTCGAAATTTCTCGAATAATCTGAAAAATTTGAAATAACCTTCGAAAAATCTTCGATAATTTTTAATAATCGGCCATATCATGCAAATCCACGAAAATCTCAATATTGGAACGATCTCACAGTTCAAAAAACATCGAAAACCCAACTGATTCTCACATAATTTCAAAGCCTCACAAATCTCGAATAACCTCAAAAATACTAATATAGTCTCCTATATTCCTTGAATTCTAGAATGGTCTCGAAAAATTTCGATATTTTCAAAAATATTGAATTTCTCAAGAATCTGTACTTCTCAACTCGATACTGAGCAACTCTGACAAAAGTTTCAAATTCTCTTCTCGGTATATCAACCCTATTGGCAAGCCATTGCCATACAAAACTCGATTGGTATTGAGAATCTCGAATAGACTCGAATAATCTCGATATTATGAAAAGTCCAAACTAATAAATATTTCCGAAAATCTCAAATATCACCCTGAAATTTTTTTTTTAGTTTCATAATAGGGTGGATTTTTCAATATGGTATAAAATCCACCATCGACCAATTTCAAAATATCCGGCGTATAAAAACTGAATGAAAGTCTTGCTTTACAATTTCCCCTCGTTTAATCCTGTCTAAGACGGAGATAATATATGAAGAATACGTTTCAAGCATTAGGAAGAGTGTGCTGCTTTTACTAAACAAATAGATAGCGGAATAGCTACTTAAACTCTCGGCACAAGGATGGGTAGAATACCATCATACTCAGACTGTACCATAGCCCACGAAACTGAGGTTCATTTTACTTTCTTTTACGTTAGTAAAATAGACGCTACGTGCCTTGATTTTCCCGATCACAGCAAATACCTTACGACAACGGATTTTCAATGGGAAACGATTAACCTCTAAACTGAAATGCATTCTAATTCATGCAGGTTCTTATTAGCGAACAATATAAGTCCATCACAACTTCCCAATTGAAAGACATCCCTACTTCTTCCTCCCACTCTCTCAAAGAGCTAAATCAAACTTCTCAGTGTTCACTAAACACCAATACCAACCGCACATCCCAACTGGCCCAACAATTTTGGAAAGGAATTTTGTAACCTCACATTTACTTCTGAATCTTGTTCTTCATCACTGTCCTGTTCCTTTGGCTCACTTTGATTAATTATTTCATCAGTATCAAAGCCATCATCAAGCATAATACACATATTGTGAAGAACGCACGATGCCTATATACTATTTTTATGAGTAATTTTAAATCTATTTGTTCACTAAAATGTAATATTCGTCGAAACCGACCTTGAAATAATGAAAAGGCATTTTCAACAATCACACGAGTCGAAGAATGGATTTTGTTGAAGTTACGTTGAGAATCTGTCTACGAGCCGTTATCCTTGAAAGGAGGAACGAGCCATGGTCGGACAGGATACGCACTATCTGCAAGGATAAATGTATTTGCCGGGAAAAAACATTCATGTTTTCCTCACAACATTTAAAAATATCACTGCGCCTCAAAACTCGACCATCATGCTAAGAACCAGGCACACCAACTGAGACAATCTGAGAACTTAAACAATAACTTAAAGACGGTTAAGATAATTAAAGGGTTTTCTTGAACACTCGCATTCTATTAACAAATCTGTTTAGTAATCAAGTGAATCACATATTACACAAAGCAATTAAATAGGTAAACCATGTCGTGTAAATAGACATGCGGCTCAAACCCGGAAACTCATAAAAAAACAAAAACGAAACAACAATAAAAATCTGCAATCAACGATTCATTTCTATAACTTATGCGAGCGTTTACGTACATATTAAACAAATTTTGTGTGCGGTTGACATCATCAAATTGCAAACTTGAATATTATATTGTATATAATTACAATCTATAAATATATATACATATAAATATAATAAAGTGTTAGAATCAAATGTGTGACAGAAATTAAATTAACGTCTCTCTCACTCGTTGTCGTCGTTTTCGTCTAATTGAATCAGATTCTATTTCTATTTTAATTAAAATAAAAAATAATTTCGTAGGATGGCCAAAATACTATAATTATATACATGTCGGATTTTGCCTTGTCATTTGCTTTGAAAACATTCTGGTTACCATGTTCTGTTCATACATAGAATATAATGTATGTATGTACACACAGAATATTGTACGAGTATATTAGCATAATTTTATTTCTTTAATTAATTGCCTACATGTGAATCGGTTAAATTAGATGTAATGTTTATTGTTGTTGTTATTGTATTGCAACATTTTTTTGGCGGTCTGACTAAACGTTCCATTGATAAGTTGAAATATGGTTAGGGGGATTACAAAATTATTTTTGATATATTTATGGCAATGTTTCGAAATTGTTAACACTACTTTGATTGTTTTAAATCTGGCCATATGGACTAAGTCAACAATTTTAGTGTTATTTTTGTGCAATACAGAGCTCCATTTTATTAAAGAATTTAGTTAAAATTGAACGAGTCAGAAAAAATTTATTGAATCAAAAATCAAAGAAAACAGCATTGCCGAAATAACTCAACTAAATCAGTCTTGCTTAAAAAAATATAATCAACACGATTACAAGCAAGTGGAGACATATTATGTGCTGGAAATGACGTTGTGGATGGTTCATTCACAAACTCAAAATATTTAGCGGTGAGATTGCAGATACATATCAGAGGGCTTACTCGCCAATGAATTATGGTAAATCATCGGCGAGGGAAACCCAACTGTTTCCCTTTTACCATTTAAGAAACTCCAAAATTTTCTTGGATTGGACGCCAAATCAACTTCAATCTGCAAAATATAGTCATAATATAGGAGCCAATTTGAAATTTGTTTCAAGCTGCATCGAATCTAGAATAAAACTCAGCACCACCTAGCCTTTTAATGATTGAATTTTGTTACATGGGTTTTCCAGGCGCAATAGTTTCATATTGTACCATGGTTCACGAAACCGAGGTTACTATTATAAGATACTATTCTAAAGTTGATCCGTAGTTGGTCAGTCATATAATTAATTAATTTTTAATTATATGACAAAAGAAAATGCTTTTTGATCATTAGAAGAAGGCATGAGTTATCATGAGTTGTTCATCAACATGTACTGAATACATTACAGAATTGAAAAAGTCAATAAATTTAAGATACAATTCTAAAGTTGATCTGCAGTTGTTCAGTCATATAATTAAATGACAAAAGAAAACGTAAGGAGATTTTAATATTTATGGCGATTTACTATTAAACATTTTTGTACAAAAATTTTGATAAAAATATAAATTTTAGTTTTCATAACAATAAAAATTTTGATTTAAAATCAATTTTGGCACAAGCGGCCTTTCGACATTCGGCCTTTCGGCACAATAGCCTTTTCGACATTCAGCTTTTCGATATTCAGCCTTTCGACTCTTTCGGTCTTTCGACAATCGGCATTTCGACACATTCGGCCTTTCGCCATTAGGCCTTTTGGTCTTATTCCGTATCTTTCTAATTTGATAGACAACATATTTTTCACATAATCTACATTAGCCAGAATTGGCCATTTAACTTTCCGAGCTTCCCAACTTTCCCATGTAATTGACGTTTTTCTGAAATGGTTATACGAGCAATTTTTAAAAATTGCATCTTTTACTGTGCACACAAAATTTTTTGGAATGTACAGAGACGAGAATCATTCCTCTTACTTCCCTTCCGCTTCACAGCATTGTTCAATGTTGCTCTGGGTACCTGCACATAGTAATTAAACCAGAAATATTTTTTACTTTTTTTTATTTTGAATTTGTTTGAAAACAAAACAGCAAAAATATTGGGATATATGTATGTATGTAAAGAGGTGCCTCTAGGGCATACAAGCACTTTGTGTTGTTGTATTGCTTTGTAATGTTGTAGAATGCGCGATACATGTTTACATATTTACATATTTTGATGAATGGAATTTACGATTTTATTAAAGTTTATTCACATGTGGTACGAAATGATGTATATGAATTGGTTCAATTAGCGGGCCTTGAAGTATGTCAATGGTACAAGGCAGAATACATAAATATTATTGTTCATGATATATGTATGTACATCAGTACACTTAATAGTTTCTTACTATATAGTGTAAAATAAACATCAGCGCGCAGACCGAATGAAAAATAGATCAAAGGGTTTTCCAATTTTTTTTTTATTTTGTTTATGATTTTCTTTTTTCTAATTTTTTAAAGGCACTAGTATCAATATACGGATAATATAATACTGCGTATGATGTCTGAAATATATATATTCATAATAAATGTGTATTATTTTGACTGGCAGATGGTCTATGTTATGTATCTAATCGTAAATAATTGTACAAGAGTATTTACAACGAATTTTTGTGGTCTAAATTTATAGACAGCGCATACTAAATCAATATGGAGCCCCAAGTTTAAATGTTTTTGGCGCGCAATCTTCTGATCTGATGAAATACCTGAATAATTTTAAATCAAAGGAAATTTTTAATTTTATCTTTTTTATTTATTTTTTTATTTTTTAGGAATTTTGAAATTAATTTTAAAATTCGTATCAAATTTCAATTTTTATGAGAATTTATACCAAATTTGTTTCTGTATTTTATTAGAGTTGAGAATATTTATACGTATATAAAACAGACGTTTTTTAACCCTTTACTTTGCATTATGAATTTTAAGAGTATGAAGATATTTAGAACGCTATAGAAGGAGACAATTTTCCTTGCAATTTTACAAGTTTATTTAACGTAAAATCTTGCGGCCGTATTCCGAACGCTGTCTACTCATTTTTTTTTTCTTGTAAATTCCACCAAGGTATAATAATAAGTAGGGCAACCAAAAATATGCACTAAAAAATCATTTTTAAGCTCTTAAAATATGCTTTAAAAATGTTGAAATATGCATTCAAAATATGCTCTAAAAAACGGAAAATATATGTTCAGAATAATTGTTCCTTCAAATTTGATAAAAATGACTCCAAAAACACCTTACGACAATACAAAAAGACCTTACGACAGTAAAAATAGTATCGCATATAGTTCACAACGATAATGCCCGTTGCACATTTTAGATAAGCTCCCCCGTGCATCCCTTTGCACTTTCCAGCTGATAAATACTCTTATACATACATACATTGTTTATTTTATATCTTCCCATTTAAATTTTTTATTTATAGCCGGGAGATAAGAATTTAGCTAAAATCGCTTAGCTTATAGCTTGGCTGAAATGTACAACAGACCTAAAAATTAATAAAATAAGGTGCTTGCATATTTTTTAATTTAAATTATCGTTGCAATTTATAACAAACAATAGGCTTAAGTTTTCAAACAGAAAGCTTTGTCTGTTTGAACGGAAAATGCTCTTATACATACATTGACAAACTTCACTCCACGTCAAAGGAAGTGGTGCATATTTAAATGCCAATATTTCTACACTGCATAATTTTCTGTTTTCTTCTGGGATGTCCCCGTTATGTTACGCAAAATATCGGCTAATACAACAATTCCGTGATTTTTGTGAATTACGCTGGTAAGTTTAACTTTAATAGCACCAGCTACTTCGCCTTGCATACTGTTTAATTGTGCTTAAGCTTCTGTCATGATTTTAAGTTGGCCAGCAAGCTGCAGCCTTTTACTGAATTGTCACATAACAGCTGTTTTGATATTTTGATTGAAGCTGCCTCTTCATCGTCCAATGCGTTAAATACACCAATAATCTCTACAAAATTATTGACAGACAACTTAACAGCTACGAGCTAAGTTCCCCATCTTGTGGCTGTTGGCTGTGAAGGAAGTGTGAGCCCAGGCTGTAGTTCTTAAAAATCTCGACTCTCGACGGAGCTTTTAAAAAAACTTTTTTGATATTCGAGATAAGGCGGGTCAACCTTAGGATAAAACCCTCTTATGAGTTTACATACACGATGAAGACCGTGAGCAAGACAAGTTATATGTGTAATTTTGGGGTAGGAAGTTTGTATTGCCCGAGTCTTCCTAAAGGCAAACTCATTTTAATATTTACTGCTTGCAGCAGCGCCAGTTGCGGTAAAAGGGAAATTTAAAAAATTAAATAAAAAAAATTGTTTGCGATAAATTTTTTATAAAATTTGGAAATTATGTAAACGATTTTGACAAAATATGCTTATATGACACAAAATATGTTCTTTTGGGGAAATTTTGGGTGAAATATGCAAAAATATGCCATTTTAGTAAAATATGCGAAAATATGCACTAACAAGTAGGGCTTAAACTGCTTAGTTTTTCATGAAACGAATTTGTATCTTGCTCTTTTCAAAATTCGTGCACTGGAAAAAAATATGTTATTGCATATTTTTGGTTGCCCTAATAATAAGCATAAGCTGAAGAACTGATAAAATGTAAAAATCATAACATCTTTCGAGACATGTCAACATGTGGCTGTGTCAAAGCTGTAACTTCCCACTTGGGAGAGCAAATTTAACGATTTTTTTTAATTGACCGACAATCGGTAATTTTTTTATTAGCTCGGTAATTTACCAATACATTCAAATTAGGACGAATTCCTATTAGTACAGGCGCCTAGAAAAGGCAAAACGCAGGAAAAAGTTGTTTTACGCTGAAATTCTGAATGTAGTTTCTGTAAGCAGGTTTTTGGGCATGGAATTAAGTAAAAATATCTTACCACCCTCCCTCTTTCCACTCCCTCCCCTCCCATCCCCTCCCCCCCACATCACCCCCAAGAATTTTTTGAAATATTATTTTAACACATTTCATAGCTTAGAGGTAAACCCTCTGAGACGATTTTTTGAAATTCTAACTTTCACAGAGATTGGAGCAATTTTTAAAAATCCAAGATTTTTTTAATAATTACTCACATACCAAAATTGAGAGCTCCCCATAGCCGAATGCCCTTCAAGGATGATTTGAAATTATGTAGATTCCTTTTGTTTTCATATTGGAGTTAACAAAAATTTTATGGGGTCTTCCTTTTCGATGAGGCTCTTTAATTTGTAGTTTTTGGGGAGATATGATGGTATCCCTAATTATTGAATTAATTTCAATTTATGACAAAGTTGCTTTACTTTGCAATTTGACAATTAATAAAATATAATTCGAATCTACAAGCTCCATCTTATTCTTTGACTTAATTTCATTTAAAAAACTCCAATTCCGTATTATGCTGGCCGTCAAGCTAAAATCCGTCCAATTAAATTAAAGATGGAGCTTGTCGATTCAAACTATTTTTTATTAAATTTCATATTACAAAGTGAAATAACTTTACCTCAAATTGGCTTTAACTGTTTGAAATGCCGGTTGCTTGGGCCAATGCCGTTAGATGAACCATTGAGTTAGGTGAAATTTTCAAAGTGCGTGATTTTTGAACTAAACTAAATTTCTGGGTTTGAAAAGTGTGTGCGATCGCTTGGCACCGAATTATCA
The DNA here is from genome assembly GCA_963556165.1 of Tipula helvola. NCBI lineage: Eukaryota > Metazoa > Arthropoda > Insecta > Diptera > Tipulidae > Tipula > Tipula helvola. Next base: position 379,923,786 of record OY744481.1, on the reverse strand, counting down.
CATGTTCGAGATTATTCGACCCCTAAGTTATTTTTTTTTAGAAAAGATGCTATTGGTGCTTTCGATTTGCTTAGCATTGAGGTGTTTTAAGGATATTCTAGAATTCTGAGTTTATTCGGGAAAATTCGAAATTTCGAGACTAATTGAGTTTTTCAGTATCCCAAATTTTTAGAGAATCGTATTATTCTAAAATTCATTGTGAATTAATTGTGTTTTTATATTCCTTCAAATTTTTCAAGATTATACTTGAAGATTAACGGAGTTTGATATTACAGATTATTTCAAATTATTGAAAATGTTCCGTAATTCTTCAACTTATAGCAATTTTTCCAGATGGCTCGAGATTAAGGTAAAATACTCGTATCATTACCCTCTCGTTTTTATTAATCTGTCAAAACTGAGTGATCAACTGTGTTGATCAAGTTTGAAGTTGGTCGATTCTAGATCCCGCTATTTTGTTTTTTAACACTTGGTAATTTAAAAACAGACGCACAAGAGAGCTAAAATATTGCTGCAACAAAATGTTGATCGAAGAGACACAAACGTGAATGCAAGTTTTCGCTTGTGGTAGTTTGATGTATGAAAACTAAACCGCAAAATTGAGATGAAGCATTTTTTTATTAATGTTGGAAAAGTTCAAAAGTTCCATTAGCGTTAACTGTGTGGTTCAGAGTAGAGCATGCCAGAATAGAACTTTATTTGGCCACTATTTTTAATTATTTTTATTTCTTAAAGAACCTCGATACAAAATATCGTAGTACGTTAAGAGTAGTTGAAGGTCGCTCAAGGTCACCAAAGAAATGTTCATTGCTTGGCAGATATTATGACTATACATATATAGTATAATAATTGTGAGCATTAAGATGAAATGAGCCATGATTTATATTTACATTTTTGTTTGTTATCAAACAAATGTTGCTTTGTTGCAACTGCAATCATCGAAAAGGTCAAAATCATATTGTACAATAATAAAATGTTCCGATCAGTTTGTGCTACCCAGTAAATCCGTTGAAAATAAAATCAAAAAGTTGAAATAAAATCAAAAAGTAAAATTAAATATTCCATGAAATGGTGAAAGTGCTGTTATTAGTGCTAACTATTTTACTGACTGTGGGCTGTACAAAATCTGGTGTATTAAAATTGTGCCACCTATATACCGTGCAACATTTAAAATTGATACGATACCATAATCAGCGATTACAAAAAGTAGTGCTGAATACCAATTTTATTGGTGAAAATGTCAATATTTGCCTGTCGCTATATCCGAATAGTTGGCAACATTTAAATAGTTTACACCTAAGTTTGATAAAAATGAATAGGCAATCAATTTACACGAATCCTGTTGTGTTCTACAAACGTTGGCATGTTTTTGATTTGCGACGAACTATGCTTAATAATCAGCTATGTATCAGCTATAAAAATCGGCAAAATTTTAAATTAACGGTAAAACTAATTGGTTAATTGTTATTGGTGATTTACTAAAAAATAAAATCGCGTTTTTTTTTTGTAAATAGGTTCAATTGGTAATTAATGTAAAACACACTGGTATGAATCGTTTAGCTGTCCGTGATTTGAAGTTATGCTATACGCAAGGAGTTAAAGATCGCATTACGCGAGATTTCCAAATAAAACCGAAATGATGATCATCATGCATCACTGCAGAAAGTTGGTTTTGCGTCAACAAACAAAATTTGAAAAATAACAAATTTTTTCAGAATTCTATCAATTTTCTTGTTTTATTGCAAATTTGTCAGAGGTAGAATCCAGCTAAATGCTCAGTTTTTTTTTTTGTTTTAATTAGCCTCTTCCAAGAGTTGAAACATCACGATGACTAAAAGCTCATCTAAAGTTCTGATAAAATTATGTGATGATGCATAATTAGCAATTATTGGCGATTAATTAACAACTTTGATAGTATTCACGGAATTATTTACATGTATAATACTAGTGACGTATTTTAAATTTCCTAATTTGTTTGTACGCGCGTTATTCGATGAGCTGCTGTATAAAGATTAGCGCCAGACATGTAAAATTAAACAACATATTGTTAATAATTTATTGCACAAGTTTTGGATGTAACATATGTACATACAGTAGTATTATATATTTAGACATTAAATAAACAGCCAAATTTCAAATGAAGCTGAACGTCATAATGTTTTGCACTTTTTTTTTGTTATTTAATCAGAAGTCTGTATGACTGCGCCAAAATATTCTTAGAAAATGGAACCGTTTGTTTTTTTGTTTTTTTTTTGGGGTACTAAATCAAAATCCAATTTCAACCGAATCAAATATCATCTGGTCAATAATAATTAATTAATTATAATCCTGTTTTATCTTAATTTTTTTGCTTTCAACTAATTCGATTGCTTTCTTAGAAATTTTATTGTTTTTTTCTGTATATGAACTTTGTATTTTGCGATAGCAGCAGACTATCAAAATATTTTAACCTCGCATTATTTATAGAGGTTTATGGGGGATTAAAAAAAAAATTAAAGAGAAACAGTGCAATCGGAAATGCCAAAGCCAATGTTTAAACAGTGAAAGTCTTTTGAAGATGGATTATGTTTTTGTATTCATCTTTAAATCGTACAGGTTTTCGAGAGTCTAGCTTTAGTTTTATTTTCATAATTCAAAAGGCCAACACGATTTTTTGGGTTACCTTAAGATATAGAAACGTACAATTCAATTCTAGATGTTTTGTAGGTTATCAGAGTACATAAGCTGAAGCTCGTTTGTTTTATAATTTTTCAAAAATATTTTAAGAAGTTCGCATCTCAGTAAAAGATGGAATTTTTTATGTTGCTCGTATATTGGAGATTTCCGAAAATTGTCAATATAACCCATTTAAAAAAACCAAAACCGTCAGTTTGATTAGTTATGGAGATTCAATGCCTGAGTATAACCAACAGTGTGTCAGAGTGTTTACAAGGAGAGTTAAGTCATATGTACATTGTTATACATTAGAACCATAATAAATTTAATCACAAATTTTTATTTTATTTTAAAATCAAAATTTGACATACAATTTTAAAATTTTGAAAATTCAGATATAATTTTGGTCAAAATTTAAAAATTTATTAAGTAAATTCTTAAATTCGGAATTATGTTTGAAATAGTACCAAAATTAGGAAATTTTAATTTAGGAAGTTTCAAAATTTTTGGAGCTTTTTGGCTGAATTCTCATAAAATTAATTTAAATAAATACTTCAAATGCTCGAAACTTTCGGTTCATTGATTTTGCAAATTACCTTAACGTGCTGAATTTTTTAAATGCATTTTAATCTTCGGAGTTTCGCATAAAATGCTTTCTCTGAGATGAGATACTTTAAAATATTGGGATTATTGCCCCAAATTTTAAATTTATTGAATTTTCAGATCAATTTATTTTGAATTCAGAATTTTGTATGAGATACAAAAATTTTAATTTATAATTCAGAGTTTTAGTTGAGTTAATTTAAATTAAAAAATACAATTTTTTTACAATAATTAATTAAAATGTTTTAAATTTTCAAATTTCGAATTTTTTTAATTTTAGGATTTACAGGAATAATTTCAAAAAACAAATCTCAAATTCCCCAAAGAGTTTTACACTAAACTATGTAGTTCTTATTGTTTTAAATTTCCAGTGTGTTAATTTTCGCCAAATCTCTAACTTTCTCAATTTTTTTATTACTAAAATTCCCAATTTTGAAAAATTTTAAATTTGAGTTCTATATTGAATCCATAGAAAATACAATAATCTAAATGAAAACTTATAAATAGGTATTTCTGTAAAAATCTCAAAATTCGTCGATTATAATTTGAAATTCTAAACTCAGGAGATTTTTAAAATTTGGTAATTTTAAAATTTTAAATTTAAAAACTAATTTTTAAATTATTTTTTTACAGGGCGCAGTAAAAATCAAAGAATTTAAAAATTTCTCAAATTTTTATTGAAAATCACTGACTTAGGAATAAAATCTTTAATTCAGTTTGAATTTTTAGACAATTTATATGTACATATATCAGAATTCATTAAATGAAATATAAAAAAAATTATTAAGTTATATAATTTTTTGATCATAAATCTCTAGTTAATTACTAAATGTAATTGCTTTATTGAATTTCCTGTGAACCAGATAAGCATTTAAAAATTTTGGAGATTGAAAATTAGCAATTTTTCAATTATGAATAATGCTATTGTTTAGAGCTGATCTCAAATAAAGAAATTTAAAAATTTAGTACTTTCTACACTTTAAAATTCTTAATAAAATTTATAATTCTACACAATTTTAAACCAAGTATTTTCAAAAAAAATTATTTCGCTGAAATTTGTTTAACATATTTCTGTAAATTTTTTATTTTCAATCTTAATAATCGGAAATTCTAGAAGAATTTTTTAATCCATTCAAATAGATAAGTACGAACTCCTTCATTGCTGCAAAATATGGAAACTATCTTAACACTCTTAATTTATAAATCCAATTCGTACATACTTTCCTACTTTCTACTGAATTTTAAGATGTTGTCCAGTTTTTTCAAATATTCTTAATACTCTAAAATTCTAAAGAAACAGTAAAACTTCTAATTATGAGCCGAATACGCATTTATCTAATTTTATTCAAACTAGGTTAACTACTAATATAAATTCGATAAAAATTTTTCGCCGATTTGCTGATTCACTTAAAATTTCATGGTGGCTGATGAAACAGTTAAGGAATTTAATATTTGGTGAAATTTGAATATTCAGATAATTTATGATTTAAATTGTTAGGCTTGCAGTTAGGAACAGGTTTCCAATTATAACAATCGTCTGCGATTTAGCTTCGAATGGAATGCCTAGGCTTTACAAACTAAAAATGATAAAAATTTTGACTGAAATAAAGAAATAACAAATTTTTAGAATTTTGTATTATGGAACTGAGTGGAGTTTAGATGAAATTTATGATTTTAGATTATAGTTTAGTGAAGACCTGAATTTTGCAAAATACTTTGAAGGGTCATTTGATTAGTTACTGCATAAAATTGGAAAGGACAGTAAAATGAATTGTCTGTGAGAAGATGTTTGACTGTTTTGTTTTGAGATGTTGTTTTGTTATTTAGATCTCAAAGGTTTACGCTCGTGTACTTAGTGTGACACATAAATCTCAGGATTCATTAAATACAATTTCAAAATCTAAAATTAGAGTAAAATATGTCGACTCAACTTTTCATGAAAAATAATTTTATAAAATTCCAACAAATTTTAAAATAATTTTAGTCAATGAAATTTTTTCTTTACCGGCTAATTAAAAATTGTCAATTTACTTTGAACTATAACTTTACTTGGAATTTGCAATCGCCCAAAAACCGATTCCAAGTATACTGAATTTTGGTTTTATATTCAAAATTTTTTAGTTCTAAAAAATTTCCAAAATTTTATGTTTTATTGAATCCTAAGTTAAACGAATTTCAATCGAATTAACGTGTTTAGTGTATTGACTTACAAAGAGAATTTTCGGACAAATTTTGTTAATTAAAATTTAAAATTTAACATTTTTGTCGAATTCTAATTGAGGTCGAATTGTAATTGAGGGTATTTAAAAATTAAAATTTGAATTTAGAAAATTAGCAACTTTTCAATTATATGAAGAACGCTATTATTTAAACCTGATTTCAAAGATAGTAATTTAAGAATTTGGAGCTACTAAACATTAAAATATCCAATAAAGTTCATAACTCATCACATACACTAATTAATATTGAATTTTTAGTGTTTTATCGTTGTTTGAGTAAATTTGTTAAATTTTTGATTTGTAATTTTAATGATCGGAAATTTTAGTAAAATTTTCTAAGCCATTCACATTCTGAATTTATAAATCAAATTCGCCCGAATATTTCTACTTTACTGAGTTTTAATGTGTTGCATAGTTTTGTGATGGAAAATTCCATCAAACAACCAGCAGTTTTACACACAAACCATCAATCAAATACTATTCAATGATCAACTCCGAACCAGCAAGCTATAGTTTAAACTAGCGATCAACAAAATACTCAATAGCAATCAGCCAACTCATCCGAACAAACAAAGTCACCAAATTTCCTCTTCCAACGCCATAAGACAACTTTTGCCGAGGAAGCATAATTGAACCTTTCCAGACAATTAAACCTATATAAGTTGGTCACGTCACCACCTGATCCATACGTATATTATGCCCATTGATCTCCCAGTGCAATAAGCATAACACTTTGAAAATAAAATGATTTATTGTATAAATACAAATCAATAAAATTTATTATTGCACTTTGAACGCAAATAATTCATAATTTTAATGTAAATATTTACACCGCCAAATACCTTCACATATTGTATATATAAATAGGCGGTTATGTGGTGTGTAAACGATGAGGTGAATGAATTTCCTGTTTTATTTGATTGACAACGTTAACACATCAATTACATGTGTACGTACATACTATACGATGTCCTTATCATATTTTATATGCGTTTTATAAAAATTTTCAACTTGCAGCAAAATATGTTGCCATTAAAAGCAAATACAACTACTTTACAATAAGTATACATGTAGGTAGTTCCATATAATAAGACGATTGACGAGTTCAAGAAATACATTAAACGGAATATAAATTAATTCAAGGCTCCAATTGTTCCAGTAGTTTACGTTCGGGTATGCAACTTTCAAAATGTAATAAAAATATTTTTCTTTTCTGTAAATCGTTTCCATTATACGATACGATTTTTTTATGATTTATTGATTTTTGAAATTGTGTTGTTAAAACAATAAAACGCTAATATTAAAGTTTTAACTTCTTATACGGTTTCTTGAGATTTGCAACAAAAAATAAAAATTTCCCGGGATTTCTAGAAAAGCTATATAGACCACTATTATGATAATTATGAAATGAACGCACGCAAAGTCTTTAGGAAATGAAATCTACAACATATTGATGCATGATTTAGTTTGGGAACCTTCATGTGTGGACACGTTAATTGGTATGGGATATGGAATAATACTGTGAGAGAATCATCAATTTTATATTGGTTCACATGATTATCGTGCTAACAAGAAGTTGTTGTTGATGATTGATTTAGCCTTCCAAATATAGCAACAGTTTTGTTTAATACATGATACTCGTATTACGAGAACTGTATAGAAAATTACCAATCGGCTTCAGCAAGTCAATCTACTAAGAACCGGTAAATATTCTAATCGGAACACAAAAGTGAAAATCAAACAGCAATCATAGCATTACAATAGATATCTAATTATCATCAAAAATTAGATTTTCTGCTAACCAAGGTCATAACCGGTCTCATTTTGGTTCTATATTAAATGGCACTATAATTGGCGAAACACTTAAATTTTGGGAAATAGACAGGGCCAACGGTCAGCAAATCAGTTTACATCGAGATGTAATTTTACCAAACGCGACAAAATTACAGTTGGGTGGCTTCGCCGACGCCTCTGAAAAGGCATCTGGGGCTTGCATTTATATCAGATCTACTAACAATAACGAAAAACCTCATACTATATGCCGAGAATGCTCATTTATACTATAAGAGTATCACCAATGGAATTCATGACAATCGCTCACCTGGAATTATATGCAGCCTTATTGTTGGCAAATTTAGTATCAATCGTGCTAAGAGCGCTTAGTATCGCATTTGAGTCTTGGATTAAAACCGGGCTGGGATTAAAATCCAACAACTTACAATTAATTATACCTGGAATATCGCCCAACTGAGTAGACTCCTGTGGACCTGATCTATATAGAGAAGCGATGCCGAGGGATATAACGATATATGGTGGTACGGTCCACAAAAATTTATGAATGACATAAATAATGAGATTGCAAGAATTAATGATCAATATCCAACTTACATTAGAGTAAAAATCAAATGTAGTGATTTTGAAAAATCGTACAAGTTCTACGAAATACTATATGTTTATATTTTGCGGTGTGAGTAGCATTAACATACACAATTCAATTCAGTTAAATCCTGATGATACAACAACTCAAAAATTTAACTTGAAGATTTTAGCGTAGAGCTTAAATATTTAAAAAAATCAACAGCCTATTCCAAATATTTCCAAACTGAAGGTATTGAATCCATTTTTGGATAATGATGGAAACATAGATATGGGCATCAACTAAATCACCATGCAGGAGCACAACTACTTATAGCTACAGTAAAGAACACCATTGATAAATGTATCAAATGCTTCCGATGCGATTTAAGACAAGTATGCAGACATAAATTACGGGTGAATTGCTAAATAACGTCATAATGTCGCCCATTTGTAGTTACTGGTGTGGATTTTTGTGGTCCATATTAAGTGTAAACACTATAGAAACGGAAACACATATAAGGTTTATGTGTTAATATGTGTTAACGTTATGCGAAATGAACTGAGTAAGTTGTATAGTAGTTTGCATCATCTCAACACTAAACTAGTATTAATCGATACTGTACAGATTATAGAATCCAATGGCGATATACTCCCGCACGTTCTGCAAATTTCAGTGAATTTTGAGAGCCGCCAATAAGGTTGATCAAAGGGCACTTTAAAAGGTTGCATCACCCAACACAAATCCTCTTTGCTGCATTCTCTCCGGAGCGGAGAATCAGTATCTATAAAAATTGCACTACAAGGTTGCAATTAATTAAATCACCGAGTTGAAGACCCATGGCTACTCAGCACCCACTAATTTTTCGATTGATAAAGTTTGCTGAGTACTTATATCACACCCGATCACAGGAGAAAGGAGCCTTTTCTCCAAAAGTGTAAGAGTTTAATAATTTAAGAGAGATGGTCGTAGTTCCAAAGTATTAATATTTATTAAGGTCACTTCAGAGCGTTTAGCGATTTAAATTGCAAGGTCAATTCGAAATCAATGTCAATCTAATCTACTATTGTCACAGTTGTAATTTAAATTCTTCCATAAGTTGTAAAACTCGTACGATTTTTTTTTTGTTTTTTAGTTTAATTCATAGTTTTAAATTTCATAATTGTTTGATAATGATGGATCACATTCAACAACTTCCTGCATGCACAGTATATACTTGAATACAAAGTATCCAATTTTATCTAATTCAACAAAGAGTAAATTAAACTATATACACAAATAAAAAATCACGAAATTCAGCAAAATACGCTGTGTGGCTTCATGTGTGCCACAAAATTACTATATTTTATTAGAATCTAACACAATAACCGGCATGATCTATTTTGCATACTAATTCATTCATAAAATTCGCGTCTCGATTTCTATAAAAGCAAAGGAACAACAAAACACAAAAATTGGTAATTTCCTGCCGACATTTTCTTGCTTTTAGCCATAAAAAATGAGTACGTAACATGATCATACCTATTATACAGTCATCGAATGCTAATTATCTTAAGTTCACAGATCATTAGCACTTCTGCTGTTTTTTTTTTAAATATGTATTTCATGAATGAATAATAAAAACGCAAAATTTCGATTTTTTTTTGGCAATACATTTGGTTTTTTTAGGCGCCAATTTGTAAAATTAAAATGTAATTAATGTCATAATGTCACACATACCATTTCATTAACGAAAGATTTAGATTTGGGTATAGAAGAAGGAATTTTTTGTGAAGAGCACAAAAATGCGATTTGGAATTTGGCCCGATGATATGAATGATGATAAATTATTTTAATGACTCAAAAAAAAATTTCAAAAATGATGAAGACGATAAAGAAATCAACATAATAACAACCAACAGAAAAATAACATCTCTATAATAAAGTAATTTGATAAGAGGAGTTGAATATTGATTAGGTTTTGTAATAAAACCAAACATGATTTATTAGTCAATGATGGGGATATCCTCCAGGGTAGGAAGGAATATCAATTAAATAATTATTTTGTATTATTATTTGGCTTTAGAAATGATGAATTGAGTTGTTTGATTTTGTAAAAGTTACATGACTTGTGAAATGACATAGCTTGTTGCTTCACTGATTTTGTATTGGAATATTTTGGTTAATGTCGTATACGCGTGTTTTAAGCCAATTAACATGTTTTTTTCTTATGTATAATTAACGCAAAATGTATAACATAAAGTGAAAGTGCTTTTGGAAAAGCGGTTAATTACTAGATTTTTTTGGGTTAGTGGTGCCCTTAGTCTTCATTAATCAGAGTCTAAATTTTCAAAATTATTAATTAATGTCATTACGCAAACCATGTCGAACGTTGACTAAGGTTTGTTTTAAACTTTGCCATATAAAACAATAAAATGTCGTGCACTCTCTGTATCTTGATTTTTAAAAAATTCTATTTTGCAACAAACGTTTTATGTGGGAATTTGACAAATTTTCTTTTTTCTAGATCACAATAAATTTCTGAGAATATAATTTCAAGAGGTTCTCAGAATTTTAAAAGCCTTTTCTGTGTCAAAACCCAAATTTTTGAATTTGAACGGTAAAGCAATCTCTTTTATACTGTCAGAGTTACCAAGAGGAAGATGATATTTTATTTTAAATTGTTTGAATTAAAATGGGCTAAGAGTGCAAACAACATTTTCTTGGTTCGTTTGGGAATCGGCTTAATCGATGGATATTTAAAATCTGCTTACCCATATCAATTTTAAGGTAAAATATGACAGTCAAATCAAATTGGAGCGTTATACGTTGTTATTTGAGTCAAATTTCGCCCACATTTCAAGTTTGAGTTGAAGAACCGCATTTTGGAAGGTTTAGGGGGAATATCTTTTAAACGGTTTTGTCTATATGGAAAGGAGCCTGAATTTCTTTTTTTCTCAATGTGAAAGTTTTAATTTCAGTCTAAGAAGAAAAGGAATTTAGGCGTAATGTTATTTTAGGTCTTTTAAATGGAGTACTGATATTCGACCTCTAATTCCAAAAGCGTCTGGACTATTTAGGCATTTAACCAAGTTTTCCTTTTAATCATTTAAGCTGCAATGGTGTGAAAGGCACTGAAAATTGCTTCCCTTATTCGCAACTATATTGTCGAAATTTTCCGTTAAGTAGTATTATTTTGGCTAAAAGACAAACAAGGTTGTACCTCTAACTGTCTTCAAATAAGGCCAAACATTTAAAAATGATGACTGAACCCCAATTTTCGCTTTATCCATGTTCTTTTTCTTTTGGGTTTGTTTAAACACATTTGATGAATTTCGTGGTTTAATTTAAAATCAACCATTTAGAATTGTTTCCAGTTTAAAGCATTCCCAAAATGCGTTCGAAGTTTAATAAACGTCTTCAAGTGTGACGAGGATTAAATGATAAACTCTGACAAGATCTATTATGGAGAATTATTACAATTGCAACCCTGCAAGTGCATACCGTATAATTTTGTTTATGCGAGGAATCGGATGTTATGGTAAGGTTTGTGTGCGTAAATTCACAATATCATGCACTATATTGTATTTCACTAGTTATTTTTAATTTGAGGCCGAAAATTTCTTCGATAGTGAAATGGATGGTGTTTGGTGTATTTACTCTTATCCTAGAAGCAACATATAAAATCTGAGCTGCTTAATCAATCAGCTTCTTGCTGTTTAAGCCTTCAATGAGGCGAATATTAATTTTTAATTATCGTTTGTGTATTGGAGGCTTGAAGAGTTTGGATGTGCCCTTGTATATAGGTCAACATTTTTGGAAAAAATTCGCTCGAATGTTAATGTGTCGAGAATAAAACGCTTGATTGCCTCCTTAAATGCATTATTGAACAGCGGTGCTAGTGTAAGTGTTTTAGGAAAGAGGTCATAACCTGTAACCAGTAATAATCATTTATTTATTTGGGTACTGACTTCTGGGAGAAATTTCATATTCTCCCGAAAGTGGCGATTAATGAAATTGACGACTTAACCACACGAGGCAGTCATGCACACAAGCAGCATCAGAAGGATCAAGCCGAATTATATCGCCTAATTGAACTATTTCCGTCATTTACCACAGGGGATCTAGGAAAAACAAATTTACCACGAGCTCGGCATCATAATCCAAAAAGGCGTGAAACCGATTACGTGGTAACGGTGTTACGCCATTTCACCAGCCATGCAATATGTTTTGTATGAAAAAATCGGCCGTATGCTTCGCCTAGAGGTAATCGAAGTCAATAAGAGTGCAAGGAGCTCACCAATAACTATGGTACGTAAACCGAACAGAAAGTGAACTCTGTTAAAGAAAGAAAGCCTGTTCCTTCCCTTTAATAGACGGACTTTTTGGCAGGCTAACAGAGACTAACTACATGACTGGATCGGACTTGGTACCCCAACCGTGTTCAAGTCTATAAAATACAATGATTCTGAATGTTTTAGATCATTTGAATAAATTCGTATAGTTTTAAAACCAATGAGCTGGAGTATGTCACCGTAAATTGTTAACTTGCTTAAGAACGATACCTTTTGTGTCTTTGGAGTGGCGCAAACTGTTCTTTTAGATAATAGTCCACAGTTTAGGAGTACCGAATATTAACAACTGTTACAATAATATGGTATCATGGGCTCGAAAATCGCAGTGAATTCAACGCAATCAATGCACTCAGCATTGAGAATTGGAGTGCATGAAACGGTGAAAAATTTGCCTCATTTTCTGTTGTTCGGATACCATAGGATAAATCATAGGTCAAATTACCAGATATTAAAAGATGTTGGAGAAATATCCGCGGATGACTCATTATTACAACTGCATATAGAAAGTGCATATGTTAAGAGCTCCAACCGATACAATTTACGATCGCAGAATAAATCCTTTGTTGCTGGTCAAATTTTGTACATTTAGAACACATCCACAAAGCGATGCTGTGAAGAAGTTTTGCGAAAAATTTGCTCCCCAATTTATGAAGTAAAGTTAAAGAAAATATTGATAATGTGAACTGCAGTCACGTCAGTTCGAGTTCTGCTCGATCAAAGACACTTCAGTGTCTCGTATTTGGCCGTATTTCATTTCAGTGCACTAAGGGCTGGATACAGTTTAGGGTAATCTTTCCAACGAAATGTTTAAATCACCACAAAAAATTAAATAAAGAGTATCGGATAAACCTTTTGCGAAATATTTTTAATTAAAGCCAGTTACTTAATACTTAAAAAATGCAGTCGCAATGTTAGAGCTTTGAGGTCAAACCCAATTTATTATTGATAATTAATGTGGCTTGCAGTTGTTGAATATTGTGGTCGGTAAATAATAAGTGATGCGATCCTTGAACCTCCAAAATGGTCAGTGCCTAAGTTTTTCTCAGCTAATATTTTAAAATCATTAGTCAACATAAAATTTTAACATCAAAAACACTTAGCTCGGGTTATAATTTCATCCCGTAAGCATGACGTAGATTCACATGTATACAAATTTAATATGCTTTGATTGGTGCGATAATTTTAGATGTTTGGTTCGTATTAAGAAAAGGTCATAAGGCCACATAAAAAAAATAAAATTAGCAACCCAAATATTAATTTTAGATTTTTATGTCTGCTCTCATGTACAAAATATGTTCCCAAAATTGATTCGCCGATGAGCAATTGAGCATATATCTATGTAGAATGCGAGGGAACAATTTGTGCGCAAGACAAAGACAAAACATTCCACATGATTAATGAGTTAATAGCAAAAATATTATTGAAGATAATTTTAATGAGTTTTGAAGGAGTGTTGAAGAGTCAAAAAGAGTTATGCTAGAGACGAGACAGCCAAAAAAAAAATCCAAGTCATGATTTTTTTGCTGCTGAATATGATTTATGTGTGTATTCCAACTAAATAATAATAATAAGCGGTTGGTCGTGTCGTTTTGGTGAATCATTTACCGCGCACGAATTATATTTTATTCCCATAATTAATTTAATAACCCTACCCTGGCTTTTATCTTAATATTAATCACAATTTTTGTTTTTATTTTTATTTTCAGGTAAGGAAATTCCTCCATTTTTGTTTAGAAGACGATCGTGTAAGTTTAACTTTCTATCTCAAAAACCAATTAAGAACATGACAAGCCACTCGGCTTGGTTGCGTGCATATGTTAAATTTCCTCTTCGTATAATTAAAATTATTTTTAATTTCTAAATTTAAATTTTTTGCTATTTACGAAATTTATTTTTAGACATGTGTGTGTGTTTGCGTTGGATTTTGTTTATTTATTATTATTATTTATGAAACAGGAAAAATAATTTTAGCGAAAATTACGAATCGTGATTTTTCACAAAAAAAAAAAAAAAATACAATATTTTTTGTGTGTTGGCTGGCGCTGATCTGAATTTGAAATGTATGCCGCGAATGTTTTTTTTTTAATTTTTTTTTTAATCATATTTAGGATAATAGCGGTAATATGCGAGTAATCTATATTCTATAGTATTAAATTAATTCATTTCTATTTTTGCAATGTGCTAAATAAAATACGCATTTTTGTTTTTTTGGGTCAAACTAATTATGTCAAGGTTGAGCAAAATTTGAGTTTCCCGTCAAATACCGAAAAAAGTTAAAGTTTATTGACCTTCCCGTGCAACGACTCAACGAGTCACATGCGGCAAAAATATTTTTTTATTTTGGCAAATCTACAAATTTTCATTTAGTGAAGTAGAAAAATTATGATTTACACACAAGAAAAAAACGTAAATCATAATTATAAAATACTGAAAAAATTTAAAATAATTAACGAAAACAATTAAATTGATTTGAATTTTAAACATTTTCCATAAATACGTACTCGTACACTATTATTGTACGCATTAGTGATTTTCGCGAAAAACTAAATAAAAATAACAATCAGCGCGATTTTTTGAAGCGTTGCCAAAAAAAAAAAAAAAAAATAAAAATCTAAAAATGATTTGACGGCATTGAGTCAAAATACACATGATACACACCAATATATACAGAGTAGATTTTCTTAAGTAAAACAAGGTTAGTAACATGCGGATTCGAATGAAAATGCGAATTTGAGATTTTTGGAAAATTTTATGATGCTTTAATTGCATCCGGATGAAGTTTTATTTGGAACAAAAACAAACAGAAAATACTCGTTTAAGCTATTTCCGGACGCTGGTGAAATATTAAATGAATGGGCTAAGGTATCGGTCGTAGGAAGAATTAACCATAAAATTAAGCAGCTTTGAAATTTTCACTTGGTCTTCACTTTATGGATTTATAGGCCCACACTCTGCACGTTTATTTACACTTTACACGCAACGGTGGTTATTTACACTTTTTTATGTGTAGCTACACTTTATATGAAAAATATCATACCGGTCAATATAGTAAATTCGGGAACAGTCCATCTAACATATTTTGTAGAACTGCAAAATTGTTTTCTAGGAAGAGCACGTAGCAATTAAATGGCTTTGGAATTTTCCCTTGCTCTTCTACTTTATGAACTTATAGGTCCAAACTCTTCAGCACGTATTCTGCTAGTTAATTATATTTTTTTTGTATAGATACACTTTTACTGTAGTACACTTACACTTTTGTGTAAGTTAATTTGTGTAGCTACACTTTTCATGAAAAATATCACACCGGTCAATATTGTAAATTCGGACGCAGTCCATCTAACATATTTTGTGGAACTACAACATTTTTTCTAGCAACCCGTAGCAATTAAGCGGCTTTGAAATTTCCACTTGACCTGTCCACTTTATAAATATATAGGGCCAAACTATGCAGCACGTTTTCTGATAGTTATTCACATTTTTTTATGTACGACCACACTTTTACTGTGCATTTACACTATTGAGTAAGTTAATTTGTGTAGCTACACTTTTTGTGAAAAATATCACACCGGTCAGTATAGTAAATGCGGAGACCATTTTATATCTAACATATTTTATGGAAATATTTGCTGGCTAAATTACGCGAAGTTACTATACTTGAATAGTTTCTAGCAGTTCCCGCGCAGAGCGCCAATACATGTATGGTCGGGAGATAAGGTGAAAGACGTCCGAGAATATATTAATAGTCGGCTTTTAGATATTATCAGACCTGCGATGTGCTATTATGTTAATTTCCCTTCTTAAAGTAATCCCTTATGGTTTCCCTGCGTGTAAAGCTATTAGCCAACTATTAGGATATGCAGCTATTAGGATTGGATGAAATAAACAGTGGTGAATTTAAGTGAAACTCTCAACTCTAAGGAATCAATTTAATTTTAACTCTCACAAAAAATTTAAGTCCCACATCTGAAGTTAAAAATATATGTGTTCTTTAAGCAACAAGCATGACCTTATTTGTTTTAACTGCCAACTGGCTGCTTTATTTTGATTCTGAATCTTCATTAAATTTTTCCATTTCATGAAAATTAAGTTCCACGAATGTTTTCAAGGTTGTTTCGAAATGAATACTTATTTGTGGAACCATATCATATTCAAATAAGTATCCTGGCGAGGTGGTTTATTTCCTACCTTATATTCTTACCAAAAGATCTAAATTTCTTGTGAATTTGTGTAAGAAAAGTTGTCTAAGGTCTCAGGCGACAGGATACTTATTTGTTTAAATAAAATTCAACAAATAGGTATTCCGTTTAATAAATAGCTTTGGGAAATGTTTGTGGAACTTAATTTTTATGAAATGCAAAAGTTAAATGAATATTGAGTTTTAACAAATAAGAATTCAAACAAGTTAGGTTTAATCAAATTACAAAAATGTCTCGATTCCTAAGAAACAAACTTTATTTTACAAGTAACTTTAGGCGTAACTCTGGCAAAATATAAGTCCCACATTTTTTTAACTAAGCAGAACGTGTTTAAATTGCTCTTTCTGGAGCACACTCAATCATCATATGATTTCTTTGTAAAGGTTGAAGGTACATATAGATATGTAAGTCCCACATTTAATTTAAAAAAACTTGAATTGCCTATCAAATTTACTACCGTAAATAACTTTATTTTGGTTACTGATAACAAACTTGTTCAACACCATAAGAACCATTGAATTTAGCTTTCTCAGGGGAGTTCCCTGAAACTAGGAAATCACATTCCACATGAGTAGAATAATTATATTTCTCTAAGCGCAGTCAATAAAAACTAATCGTTTATTTATTTTGTATCGTCAGGTCTCAAACAGTCTCTTTTCCAATTCTAATAAAATGAACAATGAATTTAGGTTCCACCATTCAAGAATACGACCTTAAATTTACAAACGATAATTTCTACAATGAGATATATTTAAATTTAGGTTGCATAGGATCAGAGCTAAATCATTAAACAACGCCTTTTTGATTGTTTAATAATACGTTCCAAAATTATTTGATAGGTCCCACAATGTAACATTGAACAAATTATATACCCAAAAGAAATAAAAATTTTGTTATTTAATATTTTAAAAAATATATTCAGGAAAATAGGTTCCACAATTTTTTTCTATCATCAATCCATGTATCTTTTATACTTGAGTTTAAACCTAATGAATGAAACCAACTCAAGTTGAAATTAGGAAACGAAACCAATGGTGATTGATTCACTAACCAATAAATGAGTTTTTTTAAGCCCGGAGTTAATTCTTAGTTCTAAAAGCTAAACAAAATAGTTTGCTCGACAAAATTAGTTTGTTTCTTGAACCGTTCGAACCGTTTTTACTTTAATCCAGAGTCGCTAGGATTCATAATTTTTATGTGTCTTTGGAACCTTAGTGAGCGCAACTCACCGGTGACTTTAGTATAAAGCAAGTTCTAAAAGCTAAACAAAATAGTTGGCTCGACAAAATTAGTTTGTTTCTTGAACCGCTTGTACCGTTTTTACTTAATCCAGAGTCGCTAGGATTCATAATTTTTATGTGTCTTTGGAACCTTAGTGAGCGCAACTCACCGGTGACTTTAGTATAAAGCATTTACAATTTTCGAATTATGAGCTTAAGATTAGAGCTTTCCCTGTAAAACAAATTGCATCCAATCAATGTATCTTTTGACTTTTGGTGCCTTTAATTTCAATAACTTGTTGAAAATACTTAATGATGTAAAATTTCACATTTATTGATAAGATTTCCTATTCGAGTTAAATTAATTTCCAATATTGTACACCAAGCCGATCAATATATACTGTTTTGAATCGACCTCTAATTCTACCATTCTTATTTAACAACAGGCTATTCAAGCCATTACTTATATTGATAACAAACAGGTTCCACACCGTAAGCACTCCTTAATTTAGTCAGCCTTCTGAGAAGATTCTTTCCTGTAACCAGGAAAGTTACAGTTTGGAAGAATAGAATCTTTGCCACAACAGTATGATTATTTATAACAAATCAAGAATGAAATTACTCTTTTGGTCATCTTATTAGGTCATAATTGGCAATCAAACAATATCTTTAGATGACTTGTTTGATCCAGTTTATATGAAATACGGATATTCAAACAATATATTTAGATTCCACAACTTGACAAGATTTTTTTAAGTTGCATTTGTAATAATATTTCATCTGTAATAATATTATTGTTTAAAAAACATTTTCCACAAATCTTTTCTTAAAATATTGCAGGGAAATTTGAATAAAAAATGTGCATACTGCAATCCAAATTAAAACTATGGAATAGTGTTCATAAATAACTCCCACAACTATCAGTAATAAATAATCAAACCCATCATTTAAACAAGTTTGCAATTAACAACCTTGTTAATCATCACTCAACCCAATCTTAGATACAGACGGCATAAGTATTTCCGAGTACTATACAACCAACATTAGAATAAGCGTGAACCTTACTCGTCTTTTAAATGAAAAAAGGTCCACAATTTTATATTTTTTAAGGATGTACATACGTATGTGCTAATAACACAAACAAAAATATAAAAGAAATCTCAAATAATTTTGAATTTATTTATTATCTTGAGAAATACAGTTGAACAAGAATTTCTGGTATATTTAGTACACCTACCATTTGAGATTTTTCGTCCAAACTTTCCTAATAGCTTTGTGTAATTTAATTTGGGTTACACAAGAATTATCGAACATCAACCATGTCGTAGTAATCCGATGATTGGTGTTTCTCGACCGATTCATCCTTTTTTTTATTAAATTTTAACAGCATTACAGCCAAGACCACCAAAATAGTACAAAATACAACTATTACTACACACATAATAAAATACATACACCACATGTCTAATTTCGGCTCATTATAACCGTATAAGCAATATAAGTAGGTGTTCAATTGTTTATTCCATGAGTCTTCCGTTTTTTTTGTATACATCGCACAACCAACATATTGTGTAACATTATTCGTTTGCCATAAATTATCAATATTGCTTAGATGTTCATCGTACCGATTTGTTCCTTCAAAGAGATATGCCATCATATTTGGATAAAGTTCTGAAACAATAAAATAAAATTAAAATTTTTAGAATAACATAGAGAACGTCCTTACTCATTGCCGCGCATATATCATTATCTGTTAATTTTTGTTGCACCATCTGTTTGGCTAAATATTCCAATTTGTCATCCCATTTAATATTTTTGTCTTGGTGCCAGAACTTGTGCTGGATAAATTTTCTGGTAGTGAATGGCATATTTTGAAAATTTGCAAAAGTAAAATTTGGAAATGTATTACACATTAAATGATTATCACATTTTAAAACTTCTTGTTCACATTGAGAGTTGTCCAGTTTTCTTATTGTTCCGCCGCACTCATCATTATAGCCAAAACTTTGTTCACTATGGATCAACTCAACCCCATTAATCATACAGACGACATATTTCCGAGTATAATTTATTGCACATCCAATTCCACTGGAATAAGCACTATACAACCATGACGGCTTATCGCTTGATTTAATTATATCGTAGATTTGGATGGTTACATCCACATTATTATTAATTGTGGTTAGGTTAAAATTTAAAACGTATTTATAGACATCATTCGCAAAACAATATTCGTTGAAATTTTCTCGAACCACTGCTCCCACGGCAAGCGATTCTAGCATTCCGTTCCATTCGAAATCACGTAGATTACAAATTTTTTGAGAATCACGTAAATTTGCTCGAAATGTATTAATCGGAACTAGAATTGCGTGTCTAAATTCTTGATCGACATATCCACTGGTATGCTATATAAGTATGTATAGAAATAATAATAAATTAGTACTGTACAATATCAAAAATTGCCGAATATTTTTAACTACTTACATCTAAATTGCATAACACATGCGTTCGATTTCGACATGGCCCGTATCCACAGTAATAGTTTTTGTCAGATTTTGAACAATTAATCGACTCATAACCCAAAATAATCAATAAAATTTGAAACAAGTATTTAACTCTCATGTTTGGAGCGGAATGTTAATTAGAGCAACAGATAAACCCATTTTATACTGAAATTTATCAAAACAAATTTTTTTTACCTCAGTATAGACTGATATAGCAATTACGCGTTTCATATTTCACTAGAATTTGATTACAATATTTGTAGGTGTGCATGCTGTATGTTATCGTGCGAATACGATATATTAGGCAACAGATTAATTTCAATTTGCCTACAATGTTAGTTCGTAGGTAGTTTCAAAAGCCCATTCAAAAGTCAGGAAAGAGTCTCAAATAAATCAACTTACAAATTTATCATTTGAGTCATCCATATACTAAATATTTTTGATTTGTCGAGCCGTAAGTTGGTCAACCTCAGTTGTAATTTAATTGAACAAGCTAATCCTTTACCATATTCCACGACAACATTTAAAATTTTCGTTTGACCCATTCAAAAGTTAGGAAACGGTCTCAAATACATCAACTTTTAAATTTTACATGAATCAATTAAAAGTACTGGTAGCTTCTGATTAATTAAACGATAAATTTCTCAACTCTGGTTGTAATGTCAATGTATAGGTCAACTAATTAGGTCAACAATTAGTAAACGGTCTCATTATGTGCTTTCAAATTTGCCAAAGGCAAAGAATATGAAACCTATTTTATGAATATTCCAAATGTGGAACATATGTTAAGATTGCGTAGAATTTTCGTTGCTAACGGTATGTCCAACATTTTCTTCTTTAAACAACAATAAACGATTTGAACCATTGTATTTTGATGTATGAGAAGTAGCATGTAATTATATGTGGGACCTAATGTACCACTCGCTTGATTCTCGCTTGATTTCCAGAACATCTATATGGATTAGAACAATTTAAATTTAGTAGATATATTATGGATCCTAAAACAAACTAACTGTTAAGATTTAAAGTTATTAAACGAGCGAGTAATATTGAGATTTAATTTAAAATTTGAAAAATCAAAATGTGACTTCGGTAACGCAAAAAGATGGTTTATCTGTTAGTGACTTTGCAACTGGAAACAAGAAATCTAATTAAACGTGATTCCTACAAAAAAGGGGACAAAAACGGCCCCTAATGATGGGTCACCAATATATATTTAAGCTCTTATCAACTGGCTATGAAAATCATCCCAGCGGAATGCTAATTCAACCTTAGATAAAAAAAGTCTCTATTCAAATTTATTGGAATTTATTGGGATTTTTTGTAAATCTCGTAAACTATTTAATTTTGATATTTTCAGTCTAATGTTTGTGCATACTTGAAAAACTCAATAGGAGTTACTTTGTACTTTTTGTGGTGATAGTTCTTGTGTGGCACAAACTAATTCACTAATTTAGGCTGTTTTCCAAACGATACTTATTTGATATTTATTTGGTGGAACTTAACTTATTGCATAACGTAACTTATTTGTGGAATCTAACTTATTCAATGTTATTTATTATGTAATAAGTTAGGTTCCACAAATAAGTATTCGTTTGGGAAACAGCCTTTATTGAATAAGTTAGGTTCCACGACCTAGGCCTTAAGCTGTTTTCGAAACAGGTACTTATTTTGTGGAACCTAATTTATTCAATATAATTTGTTATGTAATAACTTAGGTTCCACAAAATAAGTATCAGTTTCAGAAAGGACATTAGGCTGTTTTCCAAACGGTACTTATTTCGTGGAAGCTAACTTATTACATAAGAAATTACATTGAATAAGTTAGGTTCCACAAATAAATATTCGTTTGGAAAACAGCCTTAGTCTTAAATTTCCAATATTTTTCTAGTTCGATTAGTAATACATATTCCATTAATCGGAGGTGCGGTGCAGATTATCAGTCTCCAACTATGCCTAAAACAGTTCAAATGAATGTGGGTTTCTAAAATATTCTAGATAGAGAAGTTTAGTTGTCTGTATTAAATCAATAAGATTCTTTCGGCTTTTTATAGACACAATATATTAATAATAATGGCATTCACAACATTTTCGACTAGTCAATCAGAAAAAAGATTTACATATTTGTTGCAGGTTGACAAAATAGTGATGCAAGAATATCTGATGTAGACAAATTGATTCCAGAAACTTCCGTAGATAACTACAAATTTTCATGGATTATGCAAGTACACGTGTTATTGTAGCCGTGTTTTCCTGGTCATGAACATTTCTTGGGGCGTAATTTAGCATACATTGAGATAGACAATTTGAACTGGAGATATTTGCTCTTGAATTCTGTATATAAATCTTCTAAATTAAGCATTAGTCGCTGTTCCGCTTCATATGAGTGAAAAATACAGTCAAAACGTTTAACCATAACCGCCTCTCTAAAACTGGGAGAAACACAACTATTATCAGGATCCAAGTAAAACTCACGTTGTGAACTGATTGTGACATTTCCAGCAAAGGTGTCCTCCTTCGTCATCGGTGGATACTGACTAGACCATGTGTTATCTTTCTTAAACCAAACTGTTTAGTCTTTAAATGTGGGGTTTTGAATGGGTTGACACATCGAACCTTACCCATTTTGTAACAAAATTTTTTTGAAAACTTAAGAATGTAAAAAATTTGAAATCGAAATTTGAAAAAAACTCGATTTTTTTCCAAAAATTCCTCCCCACGATATGAGTGAGGTGAAAATTCTTAAAACCTGGTAATCTTAGTACTTTGTATATATGCAATCAAAAATATAAAGTTTGGAGACGATCAAAAATGTTAGTTTCCACAATTTCTGCACAGATTTTAATTATAACAGAAATAGCTACTCTGTTAGTATGCTAACATCGCACTAAATTTAAATGTTGAATACGAGCTCATTAACCAAGGAGCAACAATCGCACGCTAATTTCTACACAGCGCGCGCCGCGCACAATATTTATTAGAACAAGAACACCATCATAAAACTAACAAAAAACTAATAAAAATTCATTTAAAACATAAATTAAATTTTAATTTATTCCTAAATATTACAATATTAATTTATAATTACCCGTATTAAGATTTACGATAAAATTAAGATTAAGACTCCAATTTTAGTCTATCAATCCTAATTGAAAGAAAAAAAATGTTTCTTGACCTAAATAATAAAAATATATTGTAAATACTGATACAAATCGATAAAATTAAATTATAATTTAATAAGAAATAAAAATGATAATTAATAATTTTATCTAGCTCTATGTACTAATTGAGCGATATTAAAAAAATTATTCCACGTGCGTCGTACCAGTTTTATAGGTTACTCCGATCTCTTCATTTGTATAATTGTAACCCTTTTAGGCATACAACAACCGCATAACAAAACTTAATAAAATAAAAAATGATAGCCCCGCGGTGATGAACGTCTTAATCATATTACAAATAAAAATTTAAGAGAAAGAAGTCTGCGAATTTCTTTTTTTTTTATTTCCAATTTTCACGATCTTTTAAATGCAACAAAAAAAAAATCAGTTCGCGATTAATTAAAAACGAAACGCTAAAAACTTTTCACTTGAAGACAATTTACATTTCTCATAAATTAATTATTATTAATAAAAAAAAACTAAACGAAACAATATAGTGTTAGTGCCTGGTTATTGCACCCGGGTGATTATAATATTACAAGGTCGCGAAGGTTGTTCATATTTATATAGAATTCATAGTTTATTATTTGTTTAATAAATTATTTTGTTTATTTTTAATTTATTGTTTAAATTATTTCAATCTTCGTCTTTATAGATGCCATTCGTATGTTTATGTGCGTTTTTTTATTATTTCGTAATTTGTAAGCCTACGCAATTATATTATTGTATAGTAAGCCGCAGCCAAAAAGGTACTTGAAATCCCCTTGAACTTATTCACGCAGTAGAATGGTTTTTAAGTTTTTTTTTTGTTTTTAAATATTTTGTTGTCAAAATATTTGTTGATCATTAGACTTCCGGTTTATGTGTAGCAAATTGTGTGTTGTATATAGGTTTGGGGAAATAAAGGTGTAAGCCTGCTCTGGCAACTACAAATTTAGACAAATTTTCAGTTAAAAAAATAATTAAATTAATTATCTTGGATTTGCAATGTCCGGCGTTTACATTATCTAAATCTTCCATTTCTCAATTAGAGCTTCCTGACATTTTAGACATATCGTGCCTTAAATGGTACATCATTAATCGTATTTTATATATACTTGTTATACAAGCTAAGCAAAACAAAATTTAGTGTGACATCAATTTAGTAATCCCGAACTAAAATCTTTATTAAGTAATACATACATCCGCCAAAAAGTATTCCCATATTCACAAAACCAAAAACAAAAAACCATCTGCTTGATAAATTATACATATCTTGATTTTGACAACAGTATATATACACGAGTTTTGGATTACATCACTATTGTGCCCAGACAATTAATTACTGTGCCAATTAAGTTATAGTAGTTGGCACAACAACATGGAAAATCGTTTAGCCAAATCAATTTTTATGCTGCCTATATATGATACGGGGGGTGGGAGGACCAAAATCATAAAACATAAAAAAACATTAAAAAATTTTCCATATGAGATAACGTTTTAACGTTATCTGCGGAAAGTTTCAAGATCAAAAACATTAAGTAAATATAAAAATTTAATGCGAATCAAGTCGTATACAAACTCATTAATCGTTAATACAAATAATAGTAAAGTAATAAGAAAATCTGTTTGGAAAGAAGCGAAGAAAGTTTTTTTTTTATGTCTGTGTACGAAGATATACGCGTAAGTATACTGTATGTATATAAAAAAAGATAACACAAAGCTATATAGTGACATGTGTCATGATTTTTCTTGAACATATTTTAATTTAATTTTAATTCAATCTCTCAAACTCAGATGGTTAATTTATATTTACATTTAAATTTTGCCAGCCAAATTCGAAAAAAAAAAACATTTTCATTTATAATATGACTTGTGCATACAGTTTTATGGATACTCGAGGAAATGACATACACTTAAAAATAAAATGAACACGTGTGTTGTGAATTTGTGATGCGTTGTAATTATAGTTGAAGCCCCTCGATACTCTTGACTAAGCCGATCATCTGAAACTAATTTCATATACGTTTCAACAAATTAATTTTAATAAAAATAAATAAAATTAACTCATAATCAATAATCCAATTTATTGTTTATAAATTTATTTTTTATATAACTCATATGGTGATTTTATTTTAAGAAAGTATAATAAAAAGTAAAAAATTCTAAGATATAAAAAATGAAGATCTCGTGAAAAATTAAAATTTACTGGCTTGTTGTAAGAAATGAAATAATGAATTAATTGGACTAAATAACTTCGTTAGAAGCTCGTAGAAGAAATTTGAATAAAAATGAAATAATTTTGTCCACTCATTCTGTGCCGTTGAAAATGTCAGCTGGATTTGAACCAAAGTGAAACAAATGAAACGGACGGCATTATTTTTTAAGCTATAAGTGACTAGAAGTTGTATATTGCAAAGAAATTATTTGTAGATAATGGCCGAAAACTGTAATGGAAGTTGCGATTAAATTTAATTGCGAAACCGGTGGCAAACTCAAACAATTATTACCTTTTGAATATCTTAAGTTTTGAACCGATTTGGACATATGTATATTTAGTTTCCCACAATTATTACAACTTTCACTCAAATTTAATTTTTACTCAATTCTAAATTTAAATAAACAATTACATTTTTCATATTTTGAATTAAAAGTTATATCTTTAATGTATGTAGTGTCTGAAATAGTTTTGCTCTCAAACTCTTGGTTAAAATATTTTACTAAACTTGAATAAACATTTTCAGTTTCGACTTTTTGGATTAAACATTAATTGAGCCGTTTATTTTGAAAATGGGGCAAGTCCACATTTTGTTGAAACGAGAAAATGAAGGAATATAGAAACAATAAATGCAAAAATATACGGGATTTTGAATTTTCTTATTTTCTGAACAAGTATTAGGGATTATTTTTTTTAATTTTGACTATAAATTGTTCACCGTTAGAAAGATTATACTTTTATTTGTCTATTGTTATCATTAACTTAATTTTTTTGAAAAATGGACTTGCACCACTTTCAAAATTAACGGCTCAATTAGAAGTTATTAATTGTCAATTTTTCAATTATTAAAGTAAAATCTTCCACTCACTTTTGATTTGAAATTTGAGTGAAACTTATCTGAAAATTAAAGTTTTAAAACTTTATCTTTTGATTGACTTAAATTTATCTCAATTTAAATATGACGAGCTTGAGTTGAATTATTCCACTCTATTATGCGACAACTGACATATGTATTTAAAATTTGAGTGAAATCTTCAATTATTTCAAATTTAACGTTAATTGAAGATTATTTAGTGATGCACCTATCTGAAATTCGAAATCGAAATTGGATTTAGTTGAGTATTTTAACTACTGTTTACACTAATGCACTAAAATAAACAATTCCACTCAAATCTAAAACAACATATTGTTTAGAATTTATTTTTATTTAAGGGGGGAACCACCTACAGACAACTCGTTTTTCAATAATTTTTTACAAAAAATTGAGAGCATTTATTGCAATGAAACAAATTGCATAATAATATTGACGTTTAAATGAATACAAAAAATTTTTTTACGAGTGAAAAAAAAACAAAATGGCAGTGCTAGAGGTGCTCGAACTAGACTACTAAAGTTTGTGCCGTGGAACGCCCAGGTCCTTGTAGTTAACTAAAATCAACGAAACAAATTTTTTTTATTAAAATAATTCATTCCGCTTTGCATGAACCTAAAAGTGGCAAGAAAAAATAAAATTGAAAATTAGAGGACAAAAAGAAAAAAAAACACGTGTTTCTTTATAAACAATACGGCGCGCAAAAAACACGTTTCAAGAAAAACTCGATTAAAGTTTTCGTTCTCGAAGAGAACGCATTACTTCGCATCACTTCGGTGACTTAATAGGGATCTTTAGGACATTCTGTTGGGCTTGAAACTTTGGAAATATATTCTTTAGATACTAAATGAATTTTCAAAGTAAAAAAAAAGAAAATGCAAAAAAATTAATATCTGGAGGAGGTTCCTCCTTTAAACGAATTATTTTTGATATAGTGCTCTTTGTTTTAATTTATTTAAGCTTGCGCTTTCAATCCCAAAAAATATTTCCAAAATTCTGAAAATCCCAAAAAATATTTCCAAAATTATACGCATTAACCAGAAACGAAAATTTAAATTCTGGAAAATGAATTTTGTTGAAATATTTTGGAAAAAGAAGATTTCCATTTTAATTCTAATATTAAATCTGCATTAACCAGAAACAAAAACTTAAATTCTGGAAAATGAATATTAAATCTCCCTTATCCATAATATTTTGTTGAAATATTCTGGAAAAAGGAGATTTTCATTCTGACTTTAATATTAGATCTCCATTAACTAAAATCTTTTCTTCTGTTTTTCTTTGTGAATAAAATTGCAATAATTGAATCTAAACTCAAAACTGGCTTATTTGAATTTTTAATTGAGAAATGAAATTTTATGAATAAGCAATATTATGTTAGATACTAAAGACAGGTACAGATACTAAAACTGCAAAATTTTCAAATGCAAGATTTTGGACTTGCAAGATTTTGTAAAGCAAGACAGCGAATTCCAGAACTTTATCCAAAAATCATTTTAGAATCCCATTACCATCGCCTATGTCAAATTTCATCATAAAACCGGTTTTTCATGGAAACGCATAGCCTAGACACAATTTTCCGGAAAACAACATTTCCAAAATCAATCTTTTCCTAAAATTGGTTTATTTATCGAAAATTTTGACGTTATCTAAATTAATCAAATAATTTGAATTTTTCAGACGCCGTGTAAGTGTACTAATTTTTGATTTTACATTTTTATTGGTGTCATAATATCTGTGTTGGTAAACTTTTTCTTCCAAAAATTTGTTTTGTATGTCCCGGCATAAGTCGCCTTGAAACTACAATAGACTTGGTAAATCACATTTGATTTGGTTTTTTAAGGGTACCTTGTCTTTAATTTTGAAAAGAAAAATATTTTCATTTAGGCTTGTCGCTAGGCGCTACACATCCACAAATTTAAAATTATAATTCTGGAAAAGACGTTTAATTTTTATATAAAGGTTTTTAATTTTTATATATGGAATGGCCAAAAAATTGTAGTCTCATTTCCTGGTCTAGATAAAGGATTTCTGAGAGAATTTCTTGTTTTCCAAATTACCTTTTAACTTTTTATTAATTTTTCGGGATATTGGTTAAGCACTAATGTATCTTTTAGAATTTTTAAATTTTGTTTCAAAATTTGTACATTGTTAATTTTTGTAAGTATGGTGAGAAGCCAAGAATGAAAATGTAGATATCTGCCTACCAATCACAAAAAATTTTGCCATTTGGTTCATGAATTAACAAAATGTCCAAGAAAGAATTTTTTTATCTATATCTTGTTTGAAAGTAAATTTTATTCTATTATTTACTAAATTAAACGCTTCTAAAAAATAATCGGTTTTATTTACCGATACCGCAATAGTTATGTCGTTAACATCTATACTAAAATTTCTAAATTTTCCATTATTAAATTTGCTAATGTGGGACTTATAGGAGAACCCATAGGGGAGCAAAAAGTTTATTACAAAGTTTGTTAACAAAAGATAATTCTGAATTATTTGAAACAATATCTCGATAATTTAGATTTAGAACAGAGTTGTGCGTCTACGCCGTTTTTGAGATTGCGTGCACCTAAATGTCGACAGTAGCGTAGATACTAGTTTTCAACGTAGGCAATGTTCGTAGACAATCCGTAGACAATAAAAATATTATTTTTGTTGTTGTTTTCGATAATATAAAGCACGGATGCTAGATGATTTCTAAGGGATTCGAAGAAACGCTGAAAATAATAGACACAATTTTTAATAACAGATACAAGTTGTATACCGACATCCAAAAATTATTCTTTATATTTTTCCAATTTTGGCTGATAATATTTGGTACAATTTGGCTCTCAATATTTGTAAACAAAGATTTAACATCTTAAGAGATTAACAGAGAATTTGGTGGGATGGTAACGTTATTAATTTTGTTTTTGAAATCCTCAGAATTTGGAATAAATGAATTTATTTTCCCCAAACTTGGTTTAAGAATAGTGCATAATGTCGAGCTATTTATCGAATTTATAATTGGTCTGTATGGTATATTGGGCTTATGAATTTTTGGTACCCCATATCGTGTTAGAATCAATGCTGCATAATTTGTAAGTTTTTTCTTTGTAGCCAAATCTATGTTGCCAAATTCCTCCCAATTTTTTAACAAGGAGTTAATTTTTGCCTGTTTCGGTGTAAAATTGTCTTTAAAAATTTGTTCTTAAATCGAAGTGACAAAACAGTTACGTTTTCTTTGTCTGCTTTTGCCACTAAAATGTCTAAGTCTTCGTTTGTTTCATGCAAGCCATAATTCTTTTTTCCTTTGGTGTCGATTTTGAATATGTGTGCTGTTTTTTGAAGTTTGTCATAATATTTATAAAATTGTTTCGAATGTGAATATGATATGATCATTGTCTTCTAAAATAAAAATGACTTTTTCAACGTCTAAAATAATTTTGAAAAAATTATTAATTTCGTTATTTGTCTAACCTTGATTCTATCAAAGTTGAAACTGCGCGATGAAATTCTTGATACATATATGTCGTTGGGTAGGCCACCTTGCGGAGAACGGCGAAGGGACATCAGATTAGTTTTCATGAATTGTAGGGCTTTTATTGGAGCAGCAATTTCTTCGTTGATCATTCCGAAAACAAATTCATTTAGAAACCGGTGGAAGGCTTCTTTAAGGGAGGACCCTCCTCCAGATATTCACTTTTTTGCATTTTTTTTTTTATTGCTTTAAAAATTCATTTAGTAGGTATCTGAGGAATATATTTCTAAAATTTTAAGCCAAACAGAAAGTCCTAAAGGTCCCTAGGAAGCCACCGAAGTAATGCGAAGTGATGCGCAGAACGTAAACTTCAATCGAATTTTCCTCAAAACGTATTTTTTCCGCGCCGTGGAATGTAACCCAAAAAGTAATGAACCAATCAAATTGAAATTTTGTACAGATATTCTGTAGAACACTACTAGTCCTCCTAATTATAAATTATCGCATTTCCCCTTTTTTTTTTTTTTTTTTTCGCTGGCGCTATATCCCATAAGAGGGATTTGGCCGCTTCATTTTGAAGTTTCGTAATCATTTTGTTAACGGATAATGAGTGATTAATTCATTGATCCTACCCTTAACCAGCCGTGATTTTTTCATCACCCGCCGGGAATCGAATCCGGGACCTCCGGAGCGTAAAGCAAGTATGCTAACTACTGTGCCACCGGGGCGGCAATTCTTCTTAACCAGGTTAAAATTAAAAAAAATCGGGGACTTTTTAGTAAGGGGTTTTGACGGAGGTTTCAAAATACAAATTATTTCGCAAATTGTTTCGGTCGACCTAGATATTTCGTTTCTTAGTTATGATCTGGAAACCCTACACATCGAAAATGAGATGCACTTTATTTAAGGCCAAACAAAATTTTATCAATCACTAGAGGAAATAAAAGTAAACACAAAGCTTTATCGTTTATCAAAAAGAATTTTATCAAATTATGAGACCACCCCGGTGGCACAGTGGTTAGCATACTTGCTTTACGCTCCGGAGGTCCCGGGTTCGATTCCCGGCGGGTTATGAAAAAATCACGGTTGGTTTAAGGGTAGGATCAATGAATTAATCACTCATAATCTGTTAACCAAAAATGATTACGAAACTTCAAAATGAAGCGGCCAAATCCCTCTATGGGATGTAGCGCCAGCGGAAAAAAAAATGAGAAATTTGGGCAAGGTTGAATTTTTCGCAAATAAGAAAATTAATAAATTTAAGTATGTATTGACAAATTTTTAAAAAAATTCTAAGGGCCAAATCGACAAACCACAATTAATTCGCAACTGCGACTAAATTGTCTCTTTTGGTATTTTTAAACCGCAATAAAATCACAGATTAAAGTGTAGATTGAAGTTGTAGTCGTGGATATCGGCGACTACAATCAGTGAATATAATTGACGTATATTTACGTATATTGTCGAATTTATCATTTCTAATTTCGATGTAAATTTATTTATTTTAGGTCATAATAAATAATAATAAACAAAATACCTTTATTTAGCAATAATTAATCAATTAATATTATTTTTAATGTGATTTTGGCGTTGAAAAAGTTAGAATTTATTTGGAAAAATTTATTATTTGAAAATTGTACTAGATTTCTGATTAAAATTGCTGTTTTATTCTGGTTTAAAAATACCGTTTTCGAACATCCATTTCGAAAAATGAGTGACTGCAACTAAAAGTTGTAGTTGTGTCTATCGATTCGGGCCTAAATTTTGCTAAAAGTAGAAACGTCAAGAAATCATTTCCTTAAGCGCTTTGCCCATAGGAAAACGAAAACGAAAACGGATTTTACTTTTTTTACAATAACTTCAAAATCTTTAGCATATTATAGCTTAAAGACTCTCAAACTTGTTCATAAACACAATACAAAAATATTATAATTTAAAAAATAATTTAAAAATATTTATCATAACATTCCCAGAAAATTAAATTTTAATTTTTTCTGTCAGAAAATTTAAAATATTTTTTCAATTTTTCGTCAGAAAAAGTACACGAAAATATTTTTCGTTTGTTTTTCTGTTATAATTTTTTATTCTGTTATAATTTTATGATATCGGCTAAAAAATGAATGATATATGTACATACATACCATCTTCACACACTAAACACAAAAGCATTTTCTTTTATTTTGAATTCCGTTTTCTTTTTCAATAAATAAAAAAAAAAAAAAAATAACTATCATGAATCATGATGCAAGTTTTGATATTGGGATTTCAAACGAAAATAGTTTTTCGGTTTAGTAATGGGCAAGGCAAACCGAAAAGAAGCTAAAAATTGTCAAATTTTTTGTTTTTTATGTTTTTCGTTTTCCTATGGGCTAAGCGCTTTACTAAATAAAAGTAATGTGCTAAGTTCGTAAAAGTGTCAAAAAGCATGTTTTTGCCACTTTAGCACTTGAAATAACTCGATACCAAAAAGAGATAGGGAATAAGGCAAATTTAACAACGGGATCGTATTCAGCGTACGAAGAGCTATATGGAAAACTATTTAGTAAACATAAAAAAATTAAAATAATTTTTTTTGTATTAACAAGTTCTCAGTCAATTATGCATAATCTACAAATTTCATAAGCACGCATAACTTGTATTCCTTCTCATTTTATAACTAAATGATCTGAGTCGATTCAAATTCATTTAAAATTATTCTGGTTCTCTGATCCACGTCTTGAACATTTCCAACCGCACGAAAAATGTGGTTAATTGCACTGGTGCCTGTAGTTTCTTCATTTACTAAGACCCCTCCAACGGCTACGGACCTTTTTGTGTCTATGGCTGGTCCTAGTGGACCGCCACCCAAACCTAAGACCCCTCCAGTATAATTTTTTTTCTTCAATATTTTTTTTGTGTCCGAACGAACAAAATTTACAAAGGAAAAATATAAATTTTAATTTTTTTAGCCAAACCGGCCGGATTTGAAATTCTTCAGCCAACGAATACTTCAGATTAGGTTTTAAATTAACAACTTAATTCTTCTTTAGATATTATTTGTAGGGGAACATTGAGGTTTTAAATTAATTTCACCGTTACTTCATACAAAATAAGACATAAAATATAATAATTCTCTTACTCTGCCCTAATTTATGTATATTCACAATCCGCTCACACGACAGCTAATAGGTTCCAGGGTCAGGTTTTTAAATAATTTTGACCTGATCTCAAATAAAACAAGACCTACATACGTGGTTACCACACGTATTTCATAAAAAAAAATCAAAAACTTTTTGCCTCTTAACAGTATGAAAAAATCTGTTAGTTCAACTAAATTAATGTTTACATGTTTAACTCAATATACAAACTGACTCAACTAACCAAATTTACCTACGTTCAGATAACTTTCAGCCAAGTCACCGTTTACATGTTGAATTTAAACTCAGACGTTTTCAGTCAGATCACTTTCGGTATAACATGTATCTTTAGTAAATCAAAAGGGAATGGCTTTTTTGAAGTGGTACCTTCTCGAAAAATACCAACTTTGTAGAAATGTTGTAGTTTAATTTATATTACATGGGCCTGCGACTTATTTAAGTAAGTAACTGAAGTTTCAGACAAAATATTCGGTTGCCCACATAAAATTGTCCAATTAAAAATTCATGTATTCTTGTGGGCTGCCGACAGAGTACCGACATGTGATTCCATTTGGTAAAAGTAGCGGCCATGAAAATTTAATAGTTTTTGGCTGTCTGTTGCGTTTCCATTTTATTGATATAGTTTATTTTTACGAAGTAATGCTTTTTTATATGTATGAGTCTGTTTGTCGTCTGTGAAAAATACTTTCGAATATAACCTATAAACTTGGGTGACACTTCAATAAGCTTAAATCGAATGAAAAATGGAAAAATCTCGTTAAAAATGACTGCAAAAGGTCTTTACCATCTGAGTCATATAGAATCAAAAACGATATATTCCACTTTTCGTGTTTAGAAGAAAAACGAAGAAAAGTTTTTATTTTTGAATTATTTTAAAAAACTGTGTTTTCTTGAAAACATTATCCCCTTAAGACATTTCCAAATTAGTTTTACAATGTAAAAAAACTGTCAGTTATCAGAGTTAGCAAACATTTTATAAATAATTTTGGAATAAGTTAAGTTTGAAAGTTACAGAATGGAATAGAGTCATTTTGAAATTTGTTGTAATGGAATAAACCTGTTATGAAATTTATTTTGTAATTTAATTAGAATTTATGTACTTACTATAAAATACAAACACTTCTAACAAACGAACCACTTTGTAAGGATTTTCACAAGCAACTGATTTTTTTCCTATGATTATTTTGACATAACGAAGTAATTCGCGCCAAATTTTGGAATAGACGTTTTTTGATTTTTAATAACAACATATAGAGCACTGGAATACATCTTTTTTGAACATTTTATTGGAATAGTATTATTTTGTCGATGAAGTTGTAGTGGAATAGATCGACTTTGAAACATTATTCATATTTCTTACTTAATTTTCTCAGGAATACAGTCATTTTATAACATTTTGGTTTGAAGGGTTAATAGAGTTGAACAAAATATAAGGAAATGTATGATAGTATTAACCAAAAAAATGTTAAAAGTGGAATTGATCGTTTTTGATTCTATATGACTCAAGTTGTTGATATTAGTAAAAGAGTGGTAAATCTACCAAAAAATCGAGATTTTAGTAAGAAGTGATTCCGCAAAACTTTACATATGAGAAGCCAGCATGAACATTTTATCCTGAAAAGGCTTTTTTCGAAATATGTGTCTCGGCTACAATTTAAGGAAATTTTAATCTTATCCAGGAAACAATTTTCAAAACCCTAAATAAAATGGAATTCATCTCGAGAAATATTTGTAGAACGAATGATTGAGATTTAACCGTATTTTAGTAAACTATTAACACTAAGAGACCCAATCTTAATTTGTATGTAATTTGCTTCAATGTCAGAGATGCCAAATGACTAAATACCCGACCCTTACGAGTGAAACTTAATTACAACCTTGTGTAAGAGGTAAAATCAGACACGGCCCTGTTATTTTAATTTAAATTATTTTAAATTTATTTTTGTGTATAGTTATATCCATACATAGGTAATCAATTTTTTTGATCATAGAGGTTACTCAATCACAACAGTGATTACCCAATTTAAATGGTGGTAAATCTCTTTGATCTCTCCGATGTAATCGGGGGAGGATATCCGCGTTTTTCGAAACTCGTGTTCGTCAAGTACCGTGTTCTTCGGGGGTTACCTGTAACGATATTCTGTTCTCAATCATTTTTATTCAAATCTACTTTACTAAATATAAACGTACAATATACTCTTAGCTAAAGATTCGCCACATGTTTTATACTCGTTATCATCTTATATAATACGACTATTAAACTATTAAACCAATATCATCTCCAATTTTGTTGTATTTACCATAAAAAGCTTCGCAAATATTTGCATAAGACAACGCATATAGTATTACGTTTCGTTTACTTAAATTGTACCGTTTCCTAGAGAGAGAGCAATACCCAATTGTAGTACTTTTATTGTATTTAATTATATCTTAAACGTTTTATTATCACTACGTTTGTGTGTTTTTTTTTAGTGGTTATATGAGGATTACAAATTATCACCGTTTCTTACAGAAACCTACTGATAAAAAAATTTACGACAAAAACATATGATTAAGTATCATATTATTAATACTTCAATGTCATTCGTTTAAACTTCTGTACAACATAATATAAAGATGTACTCGTATGTATTTATATGTATTTATATAGCTGCTGGTACACATTTATATATATAACATCTTCGTTTTTTTTAAGAAGTAATCATACATATAATATAGTTGATAAGAAATCAGTTTATTTTTCGCGCCCTCTTATCACAAGCGCAATGATTTTGGTTTTGCGTCTATTGTATTTGTGACGTCTCCCGCACAATGTAAATTGCGATGAGTTAACAAGTCACAACAAACCACGTTTAAAGTGTCATTTACAATATAAAAATAGAAAAGTAGAATAAATGTTTAATTTTTTTTTTCTTTTTTTTGAGTGAAGTGCGCGATAATGGGTTCAGGTCAAGGTAGCACTTTTGTGTACATAATCACTTTTGTGTGTTTGAAGTTGTTTTTTTTTGGAATTATATACAGTTTGAATAAAGTAAATTTAAATCTTAAGTGTATGCGGTGGCGTTTTGTCATTGATGTTCACACCACCTAAATTCGGCACAACCTTGACCCCAAAATTATCTTCTAATTTCTTTTAAGCTTTTATTATACATATGCGCTAACGTTGTCTTATCTGTATGAGGAAACTAATTTTCTGACGAAAAAAACTGAGATAATTGTTATATATAAATTCGAGAGGCAGGAAGATTGCACGTATACATCTTTAGATACGATAATGCTTATGAATTATGTTTTATGACATCGTTGCTTATCACAAGATCTAAAAATCCATCAGAAATTAGACATAAAAGAGAGACGTTTTTTTTTACCTGTACACTTAAGAGTATTAAGTGGAAAGTGTGTGCAATTTTACCAGTTGAGTAAATATTTAAATATGTCGACTTGAATCTAAATATTTATCGAACGAAATTTGATAGTTGTTTCAAAGTTGAAATTTAAGTTTGTTTGAAGGATGATTCATGCACTAATAAGGTAATTCTCAACCAAACAAATTAAACTTATTGTAGCTGGTTAGACCAACTGAGCTGAATAATATAATTTTGATCTGGAAAGGTTTCCTTATTACGTTTAAAAT
This sequence comes from Tipula helvola, assembly GCA_963556165.1. Lineage (NCBI taxonomy): Eukaryota > Metazoa > Arthropoda > Insecta > Diptera > Tipulidae > Tipula > Tipula helvola. The sequence continues at coordinate 379,887,233 of OY744481.1, read as the reverse complement.
AACGACGGTTGGAAAATTTTCATTGCTTTTGTAATGCAATGAAAGTTTCCCAACGCTCGTTTTTTCAACAAAATTTGGGAGAAAATATAGCTCTAAACTGCATTCGAAAATTAATAAACATTAGGACAATTAGAAGGAAAGTTAAAGAAGCTAACCTGTTTGGTACAAGACCATAAGAAAATTGCTATTGCTAAAACCAAGGTTTACACGAAATCGAATTAAGCTTGTAGGGGAGCTTCATGACTGACCGAACGGCAAATTTCATAATATCCTTAGAGTAATGAATCCAGAGTTTTGTTATTTGGCTCAGCAATTGTTATTGATTTGAAATCTTTAGAGGTTAAGAAATTCGAAATTCAACATTTCGATGTGAAATTTCGAAACCATGTGCCTGGAATGTTTAATAAACAAAACTGTTAATTATTACAAATTTTCGATTTCGTGAAATTTCTTAACATTCTAATTATTACAAAACTACTGAAATTTATTGCTATAAAGGCTGCCAAGATCTCGAAATTGTTTCTGCCAAAAAAAATCTGATAATGAATCTGGACTAGGTTCTTAAATTCTCAAATATTTCAATATACTAATATTTTTAATAAACACTAATTTACGCTAATTTCTACAAGTTCACTAATGTCAGAAATATCCTCATCAACAAAACATCCATCCGCTTAATAGATCACCAAACCTCAGTAAAAATAACCAATACAGATCGCGATCAAAATCGAAGGAAAAATCAGAGGAATGTTATTCTTAAAAGAATTAAAGATAAGACGCAAAGCAGCACCCAGAATTTATCAATAAGCTTCCAAAAACCTAAATTCATATCAACAACGACGATGGATTGTGACGGGAATTTGTCTAGTCGTCTCATGCGTTTCGAAAAAAATGGTAAAACTAAATTTTTAATAGATACAGGAGCCCCCTCTAAATTTTGCCAACTTTTCAAAGCTCGAGTCTCAATTCAACATTTTTGCGGCTAATGGGTCGAGAGTTAAATCTTTCGGTTTGAGGCGTAATTTTATGTGGAAATTTATTATTGCTGAAGTTTCCCTTCCCATTATAGGAGCTGATTTTTTGAAGCATTCCGGTTTCGTTGTAGACATGCAAAACAGAGGATTATTAATCCGTTAATCTCTTTGATTGCCATCGGCTAATTATAACATTAAGGTAAGGGGCCAATTCATGCATTTCACACATAGATAAAACTAAATTGCACACAACAAAGGAATCAGCTTATTGCCAAAACAAAAATTAGAAAAAGCACCTCGTGCAAGCCAACGATGAGGAGCTAAGAGATTTATTACTTCTAATTGCTTTTAATTCTTCTAAATTATTGTTAATTTTTCTAATTATTGGCGCCATCAAAACTGTTACTGACAACACGACATGCAGAAATAAGTGAGAACTTTGCAGCGAAACCAGGATTAAAACCACAAAAAATTGATTGCCACTCTTGGAGAAAATGGAAAGTATTTTTACACATACTGTTTAAACAGCATAAACAGAAACACGGCCACGATTAAAGGGATCGAGTCCAATGTGCAGCGAGAGGAAATAAGCGAAGAGCTAACAAAATAAACTTCAAGGTGAAAAACGTAATTAACATTATAAATCGTGACAGAAATCCTCAATCAATATTTCAAGTTGAGCTGGAATGCGAAGTAAGAAAAACTAAGGGTAAACACGCGATCTATGATATCAGGTATTTTTTGTATAGAAAATTTGTTGTGGAGGAGCCACACAAACGTAAATTGGTTTTACAATGTACCAACTGTCAGGAATATTACCTCGCGAAACTACTGCAAATTCTTGGCTACTTGTGTAATATCGATTGAAACCGGCATACATAGAAGTTCACGCCGACGATGTAATTTCAAGTCAACCGAGAATTGTGGCGGTATCAAGCTAAGTCCCATCTAGATTAGTCATCGCTACCAATCTCAAATATTTTGAGTTGATTGCTTTAGTTATAAATTTTAACCTTTCGGTTGGCAACTAGGCACTGTAGAATTGAAACGATTCTCCTATAAATTGTGGAAGATATTGTATACTAAAAAGTAGGCAGGTTGAATTATCCCAAATTTATACCACCCGAACAAAAAAAAAACATTTTGTTGAATCAATTTACTTCAGCGTTTACTACATAAATTTAAGATTCACATAACTAAAATATATTTAAATAAATAAAAATTACCAGCTAATTACTTACTACACAAAAAAAAATGCGAATATTGCCAACCATTTTCTCAAATCATGGATTGACACGATTTTATTGTTTAATGAACCACAAAACATAAATTGAACATACGGCTGTATCTTTTCACCATAACATTTCTTAATTTAATTTACTTTAAATAAACAATTTAATTAATTTAAGATAAAAAACTGTATTCACGTATTTTTATTTTAAATTCCTGACACAGACAAGATCGAAAACGCGATTAATGACGTTTTATCTATTTCAACTGTTTCATTTTCAATTTATAAAAATTGGTTGCATGCAAATTCATTTCGAAATAATAATATTGAGCAACTATTAAGGTTCGTTTTCAATTTTAACGTTGCTTTAATAATTTTACATACAAAAATTAGAATTTTCTAATTAAAATCAATATTAACAAATTTACGAATATTAAATAAGGAAAATTATCAAATATCAGAAAAACGTGGAAATTAAAAGTTTTTTGTGCTTATAGTTGCGCTGGCAAATTAATTTTCTTGTTTAAAACGGAGTGCAATGAAAATCCGCTAGGTGAGAAACTGACTACATATATGGATTTTGCCGTCTTCAAGGAGTTTTTTTGATTGTGAGAAATTGGAGTATTTGAATACGGAAGTAAGTAAGGCTGATAAGTAATAATATTATTGAAAATGCAAACAGGCAATAATTCTGTGTACGAGACAACAAATTGTTAACAGTCTTTCGTCATAAATCAATTAAAGTAATCGGAAATAGGTTTCAAGAAAAGGTTTTTGCCAAATAAATAATTTGTAATGAATTAACATGTTGTGATTGTAATAAAAATGAGTATAATCCAATAATTTGTAATAGCCTTGATTGTTAATAGCTCTATTGTTAATTAGTAATTAGTACATGTTTTAACCAGAAATTAGCGTAAACAAATTGGTTACATACATTGTGCCCTTCATACTCGTACATCCCATTGTCACAAATTTATAATTATGATATTCCAAAAAAGCATCTCAAAAATAATTAAACAACAATTCAAAACGAACCCACATCAAAACAGCAATGTTAAGACAATAAATCGTTAAGTCGTAGTCTTATCAGTGTGATCACGTCAACAGGGATATTTTTTTATATTGTACTCGTGTATAGAGTCGCCCACCTTTAAATAAAGTAACGCACAATGAAACACCTACCGATTCATCAATATTCTTATGATGACCCATTTTATACAAGTCAACGGAAATCCGAATTTTATTTCGTTTCATATTCTAAAAAAAAAAAAAAAATCCGCCATAATAAATTACCAGCACCAGACAAAAAAGAGATCACTGATTTATTGTTCAATTATTATCCTTGATTGGATTAAATTAAACAATAACAACAACAAACAGTAAATAGTATAACAATAAAACTGGTTGAATTTCATTGGAAAACGATTCTTTTTTGTATTTAAAAAGACTACTGCATTCCTATACGGAGTATAAACGATATATGAGTGGTGAGGTCGACAAGTGTCTGGCACAACAACATTCTGACACCGTATTTAACAAATTTATAAATAATTCTCTGTTGTCTTCAAATCTATATATACATATAAACATGTATAACACCCACTCATCTTCATTTTATTGTATGTATATATCCAGACTTGCACTCTTTTTTTTTTGTTGTAAGACCACAATAAGATCTTCGTTGAAATAATAAATAATTTATGCATGTTATCTAAAATGAATTTGTCATCATGATTAACTTGATTGTTGGATAATAATATTTCGACGAGCATCGTATGGCGTTTATGTATAGTATATCAAACGAGAAAATCAGAATTATGAGGATGTCGAACCGAATTCAAGGTTTACATACTTAAATTAAAAATTGTTTACGCGCCATATGCTGACCAAATGGGATTGTTTGTACAAACAATCATAATAATTGTTATTATTATTATTATTATTATTGGTCTTACTATATATACGCTACGATACCGACTATACTATTATTATTCTTAAAGAAATTTGTTATTTGTATACCAAAAAAAAAACATCCGAGAGTTTACAAAGTGAAAAAATAAATTAATTATAAGTAAAAATAATAAATAAAAAGAAAAGAGATTTTTGTAAACCTTTTGTTCATTCAACATTTTTTTTGTTGTTGTGTAAATGCCTGCCTGTAGTTCATTAATCTGACATCCTGGAATGTTCAGATTTTATTATATACACCTACATGTTAAATAACAACACCTGACTTTAATTCTTGTATTTTTTTGTTTCGTTTTTATATATAAAACACAAACTAACTCTCGTTTGATTCATTTCGCGCTTGAAAATGGTTCTGCAAAATTTGTTTGTGTGTTTAATTTTTGATTAATTAAAAAAATTAACGGGAAATTAATCATTAGTGTTTGCTTTGGAAGCGCAGCTGAACACACATTTAGAGATAAATCGAAATTTCTTGAAGTTCTGTTTGAGATTCATTGAATTTTTTTTCCGCAAAAGGCAGTTTTCTTATGCCACATATAAAATGACATATAAAATGGAAAAAATTCTTAGCTGCATGCTGTACCGCGTGATTGTAAAAAATAGACGAAAAACGTGCTGATATTTATATAGATAGCGATAATGTTTCTATTGTCCTATAGATGTCTCTTATTCAGTTCCTTTTACGGATTTCACAAAATTTATGACAATTGGCGTTTTTTTCTGTTTATAATATTCGAAAATAGTTTAAAAATATGTAAATATTAATATAAATACGATTAATTAAGAAAAATTTAATTTTTATACGATATTTGTAAAATTAATTAATTTTAATACTTAATTGCTCAATATTAATATTTTAAAATGAGCTGCTGCTTGCAACCAATTTTACGAATTGAAACAGTTGAATATTAGTTAAATTGTTATTGGTCGTGTCTTGTCGTTGTCAACAAAAATATTTTGTGAAAACGATTTTAATTATTTAAATTAATTTAAATTTTCGATTTAAAATAAATATAAATATAAGTGTTAAGAAGAAAATATATTATTGAACATACAGTGTGTATTATTTGTGTGTACAAGTACGGTTCACGAAATTGTAAAATTCATGTTCAGACATGTTTTAACAATATGGCTCGGTAGTAGCATCATCCATTCCAAATGGTAAATTTAAAAAAAAATAAAGATAAAGTTATTAAAAATTAAATTTGTGTAGTTATCGATTATTGCTGCGATTAAGTGTTCACCCAACAAAAACATTATTTGATTAAAGCAATTATTTCTACAAACATTTTCCATTAAAAATTGATTTCTTCGATTTTTGAACATGTGGTCCTTCGGACATTTTAGGAAGTAAAGTTTAATTTAAAGAATTTGGAAAAGTATTACAAAAGGGCAGCTTTGAAGCTCAAAGTAGCTTTGATCAAAAGAAGAAAACGCTAACGTAAATTTTTAAGTTTTTGCTCAGAGATTAGAACGAATGGCCATCGTTTAAAGAATTTTTTTGCTTTCAACATTTTATTTAAACTCATTTTCTTTTTGTTTACTAAATCTCTCCAAGAAATAACACTTCACAACTATATATTATATTTAGGCCTTGGCGAATAATTGCACTTTTATTATCGCAATTGATTTGTACTTTTATTTGAATCAGTAACTACAAACAATTTTCATTTACTTATAAGCGTTTTAACTTTGTTGTTGTTGCCGACAAAGCAACTGTTGCTTATCTTTTTGGACGCCATGATATTGGAACGGGTAGCACGTCAATTCTGTGAAAAAACAATTCATAGAAAACACAATTCAGTGAAACGACAATTCGTAGAAGAACAATTCGTAGAAAACACAATTTAATGAAAACGACAATTCTGAGAAAACATAATTCTGCGAAATGCAATTCTGAGAAAACGACAATTCGTAGAAAACGACAATTCTTAGAAAACACAATTTAGAGAAAACGGAAATTCAAAGAATAAGGAAATTCTGAGTTTGTTAAATACAAAAGGTAACTAATCTAATCGAAACAATTGTATTTTTTATTTATTTATTTTAATTTTGTAGTAAATAATTCAATATGTATATAAATTCATTCATTTTTAATTGTAAATAAATCATTCACTATTTATTAAACTGCCTACGTCCCTTTGGTCATTCACTATAAAATGCAAATTATGTGATATGCCACGTAAATATGATAAAATTTCTAATTTATCAAACGACAACACCACTCTTTTTAAACGCTCGTTATGATCACGATATTTTCGACGCACTGCTTTTGCATTTTCTCCTGCTACGTTTTGCTCTAATTCAAACTCAGTTAAACTTTGTTGGTTTTTAATTGCAGTGATAAAACACCAAATGGTGGGGTTTTTTCCACATAATTGATTAAATCCATTATGCCATCCTTCAATGGCATTATTTGTGCGCGGCTTATCGTTTAAAACACAATTGTAAACGTTCCAAGCATTAATTGAATAACGTGGGCGGCGACGATGTGGTGGTTCTAATATTTTTGAATCCATCCTACCAATATTAAAATCTTCTATATAGTCTAAAATGGCTTCAGCTTTTGCAGGTAAATATTTGCTTATCGCTTCAAAAGCTTCCACTACTTTGTGTGGTGGAACGAAAGCCAAAGCCAAAATCATTTTTAGCTTCATGGCAATTTCAGAGTTCGTATTGTACTCCATTTTCAATCCTTCATCACAAATGTTGCGCCAAATACTTTGACTTAAATGAAATAAACAGAATTTATTTTCCAAGTGTCCAAATATTTCTTTTGTGGCATTTATAACAGCAATTTCGAAATCGGTCATAATAATTTTTGGATTTAATTCTGGTTTAATTAATTTTAGTGCCTGTAACATATTTTTATATATTGACATATCTTTTTTTGGTAATAAACAAAACACCAACGGTACAAGTAGATTATTTTTCAAACCGTGAATTGTAAATAATTGATAAAAAAGTTTGGGACATGCAGCGAACCATTCATTTGAATTTTTTAAAATTTCTAAATTTTGTTGCGTGGAAAAAATTAAAATTCTGGTTCGCACGTTACCCGAATCATGTAACAAAAATAAATCGCCTTTCAACGTCAACTTGTACTGTTCAAGTAGTTGGAGATCTTCTCTGTTGATTACGTTAGGGGAGCTGCTTTGTCGTTGCCGTTGAACTTGTGGCTTCAAACTAGAAATTTTCGGCATTTAGGGTGCATTCGCTTGCACAGTACTACTAGTCGCTTTAGCTACAATCGCTTGTGTTGTTTCCATAGTATTGGAGGCATCATTTCTCATTGTATGTAGAATTGTTCTACATTCCACATTAGCAGCATTAGCCGTATGATTATGGCTTCCAGACAAAAAAACTAGTTCATCATTTTCCGTATGCAGACGAATTTTACAGTTTTTTTCATTTTCCACACACTTCCAATAAACCTTATTTTTATATTTTTTTTTATAATAAAAGGGATAACAGTTATATACTGTATGCAAGGTAATAATACTAATTCTGATAATACTAATTTACAAAAAACTCAATTCATAGAAAACACAATTCAAAGAAAATGAAAATCGTTGCAAATATATTTAGAATAATTTTTTCGCGCGAAAAAATTATTCTAAATATATTTGCAACGATTTTCGTTTTCTTTGAATTGTGTTTTCTATGAATTGAGTTTTCTCTGAATTGTGTTTTCTATGAATTGTAGTTTCTATGAATTGCCGTTTTCTACGAATTGTCGTTTTCTATGAATTGAGTTTTCTCTGAATTGTGTTTTCTATGAATTGTGGTTTCTACGAATTGTCGTATTCTACGAATTGTTTTGCTATGAATTGTCGTGAATCCATTGGAACGTTTTGCAACGTAAAAGCATAGTTACTAGACAAATTTCTACCATCGAGATCACTCGCCCAGTCTGAATAATAATACCCTACTACCCCTTGGTCACACTTTTTTTTTGAAAATTCGATTCATGCATTGACTGTGCCTTTCTTTAAAGGAGATCATAATTCTTTTTACTGTATTCCAGTGTGACATATCTGGAGAAGTTAGGTTCTGACAGATATTTAGATTTAGAAGAAGATTTGCTAAACTTGTTTGAAATTAAAGCTTTCAACATCAAATGATAACGATTTTAGTGTTTGCTGAATTTATTTATTTGTAATATATGTTTAGCACTACAAATTTACCTCTTCTGCATTTCAAATTCAATATTTTATAAATCAAATTAAGCCTTTTGCCAAACAAATTCAACCTTTTACAAATTATGTTTTGATTAGAAAAGGTTGAATTTGATTTGTAAAAAATTAAATGTGATTGACAACAGATTAAATTTCTTTTTTACGGAAAACAATTTTTTGTTTCCCTCGTTAGGAGCGCCTTTGTCTTTGGAAAGGGAATTAACGGATACCTGAGCCAAATCAATCAATCTCTATATTTACCTGTACACGGTAAATAAAACCTAAATTACCGGTAAGCCGGTTTATTTTGAAAAAACTATTTTAAATACAAGGAAATTGCAAATTCCAAATTTAATTTACAATTAGTGATGATGTTTTTTTTCGTTGTTTTCAACAGGTTCTCCTGTTTCATATCCCCGTATCTCTGATTTAATGTTTTAATCACTTTTTAAAATTTTTTTCGAGACTTAATTGGTGATTCGGTGTTTCGAAGCAATCAAGTTATTCGAATATTTTTGAGATTGTCGGGTATATTTGATAGTTCGATGTTACTCGAGAATCTAAGAGCCTAATCGAAGAATATGATTGTCCGATATTTACGAAATTATTTGTCCGATATTTACGAAATTATTCGCTATTTGAGGGTTTTATTCTTATTGCACATCGTATGTTCATATCCCCGTATCTCTGATTTAATGTTTTAATCACTTTTTAAAATTTTTTTCGAGACTTAATTGGTGATTCGGTGTTTCGAAGCAATCAAGTTATTCGAATATTTTTGAGATTGTCGGGTATATTTGATAGTTCGATGTTACTCGAGAATCTAAGAGCCTAATCGAAGAATATGATTGTCCGATATTTACGAAATTATTTGTCCGATATTTACGAAATTATTCGCTATTTGAGGGTTTTATTCTTATTGCACATCGTTTTGTTGAGCTTAATCCTAACTTGCTTAGTAGGCATTTTGTTTCGAAATTTTCATGGGTTTTCTAGATTTTTACAGGCTCTCCGAAATTATTCATTAATATCCAGATTTTTCGGTATTATTGAATTTGTTTGAGATCAATTTCAATCGAAATCCACATAATATATTGACGATTGGATGGCGATGGTCTTGATCTGCTTTCTGCTTGAGCGCTTGAATATGTATTTGGTCCAATTTCTTTGTCTTCCATAAGAGACGCTTTTTCTACTTTTATTATTATGATTTAGAGATCATTCGAATTTGTCTGCAAGAGAGATTTCCTCAGTTTTTCGATATTTCTAGGATTTTTTGAAATTTTTAAAGATTTTAAATTTTATTCGAATTTGGTATGGTAATGTAATGATCTACAGCTAGGCGCAAGTTTGAGTTCTGAAAACTTGCAGAGTTATACATATAAATCTGCATCGTGATATTTAGTACATTTTTTGAGATTATTACATTTCGATATTTCTCAGCTTCCTATAGGTTATTCGAAAGTAATCAAGAATGATTTACGTTTTACATATTAGCGCGTATATCATTTCCTTTGGTTTAACTTACTTACGGATAATTCGATATTTAAAAACTTTCTAGAATATTGAAGATATGTACCTACTTTGAAAATTCGACATTTTCGAGATTATTTCGAAATTCTTGATATTTTTCAAATTATGTATATTCGAAATTGTTATGCTTTATTGCTATATTTAGAAATCGTACTTTACGTAATTTAGAAATCTACTCTCGAAATCAGATACTTTTAATTAATGCAAGACTGGACAAAAGGAAGAAATAATTTTTTATTAGGGCCCGAAATTTGTAGTTACGCCACTGTCTAAATCCATTTGTTACCTCCGCACCTATTTTTTAATCATACACATTATAAGATATTTTTAAGAAGTTTTACTTCTTCGGTTACCCGTTTAAATATTATTCAGTTTCAATCCTAAAATTGATGAGGCTCTATTGGAGTATTTATCCTATGGAATATGCCAATAAGAATAAATATTCATATATAACGATGAACACAACGCAGAAAAAACAAAATTACAAATAATAGAGGTACAGTAGGGGTTGGGTTTCGGCAATTTCCTGCCGAGAGAAATTTTTGAGATTTTCCTTCCCGAATCTCGAGAATTGAAATTTTTAACAGTTCGGGAAATTCCGAATTCTCAAAATACGTCGAGATTTTCTATCCAGAATCTCGAGAATTCTCAATACAATAAAGTGATTTCCAAGCATTACTTCGTTTTAATATTTCAACTCCTCTTTTAAATCTCTTTAATTTTGTTTTTGTTTTGGATTCAATATTCGCCATTTACTTGACAGAATTTACGTATTTTTGATTTTGGTAACTGTTTGGTCATCACGTCGGCAAACTTTTCATCAGTAGGACAATGATGGCTTTGTCGATATTATCAACACTGAATTCGCCTTTGTGTCAATATGTTTGAAACGGTCAGAGAATTTTTATTCTTTGGCAAACTTTAGACAACTTTTGTTATCCCTATGCGCAATAGTAGGATCACTCGCCTTCTTAACTCCGTTACTTAAAGCAATGAACTCAGACTCCCTGGAAGATACAGCCACCACATTCTGCTTTTTACTCCAACTGACTGTTGCACAAATATGTTTTGAATACAAAACCACTATTTGATTTTTGCCTTATTCTGCACTCCGCAAAATTAGCAACAGAAAACCTAATCAGTTGAGGAACAAATTTAATTTTAAATCAATTGATCCTTTCAAATATTTAAAAACTTTTTTTGCTTCATTCCAATCTTCTTGAGTGGGCTTGGAAACTTTTTGTGATAATATAGCCACGCTTGCGGCAATATCTGGTATTTGTTCATATGTAATTTTTCATTTAACACTTTGTTAATATAAACTGATTGATTAATGGAAAACATTCCATCTTCGTTTCTAATCACTTGTCGGCCATAATATGATTTGACTTCTCCTAAATTTTCTAAATTACATTTTGAACATTGGTCATTTTTACTGTATATAAAACTAGAATCCAATAATTGAGTTAATAAGTGTATTTTGTTGGCCAAAAATGTAATTTGAATTATTTTGGTTTTATTTTGTTCCCAAGAAAATAGCCAATTTGATTTAATTTTCAAAAGCCAACCTTTCGAAATAAAATATAAATTTAACATGTATTATGACATCTGGCGGCTTCTATCGCTAAGAACGAAAACTAAAAAATAGGATAAGATTTAAATAATCCCAAACAAAATTTGGGATTATTTAATCCCTCTCAGGGATTATTTAGTGCAATTGTTGTTGTAAATGTCTCAAGTAAATACGCTATATAAGTGTTGGAAGCTGATTTAATATTGTTATGTTGGCAACACTTTTTATATTCTTACGTATAATAAAGCAACCATGCAAGTTTCCTTTGTCTTACATTATGTTCAAGGACATATCCGAGTTTTATTTGATCCATGCTCTGTATAGTCAACTTTACAATAGTATTTCAACAGTCTTCTTGCTTGCTGGAAAATTAATACCCAAAAAAGTGAAAAATGAATAGACTTTGAATTAAAATTTTGAAACTTTTTATAGTTTTAGAATTCTTAACCCATTAAGTAACTACCTGTAAAAAAACTTACAAACTGCAATCACAGGGTGATAATAAGTAAAGAACATAAATAAAACAAAAATTTTACAGAAAAACTATTTATTTTCGCGCAAAAAAAGGCGTCCTTAACCCTGATTCGTCTGCTGATTTTCCAGCGTAACAACATCCACTCGAACTGCTTATGATCCAATTTGTTGTACCCGAATCTCACACTGGCTTTCCGCTGGGATTTGTCAGTTAAAAGATCCTTGCGAAAAATACGCCCACTGTACGAAAACTGTTTCCTATAAGCATATTTAAAAACGGTCTTACATTTAACATCCGATGTTTTGAAATGTAAATGAAAATATATTTTCGATTTCAAGATAACGCCCTCTTAATCAACGACAAATAATCGAGAAACAAAAATATTTTAATTCCGGTAGATTGAAGAATTTACGTTATAAGGTGGTGTACTCAAACGAGTACGGCGAGCGGTAATGGGTTAAGCAGGATACTTAAAGCTTTCAAAATTAATAGTTTATCAAAATTCATGAATTTGAAGTTTAAAGTTCCTTTTATGACAAACCTGAACCTTTAGTTGCTGTCAGTAAATTAATATCGGCTTCAATAATTAGTTTTGATACAGAGCGCCAACTTTCGCAATATGTGGTTGGAAAAGTGTTGGCTCAGGTAAAGAGATAAGGTTCTACATCGATTCTGAATTATTGATGTTTAGTAGTATACGGTTTCTGTCCTCCAATCTAATTATACATCATGGAGCAGTTATATTGAATTTTGGCTGAGTCTAAAATAAAACCGCAACTAACCCAACTAAAAAAAATTCTAAATACATAAATCTATTATACCTCGTATGCACACGTATCTTCAGATACAAACAAAAATGAAATTAAAATTAAAATTAAAAACGTATCTAAAAAAAATTAAAAATAAATTCAATATTATTGCAGATGTTCATTTTCCCCTCCCGATCGATTTTTCGTTTTATTTCTTATTTCAAATAATTATTTTCTTTACAAAAAAAAAACGAAAAAAAAACTCAGGAAATTAATTTTAATATTAAAATAAACAGATCACGAGCAAAAATGAACAAAAAAAAAATTAAATTAAATTATTAATAATTAGAATTTTAACTTTTAATTTTTTTTTTTTTACAAATTTTTCAAATGTCAATCATAAAAATATTGTACGTACACACACGGGTTCAATGAATTTATGATCTGACTTTGATTTTATAAAGAAAATTAATTAATTAATAGACATATAATAAAGCAATAAAGAAATTTCCCTGGCCGGTCGTCTCTGGTAGCACGTTTCATTTATTTATTACTTTACTATGTATGACCATATCGATTTCCATGAAAAATATTCCTATTGTTCTGTATACAAATTAAACGACACATAAACATGATTATTGTAAAACGAAAACAATCGACCTTACAATTTATGTAATTATTAATGTAAATATGAGACATGAAATTTTAATTAATATTAAATAGAGTTTTGTGTCTGGCTAAAGTCTGGAAATTGATATAACGTGTGTAATTGCTTATTTATTTACTTGAATTGTTTTGTTTTATAATTAATAAATTAAAATTCATGAGTAAATATTTTTTTTTGTTTAATAAATATATCAGTGCCAAGCATAATTAATTAATTACTAATATTTTTTATTTTTTTTTATTTTTATTTTCAGGTGAGTTGAAAAAATTACGATTCAAGATAATCGCGGGTAATAAATCATTACGATCTGTCAATATAATTGATTGGTAAGCGCGCAAACATATAATGAGGTATTAATATATCGCATTTTGATTTTCTCTACGTCATGTTACTGTCATGATATACCGCGTATGCTGTATAAAATAATTAAAATAAATAAATTAAACATTTTATTATTATTAATATTTAAGAGAAGAAAAAAAAAATTATTTTTATAACAGATAAATTTAGCAAAAGAAAAAATTTTTTTTTTTAAAAATAATAAAAATGTTTAAAACGACCAGACAAATCTAAAAATACTGCGGGCACCAACTAACATTTTTTTTTTAATGCTTTTTAATATCACATATGTTGCGGACTATAAAAATGTTTTTTTTTTCTTATGGTGTACACAGACCAATTTTCCTATTTAAATTTTCAAAGAAAGAATTATAATTTGTATTTCAATGTCATGAAAAATATTTTCATGGTTATGGTGCTCCTCGCTCCCGGCGGCGAGCACCGAAACGAAATTAATACATACTATGCGGTGTGTGACCCAGAAATGTCGTTACGGTTTATTATAATTGATTGCGTCGGAAAATCGTTATGTTAATAACTTAATATAAAAACAAGTATTTGTTTTGTTTATTTAGGAAAGTATTTCCACTCAAGAATTTTTATGTGGTGGAAAAAAAGAGAAAACATTTAACGTTTGTTGTAAAATATTTGAAGAATTTTTTTGTAAATCGCATGCGTGCTTTGGTGTCAACTAAATATTTAATTTACTTTAATTTTGAAATCTGCGGTAAGCAACTCGTGGTTTGGGACCATATTACATCGTAAGTGATTAATCGTTTTTTAAATCAAAACTTAGCGATTCGTGGGGGTATACCTAGAGTTCCCAAGTGTAATTTTGTGAGAAGAACCATCACTGTCTCTGGAATTTGTCCTTGCTACTTTCTAAAAGGTAGAATATCCTTTTAGCTGGTCCGTGCATGATTGCATGCATATATTAGAAGGAAATATAAATTTTTCAATACAAAATAAACACTCAAACAACCGGCAATCAGCCTCATTGTTCTCATCTCTTTCTTTTCATCTAATTTTCCATTTAAATAATCCGAACAACTGTTAGAGCAACCTACATTTGTCGCTCGCATTTGCATACATCATTATAAGCAACCTCTTCTATTCTCTGTTTAAATGGAGAAAAAGTAATTTGAGTTGTGCATGCAGGTTGAGATATTATATGTGAGGAGATTGTTTTAGCAATATTTATAGAGTACTAGAGAAGCTCTCGTTTAAATTATTGTTCCAACAACAACTTTACTTTTTTCAATCTAGTTGATACTTGATAAATAAATCAAAATTTTACATTATCGGAGCATAAAAGTGGTTGTGAAATGTATTTTTCAAGAGGAACTGAAAAAATGTTGAATATGCCTTTCAAGTTGTATTGAGCATGCAATATACTCATACAGTGTAGTATCCGAAGTGCACTTTAGAATAGGGAATAACTTCAAGTGCATTAATTTAGTTTAATTTAAAAGCCATAAAATTTCGAATTTCATCCAGCGGCGGCTCGATAATATTTCTACAAGCTGGACGCAAGTTTTAAAACGGCGCATAGTGCGGCGGATTCCAAAAAAGTTGGCCAAAAGTGAAAAACTCAAGTCAAGTATGGGTCGCTGATTACGAATCTGAAGTCAGAGTTTGCAAAATTTAACTCCCTTCATCCCCTATTGGCAACTCCTATTCATGAAACAGCCTGAATGTCATACTATAATCAAGCTTGTTTGGGTCGTTGATTACGAATCTGAAGTCAGAGTTCCAAAATGTAGCCCCATTAATCCCTTATTAACAACCCCTATTCGTGAAACAGTTTGTATATCTTGTCACAATTAAGTTGCATATCATTTTCATGCTTGTTTGGGTCGTTGATTACGAATCTGAAGTCAGAATTGCAAAATTAAATTATAAAAACTTACTACAACAATTGCACAAAAAATGTCTTTATTATCTTTATTATTTATATAAAGTATAATTTGGTTGACCAAATTTCCATCAGTGAGTTGCTACTGAAACGCAACGAAATCAATCAATTTTTGAAGCAAATCATTACTGGCGATGAAAAATGGGTACAATACGAGAACTTCGTTTGAAAAAGATCATGTTCAAAGAAAGGTGAACCACCGCAAACGACTTCAAAGCCAGGATTAACGCCCCATAAAGTTATGCTGTGTGTATGGTGACAAGAGATAAAAATCGACTACAATTACTACTTTTATGATATTTGATACTTTTAAAATTAGTATATTACAATTTATTTTCGTGTTTTACTTACTTTCAGAAGTTGATTCCATTTTGTCCGATAAGAATTGGTTGTGCTTTCGATTTTCTGTATTACTTTTAACAAGCGGGTTGTTTACCATTTCCGTAACAATGTTGATATTACTCGAATACAGGTAGCATTGTGACTATTCCAGAGCAGGTAGAAGGATTTGGACTTTTGGCCAGCTTTTTTCGATTTCGCCGCACTGTGCGGCGCTTTATTTTTTTTTTGAAAAATAAGCCGACTGAACTAAAAAGTAAGAAACCGACGTAAAAATCCTCGGGTTTCAAACCGAACCCGGAATGAGGGACTTTCTCAATATCGATTTTAGTTCATTTGTCCCCACGCTTGGGCAGCGCTGACTACTTTTTTTTTTATTTTACATGCAAAAACACGTAAAATCATGTTTACAAATACAAGTTTCTTGTCTAAATTAGTGGATGTCCCCCTACTTTTTTTTTATGATTAATAAAGATGAGTATGTTGCGATTAATAATAAATATCAAATTTTAAAATTAATTTAGTCGAAATTAATAATTTAATGAAAAATTCAAACACATGTTTGACCATGTAAAACTCCATACGAAATATTTTAGCCGCCAGTCAGCAAGCGTTGCAATTATATTTGGGAAAATCACTAATTGCCAGAAAATTGTTTTATTTAATTCAAGATTAACATAATAATCTCGCTTTATCTCTACCTTCTAATTTCGCGAAATCTTTTATTTAATATATCAAGGCATGTCAAAGTTGGCAATCCTGTGAGTCAGTCGCAAAATTATGAAAATTTTCGGAAAGCCTGAGGTAGTGCGTATTTGCAGATACATTTTACATTCCCCTCTGGTGTTTCTTCCATTATTTTAGAAATGTCTTCAAAAAGACTCAACATTCAAGTCCTTTTTTTTCTTGTTTATTGCAAATTATTTTATTAGAAAATCATAGTTATAGCCATACTCAATTGTGGCTTAGGCAACTGCTTATTTCGCCTTTTTGATGGAGCTGCCGTACAGTGTGCAAAAAATTACTTTTTGTGGACAAAAATCTTCCTACCCTTCAATTTTTACGCGATCTGAATATTTTCTTTTTGCAATCACTCTTAAAAGGGTAGGCTACAACACGTCACTACGAATCATAGAAATGTAAATAAAAACATAGACTTTTGTTCTTTATTTCAAAGATTTGTACGCCGTTTTCGCACCAATGTAAGATTCAGTAACTCAATGATACATGCTTAATTCAACAGCTGATATTAAGTAATATCGATAATATTGAACAATCTCGAAAAATAATAAAATCTCGCACAATTTTTATTTATAAGCTTAAAACAGCGAAAATCTCATAAAACATCGGAAATCTCGATGTATCACTAATTCTAAAAACTCGGTTTACTAACTATGCTTAATTCAATCCAAACAAAACTCGAAAAGTATCGTTACTTTTATTATGGTTCTTGCATAAATTAAAGTAGTAATTCGGTTTCATATGACCCAAGGGGTTAGCCCTTTTCTAAGATATTTCCAATGTATAAATTTAAAGTTACCAAACCCGAAAATCGGGACACGGTTGATTTTGTGAGTAATTTTCGAGTTTCGAGATTTTTTTTTGGAAATTTGATGAAACCCTTTATGTAACACATAATTTTACAAAATCACGATTTCACGCAATTGCGCCTTTATGAAATGCGAATTTTCGAAACTTTGTTTCCAAAACCAACTGCTTTCAAAATTTAACATAGTCCTTTCACGGAAACGTCTTAGAATCCTCTTGGGAATCATGTTTGTCCAGGTTCATTAAAACCTGTTAGAATTTCAAAGTACATTCTTAATGTTGATAATCCAGTAATTATTTTGTAGATAAGCCAACATTAAATCCGGACCACCACGAAGTGTGGTGCGGTGTGTGTAAACGAATCCTTTTTCGGGAGAATTAATGGGTGCTTTCTGCTATATAACAAATTGGAGTTCCCTGGCCACCCTTCAATACATAGAATTCAAGGTGTATGTGTTGGGTTGAATTTTGAAATCATTTCCAATTATTGCCAGCGAGCGACCATAAGTATTCGATAAGCTCTCGATATATTGGATATTGAGTTCGATTTAGAGATAACTCCCACCGAGGATGTGTTTTGGGATCCAGTTTATCAGCGATGATGTTTACGAGAATGATTTTCCGAGTGGTTACCAGGAACTGCTAACACCTTGAGGCAGCGGACGGTGTCGTTGGTAATGTCAGGGATTTGATGATCCGATATGCCTTATCGTCCCTGAAGTGAACTGGTTTGAGTAAGATGGCAACCTCTTTGGTCAAGTCAGCCATCAAATAATGCGGTTTTTGTGAGTTGAATAATTTTCGACTTTTATGAATCAAGTTGATGAACAAATTTTCAAACTTGACAAGTCCCCGTAGTCGTTGTAGAATGTACGGATTTTTATTCTGAGTAATTGGATATCTGCCGTTTGCTGACGGATATTTTCAGCTTCCTGGTATCAATGCTGCTAAGGGCGATGGGTTTATGTAGTGATTTACCCCATCGAGGTCCTTAGGTTGATCAACGGTAGAATAATAGTCTTCGTCAGCACCGCAGACAGCCTCAACTTTGTCTTGGACCTCGCAATATTCCTGATAATGTGATTCAACATGAGAAATTGGCGTTGAAAAGCCGTAAAGCCGAAATCAGTTTTATCGAAACTAATTAAGAGAACTGTCCTTTCCGGTCTTGTTATGTTCGACTAACTTTCAACATTAGGCTCTGGACTTATCTAGGTGAAGGAAGGATATTTCTCAGCATTTTTGCTACCCGGTGTTATCTGTTCTCCCTAATTTGAGCAACGCTCAAAACGCTCTTCTAACAAATATGCAACCTATCGATTGAGATATTAACCTCTCTGTTTTTTTTTTCGCTAACTTTAAAAATTTGTTTGCTTCAACACCAAATACGATCCTTTATACGGAGTCAGGAGTGGAGCCCGAACAGCATCAGTCCTAACAAAAACATGTGTACATATATTAAGACTTGTGCTCGAAAATGGCAGGTGTTCTATAGTGAGAGGTTTGTTTTGGTTGCAACATATTCATGAAGTCTTTAAACTGCGCCACGAAATCAGTTTTGCTCATAATCTGATCGTAGTGCCGTACACTAATTCAAAGGTGGTCGCACCCAAACCGGACTTTAAAGCTGTTCGCACTCCCAATAGGACTTGAGTGCCGTTTTAACCTCACCGTTCTCAACTTATATCGGCTACTGGAAAATTTTGAAAAATTACTGATCCGTTTAAAATTGTTGTTGCACCTCTTTGCAGGAAGGCCTCAAAATATTTTATTTTAAAAATCCTCTAAAAATTGTATTTAAAGCACAATAAAATGAAATAGAAACGTTCTGAATTTACTGAAAAAAGCTCAATTTTAAAACAGAAATGTTTGATTATTCGATCGTTGCAATGAAACCAAAAACATTCAAAAACGTTTAAAGATAACCATGTGGTTTTTTCGAAACCTCGGTTTACCAGATCCAGCATTGCGGAGCCTAAGATAAACCGTTTAAAACCTCGCTGAATATACGATCTTATTGTGATGAAGTTCCATCTCCTCCAGATCATGTGTTGCTTCAGGCCTTTTTGGACTCCGAGACTGAGTTTTTATTAGGTTCTATGTGAATAAGTAGATTACATTGTTTTCACATAAATTATTTCTGTATTTTGTGTTAGAGCCATTATTTGCCAAAAACTCTATACAAAAGTTATAAGAGACAATTTTGGTTTTCTCAGTTTCAGTCCAAATTAATCTGGTTTGACCGATAAATCATCGAAAATTCTTGAAAGTTTCCTTAATTGATTTTCCGAATGAAATCGTCCTTCTAGTAATGAAACAGCATATAAGAAAAATAGCAGTTTTAAAATAATTCGCATTTAAATGTTTTTTGAGAAAACTTTTTAAAATAAAATCGTTTGTCCACGACTAACGTATAATATGTTCATTATACGTTTGTTTCATCACTTATAATGATATCCATTATTCACTGCTAGTTTACCTAGTAGTCTCTTCTTTCATTATTCAATAATTCCAAGTAAATTATTTGATTTTTGAAATTTTATCTAGTAGTCTTTTGCCATTTTCATTATTATTAAACTGTGACGTCAAAATGTCGACGAAAATTATTTGAACAGTATTTAAAGGATTTGATTATAAAACATAATGATATTTGTCGATCGTGGACAAAGTATCGTATTCTACTCGCATATAATGGCTGTTATTCACTCAGATGATTTACGACACTCGCCTATCGGCTCGTGTCGGCCAACTTCATCTTCGTGAATAACAGCTATCATTATATGCTCATTGAATAATATACTATTATTTCATAGAAAATTAAATTTTCTATAAAATAAAAGATTTTATTTCAAAACATTTTTTCAATAAACATTTAAATGCGAATTATTTTAAAACTGCTATTTTTCTTATACGCTGTTTCATTACTAGAGGGACGAAATGGTTTCGTTTAAGTTTACCAGCTCAGTCGCTGAGACAAACATGATGTATTTGGTGTTTCAGGAAGCATTTATCTACAAATTCGATCAGCTTAAGGTCATTTTTGAAAATTGTATATATACGTAGTTTGCACTTTGGATATCATTTTTAGATAAATTGATGACAAGCGCAAGTTTAAATAGCAATCGTTTAATAACGATAGCTCGCAGGCTTACACAAACAAACCATATATCAAAAGGTTAAATCTTCTCCAAACAAACAAAAAAAAAAAAAATTCGGATTCACACTAAATCATTATTCGTAGAAAAATTATTGAAAATTGGGCATTTACGCTTAGTATGCACGC
Source organism: Tipula helvola (assembly GCA_963556165.1). NCBI lineage: Eukaryota > Metazoa > Arthropoda > Insecta > Diptera > Tipulidae > Tipula > Tipula helvola. The sequence continues at coordinate 379,866,458 of OY744481.1, read as the reverse complement.
GATAATCAATTTCAATACGTGATAAACGATCAGTCAAAAATATTTTATTGATGCGGCGATCGGTCGGTATATTAAATAGGCACGTCAAATTTGATGAAGTTGATGAAGTCTTCAAATTTTTTTTTTGTTTTTTTAATATTATTGTTTATCATTATTTTGGTTGATGAAAATTAATTACTAAATATTTATTTAAAAAAAAAAAAAAAAATTAAAAATTTAAATTCATCATCAATCAATAATACTTTTGACATTTGACCTATTGCCATCAACGTCGAAAAGGATCAATAAACTATATTTGTTTATTTTTTATTTCAATTTGTTAAATTATTATAACAAATATTAGTTTTTTGCGTTTAAAAAAAAATTGTGGCTATTAATTATACAAATTTGTTGTTTTTGTATTTTATTTTATTTTAAGACTGCCAAAATAAATTACAAATCAATAAATAATTTATTTGTTTTGTTAGTTTTTGGTTGGCTATTTAACATCGGGTTAGTAGAGATTTGTAGTCGCGATATAATATGATATCGTTGGTTTCGATGTTTTTGTGCAACCCAATTTAATTTTTTTTTATAAATTAATAATTTATTAATTTGTACACATTAATAAATAATTTCATGCAAATTGTTTTTGTTTGTTATTTATCGAGTTTGAATAGTCTATGTACATAAAATCACATGTTTGAACAGCAGGATATGTCTATAATATGCTTATATGAACATATATGGATTTGAACATTGGGAGGTACAAAATAATTTAGACAAAACAACAAATTTATAGTTTCAAATATTATTTATAGGTGCGGGTATTAATGAGGAATTTCCATATTAAGGGTAATTGGTAACACTAAATTTTATAGCTTCCGTTAGATACTATACATGTATTACTCTAAATTTACCACTCTATTCATTATAGATGAAATTAAATGGATCCAATGCGAAATCCAAGATCAAAATCAACCATGAATACGATACCAATCATTAAAGGCGTTTATTATGAATGTATGCGGATATTATATTCTATAATATAACAGGCGACTGGCTGCGAATTCAAATCATAAAATTTTTTCCAAAAAACATTTCGATATCTTCAAATGCTAATTTACTAAAACATTTCTTTACGATTTAGCGAAATTTAATTACCCAAACACGTTTTTATCTTAAAACGAGAATTTCATTTTTGATTGCTACTGTCAGATTTTTTTCTTTATAATTTACAAACTATAATTACTAAAAACTATAAACTGACTTAAATAAAAACTGCACATATGAAGATGACTAAGTATGCATATATAGTATACGGTGTCATTCAACTTTTGATTACCAAAAAAAAATAAAAATATTTTTGCATTTCATTGCAATTATACTGAACAGCAGCATACCAGCTTATTGGATTAACTATACGTAATATGATGAATGAAATGATTCATTTCTTGCATTTTAATTTAATTGAATAAAATTACAGCCAATATTGAATTGTGCTGAAAATAAGGAAAATTATTTTGAATTAAACTTAATTGAATGCGCCGCGCTAGTTTTAAGTTTGTTGACTTTAATAATTGTACGATGGAATTTTATGTAAATAAAATCGATTTATTGTGTCAAATTTCTATTGATCTTAGGGGTCTTTCTGGGACTTCCTCGTTCGAGCACCGAAATGTATCAATTTCAATTGAGGTAGCTCAATCTGAAGAATACATCCCAATGATAAAGCTTTGCCAAAAACATAGGAAATAGCGAGTCGTTAGGAGCCGGAACAATTCATACTATTGCAGCTTAAGCCAATGGCACACCAATGGCTACTCTTATCAACGGAAAATCATTCTAAATGCACCGGATAAAAAAAAATTGTTTTAGTTAAAGGTCATTTGCAAGGTCGTTAGAAGGTCAGCGTTTTTTTTAAACAGAAAACTATATTTTTTTAGATATTCTGAATCTGCACAAAAAAGTAAGAAATTTTTCTTTAAAATAGTTATTGACTGAAAGACGTTCAGGGATTCAATAAGCCCCGGTTGGGCACATTTCGTTACGAAATGTGATACTACGGCATATTGGGTACATTTTATTTATTTTATTTTATTTTCTTTTTTTTCTTTTGCTATCCAGAAAAAGTGTAAATGTCGTATAAAATGTAGCACCATCCCAAAAAAAAATTAAATTCAATTAATTTTAAAAATTAAAGCTTATTACTGTCAAGGATTAGTTGAAATCGGTCCGTGAGAACTAGGCGAAAATCGATAATGGGCTGGGAATACTCGTAAGGGTTTGACATTTTATTTCACTCGTTCTAGTGTATTGAATTGACCGAACTAAAAATTTTCAATTCTTGTTAGGAAGCTGTTTTTGCCCATCTCAAAATCAAATAGCCTCAATCCAAGAGACTTTTAGTTCGGTCATTACAGCAAAACATGTGACATAAAATGTTAAAACCTTAGTGTATTACCAGCCCATGATCGATTTTCGATTAGTTGTCACTGAACGATTTCGACTAATTCTTGTCAGGAGTAAGCTGTTAGTGACTCACCGCAAATCCCAGCCCATTTTAGCCTCAATCTTACATACCCTTATCATGGACATATACCCATATCAAAACCCTATAGCCGCAATCCGATAGATTTTTAGTTCGGTCAATACAGCAGAACAAGTGACATAAAATGTTAAAACTTTAGAATAATCCCAACCCGTTATCGATTATCGAAAAGTTGCGACGGAATGATTTCGACTAATTGTTGTCAGGAGTATGCTTTCTAATTATTATGCAAAATTAGTTGATTTACATTTGGATATATCTTGAGTCATTAATAACCTTTTTGGACCAACGTACCTGTGGGCATTCTCCTCTTTTTTTTTTTTGGAAAGGATGAACATTAAAAATCGTTTCTTCCAGATTCATTCAAACAATTTCAGAATACTGAAAATATTTCTAAAATTTACAAAATTTTGAAATATTTGTGCAGGAAAATTTAAAATTACTTGTGCTAAACCGAGCTTGCAAAATTTATTCCAGAATTAAGTTACCCCATTTATACAGTTGATTCAAAATTTGGCCCAGAGATAACTAAATCATTATGATCGTACTTTAGAAAATTGGAAAAATTCTTCTGGCGAAGTTAACGGTCTATTCGTTTTGTCGAAATAGTAATGTGTCCTTTTGGTCTCCTACATACAAAATACGAATCGTCATCCTTATTTAAAAAAAATATTAAATATTTCTGCCAAAGTGACGGCAGCCTGGATATGGCCGTAAATATGTGTTTCATACCATAGCGTTCGCAAAGCATGGAAACGGCGCATAAGTCAAACTGAGGACCATTATCGGTAACCAACACTTCTGGCATACTAAACATCAAAAATATTTGAGTTTTCTCAAATCTAACGACTTTTTACCCGGTTTTGTTATCACAAACTTTGAAAAATTTTCGACTGCAATTGAATGACGAGAGGCTGGATCGGGTTCTTGAGTATAGGGCCCCAAGAAATTCAAAGAAATCCTTTGAAAAAGTCGGAAAGTGGAGGATTGTAAACTGCTTTATTGCATTTACACACGCCGTAGGTTTTAACAAAATTTGTGATATCGTGATTTATCGAAGGCCAGTAAAAATATCGCTGAAGATTTTTTGTGTCTTAGAAATACCTTATGCGGCTCTCGTAGGCGAACAATGTGCAGACTACATAAGTGAATTGGTTACATCTTTTGGAATTAACAGTTTCCAGTAAGAGAGGTCTGAAAAACTAGAAGTGGTATGAAACTAGAAATGAAGATTGATGTAAGCTAAACTACTATCTTCCTTCAAATTTACTCTTGTGAAACACTTCTTTAATTGCTTAATAAGGTTTTGGTAATCACAGGATTTAACGCCGGAGATTTTAAATCAATGTTAAGCGGTAAAAGAGAAAGACAAAGAGGTCGTACGTATTCTATGTTGAAGTCATACACCATTAGTTTTAAGCTCTTCCTGGCTAACTTGCCGTAGAGATCTTTTAAAGATATTAACCGGGTCAGGCTCATATGGTCGTTGATCACGGTAACGAGTAAGCCTTCAACATAGAAGCGGAAACTTTTATTAACCAAAAGGGTGGTAAAGCGGGCTGGACGGCATGGTAAAGGCCGTTTTTTCTGTCGAGCTTGGATCCAAGGGTATTTGCCAGAAGGCATCCTTCAGATATATCGGGTTTTGTCTGACCGACTCAGAAATCCCTCAAATAGAGGTAAAGGATATGCGTCCTTTTTAGTGAAGCTATTTAATTTCCTTGCGCCAAGACGTTTCTTGACCAAGTTTCTTGACAAGACAAGCATGCTGTCGATCTCACCATACATTTTTAGTTCTTTGGCAATAGAGACTGCGTAATGGTATTACCAGTGTCTATGGTGTGAGCTAAAATGTGGGTACGGCCGATACCTAATTTCTCGTAGCTGGGGAACTATCAATTATTGCCTGAAGCTAGTTCTGTTGTTCTTCAGACAAAATGTGATGTTCGGAGAGATTTTTGTAGCTCGAGAAATTAAAGTAGACGATTCGGGTGAAGAATGAATTTCAGAGAGAAAAGAAAATTGAGCCTTGAAAAGATGCACGAAATCGCCTTCTAAATATAAATTTTGCTGCAAGGCTGGAACGATAAGGAGTTTCATTAATTTTGTATCATTGTCGTACCAAACATTTAGATTTATATAATCTAATACTGATTGATATGATACATTAGTCACTTGAATGGAAGCCGTAATGGCATGCAACTGCAGATTTTGAGACCGAATAAAATCGGTGTAGTTCTTTCCAAGTGCTCTGACGCTTGCACCGCTATCGAGTAATCCATGCATTGCTACTTTATGCAATGAAATTTTGATATATGGTCGTTCATCTTGGTCAATATCAATGGTTGATTCAAATCATGTGAAGTAACGCTTTCTCTTTTGGAAATATTGTCTAATGCGTTTTTCGTGCGACATAGTTAGATGGAGATTTAGGCGATGATGAAATAGCGTAAAATCAAATATTGGGTGTGCCAACTACTGTTCTGTTGGCTCTGAGCAAATCACAGGTTGAAAATTTTGACCGACATTGGGTGTTGATATTTGATGGTCTAGGTTGAATAAAGCGTGCAGGACGGAAATGTACCGTCTCAGGAATCCTTATTTCCGTATTTAGTTTTCCCAGCAGAATTCGATTGCAGGTCATAGTTTTCAGTACTCCAGATGTAGCACTCCCTAAATAAAATATTTCGACAGGGATATCACAGTAATAGTACTGGTGGCCTTCGCGCTTGCAATTCTAACATTGAATTATATGAGGATTTGATGTAAGGTTCATGTATGGTCGCTTTGTGACCTAACGATGTACAGTATCGCTTAAAAGCCACCTTAAGATTGGTTTTTGTGTTATAACTTTTTTGAATCATAACCTTTTTTGACAGATTTTTTAGATATTTCACATAATTTTTTTTGTTCACTGGTCGACGAACATACTGAATTCCAGCAGAAGAGATCATATTCAATTTATTCTCGTCGCTCTAATTGATTTTCCGCCACTGTTTGGATCTTCAATTTAAACGCTCTTTCACAAACTTCAAACGGGCTGCGCGATTATTTTTGGAGTTCAATATTGAGGTGCATTTTTAATTGGGAAATCCAGTGAAGGGCATATTCGGAAGTGGTATCATTCTGTGTAGGCCTAATTTGAAATATTATGACGGTTCTTCATTTTTCATAAAAAATTACAATTTAAATTTGTATATTGCTACCACGACATATTTTAAAACCGCCTTTATTTACATAGCAAACATCCATAAATATTGTGTTAGCTACTATTTTCCAATTTGTTTACAATTAAATAACCGCCTCTATTTTTATCATTACAAGAATTTAGCGGCGCGCGTACCACGTAAAATTATCAACCTGTTGGCGTATAAACATATAAAATGAATTATTGTGTGAATTGTACACAAAAATTAAATTCTTGTGTAATATAAAACATATAAATTTGTCACCATTTGTCTCTTGCGCATATAATGTAACGTACATATGTATGTATAAATTACCTTGTAACCGATAATTTTTTTCTTTTTTTTACCAACTATATATCACATAAAAATCAGTAAAAATTAAAAACATTTACAAATATGTACAAAAAATAAAATTGGAATATTTAATTTGTTATTTTCATGCAATTTTCTTTACGGCAATTTTTTATTTTATATATTTCCAATTGTATAAAAAAATAAAAAAAAAACAAGATCAAAAGATCAATGATGAATGAGGTGAATTAACGATTCTTATTCTTATTTAACAATAATAAAACAAATTATAACGATTAATTTATTTTTTTAATTATAATTGTAAATTTATTTATCGATAATAAATATTCACGAATATTTTTTTTATTTAAATTATACGCTGTCAGTGTTATGTGATTGTGTATACGTGATAAGTGTTGCCCGATTCGTGCATCCATTTCGCCTTATGATCCATGTAGGTACTATATACATACCATAATATTTTGACACCACATCCAATTTAATATACAAAAAGTTTGTTTACTATACAAACCGTATGAATGAACCGCATTAAATTAAAAAGGATTAGAATTTTGTAATTTATTCCGCAAATTACTGTACACTCTCATAACTCTTTGAAATAATAATAACACGTTAGAGGCGTGTGTGTGTGTGTGTGTGGTACATTGAACTTGAGTATACGAGTAAACGTGTAATCAAAAGAAATTCTTAACTTCAAACGAATCATTTGTTCGTGATGTTGAATAAATGTATAAGAAAGCCTACGCAAATTTTGAAAATCATACACACATTTATTATTGCTCTAATAATAATTTTTTTTTGTTTTTATTTATTTATAAGAAACAACTCAACCTTCCCTATGTACAGATAAATTGTTGTTGTTACAAATGTTAAGTTGAATGACTAGTTTATGTTTTATTCATTTCGTTAAAATTACATAAAATCCCAATCATCTTTAGCTATAATAGTTGTTTCAGCAATTTCAGCTTTACTTATAATTTGTAGTTTGCTGACAGTTTCTATAGAGAGCATTCAATTTTAATTAGTTTGCTTATTAATCAAACATTTTATTAGGTATATAAGAGTTAAATGTTAAATTTTATCTGAAGAAATTAATTTAACGAAACTCTTTCAAATGAGTGAAAAAATGTAGCTTATGTTTTAATAAATCTGTGGTATTAAACAAAAACAGGATATCTGCAAATATCAAAGTTTTGAGAAAACGCATTTAAAGTTTGAGTTGAGTTTTTTTTTAATATTTTTAATTATTTTACATGTTGCATAATGTTAAACTTTTTAATTACATTGAATTCAATTAATATCAATTATGCATAAAATGTATTAATTAAAACAGTAAAATAATCCAAAATATAGCTTTATTCCAATAATTACTAAGATATCTAATTTTGCCTTTCCACATATTGTTTCGAAAATAATGAAGCTTTTGGAAAATTATTTAGATTATAAGGTGACGCTTCAGATGCTGGAACGAACAGCAGCAAAATCTGAAAAAGTGAATTTTTGCAGATATCCAGTTTTGTTTAATACCACAGAAATATAAGTTTTTAAAATTTTTTAAATTAAAGCATAAAACTTTTTTTAATTTAAAATATATAATTTTTCAAAATTTGTTCAGCTTTCACCATAATTTTAAAAATTTGTCTTTATTTAAACTTTATAAAAATTTTAACTCAAAATATCAATGAAATTGATATTAAATTCGCCTCTAAAAAGCATATGCCAAATAAGCTAGTACTGGTTGATCCCAGTGATCTATTTGGAGCATATATATTTAGTTTCACGATAGAATCCTTCCAGTGGCGTTACCACAAATTTCGGTCTTCCCACCCCGCAACATTTTTTTGGGCCACTAAAATGCCTATTGTACCTAAGAACGAGTAAAGCTTTATGTGAAACACTTATTTTTTCATATTGTCTAGTCTCGCATTAATTAAAACTATCTAATTTCGAGAGTAGATAACACGAAACATCTTTCAACTCAATGCACTGACGATTTCGATTTCTAAATATGTATATCGATAAAGCATCACAAATTTCGAATATAATTTGAAAAATATCAAGAATTTCGAAATAATCTCAAAATTGTCGAATTTTCGAAGTATCTTGAAAATTCTTGAAAGATCTCAAATATCGAATTATCCACAAATTTTGTTAAAAAATGGTATAAGCATAAAAGCTGTCAATTAGTTTTAAGTTTGATAATTAATTTAAATAAGTTTGGATTTTAACTTAAGTTTTAATGTTGAGCCTTTTTCATACTTTTAGGTTTTTGCTAAAATGTTTTATGTAAACACATACTTGTTCGGACACTAAATAATTTTCATATATTTCTCAAATATTAATAAAACAAATGCTTTTGTGCTTTAACATCAAAAGCTTTTACTTTTAAAAGATTTTCAAACCAAACAATTTTACTATGTAACTCGATATTATAAAGGAAAGTGGTATTTTCAGATAAATTTAGAATATTTGTTTTCAATGTAAATTTTCAAGAGCTTTTAATCAAACCAAACCATTTCACTAGGAAACTTGGCATTATTATAATCTTTCGAAGCTTTTTGAATCAAATCATTTTACTCCGAAATTTGGCATTAAAAAGAAGTACGGAATTTTGGGATAAATTTTGAATATTACATGTTACAATGAGCTTTGGGCTTGAAAGGTATAAATTAATCTATGTATTTGGGTTTAAACTTAACATTTCTCAGACTTTTAATAATTTCAGGTTTTTGTTACACTGTTTTATGTTTTAGCTTTCAGTTTTAAGGGCTCTCACTGATCGAAACTTTTTAATCAATTTATCTCAAAATTACCCTTTGTATCGGAATTTTGAACGGAATTTACATATTTAGAATGTTTGTTTCCAATGAGCTTTAAGATTGATAATTTTGAATTTGAACTTAATATTTTTGAGCCTTTTCATACTATGAGGATTTTGTTAAAATGTTTTGTGTTGTATTTACAAAAAATGCCGAACTTTTAGTTCTAGGAGTTTTCACGTATCAAAGCTTTTTAACCCAAATCATTCACTATTTATTCTAAAATTTAATAGTTTAAAAGAAGGTGTGATTTTGGAATACATTTAGAATATTTGTTTTCAATAAGCTTTAAGCTTGACAATTAATTCATACTTTTTGGGAATGAACTTAACATTTTCGAGCTTTTTAATAATTTTTGGTTTTTAATAAAATGTTTTATGAGCATAAATTATGTAAATATTTGAAAAAATTGTCAAGAGCTTTAGTTTTAAGAGCTTTGACTTATTGAATCTGTTTAAACAAACCATTTTACTTTGAAATTTCATAAAACGAGGGATGACGGAATTTTGGGTAGGATTTAGTATATTTGTGCTCAATGCAAATTATTAAGAGCTTTTAGTTTTTAGAGCTTTTTAAACCAAACCATTTGACTTTTAAATTTGTTACTATAACGAAAGGTTGTATTTTGGGATTAATTTAGAGTTTTTTTTCAATGAGCTTAAATCTAGAATAAACCGTGGAACAATTTCGATTACCCAAGAAAAATAAGATAAATCTCTTTATTATTTGAATGTTGAATGATTTCGAACAATTTAAATAATACAGAAAAATGTAAATATAATTTTTATTTACTGTTTACTGGTAATCTTAGTGGATCTCTAAATAAGAAACTATGTCGAACGAACGCTAATTGATTATAGAGACTGACTGGTTTGGCTCAAGTGAGGGAAACAAAATTGTATATTCAGTTGCGGTTATGTGTTTTTCTAGTTTCTTCTTGAATTTTATCAACATCATAACGATACATTGCAAGCTGCTAACACCAGCAGATTACTATATGTATAATAGGGTGGATCGCTGTTGTAAGGGATTTTTTTTTTTCTGATACAGTTTTCGCGGGCTATGGAGTAAATGCTCTAGCACCCACTGAAAGCCGAGTAAAAATATTCCGGAAAAATATAACGGTTTAGTACTGCCCCAGGGCCACTCAAAATTCCTAAAAATTAAAATTTTTTATGGCTTCCTTTTATAATTACAATTCATATTTTATAATTAATTTCTATGATATTATAAAAAAGGCACTAAAATAAAAATAAAATATAGATGTTAATTACTGTTGGTTTGCATTTATTTGAAATTTTATCGCAGTAATACAGCATTTTCTAGTTGCTTGTTAGTGAAGTTTTGTTTTCTCATATTAGTCGTATTCGTTATTAGTGAAAAAATAATGTCTTTGGGACTGCGTAGTAATGCTACTAAATGCCCTATATTTGGGTCGGGGGCTGAGTTATTAAACAACGTATTACCTACTTACGAGGACGTGATGAAATTATTTATATTAGCTTCACATAACGCAGAGAAAAAGCAATATAAAGATGTAGTGCATAATACTAGTGAAATAGTTACAATAAAAGTGGAAGAGAAGTGGCAAAATACTTCAATACCTATTGTAGAACACCGCACAATTTTGGCGCGGATTAAAGCTTATCACAAAAAGTATAGAAGTCTACTTAAACCGTTTAAAGGTAGAAAGAACATGGAGCAATACAAAGATAAATTACTAAAATTCAAAGCCGATAGCAAAATTCTATTTGATATTGCAACATGCAAATGTAAAACGTTTGTCAAATGTTCCTGTCATAAAAGCCGAAAAGTTCCTTCAAAAGAAAGAGAATTTTTAAGCGACCAGCGAAGTGTCAGAAAACTGAGGAAGATTGATTCTTTAGATGTAAAATTTACAAACAAAAATGAAAACAAATTTTCAAGAGGGCTTAAGCGGAATCCTAAAGTAACTCTAAATTCAACAAGAACAAGAGCGACACGTAGAGAAAATCAAATTCTCGAACATAATTTAACTCGAGTATCTCCTACCATCACCACAACCACCAACTCGTTACCCGTTGTAGCCAGGACTTTGGATCGATACCGCATTTCCGATCGAGCCGGAGCTGCTATCGTCTCAGCCACCTTGCAAGACATCGGCTTAATTACGGAGAATGACACCTCAAATGTGGTAGATCGTAATAAAATCCGTCGAGCTCGTACAAAAGCCAGAAGCACGCCAACTACTACCAATCCATTTTATGTTGAACAACAACACATTGCGATTTTTTTCGATGGAAGAAAAGATAAAACACTAATTTTCGAGGATAACCGCCGAAGAGTTATTAATGAAGAACACATAAGTGTAGTCAAGGAGCCAGGATCAGAATATCTAGGACATATTTCCATCAATGCTGGTGATGCTCAAACATTAGCCAAAAATATATTTTTATTCTGGTCTTTAAAATCAATAAATTTGAAACACATCATGGCAATTGGTTGTGACGGAACTGTAGTGAACACAGGGAGTAGGGCAGACACTATTCTTCTTCTTGAAGAAAAGTTACAACGGCCACTTCAGTGGCTTATATGTCAATTACATGCAAATGAGCTTACACTCCGACATCTATTTCAATATTTAGACGGAACTACAACAGGACCAAAAAGTTTCATTGGCTCCATTGGGAAATCATTAAATGATTGCGAAAATCTTCCTATTACACATTTTCATGCAATCGAATGTATGTTGCCTGATATTACAAAACCGAGAGGAAATTTAAGTACAGATCAGTTATATTTTTTGGAAATCTGTCAAGCAATTCATTCAGGATCTTGTGACGAGAACTTGGCAAAACGTAATCCAGGTAAAATTTGTCATTCACGATGGCTTACAACCGCCAACAGAATTCTCAGGCTTTATATTTCAAGTAAAACACCAACTAAAAACTTATTAATATTAACGAATTTTATATTAAAAGTATACGCGCCGATGTGGTTCAACATAAAAACACGGCCCCTTTGTATTTATGGTGCAAAACATTTGTATGAAACCATCAAACTATCCCGGTATCTACCTGTGAATTTAAAAAAAATTATTGATCCTGTTATACAGCGGAATGGTTTTTTTGGTCACCCCGAAAATATATTGATAGCCATGTTAGCTGATGAACGGAGTCACATAAGAGAACTAGCACTTCGGAAAATTTTAAGAATTCGGGAAATTCCACCGGGACCTGTTTCGATGCGGGTCTTTAAAGTGCCAACTTTTAATTTCGATGCAGTAGATTACATAGACCTAATTGATTGGAAGGGGATGACTGAACCCCCATTAACTAAAACAATAAGCACCGAAGTAATATCTGGCGCAATAACAGACTTTGCAATAATTGACACGGAAATTTTGGAAAAATTTCGTGAAATTCCATGTCACACTCAGGCGACCGAGAGGTGCGTAAAATTAGTCACCGAAGCGTGTTCTGCTGTATGTGGGCCGGAGAGACGTGAAGGTTTCATAAAAAACAAAATAGAAGCTCACCGCCTAATGCCGGGTTTCAATACCAAGAAGGAGTACAAACCATAGTAAATATAAGAGTTTTATCCACCGTTTATTTTATTTTAATAATAAATTGAGATTTTTCGTTTTTTACTTCGCAATATATAGTTGCAAGAGTATTTTAATAAATAGTTCCTTTTTGATTGGATTTATACAATATCCAATTATTTTTTTAAATCTAACCTTCATTGGGGCAGTACTAAAATACGAAATATCAAAAAGTGTTCATAATGACTTTTAATCTTATCTCTAAAGAGCATCTTTTCCGCACTCCGCTAAAAGGATTAGAAAAACAATGAAAAATCGCTCCACCCTAATGTATAACCTATAATCAAAACTTGTTTGCAAAAGGTTGAATTGGTTTGACTAAAGGCTCAGTTTGATTTGTAAAAGTTTGAATTTTAAATGCAAAAAGGGTAAACTTGGAGTTATGCAAAACGTATAATACAAATAAATCGACGCAGCAAACCCTAAAATTGTTGATGTAATGTGTCCTTATACGATCTTGATTTGTGGTCTCTACCTGTTTATATGTGCTCTCTTCGACCTTTTTTATATTCGCTTTGCTTCAATAGATGTAATTTGATCTTAGGCATGTAATTTAGCAAGTTTGAAAATCTAAATTTTCGTTCTTATACCGTTTCTTATTCCGTTCTTATATTTTTCGTTCCTATTTTCGTTCTTATTCGTGCTTAACTTATCCAGCCACAGAATGTTTAATTCTCAAAACACTCATTAATTCTGTAAAAATGTGCGCTGTGAACGTAGTCCCTTTATCATTTACAATGTGATTTGGAAGCCCAAACTTTGCAAACATACTTCTAATTTAGTAATCGTAAACTCGGCCGTCGAGTTTTCGTTTTGAAAACCCTGTCCATTTAGAAAAAACGTCGGTTATCACACCAAAAAATGAAAGCTATGAAAAGGACCCGCATAATCCAAGGTCTGGTTGGTGTTTCCCATGGAATGCTCTTTTTACTTTCGGAGGGTTTGTAACAACTGACAAGCATGGATCGCAACTTTCAATAAAATTTACAATATCTTCATCTATTCCGGGCCACCGTACATAAGATCTTAAAAGAGATATTGTCTTTGACCATCCCCTTGGTGAATATAGTAAACCTGATTTAAAATTCTTCATCTTTATACTTGAGAAATCACGACTTCATCGCATTAAAATTCGTTCTTCGACTGATATTCGTTCCAGCAGATGTTTTTTATATTTTCCCCCGTCAGCTCTTTGAAATCACCACACCAAAACTGCTTTTATAAGCTTTTGCAGAATTTCGACATTTATCGTTTCTTTTTGCAATATACCAAATCAACTAATATGTTATTGTTCGTCTGTATTAAATAAAGATATTACGTGCCTTCCTTGTCCGTATTCTTGCTACTAACGAATGGAACAGTTGACAAAAGACCGGCGCAATTCTCCTCAGATTTTATGTGTTCAATTTTGTAATTAAATCCCAAGAAATGAAAAGCCCATCTTTGCAGCCTGCTAGCTGACATCTGTGGAATGCCTTTCTTATGTCCAAATATGCGACAAAAAGCTTTTGGTCAGTTTTTAATGTAAATTCTCGTCTAATTAGGTACTGATAGAATTTTTTTATGCCATACTCTATCGCAAGTACTTCCTTTTGAATTACTCCGTAATTTCTCTCTGCATTCGTTAACGTTCGTGATGCAAATTCAATCGAACGTTCGCTACCGTCTGAATATGTGTGCGATATTACCGCTCCGATACCAATATTCGATGCATCGCATGTTAACGGGATAGGAATGTTAGGGCTACAGTGTGTCAAAATAATATCACAGTTCATAGTAATTTATCACGGCACAAAAGGATTTTAATTCGATTATAATCTCAGTTGGGCGTGCCGATGAAATTGCTTCGTTGTAGTTAACCTTTTTCCCCATTCGGAAGAAGCTATGTGTTGTAGAAACACAGCTCAGTTTCTTCAACAGCACTCACTTGGGTTTGGCGTTTTTAATCACATTTAACGATTACAATTGCAAATCATCAATTACAAAAGTAATGCAAGTTCAAGATTGCTACTGGAAACCAAAATAGTCTGATACACTTTATTTACTTGTACATTTATGACGTCTAAAATAAATAAATCTATTATTATTTATGTTATAAAGCATGAATTCATACCATTGATGAAGTGATTTAAAAACAAATATCCACTCACAACCATGCTGCTAATGCTGCTAAAATATTGCAGATGGTACTATCGAAAATATTAAAAAGCTTCCCTTGAAACTACGCAAAGTCCGCATGAACTGGTAACTTCTACTTATAATGAAGCCCATTTGTCAGTGCCAGTAAAACTCCCAAAAAACCGTTCTCTCAAACGAGCAATAAAACAATTTCGGCAAATTGATTCAAACTTTCCTTATGAAACCCCAGATTCCAAATAAAGACGACGAGTTTGACTCAGGAAATATTTCCGATCGAATATTAATTTTTGGTACAAAGCGAAATTTATTACTTCTCTCGCAATATCCAAGGATGGAACTTTCAAGATATGTCCTGGTCCGTTTGGTCAGTTTTACACTATTCATATTATAAAAAGTAACAAAACACATTATACTAATTTGAAACTCCTTGAAAGTATTAAAGAGTTGGAACCTAATTTAAATCCAAAGAGTATACTTATAGACCTAGGGCGTGCTGCAATCAATGCCTACAGTAATATATTTCCATCAATAACAATTAGGCTATGCTACTTCCATTTCAAGCAGTGTCTTTACATAGGCAAATCCAAAATCAGGGCCTAAAAATCATTATAATTAAGATGCCGAGACATAGAAGAAACTTTTATTAAATTAGCATCATAAATGCCAGATATTTGTGAAATTTTCCTAGACACGTTGCGCATAGTACGGCAATTGATCATACCAAAATTATTTTTATTAATTCGGGCCCCGATCTTTTAAAAATTATTTTGATACTGCTTCACGATAAATTGCTTTACGATAAATTGCTTTACAGTAAACTGTTTACGACAAATTGTCCCTAAACCATCCTAATCCATGTTCACTTGCGAATAGACGAATGCTGTGTCATTTGTTTCAATTTTAGAAAAAATAAGATTGTAAATCCTCTGCATCCCGAATATTCGAATTAGTTTTAAAAATTTTAACATCGTTAGCATATATGAGAATTTCAGAATACTTAATACATTCCATCACATCATTAATAAATAAAATGAATAAAAAGGGACCCAAATGGCTTCCCTGGGGAACATGAATCAATCTACAGACATGTAATTCTCAATCTTAACGATTTGAGTTCTACAATCTAAGTAGGACTTAATCCACCTAACAGGTAAACTATTACAATCCAAAGATTTTAATTTATCCAATAGTAGTTTGTGATCAAGTTTGTCAAAGGCATTGCTAAAATCTGAATTTACAACCTCTACATCCTTCCTCAATTCGAAAGCAGTTGAAATAAAATTGGTCAGTAAAAACAAATTTAAAACAGTTGATCTGCTTGAGGAACGAAGCCAACAAGAAACAAATGGTAAATGGTATATGCTGGAATCGTCACACGTATCGACAATAACTTCTCAATCCAACGGTCCAAAACATTCCCGCAATTGTTCTTAAAGTCCACACAATGTTTGAGGCCCATAGAAAGTAATTCGGCGATGAAGTTATCATAATTCCCATTCAAGTTCAACAGAGTTAAAAAATCATCAACTCGAAGCCAATTAGCATTTGGTAAATTGAATTCACGAAATATACATAAACGATCCTCTGGTTGCAAAATGGGTGCTATGCTGGACTTGATAATATCAATGAATCTATCATACACTACAAAGTTAGAATCGCATGAAATATACGTGACACAAACAATTAGTGAAAACGAGTGATAACTGATTCGTACTGCGATTATGTCCAAATCACAATCCGTCAATGAAAAAGGTACCGATGATAATTTATCCGCAACAGCAATTATCCCACCTACACCTTTCTCATATGCGTCTTCCAGAAGACGCCTGTCGGAAAATATTTTTCAGTCTTAAAATTAGATGTCAGCTATGTCTCCGCTATACAGACAACTTCAAATTATACCTCAAGTAAAGATAAATATAGATTCCTTGATTTAGAGCGTGTACTGCTCGCTTTATGATAATAAATATTTAGAGCTGAGCTTCGAGGGGATGTATTAACTGGATGTGATGATGATAAGATAGTAGAATCTAATAGTGGTACAGATCGAACCGGACACCAATCTCGTTTTTTGATTTATAAAAGATCGGATTAGAATACCAGGAGGCTCATATCTGAACTATTTAATTTATTGTAATTTACTGTAACATCTTTCAACCTCCGTACCTCATAGTAATCTTTTTTTTTTTTTGTCTAATCACCCTAATGACTTGTAAAATATCATGATATTATTATAGCGTTGATAACACACTTTTCTGTGATAATTTTCGAGCATCTCCAAATTTACATGGGACCTACTCCATAATTCTCATCAATCCTTCGGCTATCCTAAATATCTGTAGAAAATCTGTAGAAAATCCACGTCTAGTATTTCAACGAGTGGGATCGATGATATTTCGGTTGTTCAACTTGGTTTTCAAAGAAGCCTTCTCGATGGAAAACTTTTGTATTGTAAGTTGTTGTTGTGTGACAAAATGATGTGAATCGCATAAATAAGATACAAAATTTTGCGAGATAATTTAAAATTAACAATGCAACGCCCATACATAAAATTCAAGCAACATCATTACAAATTATGCTTTAAGAAAATTGAAAATGTCTCGCAATTTCTCATCACCAAAAAACTTTCACTTTCAGTTTCGCGCTTATATTGTATATGCACGCATTTTCATAATTTCAACAAGATCAAAATCGATTTATACCTACATAATATTTATCTTAAAAATATTTATAAATAAATTGGATTTTATTAATAAATTATATTAATTACAAAAAAACAAAATTATAAAACCGGGTGATAATCAACAAAATGCAATTTGCAATGTCTTGAACGTTCTTAAACCGTAACACCCGACTTTTTTTAAAATCATATTTTCATATGTCATCATCTTCATCTTCATCGTATCAAGTTTTTTATTCTGCCTGGAGTGAAAATTATTAAATCTTTTCAGATTTAAGCACACACACACACACGACTGAGATTCTGTCAAGATTTAATCAAGTCTGATTAAATTTTCTGATATTTGATTTATTTTCTTGTATAGAGTGTGCATGAGGGATATCCATATCATATATAAATTCTAAACCCTTCAATAACCGTCGACGTTCTTGGAATTAAAAAACTAAAAAAAAATTAAATTCAACTGTTCAACGAAATATCCCCATAAAAATCATAGTTTTGACCTTCACTTTTTATAAATTATACAAAAACTAATTATTTTTAATTGATATATAACAATAAACAATGGTTATTAAAATTAATAATAAGAGCGTTTTTTTATATTTTGTTTTTGATTATAGTTGGGTGTATATAAAATGTAACAAATAGTTTAACGAGTAATTAACTTTGTGTTATTATTTAAATGAAACTAATGTGCACTGTGTCTTTATGTAATGTACGAGTTCGAGTAGACTGGCGTTTGGCATACAAATCGCAATTGAGTAATTAAAATAAGAAGCGAGACTTTGAATCATCATTTTATTAGTAGTTTTTTTTATATTTTATAGTGTAATATGGCGTACGACTTACTACTATTAATTAGGTTACATTTAATTACCCATTTGTGGATTAACCATGTTGGCTGGTAACTACTGTTTGACTCACCTAGAATGAAAAATTTGAAATAAAAATTAATTAATTATATAAATTAGGATAATTCAGGGCGCTAAAATTAGTGATTTCACTAAATTTATTTACTATAAAATGTTAAACTATTTGAGTGATATTTTTATGCAAAAACAATTTTAGACACGATATTTTTCACATAACTATGAATTGGGTAAAAATTATTTGAGTGATATTTTTTTACAAAAACACTAAAAATATTACATTTTAACTCTAATCGGTTATATATATCTAGAAGACATCTCTGAGAAGCTATTACTCGGCTGACATTTTAACATATGTATTTTACTGAAAAAGTTAAAATCACTCAAAATTATTTATTTCTATAGATCAATCAATAATAAATACGTGTAAACTAAGTTCACAAACGAAAAGAAAATCACAAACAAAAACATTTGGTTCTTAGTAAAAGCTAGCACTATTTCTTGGTCAAATCGTTTCATTATCTATCTATCCTCTTTATTAAAAATAAACATCACTCAAATAATTCTGGAGTTCTATTCGAATTCTTTGCTTAAAATTAAATCGAATTTAATGTTGCAGAATAAAATCACTCAACATTTTTATTAATTTTTGGTAATTACGAAAAAAAAAATTTGAGTGAAATTATTCGTGCAAAATTTTTGAGTGAAATTTTGAATTATTAAAATTAAAACCTTGAATAGAAATTTGGTTCCACCTACCCAAATATCACAGTAAATTAAATCTAGACTTTGACTTCGACCGGGCTGAGGACCCAAATTATTGAACTAAAGAGAGTACAATATTCTAAAACTTTCATCAGTTTAAATGGGTATTTCAATTTTTGATAGAGTCCAGTCTTCAAAATTCGGTATTTATGTGATATTTTAGGGAAATTTAATGAATTTTGATAAAAGTTAAGCCAAATATCACTCAAATAATTTTAGTGTTCTATTTGAATTTTTCTTCAAATTTTATTGATTCTAATTATGATACTCGATTTCAATGTTCTTGTGGTGAGTTTTACCTAATTTTTGTAATATGTATTAGTATTTAACAACAAATTTTATTCAATTAATTATAAAACAATTAAATCAGGTTCGTACAAGTTTAGCTCGAATCTTATTCTAACTCTGTTTGCACACAATGGCCTTTCAGTCTGTCCTCAATATTTCTTAAAGCGTTACAGCGGATTGTCGACAGATTTATTAGAGATAAATGTTTATTTATGTAATTCCCTACTCAGTTACATGCAACATTCTTATAGAGTCTTAATGATTATAGACATCATTAGTACCATAAATTGATATGGTTAATGTTGTCTGAATTCAATTTCACTAAATTATATTAGTGACGTGCCCAAGAGAGCAGTGGAGATCACTGGATTTTCTTGAGAATGCATGACGATATTCTTCTTTTCTGATGGCTTTCGCTCCGGTTATAATTCCTATTATGGAATGTAGTGCCCTACGTTTGATCTGAATTCATCTATGTAGATAATGCACAGTTTTTCAAGCGGTTGCAATTTCTCTTACGCTTTCTATAATTGAGGCATTGAATTTCGGTGTTACAAGTAAAAATTTTATTTTCTGTACAGATAGGTTATCTGTGCTGAATTCGTTGGATAATCCTTTGACTGTGTCAAAATTTGCTAAGAACTGTTAATGCTTTATTCATTTTCTCTGTTCATGCAATAGAGTGACAATAATGTGGGCCCCTGCAGATTATGGCATTGAGGGCAATGCTATTGCTGATTCTCTAGCAAAAGCCGAACCAGTTGCTTCCTCACCATTTAACTATGTTAAGAAGGTGATCAATAACTACGCTCTAAGTGAATTAAAACAGCAGTGGCTTGCTACTTATAACTGTCGCATTGTGGAACTTTCTATTAGTAGACCTAACTGTTGGGCCACTTATGTTTGCTTGTAGTTTATTAAGGCTGCAGCACGCGTTCGCGATTTAGAATATAATCACTGGTTTGTACCATGGCTTTTTCTAGCATTGAGTTGCAATTTTCATAAATTAGAGAAATTTCGTAATTTCAAATTTTGATAAAAGTTATGCCAAATGTCACTCAAATAATTTTGATATTCTATTTGAATCCTTCTTCAAATTTGATTGATTCTAGTGTGGTGGGTTTTGCCTAATTTTTGTAATATATGTATATAATTAATGAAGGGACATTTTTTATTTAACAATACATTTGATTCAAATAATTATAAGTCTATAGCCGTACGTCCTCGAGTTGGCTGGCAACGGCGTAAGGTAGGACGTTAAAAGAGAACTGCGAAAGAGTTGGGAGTGCCTTGAGACCCAGAAAAAGATTGCAGAGATAGAAACAAACAAAAAAAAAAAAAAAAGATTTTATGAAGTTTTCGTTAAAACTATTTGAGTGATATTTATGACGCAAACTTATTTTGAGTGTTTTTTTTTTTTTTTTAGAAAAGGTGGAAACAAATTAGTATATTCATTTCACAAACTGTCGTACGAAATTAGACCTCTCATTTAAATTTTATTTATTTTATTCTAGCCTCTTAGAGTACCAATGAGCAATGTGATTCCGGCTAAACTTACTGAGCTATATTTTGCACAAGACATAGAAAAGTGACACAACGCAAAAAATTGAGTTTTTGAGATAATTCGTCAATGATCGATTTCATAACCTGACATAGTGGTGTTCTTATATTTATTTTACAAAGCGAGAGATGGCTTAATTTTCAGATCGTCCTTTTTTTGACGCTATAGAGAATAACTAGTGTAGTAAAATCGAAATTAGCATTTTTTCTTTTGCTCTTCTGAAAAAGTTGAAATTATTAGTAGTTTCAGTATTCTTTATCACTTGCGATTTTTCTATGTGTACCTTCTAAAATATTTTTGAGTGAAACTTTTTAGAATTTGAAATTATTAAAATTGGAATTTTGAAGAGAAACTTGGTTACACTTAACACGTGAGTTTAAACAAATGTCGCTAAAAAATTTATTTAAGCAAAAATCACTCAAATAATTCTGATTTGTGACCTTGATCTTTTTTAGTTAGTCTATCTTTTCTAGATTAGTTAGTAGTCGACTGCCTCTACCAGTACCCTAAGATGGTTTGTATTTTCATTTTTTAATATCAGATAAATGTAATTTCCATAGCGCTAGCTAATTTGAAAAAAAAAACAAACTTGCCAGAAGATTTAGGCGAATCACAGATATATCTTTGCTATTCAACTCTAGTTTGACCCGTGATTTGGCGTAGCCAAGTTTAGAGAGTATTTCCTTAAGTTTTCACATATTTCTTCAGAGCATCAAACCGTAGTATCTGACTAATGTTTGTAAATTTGGGTTATTGCTTTTTTTAAAAATTTTACCCAGATCATCGGACAAGTTGAACACTATCTCTTATCGACTCAAATTTTCCTTTGAAATACTGATTTTTGAATGATTTGATACTTGTATTTACATCTTTCGCTGTTTTTTTAGGATTTTTTTTAAAATTTGTTAATTTTTAGTCATCAATAAGAGTTCATCCACACGACCTTAGTTTTTATAAAGATAGTTCTCTGGGATAATTATTTACCTGACTATAAAGATAACCCAGAGATATTTATAGTGAAATCGCAATTGAGCAGTTCTCAAGCAATTATTAATTTCATAATTTTAGACAGATTACTTCACATTTAAATTTTACCTTTGCTTGAAAACAATTTTCAGCTGAAATAGTTTTCGTAGCAACTATCACTCAAATAATTTTATTTGGTAAATTCGACTATGACACTTGATTGTGACTGAGGTCTTAAATTATTGAACTGATGGAATCAATCTAAATTTTTGAGTTTGACGGGTTCATCCACAATAATTTGAGTGATATTTCTAGAGAAATTAAATAATTTTTAGTGAATTTAGATTTATGGTATTATCTTATAAAAATTATTCCATTCCAATATGTATAAAACTTTTTTAAATTTGTGAGTTTTACATTGACGACACACATCATCTGCTGTGAAAATTAATGTGTTTCAAGAATATTAGTTTAAGCCTTTGTGGAATTAAATTCATTGAGGCTAAGTATGGAAAGCACTTACAAATCATCTGTGTTTTATTATACTGTAATCGTAGATTTTAATGGTGCTGAATTAATGTAATTTAATCGACCGATCGTAAATCATAAACGATTTAAACTGCAATCATTTATTTATTTTATTCAACAAGATACAAGACGCATTAAATAAAAAGCCACACTGAAGGTACAATTTCCCTATTAAATTTCTCTATTACAGCGATATTCTGCATCAATAAGCTTGAAATAATCTCATGTACTATCCACCCACCCATCATAACAAAACATAAAACATTTTTCTTCTTTCTTTATTCACTGCAATCGTGCATTCTTTTGAAGTCATACATCTCTAAACGTCTTAATTTTTTTTATAATTTATTTATAAATGTGATATTCAATCTATATAATTTATAATAATTAAATTAAATAAAGACAATATAATAATGTCATATATAATATACAAATAAATAAAGAAACAGACAAGTAAAATGCGAGACAGACAAACTAGACTAGACACAGTCTGGAATTACAATAATAACAAACAAAAAAAACCTAACAATATTGTGTGATTCAATTGAAATTGAATGCAATGTTTTATTTGCTGTAATGCAATTTATGTTGCATTCAATTATGATGAAAAATTAAATTGATTAGAAAAATGCTGTAGCAATAACAACAACAACAACAACCAAACGACTAAAACTATGTTGAATAATTTACCACGGTGTGTACACGCGCGGGGGACACATTCTCCTCATCGTTATAAAAAAAATGCGCACCATAATAAAGCAGAACATGTACAGCAGCAAACACATATAATACTAACATGGTATTATCATTAATTTGTTGTTTCATTTTTACTGGGATATGTAATTTTTTAAATTGCATGGAATTTTAATTAATCCTTAATTTACCAAGAAGAACATCGCGAAATGTTTTATTTTTGGTTTTTGTTGGTTTGGTAGTGTTGTAAAATTCCTCAAAAATTTGATCATAATAGCAGGAACCAATATATTGTTTGGTTATTATTTATGGGGCAATGTACAAAATTACGAGTATACACAACTTGGTTCCGATTTGACAAATTAGCATGTGACTCATTCGATAATCTACCCGTGTACCCTTTTTTTAATAAATTATAACAATTCAATAAAAAATAATAAAATAAACTTCCAGACATGCAGTCATTTCTTATATAGCTACAATTAATATTGCAGACACAGATATTCACCTGACAACATATGTATATGTATATATGTACATACTTATATGCAATATGATTATATGCCAAAATCACACCAAACCGCATAAATTTACAAAATAATAAAACCGACGTTTTTGATGTGCCCCTTTCCGCTTGATTAATCCAATATTAATGGATTTTTATTTTATGGGTTTTTCTTATAGCAAAAGATGTAACGTCGCAAGATGTTCCCCAAAAATTTAATTTTGTCATTCTTAGAAATTTACTGTGTGAAAAATTTCCTTTGTACATTGTGCTTTTTATATACGCCCAACAAAACGTGTACTCGTAAATCAACCAAATGAATCATTTTGGTTGCGGCAAGTGACAAAATATGTAAACGTGAGATCAAAACAATTTTAGATTGTTTTTAATACACTACACTCCGCAAGTATGAATTGGTAAAAAAATATACGTCTGTGCCGACAAATCATATCATTAATCAGCAGTTTAACAAACAATAAAAAAAATTCGTTTGAAGATTTTTAAACAGATTTTGAAACATAGTTCGGACTTGGTTGAAAAATCACTCGATTTTTCAATAGCGGAATCGCAAACTTGTAATTGGTTCTTTTGCCTTTAATTCGAAAGCTAGCTCTTCAGAAAATGATCGAAACTCAGAAATATTATTCCACGCCAAATATCGCAATTTATACATACAAATAAATTTATTCTCTTCTATTTCATCGTGGAGTTTGACAACCGGCTTTTAGGAAACTTAAATGTTTCGTTTTATTTTCATTCAAATTACAAACCCAAGAAAGCCACTTTATTCACTGTTTATATGGAGAAAAAAAAACAATTTCTGGTTTGCTTACAAGTGAGACGATTGAATTAAGTAAAATAAATTCCAGAGATGAAATGATGGTAGTTGTATCTTTTTGACCATTTTTGACCACTCCAGGGGGCCAAGAAAAATGTGAACCTTTGTCCCAATATCAATGGGGACAAACTATGGAAAATGTTAAACGGTAATATTGAAATGCATTATTAGGGCCCGATTGTATGAACGGTGATAAATGATTAATTCTCTGATTTAGCGTAGTTTTCCTTGTAAAAAACAATGAAAACTACGCTAAATCAGAGAATTAATCATTTATCATCGTTCATACAATCGGGCCTAGATGTCCCAAAATAGTGTGCTTCTCTTCTAATATACTAAATTAATCTTCCAGACTATCCATTTTTGTTTGTATTGGTCAAATAAGCCTATCATCAAATCTCAACTTTAAGGCCAAATAAACTTTGCGGCATAGAAGAGCGCTAAGCATAGGAACAATTTCAATTTTTTCGGATCAGTTCAGTCCCACTTTCAAACATCAGAACTAAACAAATTATCTTAAACATCAAGGAATTGTATATGGCAAAATAAAGATTACTGAAGTTTGATAACAGTTTGATAACTTAAAGATTTTGCCTTATGAACAAAAATATTAACGGGAATGTTACCAAACTTTAAGGCGAAAAGCAAAAATCGAACGAACTGAGGTGTTTGATATAAATTAAAATTCTGGGACTTTTTGCTCATATCTCGTATATGACAAGCCGTGATGCAGAACCTCGAGGTTTTATAAGAGGATTGATGAGGGAATTCTTGGGATACAAATTTGCAAACTTTCTGATTTTTATATCAACATAAATTTTCGAGTCGAATTCGATAGGCCAATTGTTTATTTAGAAGGAGTTTTTGGATTGTGACGCTTTAGGCGAAACTTTCGTAAATATATTAGATTATTTGCATATCTGAATTTTGTAGACATTTTATTAACAAATCTTTATAAATACCCCTTAACAAATCTAATTTGGCTTCAAGTCGAATTTTTCATATTCGTCATATCAAGCACTAAATAAGATGAACAGGGATCTCAGATTATTTTGAGCTTTTGCAACACAACTTATAACGAAACTTTAAACACATAAAAATTAAATTTTTTAAATTAATGAATTCGAGTTGTTTGCTTTTTAAAGCAAAGACGCTTAAGTTAAAAAATAGTTTTCTTGGAAACTAATAAAGTTTTGCATTGGCCTAAACTGCTTCAGTTAGATCAATAAATTAACAGCAAAATAATATTATTTGGCTTAAGTTCATGAAAAGTTTAGATAATTCTAAAATGAACAACATGATTTTAGCTAATATTTAGTTCACTTTTTTAAGCTTTATGCTATAATAAAATAATTTTATTTGGTTTTTTAGCTTAATATTTCATTTTTTATTAATTATTTAATAAAAACCCGACGTTTCGACGGTCCATTCCGTCATTCTCAATGGCACAATTTTTACTACCCTAAAAATTGTGCCCCTGAGAATGACGGAATGTACCGTCGAAACGTCGCATCGGGTTTTTATTGAATAATTAATAAAAAATGAAATATTAAGCTAAAAAACCAAATAAAATTATTTTATTTTAGGTAATACATAATAATTAATAAGCTTTAAAGAAAAAAAATTAATTAAACTTAAATTAGAAGGGATCACAAATTTAAAATTAATAAAACTTCTAGATTTCTTTAAATTAATCTATTAGGGAGTTTCTATGGCTTTGTGAATAAAATTAGAAAATTAATTTCATTCAAACTATTTTTTATGTGAAAATATAAATTTAAAAATATTTTTACAATTGCGCTAGCCTTAGGAGTCTTATAAATTGGCTTTGCTAACTTACATAATAACTATTCGTAAAGCTTAAAATTGAAACATTTCATCTCACAAATGAAATTAAACAGAACTCAAAATAAGAAATAATTGTTCGGAAAGGATTTTGATCGTAAAATGAGACTTTAAAGCTTTCGATATGCATCTATAAATACCTACCGCACCATTGGACATCTGTAACGTACATGAAAATTGCAACTCTCAAGTCTCAATTTACAGCCAAAATCGGTTCTCTGTTTTAGCGCTTGTACCAAACTAGGACTTTTTATCAATAAAATACATTCGGCTTTTTATAGTCAAAATATATTAACAATGATGGCATTCACAACATTTTTCGATTTGTTAATAAAAAAAAATTAAGACGCAATCATTTTTAATATATCTACCAGAAAAGTAGAAATATCAAAATCCCCGTACTGTAACCCAAGAGCCATACAAAATGCATCGACCCTGAATATATACATAAAATGAGAGTCCTTCTTGAGTTCTCTATATGGTGGTTTGGTTTCATACTAAAAGGTTTGGCCTACTCTTCAGGTAGCTACGACCAAACTACAAAATACAATTCTCACTTCATACATTACCTATGAGGCAAGGACGTACTGATCTAGCGAATTATATTCAGTAAATCAAAAATTCAAGGAAACCCCTCATTTCTGTGTGTTTTATGCCCTCTTCATTTTTTCTGATTAACAAATCGAAAAATGTTGTGAATGCCATTATTATTAACATATTTTGTCTATAAAATGTCGATTTTAATAGACAGACAAACTTCTTTTTCTAATAATTTTTTTATTGTTCTACGAATTGACTAATTGATTTACCCGAGAATTGAGCCGTAGCCAAAATAGCTGCTTTTTGTATCCATTTTATTAATTTACTCAAAAATTGATAGAAAATTAAAAAAAAAGCAATTTTATGCCAAATTGACACCATTCTATAATCACCTTCAGCAAAAATCAATAAACTATATACATTTATGGGTTAGCGCATGAAAAATATTTTCGCTAAAATGTTGAAGTTGATTTGATTTCCCATAAATTTCGAAATAACTCTATAAAAAACATATTTAATGGCGCAACTTTTGTAATTTACGAAAACAAACATCGACAGCTTTTAAAAAGAAATTAAAAATAAAATAAATAAAAAACGATATTATACGGAAGTTAAATAAGCATAACTAAATATATTCATTAAATCTTCTTCGTTCTCCTGTGTGTATGTGTTTTTATATGCAAACAAGACTATTTCAAAATGACATGGGTGACTGCATCTCATAATTAATTTTTTTTACTTTTGTTGTAAGCGAATTTAAGCAAATATTTAATCGTTGATATTTTACTGACTTTACTTAAACTTTACTTAAGTACAATCGTTCTGTCTATAATCTGTCTATATATATATATGCACTTTTGAGGGTTTTATTGTGGGTTTAAAAAAAAGTAATTTGATTTTAATATGATATATCATCTCTTCATATGATGATCATGATATGCGATGATTCAATGATTAGGCAGACCTTCGAATATGTAAGATACTCGTTTTTTTATTGCTACTGTTTTTTATTACAAAACAGGGCTTGGAGGATTTTCTGTATTGTTTTGTCTTCATATTTTATTTTATTTTTATATTAAAATCGATTTTTATCGTTCAATTATGGTTGCTCAAGCAAATCGATTTATTTTTATAGTATCTACGAGTACAATTTAAATGAAAATTAAATAACAAGAAAAAATCTGCATTTTAATATACATACATAATGAATATTGTAAGTAAATACCCTTCGTACGCCAATTCTTAAAAAAGCTATCTAGTTGTTAATTACAAAAATATGCTAATTATTAATCATAAATACGCTATTTATCAATTAAATTGTAAAGAGATATTTATATTAATGTTGAAAGTCTAAATGACACATAAATTGATATTGAAGGAGGTTAATCGACTTGTTGGAAACTGATTTACATATGGAAATTAAATTCAAGATTTAATGTGTTATGAGAAAAATATTTGTTTTTGAGACGTTTGTTTTGGAACTTTATTTCCTCTAACATAAACAACTATAATACTTGGCAACCCTGCCTCGTTTATAGAATAATCTTCCGCTCTACTAAAATAATAAGATTTATCGCAAATAAAGGTGATTTATATTTGTACAGAATAAAAATAGGAAATTTATAATTTTTTATGTAGTCAAACTTCATTCATGAAAAAAACCTTTCCTATATCGCATTGTTCAGTTAACTTTTTTTTTTAATCAAAATTTTGTTGCTCTATATTTTAAAAATTTGTCAAAATTACTTATTTGGCTTGGATACCACTGTTCTATACTTAGCTTGGTTAGAGCAGTTGCAGTATACATATAAGCCATTAATACTAACTTTTCATGTCGTTAATTGTTTCAACTTCCTACTCGCAGTCTCCAAATAAAACCCAACCAGTGGAAAACAACTCTCGTACAGTGTTAAAAATACATCTAGTTCGCCATTACTATTTATTCATACCTATATGCTAATGCAAAATGCAAAGCCAAAAACGATCCAGTTTCTAATTCAGTTAAAATGTTTTTGTAATTCACTAAACGTTTCATTTGCTTCAGCCTTAATAAACATTAAAGCTCGCATGGGTTGTTTTTAATGTCACATTTTTTAGGATTCGAGATCTGATGCGTCTTTTGTTACTGACGGATGCACTTAAATTTGCATATACCGTGGGATAATCTAATTGGGATTGGGCAAGTTAGTAATCTAGAGTCACTGGTCAATTCAATTCAATTTACTCAGCCGTTAGCATTTCACTTATCCTATAACCTAAGTGCTGCCTCTTGTTACACAGGTGTTAACAAAAACACGTTGGCATTGCTCCGAGATTTAAAATAATTAGAGAAGTAAAAATTTAAAATTCAAATTCAAAACGTTGCGTTACATATACCGATCAGTGGAATATCCATCACCGATTAAAGAAACGAAAAATTTACCAGAGCAAAGGAACCTTAAACGAAAGAATTCGACAGAGATGTGAGCGACGCTTCTTTCAAATTATCTGTTGAAATTTTACCGATTTGCTTCATCCGAGTTCATTTAAAGCATTTAACTTTTCTTACAAAGACTGTGTCCGAAACCTATGATAAATAATTTTTAGTACTAATTTTTGACATTTATTTGAAAAAACTGCACACACCTAAATTATCATAGTCAATTCCTATGATAATTTGTGATAGCTACAGAAAAAATTCATTATTTGATTTACTAGCTGTGATTGACGTACTGTACCGATTTAACCTAAATTGCGTAATTATGCCCTAATAAATATACCAACCATGACATTTTTTGTCCAAACAACTATACATTTGTCGAAAATTATAATAATTAAAATGAAGCAACAAAAATGTACGGCGGGCAAATATACCAGAAAATTATTGCACTATTCGGACAATATAATAGAAAATTGTGAATGTAGGGGAATATTTTTCAAATAAATGTCAAAAATTAGTACTAAAAATTATTTATCACAGGTCTCGGGCACAGTCTAAGTCCTACATAACGTCTTTTAAACTATTAAAGGTAAAACGCCCCGCGTACATCGACGAATCTGGGAGTACAGTTCGATGCCTGGCAGTCGATATTGTATAAAATAGATTGTACCAATAACTCTCATCAGATTCCGCGAACTGGAGGCATCGAAAACATGTTTAGACCCATTTTATTTTCAGCAGTAGGCTTCCACAAATTTTAATGCTGGTCCTCTTGGTCATTTTCGTTAAAAAAAAGCGTAAAGTGCGATGATTTTTAAAGTAATAAAATATTTTTAGTGAAATAGAATGTGCAAAATTTTTATTGGAAATATATTAAATGTACAACAATTTTACATTGTGGGTGTTTGATGCAGCATAAAATGTTCAGCGATCTCCGCATTTAGACTGTGTCCGAAATCTTTGATAAATATTTTTTAGTACTACTTTTTGACGTTTGTTTGGAAACGCTGCTTGCAGCCAAATTATCACAATCAAATTGACTATAATTTTTGACACATAAAAAATAAATTCATTGTGTGATTAATTTAGTCACCTTAGCGTTTTATTTCAAAGAAATTGGTATCCCTCATCTACTGTTATGAAGGTGCATTTTTCAACCAAGATGTAATTTTAATTCTCTGTCCGCAAATTTTTACTGTCGAATTAAATTGCGTAATTATGCGTTAATGAGTGTTATTGTGTCGAGAATACAACTTTCACAAAATATGCCATGGGAAATTTTACGAAAAAGCGATTATTACAGCAATAATATTTAGATTGCCATGCAAAATACGTACAACAACACGTTATTACAGCGGTAATTTTACGATTTTCACCATAGCAACGCGATAATTTTACGATTTTCACCATAGCAACGCGATAATTTTATGAATTTTACCATAGCAACAAGAACATTTCAAAAAATTCTCTCGGCAGGAAATTGCTGAAACCCAACCCCTACTGTGCCGCCTCGGTGGCAAAGTTGTTAGCATGCTTGCTTTAAGCTCCGGAGGTCCCGGGTTCGATTCCCGGCGGGTGATGAAAAAATCACGGCTGGTTTAATGTAAGGATCAATGAACTAATCACTCATTATCCGTTGTAAAAATGATTACGAAACTTCAAAAATGAAGCGGCCAAATCCCTCCATGGGATGTAGCGCCAGCGAAAAAAAAACAAGAAAATCCTAAACAATACAACACGTGCTGCAATTAATGATCTATAATTTTTTACTCGTTTTTTACTCGTGCTGCGCACTCGTTGAATTTTCAGCGCAGTTTTTACTCGTAAAAATTATCGATAAAAAAATGAAAGATGTTGATGTGAATAGTTCAAATTACGTCAAATAATGTCAAAAACTAGTACTAAAAAATATTTATCACAGGTTTCGGACAAAGTCTTAGCCTTTTGAGGCAAGAGAATAAGAAAACTGTTGGTACAATAAAATCCCTATGTAGTGTTGTAAAATAGTTTCATTATAAAGTTTATTGAAAATAAAAGTTTGTTGCAAAACAGTTAATGCCTCATTTATTTTATATGTTGGTTAGTTTTAGAACAAAATTTCATTCCACAAAATAATTCAGGACAACTGGAATATAGGTACCTAAAGAATACTAAAAATAAAACGATTTTATGGAGAAGCAACCCATTCTTATCACTAGGCTTAGGATTCTTATGTAAAAAAAATATTTGTTTTTGGGAAATCCAAACCAAACATTTATTGGATAGTTATTCTTTTTGGAATAAATAAAAGCGAATCATCCCTATATGTTACTAGATATTTTTAAATATGTACTTCCACTTTTTACCATTGAGCATTATTATTTTACCACAAGGATAATTCCAAATATTTTAAATTTTTCTTCAAGAATAACGAATTCGACTTTCATGGTTTAAAGTTTGATAACGCAAAAATATTTTATAAGCCAAATTTTAAATTTAGGCCCACAATTTTTTTTTAGAACTTAAAAATGTTTTGCTTTGGTCTGAACTCCACTAAATTAAAATATCTCAATAGTTTACTGCACATTATTTGGCGATCCGGAATTCTTCTAGAAAAGCAGATATTACGATTATTGTTTCTATTCGTTATCGTATGTGCCTTTATCAAATATGAAATTTATCTGATTAAATCGGAATTTTAATGAATCAAACAAGCGTAAAAATTACTTCAACTATACAAACGTAGCAAAAGCAATTTTATCCTATTTATGCTCTTGAGCAACAGTTTTAAAGCTATTCATATTTAAAATGAGCTCGAACGAAAACTAATTTTTAATCCGAAAAGTTTCAAGTTAATATATGTTTGAGGGAAATATTGAATGTAAAGTTGATTATTAAGTAGCATTATTTGATCAAAATGGTAGATTAGAAATCGATTTCGAATTACAATTAAAACACGATGGATTTGTAATCAAATTAGGTTCAACTCTGAATTAGACGTAATGATTGTAAATGAAATTTAAAGTAGAATAATTAGGTAAAATTTTATATTTAATTTAGAGTAGAAAATAACTCAGAATTCACACATGAATTTTAGTAAAATATTGAGTGCCATTTATACGCGTGAGTTAAGTCAACATACGTTTGTAAATTTCAATATATCGAATATACAATCGGAATTTCGATTTTGAGTAGGTACTTAAATTAGATTTAAAAATTTTAAAATTGAATAAGAATTACAAACTAGATTTGGACAACATTTTGTGTTTAATATGATCAAAAGCTAATCGTAGTTTTCATAAATAGAGTTTAAATTCCAGTCTTTGAATAAAAATTCCAAACGGGGTTTGACTAAATATTGAGTGGAATACAATTTTAATTGAGTTACAATTCGAACCACGATGCCAATAACGTTTTGAGTGAAATTTAAAGTAGAAATTAAGAAAATGCTTCTGGATTAAACTACATTTTGCATGGATTTTAAATACTACAAATTGTTGTACAGACGTGTTACTTGGGTTAAAAATTGGTTACAAAATTTAATAGGATATTCTACTTGATTTTGAGCAAAAATTTGAGTTTAAATTTGGTGTTCCAAAGTAAATTTTAACATAATTTTAATTGCAATTAGGTAAGAATTGGGTTGCAATACGAGATTTGATCTCAAACAACCAACAAAATTTCCTTTGAATTTAGGTTAGAAATTTGTTTCGGAAATTCTGAGTGAAATTTGAATTAGGAATATAAATTTAAAAAAATGGTTTTGGCATTTCAAACCAAATAAAACCTTTGGTGAAATTGTATATAGGAATTGATTTACAACTCGAATTTTGATTTCACAAAATTATGATAGAAATATA
This sequence comes from Tipula helvola, assembly GCA_963556165.1. Classification (NCBI taxonomy): domain Eukaryota; kingdom Metazoa; phylum Arthropoda; class Insecta; order Diptera; family Tipulidae; genus Tipula; species Tipula helvola. The sequence continues at coordinate 379,833,551 of OY744481.1, read as the reverse complement.
AGTTTACATTGCACAATAGATTTAGTGAGTGGATTTTCAATCAGAAAACAAAAAAGTAAGAGCAAATTAGGTGGAGCAAAGAATAGATGTCTATATCGAAAACCAAAATATATATTTTGAAACCAATTTGAATTGAATCAAAAAATTAGACTGAAAAAGAAAATTGTTTTAATGGATTCGAATAAAACCATGAATGCATCCAGAATAAAATTAGATTACAATTCCATCTCGAAATTGAGTTAAACTTTCAAACTGTGCTTGAATATGGATTGTAATTTTGATCAAGCTCATTGAATTAAATTGAAATAAAAACTTGAGTGAAATTTAAAATTTTAACAAATATTTAGGTATTCTACTAATTGATTATTGTAATTTACCTTTTAATATGTGAGTGGTCTTCAGACTAGTAGCTTAGTTTAAAATCAAAATGGATTAAAAAAAAATAAGATTTTTAGTCAGAAATTTAGTTCCAAGCTGTTTTCGAAGTTGAACAAAATGATAAATGGAATTTTCAACATATGTAAATCAAGTCTGAATTGGTCAACTGCATTCGACAGAGAGGAAATTGATTAAGAGAATGAAATTTTAAAGAAATTGTCTTCTTTATAGTTGCATTTGGGAAACACATTTTGAAAACAATTTTAGCAAAATATTAATTGCACTTTGCACTTTGTGTGACTAAGTTTAAATTCTAAACACGATTTCAACAAACTTTTTAGTTTAACTAGAACATCAGGAATCGAACAAAAATCCGAATGCTTTTTCTTTTATTATAGTATAGAAGAGTAATTGACTAAAAGCTTAAGTAGGAACTTACATTAGAAATAGAGTTTAAATTACAATTTGATTTAAGCAAATACATAAGATTATAGCTTAAAACTTAAGTTTGGAATCCAAAGTTTGGACTAAAAATTCAATTTCAATTCAATCGTGAGTTTGAGTAAAAATTTGAATGCAATTTAATTAAAAAATATTTCAGAACCTAAAATTATGATTGATATTAAGCTAGAAATTTTGTGATATTTTGTTTACAAATTAAGTGAAAATTCAAACGTAGATTTATCTAAATATGATTGATTAGAAATTTAGAGTACAACTTCAGCTCTAGTTGCAAATGCATTTAATAAAAATTTGAGTGTTATTAGAAATGCTGCGTTAGGGTATGTAGTATTTAAAACTCTAGTTTGGGTCAAACGATTTGTTAAATTTGTATCAGAATTTTGAGCAGAAATCTGAGTAAGTATTGAAGTAATTGAATTTTAAGCAGCATTTGAATAAAATTCGTGAATATTTAGTCTCAACCATCACGGTGTTCTTTTGAAGTAAGTATTTCATATTGGTCCAACTTTTTAAGTGTATTTATGTGGAACCATTTTTGGACTATTTCTCCAGCACTTTGTAACCCACGAGAGTTAGTTTATCCAACTTTATAGCCAAAAGCTTGATACTTTTTTGTTAATGAGTGAATTGAAATTTTCTTAAGGTGAGGTCTAGATTTGGTTTTCTTTTCAAAATTTTCCCACATAGCTATTTGTCATTTTAATCACATATTTTACCACATATTTTGCAATTTCAGTTACGTATTTTTGATTTTTTTTAACCTAAAAATCCTAAGCCTACTTATTACAATAAAAGAGTATAAACTAAAAAATTTAACCTTTAAGAAGATGGTTATTAGAGAGACCATTAATTTCCTCATAACGGTTCAGTAAAGAAATTCTGCCAGTATACTTAAGGTTTTTATAGTGCATATTTTTATACTACCAGAGAACTAACCTAATTAATATTCATTGCATTGAAATTAATTCTTTTCTTCTTCTTCCTTTCTTATTACCGAACTATATTACCTACTATAAAAATATGTGAACAAAATGATGATGATGTGTTAAATTACTGTAATATAATTTGCAAAGCACTAAATCATCATGTATGTGCAATAATTTACCAGAGAAAATGCAAAGAAACAATCCATCATCACTTCACGTTAAGAATGCACTTAATAAATTCTTTTTGATTGAAAAAGTCATAAATCCTTGTTGTCTATCGCGTCACATTTTCACATTTATTAATTAAATTCCTATTCTATTAAAAAATTGTGCAAATAATTCTATTTAATGGATATGCGCGCATACAATTTATCAATTTCGAAACAAAGAGCCTTTTGTTGCACCTAATTCGCGCAAATTTTTAATAAATTTAAATTTTTGTGTTTTTAAATGAAAATTTTAATTTGTTTGCAATAAAGAAAATTAGAATGAAAAATATATATTAATAATTGTCGCGACAATTTTATTAATATTGCCCTGTCATTGTTAAAAAATTAAAAAAAAATTATTGAAATTATCACCTTGCGCAGTTGGAACAAAACAACACAAAATTTATTTAGTTTTGTAATAAGGATTCAGCAATGAAACTATCTTTTATGACCAATAATTTATAAACTTGGTATATAGTGTTATTGATAAGACGAAGGCAAGGCGGAAATTTGTTTTGTTCAATTGATTAACAGACGTACAGGCACAAAACAATGAAGTTTAACACTTTTTGCATTTTTATTGTGAAGTGGTTTGCGGATGCTTATTGAAATTTCTTAATTATTTAACGATATGAAATCATTGAGATGCTGTACATATCTATTTAATTGGATCTGTAAATTGCGCACAAAATGATGATTGATTCATTGCGCTTCTCTCTATATATAATATATAAATAGACGCACATAATAGTAAATATCCTATGGGGGCCTTGTAAATTCATCATTAATTGACCATTTTGCAATTAAATTATAAATATTCTCGCATCATACTATGTTGATTGATTATGATCATTGCGTGTTGATCATCATCGTATATCATTATGTTTATGTGAGTTTGTGTGTATCTGAGATTAATTGCTAAAGATATGGGTCTCCAATTTATGTTCTATACATTATTCAAATTAAGCGATCATAAATTTTTAGTACTCCAATCGCATACTCTATATATACTATACTTCCATCACGCGCACAATATTTCGAAATCTCCACTTTTCCATATTTCATTTATCGCGCGCGTACATAATTTTTATGTCGTTGATTCCTGTTGTTCTTTGTTTAGAAAAGATTGACATCTTGAAAATAAAAACGATTAGTTTTAATTATTATCGCGCTGACAGAGTTTATAGAAAATGTGTCGAGATGTCATTTGAAATTTTCTTTTTAAACACAATACTATATAGCAACAATCGCGTTAGAATCTGTTTTTGTAAATAAGGAAATTTGTGAGTCAGCCAAGTATATTCTTTATAATCGCAAGTGACATTTTAAAAAAAGAAATTTAATTGGTAAGGTCATTCAATATTTACGACAGACTGGGTCAAACGTGGTTTCTAGGTTATCACAGAATTAGAAAAATACATTGAGATAACTTTAGCAAAAAGAAACAAAGCAAATCCAGATCTGTTCAAACACATTTAAAATGTACTTCACGTTCTTCAAACCTTCAATAACATTCCACCATTATATATTGTACTAGCTGTCCCTACGTAAACAATATCTATATGTAGTGTTCGATTAACCATTTAAACTTACAAAACATGTACACAAAGCAATTAAAATCCCATCCTTCTGTCTACAATGATATCATTCGCGATTGTTTTTACAACAAAATACTCCAACTGTACTCATCATAAAGAAATTTATCACATCGACTGGTTCATATTTCATTATTGTTAATATTTTATTTTGCGACAGTCGTCTAGTAGTATATATGTGGCAAACATTAGCCAAACTAATCACGTATGAGTAGTGCATCAAATTAATATTTTCTATTACACACGTTTGTCTTCTTATTCTCGCCGTCTTGTCGTATATTATACCTACTTACAATAAAGGTAGATTACATTTAAAAAAAAAAAACTTTTCACGTGTATTTACAAAATAATAGAATTTTTTATTTTTACATAAATAAATATCTAATTTATGCAAATTATTTATTATAAAAATTAAAAGTTATTTTTATACGTGAAATAATTTAATTGACAAAAGTATTCTCACAATATTTTATCAGTATTAGGGTAAAAAGCACATTTTGTCGTAGAATATTTTAGAATATTGCGTTCAGTTATAACATTTCCACGTTTCATAAACTATTTCAGTTATAAAGGTCGAAGTACATGTGCTTTCGTTATGTTCCGCCAAATAAATTTAAAGGTCGGAACAAAATGATAATGATCCTATCATGTAAATAAAATTGAAAACAGAAAATTCTTTTGATTTGCGATTATTTAATCCTGCCTTCTTTTTACACTGTAAAAAACAATAAAAATTAATTTAGGATGGAAACAATTAAAATGGACCAATTCTAATAACGGAAAAATGATTCTCATCTCTAGTGATCTAAACGAAAATCCTTCGAACGGAATGGAATTTAAAATTTACTTATATTTTACAACAAAATTTAATATAAATGGAATACCCCACTAAGCTGGAAATTTCAATTTATATGTTTTCCTCAAAATTTAATTTAATTTTAATCAGTTCAGATTTAAAAAGATAAAATTGTACAAAGAGAACTTTTTTGAAACGGTTGGCGTTTACCAAACTTAGAATATGAGTGAGTCACGAGTTTCATCAAATACTTCATCCGGTAACTTGGCACGTACTCAGCCTCCTGAGCCATAGGAGTTATATCCGTCTGAGCTTATCGAAAAGGACAAGCAAGTCATTACAAGCTAGGCGGAGAATGTCCAATAATCAAAATAATGAATAACGCCAACGAATCTGGTTTCGATAAAATCTCCGCAGAACTAAACAAGTATAGTGGAGCAATTCTTAAATTTAATTAATTTTCAAAGGAACTGGAGTCAAAAACACACTTCCCTACTGGAAACCAAATCGGAACTCTCTCAATATCGTTTTCATGGTTTGTTTGTTAGAATTTGGTTAAGAGTAATTCCAACATAAATTCCCAAATTATTTTTTCAGCTTCTGCTCTTCCACTTAGAATAGTTTTTAGTCCTCCGATTCAACTTGGTATATTTAATCCCTTGTGACGGCTGTCCAATAAGTCAGCACACAAATATGATACTAAATTACCGTTTGTTTTTGGGAATAGCCCATATACCCTGTAATCAATTAATTTCGGTTAACAAAAAGAGTGACATGACACACGACGATCTAAGCCAAATATACTATAATAACTAAATTTCAGAATCCGTTTAGGGTCTTTGCCAAACCAATTCGCCATGAAGGCCTTTAATTAAGAATATACTGAATTGGTATTTCGGTTTGTCCGATGGCTGGCAATTCGAACCGAATAATGGCTGATTCCGCGAGACGCTTCGGATTGCCTAGTTTGCGTAATAATTAGGCGAATATTCCGAGTTCGTCGAGAGTCCTCATGGTGATGAATCGCGTTAATTGACAAAAAATTTCCAATTTTATGGTCACTATAAATATGTAGGTCTATTTAAATTTGAAATTTATCTAAGGTTGTTAATCAATACTGGCTGAAGTTTGTTCGTTCATTTGCTTCTTACTGCCGGACCCAGAGATGTGCGATTACGCGTCGACTACTAATTTTTACGCGAATGCGTCGACAACCGTCGACAACGTCGGCAACTCGTAGACAACGTCGATAACTCGTCGACAACGTCGAAAACTCGTCGACAGCGTCGACTATTAGTAGATAACGTCAACTATTCGTAGACAACATCGCTTCTTCTTCTATTTTTAGATAGATGTCACTAGCTGAATAGATACTTTAATTCACTTTTTTAAGCTTTTTTTGTTATAGTAAAATAATTTTATTTGGTTTTTAGCTTAATGTTTTATTTATTTTTATTAATTATTTAATAAAAACCCGATGTTTTGACGGTACATTCCTTCATTCTCAGGGGCATAATTTTTACTACAATTTGAAAGAAAATTTTTATTTTTTAATGTTTTCCTAATGTAACTAGAGTTTAAATTAAAATTATAAATTACTCAATTTAACCGAAAAAAATTTTAAAGTTGTACAATTTGAGTGACAACATTTTTTTAAGAAAATCTATAAAATGTTGTCGTAATAATTTAACAAATATTTTGAAACTTCCTATGGATATTTAATAAGTTTTGAGATAAATTTTGTTGTTTTTTGATGTAAATGCTTTCCAAAATTAACCTTTTATTGAGATTCTGCTCATTATCAAGTATCTCACCGTCACCATCCAAGCTTATAAATCCTACACCGGTGACAGTTTTCGTAAAAATTCTATTTCAACAACTATATAGAAAAATCTTGAATGAGACTGCCAACTTCCAGCATCGATTCGAAATATTTGACTGAATTTTAGTCAAGAACTAAACATGATTAAAGACCTAGAGATGGATCGATGGCGATATACATCCAACTCTTTGATTCTGAAGGAAGTCAAAGATTGCGTATGCAGCAGCCTTGTATGTACGGTTAGCTCTACCACAGGGTGATGTAAAATTGATAATAATATAGCAAAATCGAAAGTGCCGCCAAACTGTTGGTTAAATTATTGCAGATTTGCAGTCAACAATAAAATCGCTAAGCCGTCGAAATCATGGCCTACCTTTATAGCAAATAGAACAAGCCGAATAGTCTCATAAAGAAGCAGCTGGCTGTGCATCTAGAGAAGTGTCACCCAGCGAAATCAACGGCTGTGATCTGTGATTTCTCAATCAAATAGTTGTCAAGGACTTTGCTAAAGAAGTAACTGAAAGTGTGACAGTAAGTTATGCGAGTATTAACGAACAAAACGAACTATTGACTGAGTTATTCAGCAGAATGTCAAAATATGGGACAATTTTAAGAATTATGGCCCGAACATTATTGAAAAAAAGTTTGGTGGTGTTTCGGTCGACGAGCTAACAAGGGCCTAACAATTTATTTTACGCTACGTCCATTAAGAAACATTTGCTGAATAAATTAAACTGTTGAACTCAGCGAAAGAACTAACCAATAGCAAAATTCTTAACATTTTACCTATTCTAGATGAAACTGGAATTTCGAGAGAGGGAGGACGACTGGAAAATGCAGATATAAGTTACGAAATCATGAGCTGACAAAAAAATTGAAACTAAAAATTCATTTAGAACTACTTCATGTGGGTCTAACTATGCTGGTTCGTTCTTTTATGTCGACGAAAGCAGTTCATTTGGAAGTCGTACCGAATTTATGCACAGAAAATTTCATCCTGCTTTGAAAAAATTCCAATCGGTTCGGGGAATTTACAGTGATCTATTTTCTGACAATTAATCAAATTTTGTAGGAGCTCATAATGAACTGAAAGAATTGGGCGAAATGTCGAAATCAGAAGGTATAAAATGGCATTTTACACCGCTATGCCAGCAGCTCCAACATTTAGTGGCCTGTGGTATGAGACCTTTATTTAGAGATGACGAAAAAGACGGCCCAATTACACCTGCACATTTCCTGATTGGGTATCTACTTACTTCAATGCACGAACTTAATCTAATGGATGCATAAGTTAACAATTTATTGAGGTGGCAAATGATTCAAAATTACAAACAATTAAACAAACATACCATTGTATGGACTCGAATGTAAACTGTTGAATGAAACTTCATATTTTAGCTTTTTCATAAAATGGATCGTAATATGAGAGAATTTTAAGAAATTTTCTTAGTATAGGCTTTTCAGAATTTCCTTTTCTCAGAAGAAAGTCGTGTGCATGTTGTTCACACCTTAATTTTTTTTTTATTATTGTAGGTTGCAGTATATTAAGTAGATTGTGAGACAACGACAGATCCAAAAGCTTTAGAATAAAAAATTGACGTTACTGAATTTGGTTAAGCGTCCCTAATCCACCTGGGACAATATTTCGTACCTCATGGAGTCAGCGATGACTTGATGAAATGTGCATTTTTTCTAAGCTGAATCGAGGTCAGAATGTAAAACTGGTTGTTGCTGTATTGATTTAAAATATCCCGCCTTCTCCAAATTAACTACACTCAAGATATTAAGTTGAAAATTAATTTTTTTCTAATCTTTTCATGGTTGGCTTAAAATAATTTTGAAAGTCGGTACGTATAGTTGACTCAAACTCAACCCCATTTAAGCAATTCTAGGGTTAAAGGTTGCAAGTCGCCTTTCAATCAATTTTGTCGCTGAAGATCAAAATTACGTAAATAAATTAATATTTGTCCTCTATAAGTGAACTTTATCTATGATAATTAAAATTGAATAAAATTGTCCGTATGTGTTATAAATATTCTCGTTTCAATTGAATTAAATTACAATAAAATGTCTTAAGATAGAAAATTAATAAAGACGCCGCTTTTTAAAAAAAAAAAAATCAATCAATAATAGTTACTCTTGTAATCGCACATGCATTCTACGAGTGCAACAAACTTTACATCAAACTCTGATCGCTTAATTATAATTCATTGTAAAATTGATTGATTTGTTATTTCGATTTTTATCAAGCCAAATGGAAAAACGAAAAATTATTAATTAAGAATAATCAATCATATTTGTGTATGTGAATATTTTACTTCTCATTAAAATTTGTATTGTCTGAAATATGTGTAAATTTCAAAAAGGTCATGTAATTTTAAACATGTGCACCATGCATGTACCTTTTTACATATATAGGTGAAAGTTGAATGATGTTGCAATTTTTGTTAACCATTTTTTTTTATTTCTTTTTTACTTTCAGATAATAATTTATTTTCGATATCATCGACCACCACCACAACAACAACATTAAAACCATTATTATCATCAACAAGTAATATAATTATACCACCGATTAACTATGACGATCAATCATCATCATCATCAGAAACCACATCCCCGTCCACATCAACATCATCGGCCGACATAGATTTATTAACACCAGAATTAAATAATTTTGCAACCCAGTTTGTGAAACCATCTAAAATACATGTCCAACCATTGCATGACGATGATTTGTTATATGAGTCACGAAAAAATTATTGGAATGATAGTCCCGAAGAGCAGTATCAACATATAACCGGACATTTTCGTAATAAATCGAGTAAAATATGGGATCCGCATCCACAATACGAGATTGATGTATTCGGTTTACATTTACATTTGATCTTGTATCAAGATAGTGGTTTTATACCTAAAGATATTAAGGTAAGTGATTGGATATATGTAGGACTACTAACATAATATTTGGGCTCCACGAAATAAAAAAGGCTGAATTAAAAAATGTGTTCATTAATGAAATAAAAAAGGCGAATATTGTATGAAAAAGAATACATTTTTTATTTCAGAAAATTTGTGAAAAAAAATGAATTAAAAAAAGTAACAGGTGTTCATATTTTTTCATACAATATTCGCCTTTTTTATTTCATTAATGAACACATTTTTTAATTCAGCCTTTTTTATTTCGTGGAGCCTAATATTTGTCTCGTTTTGATTTTTATCTTTGGAATAAATAATGAAATGTTTCAATTTCAATGAATCATTTAGATTTACTTAGCTTTTTGTTTGTCCGTATATATATTTATGTACATATGTACATGTGTACATATAATCATATATTTATTCGGTAAACATATTGTGACATTAAACTGTCACCCGTATTTTTATCGACATTTTTTTTGTGTGTGTTGTATTTGTAATTTGGAAGTGAATGGTGGGTACATTGATATTTTGACATGTTCGCTATCAGCTTGAAAAAATTATTTAAATTGGTAATTGTGTATCGTGTGGTTGAACACGACATGATTAATTGATTGATATCTATGTTTTTTGTTGTTGTATCCAACATGTGTTTGATAGATTATTACATATTCGTATTTTTGTTTTAATTTCGGAAGATTTGGTTCAAGATCATTAGGGTTTGATTACAATATTTGCTATGTATATCTACACAATCACTATACTTCTTTATTTATTTGCTTTCGACATCATCTAGACCTAGAAAGGTCAACGACGTATTAAACTATACGGATGATTTTTTGAGATAAAATCATAATTTACAACTTATCTTATACAAATTTCTGATTATGAAATTAAATTTTAAAATGTTGGACTTATTCCAAAAAAATCATTTTGGAAATAATAAACACGCAAAAAAAAAAGAAAACATCATTGAATTCCAAGGAGAAACTTGAGCATTTTAAATTTAGCCTTTTAGAATTAAAGCGTATTGTTTTGCGTTTTAGCTTAAAATTTAAAATAAAATAAGCTGGCGATGCCAATAAATAATGCTTGATGGTAGATACAAATTCTGCAGCTTTATTCTATTTCTTATTATAATTTATATCAGACTTTTAAAGTAAAGCATATTTTAACATGTTTACGATAATGGATGACAGAAGGCATTTATCATGCTAATTGAAGCCAACCAGTTACCAACCAACCATAGTAGTCAACTAAAGATATTTCCAAAGCTAGGTATAGGTGACAAAAACTATGGGTAAATTGTTCCTGGAACAACCTTTGATAGTGCTTGATTTCAATCTTCTGATATTTGAAATTTTGTTTAAAACACAAAAAATTGTCCATCTGAGTTGAGCGTAGAGGGTTTTGTTTGTCTTTAATTTTGCATAAAATTAATTTTTTTTGTCAGTGTAAAAGAATCTGTGTAAAAAAAATTACAGTGTAAAATAATCTCGAAACTGTTGTAAATTGTTTTATTGATGTAGATGTTATTCGATAAAACCAAAATAAATCAAATAAACATTCGGTCACTTGGAAACTTTTAACTTTGACACCTCACAAACGTAACCATTTTTCGGCCTGATATTTGCTGCTATAAATATTTATAGAACAAAATTATGTTATCTTGGTTTTTTGGATTGGTTATTTTTTAATTCAAAAAATTCCAAAACATGTATGTATGTAATTGTGAAATTTCAGCAAGTTCAGAAATATTATTTTGTGGTCCGTGTGTCAAAAATGAATTATTTTAATTTTTACCCTGTGTGCAAATATGGTAATTTAAAATTTTTGTATTTAACCCACTTTTAAGTTGTAAACTTTAATATATAGTATTCTCATTTCTCAATTCCTAGGTTACGACCAAAACTCGTAAACTGTCAAACTAGTTCAGATTACTCGGTGTTAAGCGCAGTAATAATTTAAGAGTTATTTTGCCAATGGGATGCAAAATTTAGCTTGTTTAAAATCAATTGAATTTTCCAATTGAAGTTTTCCAGTTTTTACAAGAAATTACAAAAATGTGAAATCAGTACCATTCATTTAAATAATAGTGAAATATCAAATTTCGAATTTAAGACAACATTTTCGATTGCCCCACTTCATATGACAATTATGATTATTTTATTTGTTGTTTATGAATTTCCATTAACCTTTAAACCAGTAGTTTTAAACCAGACTACCACAAATCTAGTTGGGTGAACTCGTTAAAGTTATAGTTTCTTATGTTAATTTTACAATATTACAGCATTTACTATAAATTAAAAGCTGTACACACCTATTTCAAATAAATCAAAGAGCTTTGTCGGCCGATTTGTAAATATTGAAATTATTGTCAAATATTTGTATAGTAAAATATTATATAAAAGATTTGGTTAAAGTTAATTAAATGTTTTGTTTTCGCGGACATACAGTTAGTTATGTGTGCGATTCCAAGGTGAGAAATACCGCGCTAAAGCATATATTATTTAAATGAGCCGCGCGTTAGATTATATTTTCAATACCCTTGACTCTCAATTATATCAAATTATGCCAAACTATGATAAGATCTTAACTATCGTAATATATCCATTTTGACTGACATATTTAGGTTAAATTATTCGTTTCCTCTGGTAATTAGTCTCGATCGTCTGGTTAAAGTATGTACAACATTATACAAACATATGTACATCATAACTCGCACAGTTGCGTTTTGTTCCAACATAATTTTCTGTTTTTTTTAACAAAATAATTAACTCGCGCGCTTATCACAACCATTTAATCAGCAATTAAATTAAATGGATAAATGCAGCTTCATTCATTTACAATTAATTAACATAAATATGTATACATATACAATGGATAAAATAATTGTGTATACGAGTATGTATATACAATCGAGATTTATGTGCTTAAACAGTCAAGTAATTTAACCGCACCATTATAACAGGTCTATGAAATATGATACATATTTATAAAATTCAATCGCGTCCGATTTAAATTCGTATAATTTTCCATTGTTGTGACAACGCAGGACAGCATAAGTGTTAATATGTGTCACATTAAATAAATAAATGGCTGTTAGCAAAATAAATCAATAAAAGCATTGTTGTGCGGTTACAAAAAAAAAATAGCGACATTAATTCAATAAAAAATTAAATTAATCAAACGGACACGTTTTCTAATAATCGCGCGCACAGACAGTAAGGGGCAATAATTTTTTTTATATAGAAAACAAAAATTCGTTCCACGCAAATAATTTGCGAATGATAGATTTCTAAATATTAATAACAATACAAACAAAAGTTGCTAAAATTACCATGTGAACAGACGACGGGTGAACTCACCGAATTTATAATTAATTTACCCAAACTCCCACAGATTGTAATAGACGCGGAATTTATTGGATTTTAGCTGATTGAAGCCAAATATATTCTTCTGGATCTCCCGAGTATATGCTACCCACACAATAGAAACAATAGAACGATTGCTTCTCTTTCTTATTTTTTGTTTCAAAGTGCTTTTCTCTTCGGATGAACTATGAACACAACCCACATCAGTCTTGTCTTTATATGTTGACGAGTACTGAGGACAACAACAAAAACAAGTGGCTCTTCCCAGTGATCTCATCAACCAGTAATAAATCTCGTGTTCAATTTCATACGATTGCTAGGTGAAGATGTTTGTGTGGGCCTCCAAATTAGGCAAAGTTTTATACTCGATTTTATCCACCAAGAAAATTAAAAAAATGATGTCAAAAATTTGACATGTTTACGTTTATTTTCGGTTTTACATTGTAATTTAAGGATGTTTCACGTAAAACAAAATTTCTCTTTGCCTGCCAAGAATACCAAAGTATTTACGGATCGAATTGGATTTTTGTTCGTACACGGATTCGTATCGTATTCAGAAATAGAGGCCCAGATTAAGGTTGTTAACCAATTAATCTAAACTTTTGGGCTAATCAATATGATGATCTTCAACGAGTTTTACAAATTGACAGCCTATGCAGCACTTCAATAAAACAGAAGGTTGTAGTTAATTGTAATCCATCCACATTTCAATTTCATCTGCTATTTACTTCTGCCAAACGATTTTGAATTAAGAGAGATCTTTTATCCCGAGTTTCAAAAATTCACAATGCACGACCATTTGAAAAGCTAATGACTTTTACATGGTCACATTACCTTATTTGTTAACTTACAGTTTAGGATTTTCTTAAGGAATCTTGTAGTCTTAGTACAGAACTATAAAAACATCATAATGACATTGGTAATAAATATGAAAAATCTTAAGATAAACATTTTCTTAAGAGAATCCTCCTCGAAACTAAACAAAAATGTTTACGTAATATTTCAGAGACTGATAAAAAGTAATCAATTTAGGGAGCCTTTATCATGACTCTAATTTTTTTCAAGTTAATGTCTTCTTTCAGGACATTCGAAGGAATTAAAAATTTTATAGAAATTATGGAATTGATAGAGTTTAAAGAATTTGTAGAAATAATGAAATGTATAGAATTCATCAATTTTATAAAATTTTCAGAATTCAAAGAATTTATAAAATTTATAGTTCATATTTATAAAAATTGGGGAATTTTAGAAACAAAAAAAAAAATGAATAAAAATGAAAATCAATTTAAGTTACATTATAGAACTTATAGAATCTAAAAAATTTCAGGGATTTAAAAAATTCGTAAAATTTATTGAATTTATAAAGTTTCTAGAACCACTAGCTGCGACCGGAAAGAGCAAATCTGGGGGTCCTACCACAGCGCTTAAGCTGGATAGGTGGACTGACACCCCCACTTTGGTTGTTTTCCTTGGCTCATGTCCGGCATTAGCACGCAGGAGACATAAATTATACTTATGTAATTTCAGGATGGACAACCTTGCGGATCTCGAAAACAGTAAGGTGCAAGATGTTCTATGCTATCTAAGTAGCTTTAAAAGATTCCAGTAAGGGTGAAGGAGATAAATTCTGTGCCACTTCAACTAACCTAACCTAACCTACTGAAGTTTTAGGCTTTGTCGAGTTCATAGAATTTGTAGGATTCACAGAATTTATTCCATTTTAGAATTCAAAGAATGTTTCAATTTAAAAAATGTATAAAAATTAAAAAAAAATTTAGAAATACTAAAATTTGTAGAATTAGTCGAATTTAGTGAATTTATAGAAATTATGGAATTTTTAACGTAAATCAAATTAGAATTTGTAGAATTTATGGAACTGACAGATATGAACTATTCGTAGAACTCATTGAATCTATAAAATTTAAAGAACTTGGAGTTTATATAATTTATAGAATTGATGGAATTTATGAAATCACTAATTTTAAAATTTATAGGTTTTAAAAGCACATTAAAATTTATAAAAAATAAGGTCTTTGTTGAACTTATAAAATTTATAGAATTTAGAGGGCTTAGAGAATTCATTAAATTTATAGAATTTATAGAAATTATTGAATTTATAGAATTGTTAAAGTTTATAAAATTTATCGAATTTTTTGTATTTATGAAACAAGTAAAATTTGAGTTTATAGAATTTATAAAACCGACTCGTTTGAAACAATTAATAGAGCTCAAAGAACCTACAAAATTTAGAGAATTTATAAATTTTGTAGAATTTGTCGAATTGATATAATTTATAAAATTCAAAAAATTTAAAAATTTATAGATTTTATAGACATACATATTAAAATTTATCGAATTTACAGAATTTATATGATTTATTGAATTTAAGAAACTTATTGGATTTTTAGACTTTATTATAATTTGTAGAATTTACTGAATTTATAGCATTGATAGAATTTTTAGCGTTTAAAGATTTTTAAATTTAAAGAATTTAATTACTGTAAATTTCTTAAACTTTATAAATTCTATATTTTTTTTTAATTTTACAAAATGTGTTTATCCTAATTGTAATTGCGATTTAGTATCGTGCATACATATGAGCATTAATTATAGGGCATCCAATTTTTGGCCAAAAAGTAATTCCGGAATTTTCGAATTTAAATGTTCTCGATTCCGGAATTCCGATACTACATCGTAGTTACTACTTACATAATTTCTAGAATTAAAAATTTTATAGAATTTATGAAGCTTTAGAATTTAATAATTAAATAATTTTTTTAAATATAAAAATTCTAAATGCTATAAATTATATTAATCCTACAGTAAATTCTACAAATTCTATAAAGCTTAAAAATCCAATAAGTTTCTTAAATTCTATAAATCCTATAAATTCTGTACATTTGATAAATCCAATAAATTCTTTAAGTTTTGTAGATCCTTTGAGTTCTATTAATTATATCAAGTGTATCTGTTTTATAAATTCTACAAACTCAAATTTTACTTAACAATTTCGGTTAATCCTATAAACCTTAACAAATTTTATAAATTAAATAAATTCATTAAATTCTATAAATCCTCTAAATTTTATAAATTCTATAATATCTTTGAATAAAGTTTAAAGTTTCAGTATATGCTGTAACTTCTACAAATCTCATAAATTCTTTAGTTCTTAAAAATTCCTTAAATTTGATAAATTTTATAAATCTTAAAAATCCAATAAATTCTCCAAATTTTATAAATTCTCTAAATTTCACAATTCAGTATAAATTCTAAAATTCTGTAAGTCCTTTTAATTCTGAAAATCTCATAAATTCTTTAGTTTTAAAAAATTGTAAATGCGATAAATTCTATAAATTTTAGAATTTCTTCAAAGGCTGTAATTATATAAATTTTAATATGTTTATGAAACCTATAAATTCTATAAACAGTAAATATTCTATAAATTTTATATATTTTAGAAGTTACGAAATTTCGACCAATTCTATAAATTTTAAATATTCTTTATATTTTATAGATTAAATGGGTTCTAAAAATTCTACAAACTCAAATTTGACTTATTTTAAAAATTTCATAATTTCTATAAATTTTTAATTTTCTAAACTTTCTTTAATTTTTATAAATTTCACAAATTCTAAATTATTTGAATTCTATAAATCGAATAAATTTTGTAAATCCTATAAATTTTATTATTTCTATGCATTCTTTAAAGCCTAAAAATTTACCCTTACTGGAACCATTCAGAGCTATTTCGGTAGCATAGAATAGCGCGCGCTTGACTATTTTCGAGATCTGCCAGGTTATCCATCTTGAGCTTACCTAAGTATTTATGCTACTAGTTAGAACGTCTGCGTGCTAATGCCGGACATGAGCAGAGAAAGTGAACGATAGTTCCTTCCTCCTCCTCATCCAAACAGGTTCTACAGAAGTTACTTGCCTCTAACCCCAGCCTTCTTGCATTCTCTCCAAAAAAAAAGGCAGTGTGGTGTGAGTATTCCTACAACCGTTATTAATTCGCCCCAAGTCTATTTTTGGCCAGACTTGTTTTGCATCATTAGCAGATTATGCGCTGTTATAGGACTCCCCAGAGAAGCTCTTTCCGGTTGCATCAGGTGAACAATTCAGTAAGTTTATAAAATAATTTATAAAACTTTATAGATAGATTCAATAAATTTTATGAATTTTTTAAATTCTTTAAATTTTGTAAATTCTATAAGTTCTAGAAATTGGTTTAGAGTTCTATAAATTTTGCTATCTTAAAATGTTTTTCTATTTTGAATTGTGCAAATTTTATAAAATCGATGATTTTTTTAAATTTCATTCTTTCAAATCTTTAAACTCTGTAAATTTCACAATTTTACACAAAATTTATTTTTCTACTCACTCCTACTGCGATTAAGTACCTTTCGAATATTTGACTATACATGATAGAAATCAAGGGTTTCCTGTTTTTCTCATTAAACCTAATGAATCGTTTAGGCTAGAATTTTGGTGGCGATATTTCTTGCGGCTAAATATGCTATTTTAGCCTCGAAGGGCAGGTGACGATGCAAAAACGTTTTCTGTAAACTAAAATTTTGTAGATACGATTTTGCACTGTCACCAGTAGGGTTTGTAAACCTGGTTTACCCGGTCTCAAAAAACCCAGAGTTTTCCAAATGTGATAAACCCGAAAACCCGGGGTTTGTACTTAAAACCCGGATTTATATTTCAAAATAAATTCTATTCAAAATTAGGATTTGTAAAAACTCAGGTTTTCAGGTTTGAAAAATCCTAAAACCCTGATACCCGGGTAAAATCCGAGTTTTTGCAAACCCTAGTCACCAGCTATATGCTTGTAAACGCAAAATTCTTTCTGGTTATGAAGAACTAATAAAATCATATATTTTTTGTTGAAACAACGTTCCCCCAATGAACATTCTGGGCCAAGGGGCAAGATTATTTAATTGATGAATTATATCATCGGCGTTTGAGCTTGAATTGCGCTATAGTTGAGACACGTATTTGCCAGGTGTATTTTAGAGACGGATAAAACTAAATATATAAATGCGTAAGGTAATTTTCAAGGACTAGTATTTATTGCTTCGTAATCCATTTATTAGATATCATGTCATGGTGAACGCAAAAGAGAAATACTGTAAAACTTCCAAAAGTAGCAAACTGTGTAAATTACACAGTGCAATTTATTCGCCGAACCGTGGGTAGTTAAGAGTTTATTTAGCTCTCTTTTAATAATGTGACATACAATTTAAAACTGTGACTTTTAGATCAAGTTGATCGATTCTGGATTTCCAAAAAATAAATAAAACAAATTAGTAAAGCAAAGTTGTTGATGAAATACATATTTAAAAAAATTGTGGGATAAATGGGAATAATAAAGTGCTATATGAGTATGAGTATTTATGGGAATAATATGAGTATGGGTATGGAATAATAAAACAATGCTGATTCGCCGATTGATCAGTTATGGTTCATTGAAAAGTTGATGGTTATATTAAACAAAAATAGCTTACCTTTGTGCGACCAGGTGCCTCTGAGGGTATAATAACTAATACTGTGCTGTAAAAAACATAAATTATTACCCTTGACCTTTCCTCAGCTAAATTATGTTAAATTTATACATATTATTATTATTGGCAGCACGCTCTTCTAGTTTCAACAATTATTTTTAACGCGATTACTTCGTTTAGTAATATTTTAAGTAAACAGTTTTTAATTTTATTGATTTTAGGCGGTTTTAGCACCGATTAAAATATTCTCACGCGTATTTTGTATACGCTAAATTGAAATTGTATGTACCTTGAAAGTGTATTTTAGAAAATATTCAAAATCTATTTCGCCATATAAGTTGTTAAGTCCTACGATTATAATTATTATATTAATCCAATATTTAGTTAATAGTTTATACATGAATAAATATACAACTATATTTAATTAATTTTTTTCCGCAGATAACTCATGTATGGCCAAATGAAACGCTTCGTGTCAAAGATGATCATCGTGATTTTGCAAAATTGAAAGGTTGTTTCTATAAAGGTCATGTAAGAGGTGATGAAAAATCTTCGGTTTCTGTATCACTATGTGATGGCATGGTAAGTCAATTACAGCTATTACCTATAGTATATACCAATTCACTTTAAATATATAAAACTCATGTACATATGTTGCCAGATTTTTTTTTATTTTTTATTAACCACCTTTTTATATCACACCTAATTAATATTTAAATTTGTTTTGTTAAAAAATAAAAATAAAAATTTGCAAAAAACGCGCGCCCAAGATAAAACAAAAAGAAAAATTTTAAAACATTTTTCATGTCATGTACATTTTGTTATACATATAGTTGTTATATAATATTATGATAATGACTCACAGTTTTCACCGTTTGGTTTAATAAAATCAAATTATACGCGTGAGATTATGTAAGATTGAAGAAAACTCATCTTGTATATTATAAACATAGCCAATGTCTGTCTATATGTATATGCATATAAGTAATGTTCGTATCGTTTGTAAACTAAACAGATCTCTCTCTACTTGAGATTGTGATTTTTGTATGTTCGTGGCGCGCTGCGCTGATTTGAATATTTACATAAATTAATTGGTGTGTAGATTTATAATTGCACTAATTTGCTTTTCAATGGTGTCAATAGATTTTTAATTAAACCAATTTGTTTATATTTCTTTGTGTCTATATTGTATAAATAATTTCGTGTATATAGTTTTATAAAGCTGTGCGAGAAATTGTTTGACTGCGGCGCAAACCAATGTTATTTAGCTAAGCGTTCTCCGAATATTATCAATCCTTGTAATTTGTCGCCTCACATGGCGCATAGCGAATTTTACCTTTCGTAAGTAGAACGACATACATATCAATAAAGAAGAAAGTAAATTTTATCATATCATGCAACCGGGGAGTACTTACATAAATTCAGCATATACACTTTAATAGTACGATCATGTACCTTGTCGTAAAAAATAAATTCTTTTAAATTAAAACATGAATAATAAACTACCATTCATTTAATTTATGTATTCATTTATAAATACAAACAAACATAATTAAACATCAAATAATTCATATTTACTTACATTTTGTAAATGCATTTCAATAAAACCGATTTCCTTATCCATAAAAATTATTCATTAAACAACAACGACCAACAAAACTTGTCTTTATGAATTTATACAAAAACAACAACCACCGTTTAAATAACCGCGAAAGTTTTAAAGAATTTTTTTTATTTTTATTTTTATAACAAATATTGTATACGAGTATAGTGTTAATATATTAATAGTAGACAGATAGACACCAAACATGAGAAATCGAAATAAAATTTCATCTCGCGCTTCTTCAATATATCGAATTTCATAATGTAAATTGTAGCTATTCGGCTCAAAAAATTTCTCAAACCACTTGAAAATATGTATAGCAAAGAAAACTTTTACGAGAAAAGTTGATTTTTATATAATTGATGGATGTTTTGTATACATCTGTATGCATCAATTAACATAAATCAAATATGTATATATATGAATTTCATTATATCACATATATAACTTGAGATTTGTGATAAGAAAATTCAATAAATGTCTGCGTACGAGTTTTAAGTTGGTTGCAGTTGATTAATTAATTCAGTGTTGGCGAAATTTAATTTGTTTATGCAATCATTAAATTTATACGATATTTTTATAGTCTGGTGGCAATGATTTAACATGCAGTTATGATTATTAAATATAAATTAGCACCCAAGATGGGGAGGGGCGACCGCATTTTACTCAAGGAAAGTTAGTGTTATACTTAATAAGGCACAATTATAATTTTAAAACTATTTCTTTATAGTCATAAATATTTTTTTATAAAACAACGTTTTCATACTTTTTACTGAAAAAATCATAAAATCAAATAAAACTTAGAAAAGCTCAAATTTAAATTTGTTTTATGCGTTGTATATTTGACCAGCTTGTTTGACCAATGTATACATTTCAATTTAATTATATCAACTAAATGTTAACCAAATTTGGTCAAAAGTTTCCCAATACTCAACAAAACATTCATATTTTTTGGCATGAATTTGAGGCTAAAATTTAAAACCAAATTAAAATTATTTTTCGACCAATTTTGAATCATTTTTGTGACAAATTTGTCAACATTATTTTGTGTGTGACAAAGCATAGACATTTTTGTCTCAAGTCGAGTTCAATCTAGGTTAAAACTAGGTTATCTTAAATAATATTCGGAGTCGAGTCATGTTGTAGTTAATCTGAATCAACCTAAAAAAAATGTAAAGTCGAGCTATCTCAACTTTAAGAAAGTGCGCGGGATTCATACAGAGTCCTATTTGAACTTGGCAACATATTTTAACTACACCAAGTATCCCCTTTGTTCCTTTTTTCTTATTATGACTTTCCATCCCCTCTGGTTGCCTACATTTTCAAAAATCATCTCATCAAATTTTGAAAATGGTGCTGGATAAGCCGCACTGATAGCAAAGTGCCAACCAGTCGCTCAATAAAAATTTAAGTATCAGCTCGATATATTAAAAGTGCATGTTACCGCTGGTCAGCGAATCTTGAGCTTTTGGTTCTGTTTTGTTTAATTTTGCAGTGACTTGAAATTTCACGGGTCCGCAAAAGAAGGTGGCATGAATTGTACTCGTAAAAAAATGGAATTAAAATTTCAAAATTTGTATGGAGTTTCCGACTTTAATTCGCAATACAACTCGTAAAAGAACGTTAGTTTCCGAGTTTAACTCCATAATTTTGCCGCGTTTAGTTCCATTTTTTGCGTAACAAATTCGGAAACATGTATATTGATCTCCTGACTTAAATTTGCACACTAGTATGAAATTCTGAAAAATGGGAAATTTAATTTTGAATAAAAGCAATAATCCGCAGAATAAACCCCGGAAGGTCAAAACCGAATTTCCGAGTTTAATTCCAGTTAAATGGGCTGGATACTCGATATTCTAGCAATTCGCAACTCGGTAAATATGGCGGATTTGCTTATCGAAAATTTGCTTGCGTAAACTACTCGATTATTTTAGCAAAGTAAAATATATTTTTGTATTCAGCACAAACGTTAAAGTGTATTAAAGTATCCCATTTTCTGAAATTCAGAAACAAATTGGGTTGCTAAATTATCGTGTATAACATTTCTAGCAAATTCGCAAAAAATAACTGCTTATAGTATCGAGTATCTAGCCCATTGACCTGGTAGTCTAATACCACATTTTTACGACAATGATTGCTGGGGTCTTATTACAATGACCCAGTTTCACTACTGTAGTTTTCAAATTTTGATCTTTAAACCTTGTAAACTTTCTCACTGATACGCTGGTTAGGCTTTATGTATTATATTTCTAATAGCGACTAATGTAGACGTATTTCAGCCATTAAAAAATTGAAAAATTTCCAAATGACTGGTTATTTGGCAAAAATTGAGTTCGACTCTTAATGTTTTTATATTAGCTGCAGTTCCATTCAACTGAAGTTTTTCGTGTTTTCTTCAACATCTCCTCCGATCTGAAATCGGCTATTACGACATCTTCTGTGTTGCATATTTTAACTCCAAACATAACTTGAAATGGTGTTCGCCTGATACTCCTTTCCCAAGCACAATATTGTACTACCAAAAATTTCTCGAACATGCGGTATGATTGAATGCCCGAAAGGGCGATACATGTTCGGTAGGTAAATTACCCATCATTAGAACTTACGGATGTCTCTTCAACCTGTGACATATAGAACAATTATTAGTAATTTTTCGCACTCAGAATCTGGATTTAAAAATCCAGTAGGACAGTTTTGAGAGATGGAGCAACAGGGATTGTCTTGGCTAGAGATAACGTTTGTGACGGTAAGTTAGAATTGTGGGACTCAGGGCATAAGAAAATACATTTGTATAGCAGTAGCCCAGAATTCACTTAACTTAGCTGGTCGAATAAGCAGGGGTAACCTTGTGTGGCGTAACATCTGATTATTTCTGAATCGCTCTATCTGAATTTTTCCAATGACCATCAGCGACCCGTGAATTTCGATAATACCTACGTAACCTACGTCCGATGAAAGCTCGTTATCTCACCCCAAGTGTAGTAGCCAGAGTTGCTGAAAAAGTAGCTTAACAGTTATCGTTGCTGGTGATAATCATCCCAATGGGTCGAAGAGACTGAGAGCGTCTGAAAGTAACAGGCGTTTCTTGGAAGCAGCCCTTTTACATATCCCAGTGTAATCCCAAGACCTTACGATCATACTCTTTAGATAATTTGACCAAAGTAACTAAACGTTACGTATCTTGAATGTTGTTATCACAACAATTATTAGAGCTTTGGATGCTTCGGCAAAACTCAGCACGAGTGGCATGAAATATGATTGAGTCTGTCCCAAATGTTGCTGTCAGAAGCTGAGAATGTTTCCGAAGCTTGTGCGAATCAAAGCGCCAAAAGATTCGCTGATGCCTGCAGTCTTCGTAAGCGATTCGAACTTCTCGATATATTTGTTTGATATCGCCGGGGTGTGCTATTTAATGTAACCAGAATCGCATGTTGATGTCAATAAGATCGAATTGAATAGTCGGGCCAAGGAAAGTAATTTATCATTGAGAGAAATAGATGTTGTGCGCAATAAACGACGCACACCTTCGTTGTTGTGCTATATCAGGCTTAATGACAAGTTGATTAGGAAGATAAAAATGTCCTTTGTTTAGATCGAGGTTTTTAGAGTCCATTTCCTCCATGAGATTTATATATATGTACTCGAGCATAACTTGTTGATATTCATTTTTCAATGCATATTAAATCGAGAAACTACTGGATCCAAGGAATTTCTTATATCAGAGGTAAATTAGGTGCAAATGGCAATTTAACGATGCATCTTCCATCAGCATGCAGTGAATATATCCTCACAGTGTATATTTTCTGACCAATGGAACAACCTACAGCTCCCAAAATTTGCGCAGGCTCTCATCCACGTTTAATTACATATGTTGTTATTTTTGCTTTTGGAATTTTCTCTAGAAATTTCCCAGCCAAGGGCAGTGTTTTGAGCCATTATATCACTTAGTCTTACCACACATCCCGGTCGCAGAAGTCACATAAATTGAGCTGCTCCCAAAATAATAGAAATATCATTGTATATGCAGAGTGCAGTGGGTCGGAAAGTGTCAGCGATTCGATTTCGGGCCATTTACTCAAAATGCTTCCATCCAGCCTGGGCAGCCTTAATGTAAGTTATTTTAGGATTACGACTGGCATTTTTATTGCAAAATCCACCAAATACCACTCCAACCAACTGGTCGGCAATACACCAATACAGTCGGCAATAAAGATGTCCTTACGTGGATTGCGTTGCGTACCGCAGAATGAATACGATGTCAATTGTTACAAGATTGTGTTACCTCGGGTGATGGTTTGTTTTCTATCTTGGGCTTGGCTAACTGACCAGATCCGAGTATTGGTTTCGTCAACTCTTTAGAATCGTGTAAGAGAGTGTGGTGCTTCCACTGACAAATAAAACATCGCTGTCGAGATGGGTAATTTTGAGAAGTGAAGACCCTTGAACATACAATTGAAACAGGCCTTTATGGTGACACGAATTCTTTCCTCCGAGTTATTGGAAAATCACGAAATTTCTGAGGTAAATTATACTTGAGAAAAACGACGAAAAACTAGTGATTTCAGAGCATTTGCACTTCGATCTGTTATCTTGACATTGCTGCTGTTTGCTGGAATGATGAGGCTTTTGCAAATTTGCTTCTTTTAGATGTATCAATGACTCTTATGTTCTATACAATGTCTTTCCAGAAAGTGAATGAAATTGTCGAATGTCGGGCACAGGTCGTCAGTTTTTTTCCTAACACTTTCGTGGAATTTTTTTGTCTAGTATTAACAGCAAAATATGTATCAGCTAGGGATCTCTATTTGGCGTATTTTCTCCTAAAACACTTAGACCCCATATAACTTCCTCCGGAGTATCATAAGCTTTTCTAGTGTTATACAGGTGTCTAAATGTGTGGAATTTGTAATCGAGGCAGCAAAGCTTACACCTTTCGTGGTTTCGAAAATTTCTTTCTGGTAGTTTGAAAATGACGTCATTGCTTCATTCTTGTGAACTTGAACTGCTAGTTTCATCGGATTGCGACCAGGAACCAACCTTAACATTCCTTTGACCTTCTTTGGTATATACATTTTTAACATGAAATAGTTTTCGTATTTGAGGTCCGTTAAAAATACCCTCTTTAATTTTAGCCTCCGTCAGTTTTGGAAATTGTTGGAAAATTAATGTATTGGAAACATTGACATTCTCTATCTAATGCCTTCACATATTGTTTCATCAGCCCCAGTTTTATATGTAGTGGAGGTAAGAGAATTTTTGAGGGATCTAATAAAGGTGCTTAAATTACATTAGATTTTCCTGGCTGAAGTGCAGTCTCTAACGGCCACTGTTTTTTGACGTAATAGTTTTCTCGGTCTCTATTATTCCAGAGACATTAAAACAAGGGTACTGCACAAAACCAGGCAGCTACCCTAGCAGTTTTATTATAATTTTTCAATCCCGACAAACTTGCAAATTGTGATCCGAGTACTTGATTTTTTGCAAAATATATCCTAGATCTCCATAATTCTCTCAAGGACAGTGGCATATTTATTTCCATTGTGCAGTAGTACCGGTTTTAGGCTGAGTTTTGAGGAGTTAATGAATAGTCTCCACTTGTTAGGTTTTAAATCATTCATCAGTGCTGCTATATTTCTTCAATACACCAGTGAAGTTTTTTTATCTTCGGTAAAGAGCTTCCGAAATTCCTTTTCTCTTTCTCGATAAATTGAAGATTTTGTTTCAGGTACTACCAAGTTTCGACTTTTCAGCTCACTAACTAAGTCCTCAGATACATCTTTTGGTAATGCATATCTCCAAATCAAATTAATGAGGTCATTCTAAGTGAATAGTTTTGAAACTCCCATTACTTCATTGTTTAAAAAACTTGAGTTAAAGTAATTGGACTTTACAGGTTTTGTCATTGTACATAGACACATCTGCGTACTTTATATTTGATTTACTCTTTAAACTAAAACCGTTCACTTTGGTATTATAAAAGTAACATTCCTCTTTCGAGAGAGGTTTTTTCCATATTGCGGGTATTGTATATTTTAAATTTGAGTTACTCTTAGTATTCCTCTACCGCTTTTGCATAGTTGAACATGCATTGCATATAATATTTGGAGTCCACATGTTTTCCTCAAGCATCTCTCTACCGAAAGATTCGCGGTATATATTTTTAGTCCAGTCAGATAAAGTATTCCGACATTTAGCTTTTTCAAATTTATCACAAATGTAACAAAAAACATTCGGGTCACTTTACACTAATATCTTCTTGTAGCCATATACTCCTCAAAGGCCAAGTTGCCTACCCTTGAGGAGCTACGGTCGCATGATGACTATGACAGCGGCCCGCTTCCCCACCCTCACCAGCCGCCGATACCGGGGTTTCCCTCCCCTACATCGTAAAGTTTGTATGTGTGGTTGCCATGACGGCATGGAAGCCACAACTCCTCCTAGGGACAATTCCGCTGCCCACCGTCACCACGTGGATGTGCCTTGGGTGCAGCTACAAGTTAATTTGCTGTTGACACGTGTTTTTTGGGATAATAAAGAGTCGGAAATAAGTTTAAACTACGGAATCCTTTTTTGCGGTTAAAAATACTCCGGACACGATATATCTGGAGTAAACGGTACAAAAAAAAACTTTGGTATTTTCTTGGGCAATTTTTATGGAAAACTAGTAGGTGATGGAGCAAAACGGATATCGGATTCGTATTCAGCGTGTTGCCGGTGTTATTATTTGCTTATCGTAATCTTTAAATTCGATATGTGCATTTTCCACTAATTCGAGATGCAAATATAGTTCCTTGACTGCAAAATGCTGAAGAGGGTGCTGTCAAAAAGCCGCGTTTCCGTTTTAATTCGGTAAGCTCTATGATGTCACCTCTGTACTATTTAAAAAGCGTACCTTAACAGCCAATCGAATATTTGCTAACTAATTGTCTTAATTGTAATATTTTACAAATTTGGTAGCTATATAAAAACCTTTGCGTTTAAAGACTATTTTACGCCTATGTGCTTTAACTGCATTACTTTATGAAAATGCAAAACCTATTATTGTGCACAGTAAAATGATTATTTTATAACCGCAAAGACATTTTTCCGTGCGTTTGTTACTCATATGCATAACTGAACTTTTCATAGTGCATTCCAAACCATTATTATTATTATTATTATTATTATTAGAATGCCTGTGAACCAACCACTATAATTAACCTTCACCGAAACAACTAGACATAATGTCGCCGCACCACCTCTATAGAACTTACATCATCGACATCGTTTCATTCGCAGTCTATTTAATAATGTTATAATGTCTTAATAATAAATTACCATAAGATAAGAATCTCCCTACATTTTTATTATTATTAAACAATACGAACGAATATACACAAAGTAACAATAATCTATAGCAACAACATGTTTCAACTGATCAATTCCAACTGATAGATCATCCAATCCCAAATTGCAATCACTCTACATATAATTATTTATTATAGAATTGCAATTAATTACATTACGAATTTGGGTTAATAATACAATAATTTAATGCAATTATGTTTCTAAATTAATTTATTATAGAATATTTTTGTTTTAACAAGAATAATAAATAAACATTACAAATTTGAGATTTTATTATTTTGTATAAGACAGTTTATTGCAAACAATATGTAAGAAAGAAGATTTCGCGATTAGTTACTTGCAATAAAATAAGATCGTGGCAGACAAACCGGTTTAATTTAAAACTAGATGAGTAATTTAGTCTGAGGAGTATACACATTGCATAATTGCGCTAAGTATAGCCGCGGCGAACATATGGGTAATTTATTATATAGTAACAATGATTCAATTGGTTGTAGTGAAGCAAACGCATAATAAATATTTAAAATTAGTCGGATCAGTCAATTTTGATCTAAATTCGTGTGATGGTGATGTGTACGATTGTTAGTAATTGATGATCATAAAATATGATTACGCATTTTTATTACTTTTTATATTTTTTATGTAAACAACCCTCACCGTCGTTTGCACGATTATTTAAAAAAATGTAAACTGGAAACAAGTGGATGATACACATATTGTGTATTTATTTTCCCAGCAACCCAACAAAAAAAAATCGAAATTGAAAAACGTTTTTCCCAAGAAAAAAATCGCGCGTTTATTTACATAGCATTATAACACAAACGATAATTAAATAATTATTTTCATCTTATGTTTATATATCTAATCAAACTTTTCTCGTACAACCTTGGACTATTTCTCTAGTTTAATTTGGTATTTTCATTTCGTTTTTAGCCAAAAGCGAAATGGAGCAAATTACGCGTGTACGTACTTGCCGCGGATTACTCATCGCGCGATTTCGCGCGAATATAATATTGTATATATACTATATACATCTATACCACACAACTTGGAATTGTGTTTAATTATAATTTTTGGGTGCTCTATATATTTATATAAATGATATGTACAACCAAATTGTACACAAGCGCACAAAAAAAAAAAAAACGAGCCACGATAAATTATAGTATATTTACTCGTGCGCGCATACACCATAAACGCCGAAAAAAAGATGAAATAAAATTATTTGTTTTAATTTAATTCAGATTTAATTATTTTTAAGCCAAAGTCGAGAAAAAAAAATTATTTGTACGTACATATGAA
This sequence comes from Tipula helvola, assembly GCA_963556165.1. NCBI lineage: Eukaryota > Metazoa > Arthropoda > Insecta > Diptera > Tipulidae > Tipula > Tipula helvola. The sequence continues at coordinate 379,805,311 of OY744481.1, read as the reverse complement.
AATCTGCTTTAAATCTTTAAATTTTTATTTGAAATACAAAGTGTTATATATTTATTGTTTATGAAGAAAATCAAACAAGATATGATTTTTCCCCTTCTGGCTGCGCTCTATTGTATAGCCAAATGGCAAATTTGATTTAAACTATACTGAAATGTTGTAGTAAACTAATTTAAATAGATTCAGGTTAGGATAAATTACAAGCAGCTTAAATTATTAGGGGGAAGGATAGGAGGGGTATCAAATTCGGCCCCTTATATAACCTTCCTCAAAATCATTCGACCTAAAATTTAAACCGTCACCGACTTCACTGAACCTTTAATTTTTTAATTACTTCTTAGTGGACCTAGTTGGCTCAAATGTAAAGTTCAGTTTGCCTTTAAATCCTTCTGTTTTAGGAATTTTGTTTGTATAGCTGCGCTAAAAGATGTATTATAAAAAAGAAACAGGCCGAAATACCCGATTAGCCCTTTGAAACTTTAAACATTCTTGAGATTGATTGAATGAATAAAATGCAGCACAGTTTTAATTTGCGTCTCTAAAGACTAAAATGCTTAATTTTAATAATTAGCTAGGTTACCACGGGTGAGGCCAACCTATTTATAATCAGAGGCAATATTGTTCCATATTTAATTTGTTCTGATTTTATTATTAATGAACACGCTATTATATAAATTCCTTACACAATCAAAAATTATATTCATTGATAAATACAATCATCAATTATATTCATTAATAAAGTTTTCTTGGTATGCAAAATAATAAAAGCTATTGACTAGCATTTTATTAATTTCGTTGATTTACGCTGAGGCAGTAATATTGTTGTAAATAGTAATTGCAGCAAATTGGATATTAGATATTGTTGTTGACAATACAGCTCGTTGACCTGTTGAGCTTGCCTTAACAAGGGTACTTACCTACATCTAAGTCATCGCTGCATCCGCACATGATTCTCTAACTTGTAGAAAGCCTACTTTTATGAGTTCGGCATTTGTCAATTTGAATAGTACTAAGATAATATCGCCTTTGTCACATTATCTTAGTTTTTAAAGAGTTAGAGTAGGGAAATTAAAACCAGTTAAGGTTAACCGATCATTATAACTTTACGGTAACTCAATCCAGTATTAACAGAGTTTTACCGAGTAGAAAATTTACTAATATACATATATTGTAGAAAATAAATTATTTCTCAAACTAATTAGAATCAACAATCAAATCAATCTACGACAAGTTGCAGTTATTGTAATCCATTGACTTCTGGGAGTATTTTGAGCTACGAGTATCGAGAACTTGCAATTCACAAAAATTAAATTGAGCACACCACTAGTTTAATTAGAAAAGTTGAGCTTAGTCCCCAGTAAGTCAACTCCAGCTTTTACTAATCGCATTTTATTTCAGAGAGTACCTGATCGAGCCCTATTGTCTTACTCGTATTGTATATCACGTAACAGTAAATAACAGTCAAGTTTTAATATTCCTTCTTATAAAATCTACAAAATGTTTATCATTTTAAATGACTTTCCTTGTTATGATATATTTTCAAGTGAGGAATAGGTATATGTTAGTAGTCACTTGAAATGACTATTGTCGAAAAAAATCAGTACAATGTCATGTTTTTCATAGCAGTTGACTAGAGTTTATATAACTTGGTGTGAGAAACGATACGATTAGAGGAATAGGGGTTTTATTAAACTGCAGTATGGTAACTCCATTACACAGCTGAATTTTGTTAATATTTTCGAGATCATTTGAGATTTCACGATGCCTTAGTGGTTAATTGCTGTTTCAGGATTATTCCAGGATTCTAAGTTTATTCAAATTTTTCGAGTATCGAGATCATTGTAGAATTCGAAGATTATTCGAGCTGTCGCGTATTCGAGTTTCTCGATATTCTTAGAAATTTTCTAGCTGCAAAATTAGCGATTTATCAAACCTTTTGGTTTTAAGGTTTACGAGACTTACACAGCGTTCAATTACCTACAGTTAAGTTAAATTTAGAGAATAGTGACATATACGACATTTTTCGAGAATATTTGAGATTTTCTGACGTCTTCGAAATAAGTTTTGCTTAATCCGGATGTTGCGAATTTTTGCAAAATTCAGTTGCTTTGGAAAACAATTTAATCGTTTCTTGCTACAGATTATTTTGAAATCAGAATTTTCAGCAAATATCTCTTTTAATTTTAATTAAATCGGTAAGATAAAAAGTAGATAATTGGGCAAAATGGGACAATTTGTACGTTGCCACTTAAGTGCTTTAATAAAACGCTACAGCACAAGTCGAATTATATCCTTTTACGTATTATTTCAATTTCGAGACCTCCGTAATCAATTTCATATCACATCAATTTTTTTGTAAATATTCCGGTAACTATCACCATCCGTAATAAACATTTACGAAAAGAGAATTCTAAAAACTCATACGATTTTGCGGTTGGCTCTTAATTTCAACAAGGTTTTCCTGAAAAATGCGAATTTTAGGCTTGTGGAATTATGACTTGTGGCCACAGATAGTTATTTAGAAAAACAATTGTAAATCAATCCCAATTTTGAAATTATGGTTTTTTACTATGGTTTTATTGAAAAAATTTAAGAATTTAGAAATTTGAAAATTTAACGTTTTTTGCAACCAATTATAGGAAATTTATATTTTCAGGATTTAGTTGAACATGAAATACGGGATTTTGTTATAACAAACTTTTTAGACCAAATATTAAATTGCATCGTTGGCTACATTTGAATTTCTTTGAAAAAACTGATTCTCATTTATTTGGCTTGCGGAGACACAGTCAGGAAGTTGAAAATAATCGATTCGTTTTGGTTGATTTTTAAATTAGGAGAGCCACTCGCATTATGGTAAAATATTCGTAGATTCAAGTCGAATAAAATCTGAAAAAATAGAAATGAATAAACATTTAATATTTACAAAATTTGTGAGATGAGGCCGTGTCGAAAGGCCGAATATCGAAAAGGCGAATATCGAAAAGCCGATTGTAACAAAAGGCTGAATGTCGAAAGGCCGTTTGAGTCGAAATTGATTTTAATTTTTCATCATTTATAAATGAAAATTTTCAAAATTTTTATTTTTGTGAAAACCAAAATTTATATTTTGATCAACATTTTTGTATAAAAATGTTTAATAATAAATCGCCTTAAATATTAAAAACTTCTTACGTTCTTTTGTCATATAATTAAAAATTAATTAATTATAATAAAAAAAGCAAAAGAAATAATTTTTTCAGTTGGCTTTCTTATCTAGAAACAAATAATACGGAAACTCAAAATCCCGAAAAAAAATCCAGAAAAAAAATCCAGAAACAAAAAAAATCAGAAAAACAAAAATCCAGAAAACTAAAATCCAGAAACGCAATTATCAAAGTGAGGGACAAATTAAAATTAAATTTATAAAATGTTTATCGAATTCTACCTTTTCCGTAAAGTTCTTAATAATTACGATAATGGAAATTGCTTCGTCAACCTTGCAGACACAGATCGCAGGAATTGTATCGCTCCTATCGCTTCTACTGATAGATGTACCACAAATGTGTGTCGGCCTTTTGACCCATTCGGCTTTTCGACATTAAGCCTTTCGACACATTTGACCTGTTGACCCATTCGGCTTTTCGACATTCGGCGTTTCGACACATTAGGCCATTCGACATTTGGCCTTTCGGTATTCGGCCTTTTAACATTCGGCCTTCCGACATTCGGCCTTTCAACATCGAACGGATTAAAACGCCTGTCTGGCGACAGTTTTACTCGTCTGGTTTTCTCTTGAATTAAACTGCTTCCTACCAATATTCTCTTTTAAATAATAAAAATTCAGTGGAACCTATTTTTAACCAATAAATCATAAAATAAAGGTCGTCAGCTGGTACAAAACTGACTGAAAATTTGCCTTAATTGTTTGAAATGCGTTTTCAGGGCTCAGCAATAGTAGTTCATAATTCTCACTAATTTTCTGTTAAGAATAGCTCCTCAAAATTGCTGAATTGGTGCAAAAAGTGCGAAGGAAAATAATTGTAAACCTGTGGTTTAAAATGAGCTTCAGCTGATCTACCATCTACTTAACCTTTCTAAACTAATTTGACTAACGAATTTTGATTTATCTTTTAGAATAATCTTTCAGATTTTAATGGAAATTAATCTAATATATTATACGTTTCCAAGTGTAGACCAATATGGTAAAGAGTAAAGATAGTTGTTTGCTACTGCGTGGAAATACATACATATAGATGTGTATATAATATTCTATTTAAATATATATGCAACATTATGAGTACTCCTTATCAAATTAAATATTGTATAACTCTAGAAAACCACAAATCTCATATGCAAATAAGTCATGTACACTTTTGAATCACTTAAAAGCTTAAGTGATTAACAAATAAGATATTACCTTTGTAGAAATGATAAGCAAGAAGATCATTTTGTTTACACTATATAAGACTTACGAGTATACTTATCACATACAGTTAATTGAGACTTTTCTATATATGTTAAAGACATTCACACACAAATCTAACGATTGTTTAAATAATTTGCATATCTATGCATATGCGCGCCGCGATCTACCAAATATATTTCAACAAAAGTTTTTTATAAATAAATAATTCATGCTCACAATAATCAATCGTCATAGCCAAATATATATACACATAGCCAAAAAGCAATATATACACATAGCCAAAAAGACATTTCAGTTTGTTTTTTTTTTGGTGAATTTCCAGTTTTCATTGCTAATAAAATAATTTAGTCGTCTCAATATTATGTGTCCCAGTTTAATGTATACATGATTAATAATCAGAATGCTGAACGATCATAGTGTGTTAGATTAGATGCCCTTGACATTTTGGTTGGATCTGCATAAATTTATGATTTAAAACTTTTTTTACGGATTTTTTTTATATTTTTGGGGATTTTAATTAATATACAGAGAGGGGTCGCGAACGGAAATAACAGATTCACAGCAGGTTTATAAATAATGATAATGTTAGCTAGAATTATGTAGAGACGTGATTTATGAATAGGGTCTAGACTTTAATATACGAATTTAACACAGGTTTAAGATAATGAATAGAATTTTATGAGAATTAAACGTGGTTTGTTTACATATTAAATTAATCATAAAAATATTTGTAAGGGTATATATAGATGGATACAAGGTTGCATTCAAATCGATTTTATTCTATCAAATTTTAAATTTTAAAATATTTAAAATATTTGGATAAACTTGTAAAGCGGTGTAAGTTTTTACGAGCCAAAATTAGTTTTTAATACCTTAATGATGTAAATGAGGAACAGCATACCTCAATGATGTTATAGATTGTTACAGAAACAACAGTTATCAATTCTCGGTGTTATGATGCAAATACTTATAGAATCGATATCTTGTAGGGTTACTTATAAAATCGATTTGGCCTTCCAATGTAAAATCCATGCTCCACAGCAGACCAAACGAAAAAAATGTCAGGACAATTCAATTTTCATATTAAGGCTGTGGATCAATTCTCGGGTAAATCAATTACTACGCTAAAAGTCTAATTTAAGCATCCATTGTCCATTTTTCGCACACTCATTTCGAAGAATCCATTCATCCTTCTTTTGAGAAAGGTATGTACAGGGTGGGCCATCTGTTGGTTCTTTTTCAATCAATGAATTTTAGTACTTTATGTTATCATAGAGATTAGAGCATTTTTTTAAAATTTGTGTTTTTTAATAATTATTCACATACTAAAATAGAGAACTCCCCAAAGCTGCTTAGCATTGGACCCTTTGCGCAAAGATGACAGGAAAACATCAGAAAAATTTCAAAAATATTTACATTTGTAACAATATTTACGTTTGTATTTCACCAACTAAAATAAAAAACTCTTTAAAGCCGCTTAGCATTGGTTTTTTCCGCGCAAGTATGACATGAAATTATGTAGATTCCTTTTGTTGTTAAATTGTAGTTAACAACAATTTATTTGGGTCTTCCCTTTCGATTGGGCAGTTTATTTTGTATTTTTTTTGGGATTTTTTCATTCGGGAATATGATGGTATCCCGAAAATAAGAGAATAGAGTCGAAAGGCTGAATGCCGAAAGGCCGAATGTGTCGAAAGGCCGAATGTGTCTAAAGTTCGAATGTCGAAAGGCCGAATGTGTCGAAAGGCCAAATTTCGAAAGCCCGAATGTCAAAAGACCAATTGTGTCAAAAGGCAGAATGCCGAAAGACTGTTTATGTCGAAATTTATTTTAATTTTCTATCTTTTTATGGGAATAGTGCTAAAATCTTGCCAAATTAAAATATCGAATTTTTTCATTAAGTTTTATAATTATATCGAATTTCAGAATATTGGCGAAGAATTTCTCGAATGTTGTATTCACGAAATGCAAAAGAAAAATCTTACTAAAATAAAATTAAATTTAAGTAGAAAAAGCTTTTTTTTATTCGGTTTAATTTAAAAAGATATAATTTAATTCAATTTATAAATACATATAGCAAATTTTTTTTATGAATTAGAAGGATCTTTAAAAAATTAAGCATAGTGCTTAAATTAAATACAAATATTGTGGGCTATTCTTTGTGAAAAATCAATTTTTTCAATTTTTAGTTTTTTCTTTAAAATTCTTGTAATTTTTTTATATTTAAACAAATTTTGAAATGATGCCATGCCTCCAACAAATTTTGAGGATGAGGGAAATTCTCAGTGACTGCTTCAGCAACAGACCAAAATTCGGGATCATATTGCGGTTCATTTTGGTTTCTTTTACCACTTATATAAATAAGTATATTGTTTTGAGCCAAGAAGCCACTCGTTTTTTGTCTTTATCGATGACACTGTCATAAACTGTTTTTAAATACTACCGTATTTTATTACTTGATGCAAATGCTAAACTATAAGCATTCTGGTCTGCTAGAAAAAAATTTCGGATATCCCATATTTGGAAGCAAGATGCTATTATTGAATTCTCCTCCAAATTATTTGACTTAAATGAAACATACACTCGCGGAAATTCGTTGAGCAAATGATACTTGAGCAGCGTTTTTAATATTTTTCCAAAATCAGAAATTACTCTAATTGGTGATAATTTAATATGCCAATCCCAATCCAGCTTGAAAAGCTCATAAAATAATTGAGAATACCAACATTTATTATTTTACAGCCATGCTGCTCAATGCTCATCAAACAAAATATAAGGGGAATACATTCGTTTTCAATTTTTCCGTGTATTGTGAATAACTGTCGCATATTTATTGGCACTACGTGAAACGTCCCGTTCATTATCCATCAATCGGGCTCAGACAAAATTTGAAGGCTGAAGTTTGTTTCCAGAATAATTATCTTTTCGCTGTTTAACTCTTTCTCTTCCAATATGAATAATTCACCTTCATAGTACCTAAGATGATTTGGTATTTTGATGTCCTCTAAATTTTTTGGTTCAGTTAAGTGATCGTACCTTGCTCGATGAATTTTGGCTTTCTGCGCATTTTTCGAAGGTAAATATCCCCTGAATTCTGTAGATGTTTATACTATTGAATCTCTAATGATTACAAATGGGGTTGTATTGTAATTTTTAGCTACGGATTTTAAGGTGGACATAGCGCTGCATACTTCAGCTTCCTAGGAATAAGGCCTATGATTATGATATGATGGCGGTTCTGATAATATTGTTTCATTAGTTAGTTTTGTACTAATAGTTCTTCCCTTACACCCACTAGATTTTTTTTGACAACTGTAGTAAAAATTATTTTTAATTTTCACGTATAGGACCCCGAATCCCGAATAATTAATATAATTTTGTAAAGTTATTTGCGGCGCCGCATTCGATATTTTGAAATTCGAGATTTTGATTTCGATATAATGTTTGTCGAGATATTATACCCAACCCATTTTATGAATGAAAATTTTCAAAACTTATATTTTTATGAAGGGTTTCTCCATCTAGAAAAAAATAATACAGAAACTGAAAACCCCGAAAAAAAATCCAGAAACAAAAAAAATCGGAAAAACAAAAATCCAGATAACTAAAATCCAGAAACGCAATTATCAAAGTACAGGCAGGCCAAATAAAAATTTAAATTTATAAAATATCTGTCGAATTTTACTTTTTCCGTAAATGGAAATTGCTTCGTCAACCTTGCAGACACAGATCAAAGGAATCGTATCGCTCATATCGCTTCTACTGATAGTTCTACCACAAATGTTTCAGGTGATTTCAAAAGTCTAAAAATAAAATTGAATTTTTTCATTTATTCTAAACAAAATATTTTTTTAGGGGGATTTTATTTTTCTGGATTTTTACTTTCCAATTATTCTGGATTTTAAAATTTCTGGATTTTTTTTTAAGGTAGTGATCCTTTTCATAAAAATCAAAATTTATATTTTTATCAAAATTTTTGTATAAAAATGTTTAATAGTAAATCGCCTTAAATATTAAAATCTTCTTACCTTTTTTTTGGACAGCCTTTCGGAACTCGCGGACTGTGCAGTGCGAGATTTATTACGCTATATAAATAGCTCTGGTTGGTTTCAACGGGAGTAATGGGGAGATGGGATACTGTGGTATCACAACGGGCCACTGCTGGCCTAAGCGTGCGATAGTAGCCACTTCAACCTAACCTAACCTAACCTACCTTTTTTTTGTCATATAATTAAATATTAATTAATTATAATAAAAAACGAAAAAGAATAATTTTTTGTTTCCGACAAAATTTGATCACAATAAATGTTACATATACATAGGATTTATTAGTACGTATTTTCAATTTATTTAAATAATTTTACTTTAAGAAATAAATTCAAGGGTTTCAAATATTGATTTCAATCAATTAAGTAAAGGAAAATTTCATGAAAATTCGGTCTCTCGACATTCGGCCTTTTGATCTATTTGGCCTTCAGACATTCAGCCTTTCGAAACATTTGGCCTTTCGATCTATTCGGTTTTTCGACATTCGGCCTTTCGACTCATTCGGCCTTCAGACTCATTCGGCCTGCCGACCCATTCGGCCTTTCAACATCGAACTAAATAAGAGTTTAAATTTAGCTTTAAATGCTCTAATGTGTTTGAGATAACTCATTTGTGCCGGTGCAATTGGAACTAAATGTACTTCTAACATCTGGAAAAACCTTATCCACACCAACCCAAAGGTTGATCATCGATATAAGAACACAAATAATTTTTTTTTAATTCCTCAATATTTCATTCTTAAAAACATTTCATTCCTAATTAGCAAAAATGGCATTCAGACGAAAATTAAGTTCTAAATCTCTCAAATCTCTCTACCTTTCTCCTCTTATACTTATTTTAAAATATATGGTTAGAAAATACAATACATATTTCCTAAACAAGAAATAAAAACAAAATCCACTATTGGCCAATTCCTTTTATTCTTCTCTCCCTTAGATTCTTCAAGACCGATCAAAAATATTTGCCAGATATCTATGCAAAAGCGGTCTGCCTCAATTTAAATTTGATAATAATTCTAATTCACTCCGCTATCAGCAAAAAAAAAATGTTAGGCACCCCTAAATTAGACAATAAAACAAATATTCCTGTCAATTTAATAGTTGGCAAATATAACATCTTTTAAATTTAAGATTGTGACTTATATAAATATAAAATCAAACATCAATAATAATAGTAATTAAAATAAATAAATGTATGACAAGAAAAACTACTTTCAAAATTATATCTCATTTCCCTCTATCTGTATTCTGTATATATTCGTACATTTACAGCATATACACGAATAGTTTGGTAAGACATCTTGTTGATCTTTATAATAAAAATAAAAATAAAAATCGATAAAAAGATGAAGTAAAAATTAAATAAAAAAAAATAAAAATCAATTAATTTTTACTATAAAATTATTATCAGTACATATTTCGAAAAGAAAAAAAAACTATTTATTTATGCTATTAATAAAATAAAAATATGTTCAATTAATTTTTTTTTTGTTTCGATCGTTATGCAAACGGATACGGGTGCTCGTAAATCATTAGATGGCACAAAATGGGTGTGTTTTTATTATTATTAGTTATATATGATCGTGTTGACATTTTCAGTTACATACAATGTTGTTGTTCGCAGGTGAATCTGCAGTATATGTACAATAATTTTTATATAAATAGACATTTAGATTTAGTGGTGCCTAGCTATAGAGCTAGAATCATTCATCATAACATCCCAGTCATTTTATTTTATCACCGCGCCGAAGTAATAAATCTTACTAGGATTATCACCGCATTTAAATCATTGTAATGTAAATATTAACGTAAACACAAAATTTCATTCATTTCCATTGAGGTGCTATATGAGTAAATAATGTGTTGTTGTGCATTAACTTGTTGTGTCTGTATGTCTTCGTATATGTACTTAAATAATTTTTTTATTATATGACACTAATTAAAAAAATTATAATTTACAATATACGGTTTAATGACTTTTTTTAGTTATTGTTATGTCATAATAATACAATAATATAGTATGTTTTGGCGCGAAATTCTTTGTACAGATGTGTGGGTGACCTCATAAACACAAATAGAGATAAATAAATGTCACAAATCATGATTCGTCTAAATATATATAGGTGTATATGACTATTGACATGTAGCACAACGCGATCACAAAATCAAACACACCAAAGTTTCCATACACTTATTTAAATAATTTTCGTACTGATAATTGCCGAGTTTGGAGATAAAATTAGCAAATTCGCAAACATTGTATATATATGGTAGATTACCCGTACCTATACACACACACACATTTTATTATATTTTAGTTGCTTAGCACGTACGAAAATTTTGTAAAAAATACAACAACAAAATTTTAGAACTCTTGATGCTCGTAACTGACTTTATATGAAAATGCGTACGCTCGTCTGATACGATCAAATGCAGACATTTTTTCAATTAATATGATGTCAATGGTAAACTGTTGTTTTTTTTTGTAGTTTAGTTTTAATCAGAGATAACGATCATAAAAAAAAACGCAACGTATAAATTCAACGCACGTTTTTTTCCATTTTTTTTCTGTTTGCTTTATACGTTTTGTAATTAAATTCTGTATAACATAAAAATACAAAAATCTGGGTCAAAATTTTTAATGACAGATTAATTAAATTATTGTCACTTCAGAAAAAAAAATAGTTAGACTTACAATCATATATACTTGTTTTGTATCTTTATGATGTGATCGTAATTTTATAGAAGACAGTTTGGCACATTTCACATTATTTTTGTTGCTGTTATACGTGACATACGTGACGTTGGTAATTTAAGGCATCTATCGTTTAAAAGCTCTACTTTTGTAGGTTAATGTAATGCTATTTTAACTTTAAAATAGTTTTTTGGATTATCGTCAACTTGGTTTCCGAGCTTCATATTATCATGAACCAAAATGTTCCCGCCATATTGATTCAATCCATTATCGTCCATTTAGTAATTTTCTGATACCAACCGGCGAAATTATTGAAGTATTCGAAGAACCAGACATTTAAAATTAAGCTTCAACTAGTGCCATTCTCCATTTAATAGGGAAACCACGGCAGCTCTATACTACACAAATAAGATTTTGAAAACTCTTGAAAACTCATTCTCTGTTTCAACTCGGTAAGAAAGAAATTCAGTGATTTCGGTAATTATCCCTGGAATCCATTTTGGTTCAGAAGAATAATTTCTGACCTATACACTTGAATTTTTGATTAATTCAAGTCATTGCAGATCGCTCGTGGTGGCTTTCCTCTTCAGTGTCGGTATTGAATCTGGATGGAGTTTGTTACAATATGTGCCAATTTTGCGGTTGAACAGAAGTTGCTGGTGGAAAAGAAATGTTGACACACGTTTATAGATATCACCTGATAGCTCCTTCTTCAGGTAGTCCTTTGTCTCGCGCACCATTCGCTCCACTTGTCCATTTGACGATGGATGGAACGGAGCAACTAGATTAGGTATGTCAAATTCCGTTATTCTCGCAGAACATCTGGAAGTCTGCTGAGGTAAATGCTGTGCCATTATCACTCACGATCATCTCCGGAATGCTGTGAGTAGCGAAGATAGGACGAAGTGCGTTGAGAGCGCATTTTGTTGATGTGCTAGATAAAAGTTGCACTTCCAACCATTTGGAGTGGGAGTCGACTAAGATAAGAAATACTTTGCTTGAAATGATCCCGCATAATCCCTATACTCTGGACCATGGCCTCTTCGCTTCTTCTCAAAATTGGATGGGTGCTTGGGGATTTTCAGGACGGTTTTCCTGGCATTGTATGCATGATCAAACAAGCTTCTCTATGTCTTCATCAATTTTCGGCCACCAAACATAACTTCTCGCCATACTCTTCAAACGCACAATTCCTGGGTGTGCGGTATGTATAAGGCGACCAATATTGATTTACGGTAACACGATGGTATTATTGTGCCCTGTCCCCATAGTATATAGTCTTTCATATACCCTAATTCGGTTCGACGTATCCAGAACGGTTTAAATTGATCGTCGACTTCCTCGTTCCATCCCCTGAGGCACCAAGAAAAACTCGAGAAAGTACAAGATCCTTCTTCGTTGACGTGGCGATGCCCTCGCCAATCCGGTTGGACGTTTTAGTATGTATAATCATCACCTCCTCCTCTCCAGGAGGAGGCCGTCAGCGTTTCCATTTTCCTTCCCTTGGCATCGTGGATAGCAAGTGGATGGCTGATGGTATCGGATAAGTGTGGAGATTTAGAGCCTTACTAACAGTAGACTTGTAGTCGCAACAAATCCGGACGGATCCATCAGATTTCAGAGCAAGTACAATTGGTGTAGCCCATTCGCTGTACTCTACGCGCTCCAATAGCCTCCATAACATCAACTTCTCTAGTTCTTCCTCGACGAGTAGTCGGATAGCGATTGGAATACGCCTAACTGGTAGATAAATAGGATTGATAGTTGGATCCAATTTTAATCCTACTGATGGGCTATGGAATTCTCCAAGATCATATGAAAAGAGATGCTGGGATTTATCGGTCACGTCGGTATACCTTGACCATTCGACAACATGTACTCCTTGAATTGATATGACCAATGCCGCGAACCATTCACGACCCAATATATTTGTCCGGTTCCCCGATGTAACATATAATGGAAGTTGACCAATATGTTGACCATTGTATTCAATGTCAACTTCCAGTCGACCTAGAATTAAGATCGGATGTTGTTGGAAATCCGTTAAGACGAGATCAGGCGGCGGAAGCGTTTGTGCATTTTTCTATATATGGTTCAAAGTCCACAAAACATATCACAAAACGAGCAAGTGGTTGATCGAAATCTGCAGGTAGATCTCAGATGATTTTCTCCACAACTCTCACAATGGACGGGTGCACCATGTTGTTTTATTATCGATGGTCGGTTGTAAATATCGGTCAAATGGCGCGGCCGTTGAATGAGTTGTATGCGCATGCGTTTCTACAATAGCTTCGTGGTCCGTCCTTGTCGCTTCTGCAGCAATGGTCTCCAATAAAACAGTTGTTTCTGCCAAAAACTGTTGTTGTAAATTTGAATCCCGGATACCACAAACAATTTTATCGCGGAGCATGCGGTCTGGGCTACCGGTCTGGAAATTGCAATCTTTGCTAAATGGCTTAGCTCGGCAATGAAATCGGCTGCTTTCTCCTCCGGCATTTGGTCCCGTTTAAAAAATTTAAACGACGCCGTGATTTCCGACGGGCCATGGAAAAATGTGATCAGTTAGTTTGAAAACTATTTCTTTGAAAGCTATAGATCACTTACCTTGCTTGGAGCTATTAACGATTCTAACAGCTCAAAAGTTCCACCACCGTGCAGCACAACGTTATGAATTTGCTGCGAAATATAACTCAAAACGATGACAATATGTCCCCCAAGAACGTGGTGTCTTCATCTCGAACGGTTCCATTGTTCCAATTATAGGTGATGCCATGTTTATCGTAACACGAAACTTTTATGCGTACACAAATTTTAATTATTTGGAAATAATTTTTAATATTAAGAGAACGTAAATTTTAATCAATCTTATGATAATAAGTAAAAATTTAGTACTTACATAAATGTAAATCACTAAATTGATATTTTTTGTTGTATATTGGTATTTGTGTATTTTCTGTAACTCTATTCAATTGCCAAAGGAACTTAAATTGCCGAGAGGCATTTAAACAAAAATTTGATTGATTTCACTATGGAAAGAAGAAAATATTGATCGATTTTATTCCGTTCTGCTTCTATCAATGGCAACCGTCGACAGAATTCCGTCAAATAATGTAGGAACTGCATAATCATACAATAAATGTGTATTTAATCCGTTTCCGTTGTCTAGCAAAACCGGCATTTACTTAAATGCCACAAATAAGAGTCAAGATTCTCAACTCGTTCAATCAATATTCTAATTTAAATTTTCAAATAGCAATAACAATTAATTAAATTAGAATTTAGCACAAACCACATAAAATGCTCCTTTTCCGAAATTAAGCCATGATTTATTTTATTATTATGTATTATGAAAGCTATAGTGACATTTAAGAAAAATTTGGTTGAATTAAAGCAATTTCAAATAAATCAATTATTATTCAGAAGGCTTACCAATTTGCACAAAGGAAAAACATTAAAATATATTTTTGTCTGATTAATTAACAATCAATCATTAATCATAAATATTCATTTTAATTAAAAAATAATTAATTTTTTTTTTATGTAAATTTATTAGCAAATGATTAGATTGAAACCGAACCTAAATAATTGCTCAATATTTAATATTGCAATATACGAAATTAACTGCTGCTTGCAACCAATTTTACAAAACAGTTGAAATTTGAAATAGATAAATGTCATAAAACATTACATTATGTTGTTGTCTCGAATTGTGTGGAAAATGTGAAAATATCGTGTTTTAATTTGATTATTTAAGGAAATTTAATTGTTTCATAGTTATGTATGTGTTAAATTTTCTTGTTGCTCGTTTCGTTAGACAATTACCCAATCACATTTATTAAATAAACAATGGAATGTTTAATCATGTTTATCCATGTTTTACTTTATTACATTATTCACGATTTTAGAAAAAAATGTCTCTGGTAAGTTTTAGTTAACCTACACTTTTCTGCTTTTCCAATGAATTTAATGCCGCGAGAATAGCCAAAACAAGAACAAAAAAATGAACAAATTTTCGTTTTTGGATTATGAAGCATGATTTCATCCGGATCATATTCAAGAAATGTACCTAAATTTGGATTAAATATAAATTCCGATAATGATATTGATGAATCGTTGGTTGTAAATTTTTCTTTGATTTGTTGTCGTGGGAAACACGTTTTTTTTACATTTTCAACAAAATCTGCGATGATTTTCAAAGAAGCGTTGCGCAGAAACATTTGAAATTAATTAGCATTAACGCTATATATAATTTATGTGTAGTAGCTACAATAGTGATTATATTATTTTGCATAATATATTTTTAATTCACTTAGGCTGTGTTTCAAACGAATGAAAAAACCGCATTAAAAGTTAAATTTTTGATATTTTACTCACAACAAAAATTTTAACTGGTCACGGACCAGTTAAAAGTGTTTTGCTTGTATTTTGCTCTTCTCTACGCAAAACAAAAATCAAAAACGTAAACGTCACAATTTTAACCAGTATCGTTTGAAACATCAAAAACAGTTAAAAATTAAACTTTTTACCCGATTGAAACACAACCTTACAATAATTTTCCTTTTGGACTAGGAGATGGTGACAGGTGACGATCTCCCATTTTATACCGTATGCATTTTTAAGAGTTAATAGTTAACGCTAAGATATGAAAGCCACATGCTGCCAGCTTTGTAACATAGAGTAGTAAAAACAAATTGAA
Source organism: Tipula helvola (assembly GCA_963556165.1). Lineage (NCBI taxonomy): Eukaryota > Metazoa > Arthropoda > Insecta > Diptera > Tipulidae > Tipula > Tipula helvola. The sequence goes on along the minus strand of OY744481.1, from coordinate 379,789,469 downwards.
GCTCTAATAATTGAAGGCATGCAACCCGCAGTGGCCGAAAGGGCTCAAAGGGTTACGTAAAACTGAGAAAAACTACAGGGGATTTCCGTGTTTCCAAATTGCATGCCGATGTAAAGAAATAAAGTTTTATTCACAAAAACACTATGGGAAAAATGGCATGCGCCCCTCGTATGACCAAGGTTGGAAAATGTCGGGAACGGAAAATCTGTACTGAATGTTTAAAAAGTTTTCCCGACATTTTCCAAGCTTGGTCCTACGAGGGGCGCATGCCAATTCTTCCAGCGTATTTTTGTGATTAAAACTTTAATTCTTAACATCGGCATGCTTAACTATCAACCCTTAAAAAGGCATGCGGTATAAAATGGGAGATCGTCACCTGTCACCATCTCCTATCTATTCTGTTTATTTGTTTCTTATACCTTGTAGAATTCGCCTTTTATCAGTTTAATATTCGGCGTTTCGTTGAGCTCCTCCTTCCATTGTGATTTTCTTAACTAAAATTATTCGATTGTCTTTATATTTGCTTATTTCGAAAGCCCCTACGCTATCGAAAAAGTTAAAAGGTTTAATCTAAAGGAAGCATCTGACCTGTATAATTTACGCTTGCCTCCAAATTAAAGACATCTCAACTTTAAAAAAAATGCAAAAACAATTTGCACCAGCACCATCTTTGTGCATAGTAATTTGACTGCAGAGGGAAATGATAGTTGTTTGTGAAAAGTTATCCATTGTGGTTAATATCAAAACCATTCTGATATGTTGCCGTTTGTGCTAATACAATATTTTACAATTTGACAGTGAATGAATTTGGACGCAATTTTATAAATTTCTTAATTTTAATAGGTTCTGAGTTTGAAAACTCAATTCGAAATTTAAAACTTTTCGCTGTACAAGCTCGATGAATTGTCGCATGTTAAAAATTGAATAGTTTTTTAGTAAGATTTTATAATTCAAGACCAAATTTTATAACAATTTTACTTAATTTTAATTAAACCTTTTGGAATTATTTATTTATGGATTCCTATGGTGAGCAATGAAAAGTTATATACCACTAAAAACGCTTTTAAAAAATTATTACTTATTATTATGACCTCTATACTCTAGATCAGTGCTTCTCAAAATAACGACTCCTTAGGGTGCCGTGGAGCTGTTGCCAGGGAGCCTTAAAACCATGCCTTAATATCTCTAATAAACCGCACAATTTTCTCGCACACAAATGTCTGAATCTGCCTATTATCAATGCCCTCTACGGATTTCTGGATTAATGGATTTTGTAAGATATATTTATTAATGGATTTTGTAAGATATATATATTTTACGCCCTGATTCTATAAAAAATAAGATAATGGGTAAATGTGTAAACTTGCAAAAAGCGAGGCCTACTTTAACGAATTCCCAATATTTTGATTTGATTACTACTTCAAATAAAATCGAAAAATTGCAAACTAATAAAAGAAAGCTTTGCTTTTTACGAGTTTACACGTTTACCCATTATCTTATTTTTTAGAGAATCAGGGATGTGTATAATAGTTCTACAATCACGAGGATTGTGGTAGGCATGTTCCTATTCTACAATGAACATAAACAGGTATTTCAGATCGCAAGCCTTGATCTGTGGGACAAAAAAATCATTGTTAAAGGCTTTTAATGAAGTAACAACATTTTTAAATCAGAGGTCGATATCCGAAGTAATTCGAACACAAGACGCTTCATGAATGATGAATAATACCAAAGCAACCTTGATTATACAAGCCATAATCTAAAAAACGAAGCTTTTATAAGGGAAATAGAAACGACGAAAAAACCAAAATTTCCATAGTAAAATACATAAAACATATGGGAAATCACTTTTTTTCCTAAGACAAATTTGTAAATGAAAACGTTGCAAATTCTTAATTATCATTTCTGAAATATTTTCATAAATGTTTGAATTTCAACATATATAAATCTCGTTTAAGTAAATAGTTTTCATTTTCTTGTAATAATTGATTTATTTAAACCGAAATATAAAAAAAAGTTCATAACAACAGCTTTCTGGTCAAATTAAAAAGAAAAGCTTACTACAAATCGTGTGCATTAAGTCAATACACATAGATGGCAGTGGGCAGTAAACATTTTGAAAAATCGTACCAAAAATTGTTACTTGGAGAAATTTTAGTTCAAAAGTTCTAGGAAAAGCAAAACAAATTCACGAAATATTTAAGAACGTGTCATAATTTTGTGATTAAACAATCTTTTTCGTATTTTTCTGTATAAATCTGTGACATCTAATGTACACTAGTAAAACTAAAGATAAATGTAGCAAGTATTATTTTAATTCGTCAGAGCCAACTTTGATATATTTTTCAAAATGAAAGTTCGAAAAATATATTTTAGAAATAATTTAATTTTAATATTTCTGCAATTAATATTTACTTAATACCAATATACCCTTCTTGTATATTGCTGCTAAATATATGTAGAATACTTTTATATAAAAATTTTGTAACATTTTTGCTTTTTTCATTGAAAAACTTGAAGCTAAAAAACACCATTTTTACTATGGATTGCTATGGAAATCAGTGAAAAGTTATACCACTAAAAAAGCTTCCAAAAAATACGTCATAATGATTATGGCTCTATACTCTAGAAGGCTCTGATAATACATAAAATAATTACATTTTGATTTTATAATCCATAATCTAGAAAGCTTATAAAAGTCGAATCAAAAAATACTATTAATGAAAAGCACAAAGCTTTCCGTGATAAAAATTGATACGCAGCTTTCCTGCGCTTAGCTGCGATTATAAACAGAAAAGATGAACTATAGGCACTTAGGTCTATGAATTTGCGAAATTGGATACGTATATTTACTCGTACTTTAATTTAATTTGAAATTTCAAATGGTGTCAAATTTGGCTTCAACAATTGCAATTTGGTTGTATATATTTCAGGTTAGTGTTGAGAACTCCAAATCGAAAATTCCAGGATTATAATGCCGTGCTTTTTGTAGCGAAATTTTTCGAATACTTACCGAAAATTTATGTAACTATCTTCAGACAAAATGCCTATAAAACACAAACTTTTAATAAGTTTTATAATTTGTCGAACCCCTGTACCTTGGTTTTACACATAAAAATGTGATATTCGTCCATTGGTGGCTTTCTAATTTGTAGACTAAAAATCTTTTGATTGCTTTGCAAATCTACCCAAACCTACCAAATTTAAAGAAAATTCAATTAATCCGAACAATTTATCATAAAAGTTGGCAATTAAGGAAAAATAAGGCATTAGGTTTGAGGAATAAAAGTCTTTACTATTCAACGCAACAAATTTGCATGTCAACACTTTTTAACTATAAAACTAACTTCCGCGGAATCGAAAGTATTTTTTCGGCCGTGGGGCAGTTTGGAACGAAACTGCACTATGATAAGTTTTGTTTGAGATTTAAAACCATCTTATGAAAAATTTAAATTAAATGTTTCTTTTTATTTCTGGCATATACGAAGACAAATAAATTAATGAGATTAGTTAGTTTTCCAAAAATGAAGAACCAAAGTTTGTGCATAAATTACTAATACAATTAATTAAAATTCTGACAATTTGTTGGTAAATTACGGATATCTATTACAATTAAAAAATTACCGAAAACCGGTAATTCAAAAGTTCGGTAATTTTCGAAAATCTAGGGACCAAAAAACTGATCTAATTAAAAAAAACTGAACTACTGAGAAGAAACTCTTTATAAATAAAATTTCAAATTTTGGATATAGAATTGCTAACTCTGAATTTTGTACAGAAAAACTCAATTTGTTTTTCTTAATGTTGCAAGTATTTCCAGAATTATCATATTTCGATAATTCAGAAGAATTAAATCCAAATTTGGTCTTAAATAACTGAGTAAAAACCATTTGACGCTAAAATTAAAAACGAATCAAATTCGGATAGGAGTATCCAGAATAGTTAGCTCAAAAATGTTTAGCTATAACCTTAGTTAGTCATTTCGTTATCGGTTCTGCTCCACTCATATGTATGTCTAGTTGAAATATTTAGTTCCGGAGTTTTTACAGTTAGATCCAATTTTTAATAGTTCCTTATATATATGCCAACGCATTTTAAGTTTCTCAAAATATTTAATAATTTTCTGGAATTATAGAACTTTTGCGTTTATACAATTTTTTAAATCCTTCAAATCGGATTAAACTGGAAGGAATATTTTGGGTTGGTATAGAACATTTTTGTTAAATTTCAGACCACATATATGGATTACTATTGATAAGCTGCGCGGGACATTTGAGATCCTTGAACAGGAATGCCCAAAATGCTTAGCTGTAAATTTTTTATTATTGAATAAAATTTTTGGGAGCCTTGGATTTTACTTTTCCGATTTCGGTGGCCGCAGTATGAAACAGTTTGCGAAGCACTGCTCTAGATGAAGGATCTGCTTGAATGCATGATTGAACTAAAAAGTCACAAGACGCTTCATGAATGATGAATAATACATAAAATAATTACAATTTGATTTCATAATCCATAATCTAGAAAGCTTATAAAAGTCGAATCAAAAAATACTATTAATGAAAAGCACAAAGCTTTCCGTGATAAAAATTGATACGCAGCTTTCCTGCGCTTAGCTGCGATTATAAACAGAAAAGATGAACTTGTCCCCTAAATTTCACCGAATTTGGTTGAAAGCTTAAAAGCTTTTCAAACATCTTTGGCCTCCAAACTCTTTTGGCGGGTGTCACGAAAAAACAGTTTCTGCTGTGTCAACATCAAAATAACGGATTGCTATACAATATGTTGATATCTAAGTTAAGTTCTGTACTACGTCAGCTAATACGAGAAACGATTGATGTAAACTACGTTTTGAAGTTATTTGGAATAGCTAATCTTCCTTATTTTGAAAAACTAATCTTCCTTATTTCGTGTAGATTTTCATTAAATTGACAATTAGCTATAACACACTAATACAAAATTCAGATATTTCATAAATATAGCAAGTGGAATCAGGTAATTGATTAGGACGCCACTTGAGAAATGTTCAAAAGCTTTCAATGATATCTTATAATTTTCTTCATCAAAATGAAAGTCAACAAGTCCATGCGGTAGCGTTCATGAACACAAAAATTTTTTCCGGTCGATAAATCCTTCAAACACGAAGCTTTTAGGTCGTACTTCTGTTTATACTTTGACTTTAATAAGTTTAAAGCCCACTTACAAAATAAAATTATTACATCCGATATCTAAAGCTCATAGAAAAAACCGTGTTTTGACGATTTTATTTCACAATGTAGCCTACAGATGGGAATAGAGACATGCTTTTCAGACAATAAAAATTAAGAATTGAATAAAAGGAATAAAATTAGTTTGCATTGAATTTTTATTATGAAGCAAATGCAAATTTCATAAAAAAAAACGGGACGAAATAATTTATAACTGCAGATTGATTCTTTTTATGTGGAACGGAGCATACATATACTAGAATTAAAATAGCTGATCGAATTGTAAAATATTGAGATTAAGCGTCAAGTGTAGCTTTAACTATATAACTTGATTGTAATTAAATTAAAACCCAACGCAAGTGGAAAATGTTCGGGAGTTTTTTAATATTGTATGAAGCTTTCGAATAAAATCATTACACCAGATTTCGATGTTCATTTTATCTGTAAATAAGTATTTAATTTTACGAAAATAATGCTTAGAAAAGCTTCTCCTGATTATTAAACGAGCTTTTGTCACCCAAATATAACCGTTAAACCAGTATTATAAAGATACAAATGAGGAATACTTGAACCGAGTGCCAAAGTTCGTGATATGTTCAGGAAAGCTGAAAAGCTCATTGATGTTTGTTCCCTAAATAAAATATTCTCCGCAAAAAGTTGCGGAATCTAATAGGAAGAGCTTTATGAATTATAAAGCTTTCAATTAAAATAAAATAGTACAACAGGTTTTCATAATCCAAAGTAGAGGATTTTAAACATACTGAAATCAAAAGCTCAAAAGTTTTCCCTAAAACATTTTCAGCACCAAGTCAAAAAGGTATCTAAGCCTCCAAACCTCTAAGGCTACCTCTATTTGGGTCAACAGATATGAGAATCAATTAAAAATAGCGGAATGGTGTCGTTATTTGGAATTACTAACCAGCGTTGTCTGGCACTAAATATCTAAGTTGTCAAGCTTAAAATTGATAGTTAATGTTAAAGCTTTTAATTAAAACTAAATGATACAACGGTTTTTCATAATCAAAAATTGAGGATTTTGTACAGAGTTTTTTAGTTGGGACTCCACCACAAGTCAAAAGTTCATGATATGGTGTCATATGGACCAAATATTTTAAATATTGTGTTCCGGTTGCGATGGTTGCTACCTCTAATAAAATGTTTTAGGGCGCATAATTGTTTAGTGTACGTTTAGTCCATCTTTAGGCTGAACGTCTTAGATAATTATCTTCCCAAAATTTGGGTCTAATCGATATTTCTATTTTTAAATTAGGTTTGTTAAGTGAGCAAACCCGATGGAAGTGAATTATATTCAATTATCCCTCAATAATTTTGAATCCTATTAGTAATTATGCACAACCGCCTCGATTAACTTGTTGGCTTTGTTTCAAATAGAAGTTGATTAATTTGGTAAATTCACAACCCTGCGCTATTGTTTTTGTGAATTTGCTTTCTTTAGGATTTATTTGATATATTGGGGAATGATAACCGCTTGCCAAAATAAAAAAATCAGGTGTTGCAAACACACGATTTTGTTTTACGTGGTCGCTTTTGTTTAATTTTGGATTTAATTAATTATCTAGCTGTTTTACCGGTACCGGAGCAAAGTGATTGCTAGCAGTTATGTAAATGAAATTATCGAAATTTAAAGCTAGAAGACGCGTTCTTAAGGTATACACTAGTAAAGAATGCACTTGCTAATAATAATAATCGTATCAAAAAGTATGTTGAATATAGGCCAAGCGGAGCTCCTTTCATAAGGGGTCAGGTTTATTATACTTCTATTGCGAGTATTTTAATAAGCTTCATCTAAGATTCGTACCAAAACTATTTTCCATCATCATAAGCCCTTTGTTCGTGTAATATTTCAACCCCAAACTCGATATTTATTGTAATGCAAAATAGAATCTCGTATTTTCCTAGAACGTGACATATATGAACATCAAATTTAGGTACGAATTATATTAATTGTTTATCGATTATTTAATTGATTTTTGATTACTCAGTGTAATATCAGTATTATTACAAAACGATTCACTTTAGGCCGAATCCATTAAAATATATAAAATAACGTCCGCCTATATTGTGTTATCTCCTGGAAACTCAAGTAATTTCTATAGAACACCTTAAACACGGGAATAAATTACAATTGAATAGCTTTTACGTAGTCGGTCACGTTCCACATCATACAAACAATAGAATCATCCAAACAATTGTAATTATTTATCCGAAATATTAACAAAAACAATTAGTTTTTAGTATTTGTAAAACATTAGAAATGTAATTAAAAGTTATTTTGATTGTAGGTGCATGACTTTGTTAATAAACATAATTTGCATAAAATTGAGTCTCGTGCTTTCAACCTTGAATGCGTGCCAATATAAAGTGGTTTGTTTAGATTACCTACATTGTGTGTGTAAATAATACTGGGGGAGTCCATCTAAACAAGAATATGTTAGTAACACGTATATTTAAGTATATATGGTTGATAATTTATGTTTTCGTCTATATAACCATATGATCATGTAGATATTTGGCTAGCGAACAAACGCATTCGATAATTTATCGATTTGATGAAATGTAAGCGATTATCAATCATTTTCGACTCGCGCAATTTTAATCTCAATTCGCGTAACGTGTAATTTATATTCTATTAATAGATCAGGATTTTGTTACTAAAAAAAAAAATACGTATGTAGTTTGGAAATTGGCAAAACGCCCGGTCTGCAGACGTGCATATGAATTTTGGAAATTATGTAAATGAATTTTCTATTTATAGAACGAATTTTTTGTTTAAGTTCAATTCTATTTTTACGATTTCGTGCCGTATATTCTTATCGATAAGCGTTTTAATTACATGTTTTAATTTAAATATTTATTTAATAGTATGTATGACGTAAACTGGTATTAAATGAGTCAAAGTCAAGTTCATATTACAACATTTTATAAAAAAAAAATTTTTTTTTTTGTGCATTTCAGATGGGACACATTAGAACATCGACCGGATCATTTTTTATTAAGCCAGTGGAAAAATATACAAATGAAAATTCAAATATATTGCATGCTGTATATCGGGTACCATCACCCGAATTTAAACGACATGATGATGTTACGAATAAAAATGATCAATGTGCGACCGCATCAAGTACTGGTAAGTTTTACCAAAACCAAGTATTAATTCTTGAATCAATAAATCGTTAAATCAAGTCAATAAATTTTCCTCTTTGTATACAATCGAATGTATAATCGATGTACGGTTTATTCACTAACCATGACCTTAACCTCAGTAGTTATTTAAGTATAATTTCTTTTATTACCATTTTCATTTGCAAATAACTCTATTTTATTGTGGTACATTGTATATATACAAGAATTATTACAAACACAATCTTATTCCATAAGTGAACATAAATAACCGCCACTAGATACCACCAAGATAAAAATGTTATCTGTCAATAAACTGTTTTTGTTGTTGTGTATTCCTCCAAGGCAATTGCCATTATCTATTTGCTTGATCAGCAATTTTTTTCCTATTTATTTATGTATTCGCAGAAGAAAACTATTTAAATTGTATATTTTAGCAATAAAGTCATAAAATTCAAGACAATATTTTTTTGTAGATCTTCTACGATAACATCTCCGTTTGCTTAATACATAGTGGTAATTTCAATATGCTTGGCGTTTTTTTTTCTCGTGTGATGATTTGAAACTGACCTACTCTCCTTCCAAAACTTGTGAAAAAAAAAGATCATTAAAATAGTATCGCTTCTGGACATGAACATTTTTTGTCTAATTAATGAGCAACCAAAAAAAAAGTGATATCGAGATAATTTGTATGTTACGAATTCGCGATGTTTTATAAGATTAAGCGCGCACGATCAGGCGACATTGATTTAATCTTTAACTATTTTTGCTTGTTATGTGTGTAATTAAAAATAGCTGCAAAACCTCTTTTTTTGCTGTAAGAAGGAAATTTTATTATGTTCACGATAACATTAAATAAATCACAAGCATAATAATTAAAAAAATATTCCGATTTATATAGAGACTTGTTTTAAGAAATGTGTTGTAACGTGTAGCAACAAGTGTATTATTAATGGTTGATTGAATCGTGCACTTTATAAAATATATCGAATGAATATTATGCTGGACTAAACACACGATATTGACTTTTTCATATACTTTAAAACTAATAAATTTAAAACTTGACAACGCATGACTGGGTGTAAAAGGTATTAAGCGGTACTGGTTATTACAAAAGTACCTATTTTAAAAAAATTGCTTTAACAAAAGATTATTGGATACCAAATTGCTCTTAAATTGTGTCCATACAAAATGCAAACTTTTACCAATGGTTGATTGTAAGCAGCTGTGCTATACGTCGTTACAGCAAGGTAACCCACAGTCATAAATTTGACCATCAGGTACATTTATACGACTTTTAAACACTTTAATCAATATCTAAACCCCAGACAATTCTCTTTGGCCGTTCGGTTCCTAATTATTTTTAAAATATTCATCTGCGAAATTCACAACGATTTGTCGAAGAAAGATCTATTAGTTCAGCTATTGTCAGTTGGCGCGGTTAATTATTTTATACAATAATTGGCATTGTAAAATAAATGGTTAAGTAGGGTGCAGTAGATGAAGTATAACGATTCTAAATTGTAGGTCTTCCTACTAACTTCCCGTTCCAAATCTCTTCCATACCATTAGTTAATCTTAAGGCCGAAAAATTCTTCAGGCCACGAAAAAATAGGTTTTATATTAGGAACTATTTATAATATCTACAATATATTTCAGATATAAAATTTCACTAAAATCCGTCAACAAATATGCTAGTTACATTTGATGCTGGAGACTGAGAAGAAAGTGTGAATTAGCTTACATAAGTTTTCATTTAATATCATTGGAAGTGTTCCGCAATATTTCTTGAATTTTAGATGATATGGCCGGAGAAATTGTTTAGAGCCAGAATTCATTTATTTTCTATTAGGAACTACTTAAAGGATCGACTTTACATCTCAAATCTCAGAAGTAAATTTTTATTAAAATCCATCCACAAAAGTGCTGTGATTGGTTGTTCATGTAAAAAAAATTGGTGAACCAATTTTTTGAATAATGATACTCACCATAATATCATTAGTAGTGTTCCGCAATATTTCTTGAATTTGGTTTTTATTTTATTTAAAAAATCCGACCCTCAATTTTTTTTTCATAAACACAATAAATTTCGAGACTTAAAAACTGTCTTGGATTTTTAAGTCGAAATGTTCTACTTTTTCAAAAATGTTCAGGCATCGTTCAGGTTACGCTGACCCAAGGAAATCTTCAGAGCATGAATAATCCAATTTTATATTATAAAATACTTACTGAATCGACTTAATAACCTACATATGAATTTTCACTAAGCTCTATTAACAAACGTGCGTGTTCCATTTGGTGCTGGAACTGTAGAAAAGGCATGGATTGGTTATGTACTTAAAAAAAAAATTTTTTGGCAAATCTATTTTTTATTTTATTTAAATTTAAATAGGTTTAAATTTATGTACCAAAATATAATTAGCAGTGTCCTGGAAATTTTATTGAATTCTGGCCATGTTTTATTTAAGAAACTTCATCCCTGCTCCAAATGGAACTCCTGCGAGGATGCACCAATTCCGTTGAAATTTGGTATCTTACTTAACCAATATATTTGATGACAAATTAATTAGTTGTGGCGTACTCAAATGATGAATCGAGGTGGCGGGTTTTGAAACGTTCGTAGAAGAAATATCACTAGAAATCTGTTTTTTAACCAGTGGATCGACGTCAGTACCAAACCAATTTCATAAAGAATTTTTTTTTATCATAAACACAATAAATTTCGAGACTTAAAAACTGTGTTCGGTTTTTAAGTCGAAATGTTATACTTTTTCAAAATTGTTCAGACATCGTTCAGGTTAAGCGGTTTTTGGCCCCGGGGAGTTATTTGTGAATTAGATTCAAACATATTCGAGGCGTCGAAAAATTAGGTTCTTATTTAAATCGAATTCACAAATAGACTCCCTGATTACCCTAGTGACAACTCTCATTGCTATCGGTTGATTCGGTTCCTTGTAATTAATCTAAACGCAACGTGCTTCTTAATTTGTTGTACGAAATAAACCCAGAACTAAAGTTATTTCGTAAAATTTGCGATGGTTTAGCGAGAGGTTCTTGCTAGACATTTAAATGTTTCATCAAAACACGCGGAATTTTTAGCTGTTGATAAGTTATATGTGGTTTGGTGTAGACGGCGATTTTTTACTTGTAGAAAAAATGGAATAAAGAATCTGAGTGAAGTGTCCTTAGGGTAATGTTGAATTTTTTGGTTTCTATGAACAAAACAAACATTTACAGGTGGTAGAAACGGTTCAAAGACAGCCTTAAAGACATTGAAGATAACGAGCGCGTTGAACACCCCAGCACACCAATCGTCGAAAAGTCAACAAAATAGTTATACTTCAAAAAAGGTCGAATTTTGAAAACACAAAAAATTGTTTTGGCGTGCCGAATATATTTCTAAACGTGCCAAGTTTGGCACGTGTGTTATATATTGAGTAGATTACCTTCAAAGTTCAAGATCTTTTTATTAAAAATTTTAGTAACTTGAAGATCATCTTATATAAAATTTGTAGGTGTAGTGGGGCGGGTTTGATTTAGCCTGAACTAATAAAATTAAAAGTTTAAGTCTTATTAAACATAAAACATACTAAAGATCATTAATATGTTGATTGGACGATTTTTCAGAATTTCTTAATAATTGAGGGCTACGTAAATTATCCAACGAAAGAAATATGTATTGTTAAAAAATAATTAGTTTTTTACTTTGATGTCATCGCTATTCGTTATTGATCTATAAAGTCTTTGGAATACATTTTTGATTGTAAAACGAACCATGCTAATTTATAGGACCCACATCAAACCCGAAATTAGTTTATTTTCGTCAAATTGTTGTCTTTTAAAAGCATGTTTGGTCAAACATTTCTTCAATTTTTATCATTTGAATGGTTTCTTGCCGGACATTATAGGTTTGAAGTTCAGCTTTCCGATGTTGTTTTAAAATTATAAAAATTGTTTTGGTCGTTACAACAACTTCAAATTGGTCCACCGTCACATATGCATTCCTTGTGAGTAGAGCCCGAATTTTTTAGTAAACTTGTGTCCACGGTTTTAACGTATGTGAAGGTTTTCGAAATATAAATAAGCATTGTTAAGCGATGGCGACAATTATTTATAATTGGAAATTTTAAAAACAATTTCATTGTTCACTCACTATGTATAGGCACCAAAATCGATTTTTTAAAAAAATTGTAGAAACTTATTAAAATTTATAGAATCCATTATAGGACAAATTGGAAAACAATTTGGATTTGTAGAATATTTATAAACTCTATAAATTTTAAAGGATTTATAAAATTCATAAAATTTATAAAAATTATAAAGTTTTTAGAATTTGTAGAATTTATAGAATTTAAATAGTTTATAGGATTGATAAAATTTATAATGTTATGAAATTTAAAAAATTCATAGAATTTATAAAGTTTGAAGACTTAAAATTTATAGAATTTTTCGTGTATAGCGAATTTATAGGATTTAAACAATTTACTGAATTTCTAGGCTTAATTGAATTCATAGAATTTATAAAATTTACAAAATTTATTAGATTGATAGAATGCATTAATAAAGTGTAGTTTGACACTAAAAAAGTAAAAAATAAGTGGTAGAAAAAGTGTTAAAAAAATTTACTAACGTTAAAAAATGTAGCTACACAATTAAGCGTCAAATGAGAAATAACAAAAAACATTTTCTCGTATTTCAATTAAAAATAATGCAAAAAGGTTTTACAAAATTGTAGAAACTTACCAAATTTGAAATTAATCAAAACGTAATTATGTTATTTCATTAATTTAATAAACCATTAAAAAGTTTTGAATGCTAAAATGAGGGCGAAAGTACCGTATTAAAGCAAATAACACAAATATCAGAAATGTGGTTATGTATTGACTATATTTCACGGAGTAAAAATATAATAAGCTAGTTAGTCGCGCATATGCCATTCTCTTATGATGGGTTGGGCTCAAATAACAAATTTTCGAAAATTATTTGGAAGCGGTACTACACTAAGTCTATTAACACAAATCTCAGAAATGTACTCATATAATGACTATATTCAACGGTTTGGGAATACAATAAGCTGGTGAGACGTGCCTATGCCATTACGTTATGATGGGTAGGGCTCAAATAACAAATGTTTGGTGTAGTATCGCTTCCAAATCATTTTCGAAAAATTCATTAAGATTTGCAAATTTGTCATTTGAGCCCAACCCATCATAACAGAGTGGCATAGGCACGTCTAACTAGCTTATTGTATTCCCAAACTGTTGAATATAGTGAGAACATGAGCACATCTCTGAGATTTGTGTTAATTGACTTAGTGTAGTACTGCTTCCAAATCAGTTTTGAAAATTTGTTTTTTAAGCCCCACCCATCATAAAATGACATAGGCACGTCCTCTTTTGTTAATTTTTGTTTGACGCTTTTTTGTGTAGCTACATTTTTTAACATTAGTAAATTTTTTTAACTCTTTTTCTACCACTTAGTTCTTACAGTTTCTATTTCATAGAAACTTATTTACAGAATTGATGGAATTTATTAAATTTATAAAATTTACAGAGTTCGTAAACATTAGAATTTATAATGTTTATAGACTTTGTAGAATTTATAAAATTAATAGAATTTATTGGAATTTATCGAATTTACTAAATTTATGAAAACTATACAATTTATGAGATTTTTAAAATTTATCGAACTTGCTGAATTTCTACGATTATTACACTTTATCGGATTTATCGATGTTTTTGAATTTATAAAATGTAAATAACTTATGGAATTTTTAGAATAAGTAGAGTTTGTAGAATCCACAAAATTTAAAAAATTCATATTATTCATAAGATTTGTAGGATTTAAAGAATTTATAAATTTATAGAATTTATATAATGTCTATGCTGTAAAACTTTAAGTTCTACAAAATTTTTAAATTGTATCTACAAATTCTCTGTAAATCCTATATAACATATTATGGAAATTCGATAAATTCTATAATTTTTTAAATTAATATATTAATAGCATTTATCGAATTTTCAGTTTATAGAAAATAAAGAATTTATATAATTTAAAAAATTTATAGAATTTTAACAATCTAGAAAATTTATAGGATTAATCGAAATTACGGAAATCGTAGTAAAATTAAAATTTGTAAAATTATTCCCGAATTATAAAATTTGGAGAATTTTAGAAATTATGAAATTGTAAAAATAAGTAAAATTTGTAGAACTTTAGGAATATAAAAAATTAAAAAAAATTTTATATTCCTAAAGTTCTATAAAAATTCATCTTTATATACATAATATTGTGAATTTTTGTTTAAAATTCGATTTTAAATATTCAATATTAATATGATACGGGAATTCACCAAATTAAAATAATGACATTCATATTAGATTTATCTTAAAATTTAAAGAAAAATCGTAAGAAATTGTGATATTTGTTTAGGCCTAAAATGTTCAATAACGAAATTTCAAATTTTAGAATTCTGAATAACTTCAAAATTCCAAAAACTTGGTCGAACGGTTTGAATAGAATTGCCAATAAATTCAGAATTATAAACGAAAAATTTGATAAAATCAATAATTTAAACAGAAATTCGACTTGGCATTTTAAAAATTCAATACAGTAAGTCCTCGACTTACGCGAATTCGACTTACGTGAATTCGTACAGTCCTCGACTTACGCGAATTTGACTTACGTTAATTCTTACTTACGTGATTTAAAAAAAATGAGTTTTGAGGTTTGTTCGACTTACGCGATTTTTCGACTTACGCGAAAACCTTCGGAACGAATTAATCATGTAAGTCGAGGACTTACTGTAATCCAAATAAAAATTTGCAAAATTAGATTAAAGATTCTAACTTAGAGAATATCATTCAAAAACGAAACAATTTTTTTTTTTTTAAACTAACCACCACCCGACACGTATTTTTTAAAAGCACACCTAAAGTTCACCCCCAAAACCGATTTTTTTATAACTCGAGTTGTAAAAAAAAATCGGGTTTTGAGTGTGAATTTTAGGGGTGCTTTTCATTCCACAAAGCGGATGTTGGATGAACACACCTTCAAAAGTATTTCAGATTTAAATGTTTAAAATTATGAAAATCTGTAATTTTTTCCCAAATTTCCGCACATTATCAGAATTTTTAAAATCGGTTATTTTAAAGTAAATGTAACATTGTTTCTTAAAAAATCTGTAAAGTGCTGGTTAGTGGACATAAAAATTAGAATTTCGAAATATAAAATGCCACAATTCGTATTGAGTTTAAAAAATGTATTACCTAAATGTACACTCTTAGAAATTTTGATGTGATTTAACTACTTTTATAGTAGGAAACAGGTAACCTACTTTTAAAGTAGTTAATTCCCATTTTCGTGTGAATCAAAAAAATGTGTAAAAATTTCAAGTGTGAAATCACACTTTGTAAAGTGAATTATCTTTAAAATAACAGTTAAAATAACAAACCAAAAACATAATTTTAGAGGTAAATACTTCAAACTTTGAGTAAAATACACTTGTTAAGTGCGAATTACCACCTTTTAAAAACGGAAAACTTACCCTTTGAAATGTTAAAAACTACAAAAATGGTGTAAATTTTTTCCCCATTTTTTCTTTTTAAATAAATAAATTGGATTTTAAATTTGTTTAATACATTTTTTATTAAATAATATTAAAATAAAGGATAGGTAAATATAAAATTCTGTACTTTTACTTCATTTTCAAAATCATCAAATTAATTTTGACGGATGTGTAACGTATGAGGAATGAAATATGGACAAATGTAAAATGTATTTGTATTTGTATTGTACAACCAAAAATAAAAATTTCCTTGTTTTTAAATAAGGTGGTTCCCGTATATTTTATAAAAAATACATTACAACTGCGTCATTTTACGATTAGTTACAAAAATGTCGTTGTTACAAGTAGATCGTCGTAAATTAATTTGTAAATTTTGTCAGGAAAATCCAGACAAAAAAAAGAACGAGATTTTTCACTACTTCAAGGATCTTGGATTCAAAAAATTCTTTATCTACAAAACAATTAAACTGTTTGAGAATAATGAACCTGTGGAAAGAAAACCCGACTCTGGTAAAAAATGTCAACTACAAGGTAGCAAAGTTCGAATGAAATTGAAAGGTGAAACAGTGGGTCGAACTGCAAAATCGTCCAGAAAACTGGGTAAAAAATATCAAGTTGCCCCAAAAACTATCAAGAAATATTTACAAAGTATGAATATTCAACGCAAACCCAAAAAATCGGCACCAGCAACTACAGACAAACAATTAGCTACAATCAAATCTAGATTAAGAGTGCTTTCCCAAACATATTTCGCTGCTTCTTCAGCTTATAAATGTGTGATGGATGATGAAAGTTATTTCACTGTTGAAGGTAATGAATGGCAGCCAAAATACTACTACGAGTCTCCCGATCACAATGCACCAGAAAAGGAGAAGTTTATTCATAAGACCAAGTTTCCAGGTAAAGTTATGTTGTGGGTGGCTATTAGCGAACGAGGTGTCAGTGACCCAGTATTTTTCAAAAGTGGTTTGGCGGTTAATGCGCAAACATACACAAACAAATGTTTACCTGTGCTTCAGAAATTTATAAATAAATATCATAAAAATGATAAAACGATTTTTTGGTCTGATTTGGCATCCTCACATTATGCCAACGCAACGTTATCTGATTTACGTCAACGCAGAATCGAATTTATACCTAAAGACTATAACCCACCAAATGTTCCACAACTAAGGCCCATTGAAACTTTTTGGGCAAATCTGAAGAGAATGGTATACAGCAATGGATATCGTGCCAAAAATGTTGAATGTCTGATTAGAAAGATAAAAAGAGATTTCAAGAAGATTGATACATCAGGAACGCAGGCGGCAATGAAAAGAGTGCCAGAAAGGATCAGGAAAGCGAATCGATATGGAGCGCAAATTTTTCTGTAAATTTTATCTAAGAATTAAAGTTTTAAATAAATGATGGATTAAAATCATTTGATTAGTAAATAATTTTTTTTTCCTTTTTTTTGTTTGTCCATATTTTATTCATCATACGTTATACATATAAATGTCCTTTTTCCCCTATGATATCTTGTCAGTGTTTCTTCTGGAGTTTCTGAAATTTAAACATATTTTTGTAAAATTAGTAATTTAATAAAACGTACTTTAAAGCATTTTCACTTTCCAACATACCAATTTCCACTTTTATACCTAAACTGCAGAATGTGCTGTTCGTTCAATTTGACATTAACTTATGCCGAATGTTTTGCGATCGAGTAGCGGCGTTTTCAAAACAAGTAAAAAACGTGTAGAAACACGTTTACTATGTTTATAAACACAAACAAACACTGTAAAAAACACTGATTTTGTGTGAATAAAATATGCAAAGGAAAACACACTGCAAACGAGGAAATTAACTTTATTATTGCCTAAAATAACACCAATAATGAGAAAACACAAAAATTTGTGAAATCACACGTCATAGTAGAAAATATGCATGTGCGTTTTATTTATTTCTTTGGGTTACATAACACATTTTTTTATGCGATTTTACTACCCGTTTTTAGAGTGTATGTACCTAATAGGGTACACCTTGTGGGGGGTGCCACTGAATTTCAAAGTAATTGCTTTAAGCATATTTATTTTGGAAGAATCAAAGTCTTTTAATATGATTGATGGTGGTTTCGTGACATTAGGTGTGGCTTGCCTTCCAGAATCTAAATTGGTCTTATCCACAGGCACATCTGACTCAAATCAATGAAATTGCCCAACAATTTCACTGCGTATGGCAGCTAATTTCCCAGCTTTTGAACCAATCCCATTGGCTCTATATGTTGCAAAACACATGGTTGGGTAACATTCAACTGTTCTGTCGATGGTTTTTCGGCCTGACATGAATCTGCATCCAGTAATGTTTCCAATTCTGCACCTTTAAATTATTTAGTTAGCTTTATGTTCTTTGTTCCTTACGTCGAACTTCAAAGTCACCAAATTTGAATCCATTTCAGGATAAATGTAATTAAAGTAAAAAAATTGGGTAAACTTTATTCATGTGTCACTTCTAAAAGATTCAAAATTTACAAATTCATTACTAAGTTTTTTCGAAATTTAAATGAGAATTTCAAAAATTCGATAATTTGACTTAAATTCAAAGAGTCGAAAAATTAAGACTTTCGAATTTTTTATACTATCTTATCAAAATTCTTGGATTTAAATCAATTTAGAAATAGGAAAATTCCAAATCAGATGTTTTTTTCAAGAGATTTTTAGTTCGAATTTTTATTTGTGAGTATTTCATATATGTGGATTCGAATCCAAATCCAAATATAAATAAATATAAAAATATAAAATTCGGGCCAAAGAACATTAACTGATTCATGAAAATTTCTGGTTCGTGAGTGCTCTTAAAATTTAGTTAAACAGGATTTAACAACTTCCAAGTATGACTCAAGCGTGTTTACCCGCATCTAAAACCCCCACGACCGAATTATTTACGTTTTACCTTCAAATTTGATATCTTGATTTATTGAAATAAACACCTGTAATAAACCTGATATCAATTTAATACACCGGATTCATGTTTCTTGTTCAAAAATGGACGTAGGGTTACTTGATATGTATCTCAAATCATCCGCACCTACACAAAACATAATAATTATTTTTTTTATGTATGTACATCAAAAACCTCACGAAGATTTTAAAGATATCCATCCAAAACAAATAAATAATAATTTCACAACCATAAACGAAAATAATTGCTCATCGCAACTTAAAACGAATTAAATATGTAAATTAGACATAAATTTATCTTTCAACATTTTCGTTTTTTTTTTTGTATATTGTTTTTGATAGTAATTACACTACAACAACAACAATATGCACAACCGCTTAAGAATTATTTGTATGTCATCCAAGCATCATAAAGTAACTACTCATTTAAGTAGTGTATTGTATTGTCTGTTGTATATAATCCATGAGAATTATTTTTATGTGAGCTTAATCGCGATTGCATCATGCGTGTATACAAAACATAAAGTTGCGGGCGATGATAATATGCTGATGAAGATAATGAATGGAAATACAAATCTAATAGAACACCAAAATTATTTTCGTGACATATTTTATCCGGTTCCCACAATTAAACTTAATTTGATGTTGACCTTCAAGATGTTACTGCTGACTACAAATACTTCAGATTGATTAGGCGTGTTATTTTATAGTATATATAGTTTGATTTTAAATCCGTCACTATCTACAAAATGATGCATGATCTAATTATTCAAATAATAAAATTGTTAGAAATTAAAACGACCTTGCCAAAAAAAAAAAAAAATAAGAATATTATCGTCTTATGCACACTAAAGGCATATAGTTGATCAAATTCATCTTGTACATAATATACACGCACATATGGCGGGGGCAATTATGACGTACATTATATAAACGAATATCGCATTTCTAATCCGCAAATATTTAGATAAAGCTACCAGATACACTGCATTTTAGCCGTTCTCGCAGGCAGCATTACAAAAAATTTTAAACGGTTAAAAGAAAATAATTTCTGGACGTCTGTGTTTGCGTTATTGAAATGTTAATTACGATCTAATTATCTTCTTCATTAGCAAAAATATTTTGATTTATTTATTTCATTGCCAAGTTTGATTCGCGCACAGCTGGATTATTATGTAGAAGGACGGTTTGTAATTTTATATAATAATTATTTCGATTAATCATGCGTGACCGTGTACTTGACATTTAGGATTCATAATAAATTTAGTTTTGGCAATATAATGTGTTTGTGCTTAAAAACCGTTAACTGCTTGCTCTTTAATTTTTTGTGAGGTCAGACTATTAAATTGAAGTATGTGTATGCTTAGGGTCTAATATTTAGATACATAGATGATCACTAATTTAATGTTTCCTAAATTAGCTAATTAGCTTCGTATTTTATAGAATCAAGAAAATATTTTAAAAATCACTTTTGTTAGAAATTATGGTCGCGAAATCATGACCAATGACCTCCTAAAGAATTATTAATGAATTACTGAGCTCGATAAAATATTCGCGTGAAGTTTTTCAATTACAAAAACCAAATGCATAGGACACACTTCACGCGACTGCACAAACCTAAGAAGTTTGTCCTAATCAATAATAAATGTTGATGTATAACATATGAAACTCTGACAAACCGATAAAATATTTAAGATTCTACATCTAATCCGGCCTCTCAGGATACATAGGTACATATATTCCCGTATGTGTAATTTTTTACGGTTATAAAAACGTGTCAATTAGGCCCAAATATTATACCCAAGTATTTTTATAGGTAGTCATGGACCCCTTTACAACCAAAAATATAACAACTACCAAAAATCTAGACGATAAGTGACTTAGGACAGGTGTGGTCCGTTCGGACATGTAAGTTTATACTTAGTTTGATTTTAAAAATTTTGTCAATCTGGCCCGAAAGATGGTACCCAAGAAGCTACATATTTTTTTGAGTAGTTAAGGATCGCCACCAACGAAAAAATGTGAAAATTTTCAAAAATCTATACAATAAGTGTCGTAAGATAAAGGTAGTGTGTTTCTGTACCACATCTTGTCCTAAGTGAATTATTTCCTAGATTTTGGAAAGTTCTAATATTTGTTAGATATGGATGATTGCCCATTACTCTTAATCAAGTATGTACACATGCGTCCGATATTTGGGCCAGATCCAATTTTTTTAATATCAAAATTTATACGAACTTACATATAGTGAAGCAACACGTCCGTCCTAAGTCACTTATCTTGTGGGTTTTAAAAAATTGTTATATTTTTTCATTAGAGGGGATCGCCAGCTACCCTTAAAAATATATGTCCACTTGGGTAAGATTTTTGGACCCGACTGAAAAAATTTTTAATATCCAACTTAATACGAACTTAGGTATAGGGAAGCAACACGTCTCTTCTAAGTGACTTATTTTCTAGATTTTGGAAAGTTGTAATATTTGTTAGATAGAGGGGATCGCTCACTAGTCACTACACAGTTGAAAATTTTTGTGATATTGCGACGCTATTAGCATATTGATCAATCATAAATTTACAACACTTTATGCTACAAGCCTTACTTCGAAATTAGTTTAAATATTATTTGCGGCGGAATCGGAATTTAAAAAGCAACCATTGTTTCGAATAAAATTTAATTACTAATTAGGTCGGAAAAGCGATTTCGATGCAAGTTTTGCATCAAATAAAGTGGTGACACTATTATTATCGAATGCAATGGCACCAGGCCTGCTTTTAATTAAGGTGCAATTACATCAAATTAAGTTACTTTGTGTATCGTAAATACTTTAATTGAAAATAAAAATATACGAAGAACGAAATTATCAAGAATTTTGCAAATTATGAAAAATTTAATTTTTTTCCAGTCAATCTCATCAGGCTTTAGTGACTGAATTGCTAATTACACTTTTGATTACTTTCTATATAAAGAAAGCAACCATGTAGTTAAGTATTAGCTAATTATATGCATTACATATTAAATTCTTAATAATTTTAATTTTATTTTATTTGACGCATAAATACGATTTCTGTTTGAAATTAAGGTTCTTCTGGTATGTAACCAGATAATTAAAAATTGAAATTATTAGGAATTTAATATGTATTCCGTATAATTCGCTAATACTTAACTACATGGTTGCTTTCTATATAAAGAAAGTAATCAAAACTGTAATAAGAAATTCAGTCGCTTTAGCCTGACTGGAAATCCGGAATTAGCCCAATGGTAACTTTAGAGTAATTTAAATTTATTTTACGTTCAAACACCATAATTTCTTTAAATTATTCTAGTTGGATTCTAAAATCTTTTAAATTCTTAAAATTCTTGAAATTTTTCTATTTAAATACTCCTTTAGTAAGGCATTTAAATATCATAAAAAAATTAAAGAGAAAAATTTAATGAATTTAAATAATTTACAGCATTTAAACAATCTTTAAATTTTCAAAATTTTTCTAATTTACAGAATTTAAATAATCTTTAAATTTTTTAAATTATTCCCTTTAAACTCTTTTTATTTTTCTCTTTAAATTATTTATAATTTTAAAAAAAATTTAAATTCTTTAATTATTTAAATTTTTAATTTCATTAAATATTTTAAATTCTTTTATTCTAGAATTCTTTGAACTCTATAAATTATTTTTTAATATTTTAAATCCTTGAAATTTTTAAATTCTTTGGATTTTTAAAATCATCAAAATTTATTTTTCCATCTCCAAATTTATTAAATTCTTTAAATTTTAAAACGCATCTCTAACCTTTCTAAATTCTTTAAATACTTATCTTAAAATTATTTGAAATTTACAAGTTATTAAATTGATAAACTCTAAATCTTTAATTCCTTCAAATTTGCTGAGTTCTTTATATCTTTAAATTCTTTACTTTTCTAAACTTTTAAATTCTTTCTTTATCTGAAAATTCTTAATTTTCTTTAAATTCTTCAAATTTTACACTTTATAAAATTCTTTCTAGAAATAAAAATTTAAGAAAAAATTTAAAGATAAGAATTCATTCATCTGCAAATTAAATAATTGCAGAATTTAAAATTATAGAGAAACTTCAAAACATTAAAGAATTTAAACAGAAGAATTTATCTTTTTATATTGCTTAAATTAAGTTTTTTACTGAAGATTGTTTATTTTCCTTAAATTCTCTAAATTTTGTACAATCTTTAAACTGAATGTATTGCATAAATGTTTTTCATTTTCTAAATTCATTAAATTTTTTAAATTGTTTCATTTCATGAAATTCTTCCGATTTCTTTAAATTCTTTAAACTGCTTAGATCATTTTAATTTATTTAAATCCTTTTAATTTTGTAGAATCGTTAATTTCCTTAAATTGGTTATTTTAATAAATTTTTTTAAGTTCTGTAAACCCTTTTGAATTTGAAGAATTTAAAGAATTCAAAAAAATGTACAGCAGTTGTTTGAATATTCGCCTTAAATAGTAACTTTTGAATGTGGAAATAACCCCTTAATCCATTGGTTGTATTAAGGAGGTTATATGCGGTGGCATAAATACGAATTTCACTTTGTCTGATAATTCATTGATGTAATTGGGATGGCCGGGAGCATTATCGAGAAGTATTAAGGCTTTAAAATGTATGTTTTTCTTCGTGCAATACTTCTCTATCTCTGGAATACAACAGTTTTTAGCCCAATCGTCGAACACGAGATCAATTGTGATAAAAAAATTATTCCATTCGGCTCTCCTTCACCCTTACCACAGGAACCATACATGCTTTTAAGTCAGTTTTAAATAACAAATGCCTATAGGCATTATTCAAACGTCTTGCTCTATATGAAGTAACTTTACGATTTCTTTAACAATAAATTGGTAGCTTTTTGGTATTTTGATGTTATCATATTTCTTACAATTAGCTGAATTTGGTCTGAGTCACCCTGAAAAGATGTAAAGTTTTAGGAAAATAATTAAAAACTTTCGGCATTTCAATTGTAATGAATTATAATTTAAAATCTTGGAATTTGTAAAGAAATACTTAAGCTTTTAAAATATTTAATTTATTTATTTTAGGAATTAGGTAAAATATATGTGTTAAGCGCTTAAAAAAAATCACCAAAACTGCAATAAAATATTATTTTTAAAGTTAAATTGTGACGTAATTTGTTGGTTATATATCAAATTAAGTCCTCTCAAACAAGAAAAAATTATTAATCTGTTCCATAAAACTTATAAAGCATTAAGATTACAAAACTGCATTTGATTAGCTTTTAACATTTTATCTCAAAACCCAGAAATAAATGTACATTAGATTACCACACGCACACCAATGATTAGACCTAAAATCGTAGCTGTACCATTAAAACTAATTTATGTTTATAATCCTTGGAATTTATTTGTTTTTCAAATTAATAAAATGAAACCTGTTCATTCTGAGAAAACTATTCCCAATAATTATTTCACCCACTTTACATTTTAACAATTTTTTTTTTTACACCACGAGAACTAAGGTAAAATACTTAACACTAACTGACACTCTGTCTGTGTATACAGATCGTGTCATTAAAAATAAATTATAATTGACCAAAATCAAAAGGTATGCATGTAATATTAATATAATGTATGTACGTATGTGTAAATAGTTTTCAAGGCAACCAACTTATTTCTGTGTTCATTAAAAATGTGCTGTGATTTAAAAAAGCAAAAAAAAAAATTAAATCAATATTTGTTAACAATAAAGGCACAAAAAAAAAATATTTAAAAAGCTCAGAAATTTGCAAGACAGCTCGACGCTGTTTCATGAATTTATATACAGGCATACAACGTAGAGCGAAACTTTAGCAAAATTGTTATAATTTTAGTGTTTTTCTGTGGAACATGATTACTGGTGTCGTTTTTGAATATGTGGAACATGTTTTCGGTTCTCAAAACAACCAGCTATATAGTTCCACAAGATTTATGTGGGAACTAAACTATGCCTTAACATAATTGAGTATTTTGTGAAACGAAGTATTCCTGTATAGGTATGTAGTTGGTTTAAGAATAATTTACAAAGCTTCGTTTGAATTATGTATGTATTCAGCCAGGTTTTTTTTTCTAAATCATTAGCAAATAACATTAAATATTTATTACTGCTGATCATCATCAACATTTATTTTATGATCTTTGTAGTGTGCGTTTACTTCAAGAAGTTTATTAACCATAAATAGTTATATTGAAATCGAAATTGAATTCTATTAACATCTTTGGTCACAGTTAATAATAATAAGATCGTATAGTATATTTCTAGCACATAATTTACATTAAATATATGCACGCGTTGTTATATTTATGAACTTGATCTTTCGGTTTCTAAAGCAAATAACTAACCGAGACTAATTATTTTAACTGGTCTACTTTGTTTTTGTTTATTTCAAAACTTAATAGAAATTTACGATAGTCATATGAATAAATATATTCTAGAATACGATAATATCGGTAATTGGCAACAAAAAAACAAAAAGATATGTGGGAGCGGTGTAATTTAGCGAATGCTAATTTGAAGATAAATATTTAAATGTATTGCGTTATACGACAATAAAGCCGATTGATTTGTAACTTTAATCTGGGCAGCCAGAGATTAAGAAATAGACTAGACTAAAGGTCGTATAAAACTTGATACAAAGTATTAATATTTGTGCGCAGATCTTCGAATTATCATAAAATATTAAAACTGTATTGATAAACAATTTAAAATTATTATCTCAAATTTGAATGAGTTGTTATCCTTCTGGGGTCCTTCTCAATGAGACAAATTTTACATTATAAATAGTTTCTTTATCTCTGCCGTCAGTTATTCGATGCGTAAGCAATCGCCACCAAACCAATTTTGCTTAACATCAATCGTACGTAATGTTAAACAGAAATTGGGTATTTGTTAAAGAGTCTTCAAGTGTCCCTGAGTTACAAAAACCATTAATTCCAATTTTTTTTTAAATTTTAGTTAAAAAGCCAAACGAAAGATGGCCACTTTTTCTATATGTTCAATCTGAGTTTAATTTGCAAAATTGGTGGATTCCCATAGAAAATCATACTTCAAAACCGTCGTTATATGCAAAAACCCTTAATTCCTATAATATATAATTTGTTTCAAAAACTTATAATTCCTATATCTTAAAATGTCTTGAAATGGAATAATCGGTTTTTGTAACTCAGGGACACTTTATAAACTCGACTTATTCAACGTTATTAATTTGGGATCATGATGAAACCAAAATACTGTTGAACTTGAAATTTTATTTGAAATTCTAAAGTTTTAAGTAATTTATGGGATTCGATTTTTTATGCTGTGTACTACCTCCGGTCGATTTTTTGACTAAATTTTGGATTTTTCGTTTCAAGGCTGTCATTACGCTATTCACCTCCAGGCGGTCAACGAAAAATCTTCTCGCATGTTTATTTTGCAATTTATACTGCGTGCCTCACTCATGTCGATTTTGTCGACTAAATTATTGACTTTTCTAAATTGTTGACTAGTTCATGCCAGTTATTCATAGATGGCAGAAGGTTGAATAAGGCAAGCTGTGCCTAGCTTCAACCGTAAGTTATTATTCTTTAAGGGAAATAACCAGGCGATTGTTTGAAATTTCGTGTAAATACTTTTCGTTTTGGCTTGCGTGCTGGTTAATTTACAATTTTAATTTGTGTCTTTTGGGATTTCTTAATATTTCGTACATAAAACTGTCTACAAAATATTAAATTATTATTATCGCTATAAGAAAATCTTAAGATTTTCAACGACGTAGATGAGCTCGCCCAAAAACGGAAACAGATTATTTCAACCTTGCTAAAGCAAACTAGAAACTTCTGTTCGGGCAGTTGCAGTAACATTAATGCGTTTTGAAACCGTGAAAAACGTATCTTAGACCGTTAGTAAAAAATTGGGGCGAGATAGTTTACCCTTAGAGCACTTTTTCATTAGCCCCCTTATTCCTCTGTTGTGTCGGCCCGACATATATTTTTCTTTAGTTATGGGATGTAGCTAGGATCGTTTCATAATAAATGCAAAATGTATAATTTATTTACACACGACATGATAGTACAAAAGGTAACAATAGCGATTGACAGATGACAGTTTCATAATTTTTTATCGCCCCCGATATCGATGAAGACGTTCCAATGGATAAGCGTATATCAACATTATTGTTATTGAACCGGCGACGGCTTATCGTTGTTGAAGTACCGTATATTCTGGAAAGACGCTCTTTCGATATAAATTTACTGGGGTCTAATTAATTTAATTTGAGGTGTAGCTTTTTCAAAACCTTTCACGGAATGAATGAAACAAATTTCTAGAGGAATGACTTTCCGCAAATTAAATTAAACCTTTTCAGCAATATGTAAAACCAAATTAAATAAATTTAATTTAATTCACTTTTTAAGTTTTTTTTTGTTATAATAAAATAATTTTCTTTGGTTTTTAACTTAATGTTTTAATTATTTTTATTAATTATTTAATAAAAACCCGACGTTTCGACGGTACATTCCGTCATTCTCAGGGGCATAATTTTTACTACACTAGTGTGTAGTAAAAATTATGCCCCTGAGAATGACGGAATGTACTGTCGAAACGTCGGGTTTTTATTAAATAATTAATAAAAATAATTAAAACATTAAGTTAAAAACCAAAGAAAATTATTTTATTATAAATAAATTTAAAGCCAATAAATGCATTATGAAATAAAACATATAGGTCTAAGATGAAATTTGACCAATTTGCATGCCCTTCGATGAAATTGAGGAAGGTCATGTTCTATCGGATTTTGCAGGAATTTTAAAATTCAAATTAAACTATTGACGATCGTAAATTAAACTTTCTTCAATCAACATCAAACGAAAACTAACCTGTTTTAGGAAAATAGTTATAACCTATTGGATAAAGTTGAATTATGACTTAAACAAGTTTAATTTATGATCGTATTTTGTATAGTTTTATTAAAATTGGCAAAAAAAATAGTTTATAAAAATAGTTTAATTTATAAAAGAGTAAAGGCTCTCATTGGAAAATTATTTAATTTAATCTGCAAAAGCAGCAGCGGCCATATAGGCGAACTAGGCGGCTGCCTAAGGCGCTAACTTGTTTAGGGTGCTAAAATCTAAATTCTCGAATAAAAAATTTAAAATATACAGGGTGTTTGGTACATCGTTTACTAAATTGAATTGGCCGAAAAGGGGGATCATTTTTTATTTCTTAAGCCCCAATAACTCATTTTTTGTCCTGCGGATTTCGTTTCATTAACTGTTAAAATATTTGAAATCTATAGTAAAAAGTTAAAACTCAACCTAACATTGCAATAAAAAAAAACTAAGAGTGAACATGATCTTCGCACTTTTTTATTAAGTTCTCTAGTCTATCCCCTTTCCAACACTAGTCACTATGCCATAAAAACCATTTCAAATACTTTACTAAATCACAAAATTTGTGTATCGGAACACATCAGCCTGATATTCGACATTCGCAATAAAAACTGATTTTGGCTTAAATTACATACATACAAAAAGGAAGGGTCATTTGCTATCTCCCAAGCACCAATAACTCAGTTCGTTTCTCGTTGTGCCTTTTAATAGTATCTGCCTTAAAATAATTGATTTAACATTTTGGGCGAAGTTGGTTTTTCTAAATAAAATATTTACGTTAGATACACAGGGAATTAAAAAAGTTTACGCAGTACATAATTGAAAAGATTCCTTTTTTTGCTTTACTGGATCGATATAAAGGAAAATATTTGCTCAGTTTCGCCTTACCGTATGTTCAAAAGGGCAAAAACATATTGGCACATTTTTACAGTTCAGATTAAAGTTCAATGGTTTGCGGTTGTCTGAAATATTCGGGCCATTTCTAAGGTTCTTCCATAAATTATTCTATTCCAGCTTGTTGAAAGTGTTGAAAATGATTTACTGTCAATTGACCGTAAACAATTGATCCTGATCAATTGATCATCAACAATTGATCGTACAACAATTGACCGTAGAAATAATTGATCGTGGGTACAATTAATCGTATGAACAATTGATCGTGGATCAGTTGATCGTATGGACTTATTAACTTAAAATTGTAGAGGCTAACGGCTTCGGTAACTCTCGCAAGCACGTGAAAGGTCGCTGCGCTCCCCTCGCTTAGCCATCCGAGGGGCTTTAGAAAATAATCTAGGGTTTATAGGAATTTACGGGAGTATAGGCCCAAGTTTATTAATTTAGATAACGCTGAAGAACGTATACTTATACATCACACGATCAATTGTTCATACGATTAATTGTATCCACGATCAATTGCATACATGATCAATTGCTATCTCGATCAATTGTGTCTACAATCAATTATTCACATTCAATTGTAATACGATCAATTGTTTACGATCAACTTAACGGAACCCGTTGAAAATATGTTTCTGATTCCTCTGGCAGTTTGCATGGGCGCTATTAAGTTTAGCGACCCAAATGAATATTATCTAAACACTAGGACAAATCCAATAGTTTGAAAACCCAGAACATGTTCGAGGAAACGAGGACGTCTGGTCATCCTACCCATCAATCATGTATCTCTCGTATATTTCGAGTTACGAGTTTCGTCAACTGATCACAATTGCTATAGGATACTTGTTTATGTAAGCAATACGAGAACTCAAAATGTCTTAGACATTCGAATTTTGTTCGTACATATTACAAAATTCTTGAAACTCGTTTAATCGGAATTCTCTTAAAAGCAATTATTCGAGTTTCTCTAATTTTTACGATGTTTTGCGTCATCATATGCATTCACTTTTCGAGGTTTTAAGCTTATTTGAGATTTTTTACAGTACTACAATAATTTATTATAATTTTTACTTACCTCGGAATTTTGTAGGAAACCTGAAATGAACCATCTAGAATTAAGACGCCTTTGAACAAAAATCCTGTAGTATGATAGTAATACAAAATTTTATTATACGGAGAAATTATCAGGTGAAAATTATTATTGAATTCGGGCAGTAAATTAGAAAATATCTGCGACGAGGAAAATTTCTCAAGTAAAGGTTACAAATTATTATTTATCACGGTATTGTTACAGTATTAAAGATGGCAGCACTTATCGTTAGAAATAACTAAACTTCCCAAACATATTACATGATTTATGTATTTAGTTTTGATTAAAATAAATAAATAAAGTAAATTCTTTTACTTAAATTTTTCCAAAAAATTTCTTCTTAAATTTTTAAAATTGAATAGAAACACTTGATAGACAAAATGAGACGAAACAAATTAACGAAGAACGAATCCTTGAAAGAAGGCAATATTATAATAATTATAGCAACCCAAGCTTGTTATACGTTAGAGCGGCAGAACCCATGTTAGATCTAATGTTAATTTTCAAACTACAGCTCCTCAAAAGACAACTAATCAATCTTCTTGGGAGCAGACTTGCAGTGGAATGTTTGGTCTAAATTTTACTGACACTTTGAGGCAATTCTATAATTTTACTCCCTCTTTCAATTCCATTAAAGACCCAATCCAAAATAAGATAGCACTATTTGAGTTCTTCGCCAAACTTACAAGTCCTTTATGAATTATCAGAACTCTTCATATTGAGATGCTTCTAAACGAAGAAAAACCAGTAATAATACTACTAAATGAAACCAAAATAAAACCGGAATATTAACTGCAATTTAAAGATTATAATTTCGTTAGAATTCGTTTTTACAGGTGAAGCAAAGTTCTTGGGTCTCGTTTTAGACAGTAAATTAAACTGGAAACCGAACATTATGGAAAGGGTAAAGAAAGCTACGGTAGCGCTATACTCCTGCAAAAATGCAATTGGGAAAGGTTGGGGACTGGAGCCCCACATGGTCCTTTGGCTATACACAGCAGTAGTTAGACCCATTCTTCTGTATGGGGTAGCAGTATGGTGGCCTGCTCTGGACAAAACTGTCAACCTAAAGTTGTTGACAAAAGTTCAGAGAACAATCTCTCTGTGGATCAGTGGTGCAATGAGGAGCACATACACTCAGGCACTGGAGACTCTGCTATTTCTAACTCCTCTAGATATCATGGGAAAACAGTGGGCAGCTAGCACTGCCATACGACTGAAATCCACGTTAATGTGGACCTGCAATAATACAGGGCACTCATCTATACTTTGTAATAAAGGGCTTCTCAAGACCACCGACTATACTGTCCCGTCACTATCTTTTGATAGAAAGTTCCGGACTATTATCCCATCTAGAGAGGACTGGATGATGGATGCAGTTTTGGAACCAGGAGTTCTGAACTTCTTCACTGATGGTTCTAAACGGGATAGAGGAGTAGGGGCTGGGGTGTTCTGCGAGGAACTCATGTTAAACCTCTTCTTTCGTCTCCCTGACTACTGCAGCATTTTTCAAGCTGAGGTAACTGCGATAAAGGAAGTCGTGGACTGGTTGAGGTATAATGTAATATCGACTCGTGATATTCGCATATATACGGACAGTCAGGCAGCCATTAAAGCGCTTCAATCACACCTTCTCACGTCGAAAGTAGTCCAGAACTGTCTCTCATCTCTTAACGAGATGACAGATCAGTTCAACATCCATATCATATGGGTGCCAGGACATTTCGTTAGTACGGGGAACATTAAAGCCGATGAAATGGCTCGACGTGGTACAACGGACCACATTTCAAACAGCAAAAAGGATATTGAAATTCCTCTTGCGGTATGTAAGCTGCTGCTTCAGGAGGAAGCCCGTAAGTTGACGAATGACAGATGGTCAAATAGTACCTCATGCGTAATAACTCGGCAGATCTGGCCAAAGTTAAACTTGGCGAGATCCAAACAGCTGATCTCACTTCAGCGGAGTCAGATCAGTGTGGTTGTTGGAGTTATTACGGGGCACTGTCTCATAGGCAGACATGCGAGTAGACTTGGTTTCTTCTCACATGACTACTGTCGTAGTTGCGAGGACGAAGAGGAGGAAGAGACAGTACTTCATCTTCTTTGCACCTGTCCTCGTCTGGCACGAAACAGACTGAATTTTCTAGGGGCACCCCTTTTCAACGACCTGGCGGAGCTCAGCGAGAAGGACGTCAGGAGTATCCAGCGCTTCATAGCAAGCTCAAAGTGGTTTCAATGAGTTGGAGGAAAAATCTTTAATTTATGGTATGGCTACGGACCTTTTTGTGTCTATGCCTGGTCCTGGTGGACCGCCATCCAAACCTAACCTAACCTAACCTTCGTTAGAATTGACAGATTACAAGACAAAGGAGGAGGCACAGGGGTACTGATGAAGCAGAGATTGGCTTATGCGGTGATACCGGCTCCTCCAGGTATCTGTGCCATTAAGACAAATATCTTTAACATTACATCCGTTGCTAGTGAGATAATAATTATCTTCGCATACTTCACCCCCAAACACAGAATTTGTGTCACTAAACACTCATGATTTAACTGATGAAATTAAAATCACACAGTAACTCCCACTTCATACTTCGGGTGACCTAAACGCTAAACATGGACACTGGAGCAACACTAATTCAAATGTCAGTGGAGTCAGACTGTTTGACTGGGTTAGTATGAACTGTGTGTCCAAAAAGCTAACACTGTTACACTCTGATCTTCCGTCGTACAATAGTTCTGCCACTAGTTCATACCTAGACATCTTCCTAATTTCTGCCTACATTGTATTTGTAGTGCAGTAGAGTTTAAGATTTTAGTTAACTTTAAAATTCCGAGACAACCTCCTAAACGGACTCCGAATTATAGTGCGGTTAACTGGAACAACTTTAATGAGTGGTTATACTCAGAGCTAGAAGATCTTTAAATCTTGAGTTATTGACTCTGTCAGATAATAACCTGATCCATTCAGAAATCCATTGTCAGAATGTCAATCTTGCCAGAAATTTAGCTACTTCATATGACATTAAATACTATAAGTCAAGGAATGGCAAGAAATCAGCTGGTAGAGATAGTATTCCCAATTATGTCTTAAAAAAGCTCTCCTTGAAGTCAAACACACTATCAGTTATATTTAATCACTTGGCAGCTATAACTTAGGCTATTTTCCAGACCGCTGGAAATTAGCTATTGTTGCCCCCATACATAAAGTAAATCACCCCAATTGCTGTCAAGTTACGGACAGATCTCATTACTTTCAAATATCAGTCAAATCTACGAGAAGTTTTTCCTTGAAAGATTTCAAGCTCAATGCGATGAGCATGATCTTATCCCTGTCAATCAATTTGGGTTTCGTATTTCCCACTCAACAACCAATGCGGCTGTAATATTGAAAACTGACATTGCTGCTAAACTCAATCAAAAAACACCGACGATAGCTTATCTTCTTCATATTGATAAATCTTTCGACACTGCCTGGACGGAAGGCGTAGTATTCAAATAATTAAAACTGCAATTTGACCCTCAACTAATAAAAACAATACATAGGTTTTTGAGAAATAGATTTTTCAAGTTAAGGTGGATAACACACTATCTCGTAGATATTCTAAAAAAGCAGGGGTGCCACAGTATTCATTATACACTGGCGACATTCCAGAACCCATACCTCCTCATAAAATTCCCATAAAAACTTTAACATATGCTGACGACATCATAATTTATAGGTCAAAAATAACCTGAAGAAAGCAGAGAAGGATCTTAACGAATACCTCAAAACATCACATGAATTTTTCAACAAATGGAAATTGAACGTATGTAAATACGGCAAAGTGTGAATCGAATTTTTTTCTTGGCAAGACAAGCATTACTTTTCCATTAGTTATTTCCTTATCCAACAAGTAATGTATTTGCATCCAACTTGAAAGTATTTGCTGAAATCACTCACTTACTAAAATTCTTGAAAAACCCATTTAAATGAGTCTCCCATAAGAGGATCCGAACCAACCATCGTTACAACATAGTCTATAAAATCATAGATCAGACATTTCTCATTCCTGCTAATAGTAGATGAGTTTATGCAAATTGCCAACATTTTAAGGAAAAGTAATATCGAAAAATTGCAAAATATAGAACCATATAGAGGATCATTCCACTTCTCAAATTATTTTTAGAAAATAAAACATCAGGCACAACATGTCCTATTATACCTATTGCCATCTATGAATGATTGGTATGCACTTATCAACACTGTTTAGTAAAGTCGAAAATTTAGCCAAAAAAATCCAATTTGCACACAGCATTAATTTTAGATTTAGGTCTAATCAGTTTGTCTAAAATTTCAAATTTTTTCAATCAAACTTCGATCGATGAAGTTAAAAACAATTCAAAAATTCCATTTTCATTTTAAAAATTTAAAATATAAAAAAATATGTATAGTTATGAATTTTTAAAATTTTGATGTTCCAGTTTATCAAAAATGTTTACCCTAATACAAAATTATCGTATTTTGAAATTTTTTAAAATTTGTTCTGAAACTTTGACAAAACGGAGCTACATATGTTTCATTCTGAAATTAACAAGATTTCCATAATATGTAATTGTTCTTCAGAATTAAAAAAAACGTTTAAAAATTCGATTTTAATTTTTATATCTTAGATATTTTTGAATTGCTGAATATCGGATTTCAAAACCCAAATTCCTAGTAATTTATCATATTCCAAAGATATCATTATAATTTTTGAATTACACATATTTTTAAAAACCTGTGGGCCTATCTATTAATAAATTTGAAAATTCTGGAAAATTCTGGGGACCGCACTAATTCCGCTGAAAATTTTTGAATGGCGGAATTAATTCAGTTTTTTAAAAATTGATGTCGCGGAATTAATTCATTCTTTTCTTGCAAGACATTCGAAAAATTTAATTATAATACAAATTCAATCAATACTATAATTGATATTGACAGCACTTGGGTGATCGGTAGGTTAAAACTTTGCTCCTTACTAGCTTTAATTGATAAATAAAACTTTACGGGTTGCTTGAATTATTTCTACCTGTCACATAAAAACCTTTTGGATAACACAAATTACATATATGGAATGATTCACACGAATTGAAAAGCATTAAAGTACATACACATATTTTCCAAGTCCAAACAGGTCAAGAATAAAAAAAAAAACAATCGGATCGCCTAAGTACATCATATATTATCCTGTCTGCACAACAAAATCGATAAAAATTCATTCAGGTCTCACACTATATATGTAGATACATGAGTACCGACACTAAATTGGAATTAAGCAACATAAAAACATTAAATATTACTCGAAGCATTCTTAGACTATTAGTAATTGTATATTGTGTACAAGAAAATATTTTTAACACTTTTTTTTATTTTATTTTATCTTATAACATAAATAAATTAAGATTAATTTCCCCATATAAAAATACACACACACCCCAAGA
The DNA here is from genome assembly GCA_963556165.1 of Tipula helvola. Lineage (NCBI taxonomy): Eukaryota > Metazoa > Arthropoda > Insecta > Diptera > Tipulidae > Tipula > Tipula helvola. The sequence continues at coordinate 379,754,282 of OY744481.1, read as the reverse complement.
AAAATCTAAAGACACAAATAAGAACAAAAAACAAAAAATGTCACAGAGGTTACCCAATGTAATTTGTCATGTTAGAAAGGAAACAATAAAATGCTATTGTATATTGAAAAATAATCGAATATGTACGACTATATTGAAATTTATCGATGTTAATTTTAATTTTAAAGAAGTTGTAAATTTTATTTTATGTTCACCAATGATATTATTGTGTGCCAATGATCTTTGGCATTTTTTTTTTTTTTGTATTTTAGTGACACAAAATTTGTCTCGTCTTTTCACAGAAAATATAGATCGAGATGATTTTCATGTACGAAATGGCGATGGTACTAGTGGTGTACATGTTCGACGAAAACGAAATATTCCAAGTGCAGCCAATAATGAATATACCATGGAAGTATTAGTTGCTGTTGATTTATCAATGCAAAAATATCATAAGGATTCGATTAATTCGTATGTGCTAACATTGATGTCAATTGTAAGTGTGTATATATAGACATAATAGTCGAGCTGTGGACTTCATAATTTTTAATGTTTTAAATTTGTTTATAGGTTTCAAGTATCTATGCAGATGCGAGCATTGGAAATTCCATAAATATTGCTGTCGTTCATATATTGCTGTTGAAACATAAATTTAATTTAGGAGGGGCGCATGGAAGTGGTAAGTTGCAATTTTTTTATTTTTTTTATAAAAACAAAACAGAAAAATATTTTTAGAAATTTAGGTCGCGGTAATAAATGTTTTGCATAAATTAACCCCTTTTCCTGTCTGTTTTCAGTAATAATTTTAGATGTCTAAATTTTAATTTGTTTCTATATATAAAATATTATTATGATTTGAAAATGCAACTGTGTAACATAAATTTGTGCAATATATGATCTAATCTGTTTTTAAATAATTTACTTGGCGACCGTGATTCATAACAAACCGGTAACATTTTCTAACATCGTATTAATCGTATACTAACCGATCGTTTGGTAAAAATCTGCCTTGTTGTATAAATGTTCAGCGCATACGAAAGATCTAAATTTAATATACAAATTATAATTTTGTTTCTAGGTGTTTCTGCATCGAGTATGTTGGATGAGTTTTGCCGTTTGAAACGCCATTACACATCACATTACCATCATGATACCGCCCTTCTAATAACACGTGAACAAATTTGTCGTAATCCCAATCAAATGAAATGTGATACACTAGGTTTAGCTGAATTGGGTACAATGTGCAAATCATATTCATGCGCCATCGCACAAGATAATGGACTTTCGGCCGCATTCACCATCGCCCATGAATTGGGACATGTGTAAGTGTTTTTTTTACTATATACAAATATATAATTTTTATTTCGTTTTGTTAATCTTGTCTTGTGTGTCTGCCGGGCTGCATCAATGCAATAAATTCAAAATTCAACAAATATTTTACGATGGAGTGCGGCGGCAATTAAATATAAAAATAACACACGAAAACGGACAAATATTTATTAAAAATCATAAATTATGTTTGTAAAATAAAAACAAATTTTTTTATTTTATTGGTTGGACATTTTTTTAACAATTTGTTGTTTTATGTTCTGATACATTTTGGAGATTAAAGCTTAAGTTAAATTTTTACCTGTTTATATGACATCAAGAGAACCTGATTTGCGTTCAACTAATTTTTAACGAACAGGGAGAATATTGGCTATATTATGTGTCTTTATTTCATAAAATTGTTGTTTAAACTATTAGGTTTTAGCTATTTGCACAGGACACAAATTTTTGAAAGTTCCCGAACACTGCCTCAATTTATCAATAATCCAGATTTTCCGAAACACAACTTGTGTTTTCATCCGCCAAATTAAATCAATTTCAAAATTCCTAAAAAGTTCAATTTTTAAAGCTAGTTAGAAACCAAAAACTATCTGTATGGTCTAAATGGTTTGAATAAATGCTAAAAGAATGTATAATTACCAAAAATACGCGATAAAACGTTTTAACCTGTGCTATTAACGTGTGGAATTCTTCAAACGAAAATGAAGATTTTCCAATCACCCGATTCGTGTGATACTAAACACATTTTATTGCCGACTCCCTTAAGCCGCAAAAATGTATAGGGATCGTGGCGGAATAGTAAGCCACTCTATATTATGCGATGCACAGTAGCGGGTTGCCTCATTTCGAGTACGTTGCTATAAGAAGAATTCCTTGTATTGTCGAAGTTCCGATCGAACGCCAATAAAATTTTTGGCGTTATTCGAATTTATTTTGGAACACATACCATAGCGGGCCAGACACAGTATAAACCGGCAAAGACACAGTATAAACGACTCGGTGGATAAATTCATCACAATTTCTAAATGTACAGTGGAAAACATATAAATAAATAAACATACATTTTTTTAATTAATTTTGATCTGATATTTGGTTTCGCATAAAATGGTCCACAAAAGTCAATTCCCACGATTACAAATGGCCTAAACGATTTTGTCACTCTGTCTGTGGGTAGATTACTCACTATTTAATTTCTAATGTGAGGCCGAGCGTAGAAACATCGTATACACTTATTTGCAAGCGTCCGGCACAGGTTTCGGCCTATCCAGTGTTCGTGTTGAACTTGGAGAACAAATGAGTGCCCAGAAGTAAAAATCTGATGTTATTGACCTTGTGCTAATAATGAATTTGAAGTCATCCACCTACTCTCAGAACACCATTATCGTCTAAGAATGGCGCTAAAGGACGTTATGAGATTTTCAAGTAGAAGGCCTTATTAGACTTTGTTGAACTAACTTTATCAAAGAAGCAAGAGAGTTGTCAATCTCGATTGGACTGAATTCTATTGAAGGGTTCGAACTAATCCTAAATTTAATCCCATTATAGAATCTGAAAATATATACCACAACTCGAAGTAGAATCGCAAGTGAATGGAATCGAGTGAATATTTCATAATTATTCGCTTGGCTGAGAGAGGTAGTAACGGTTTAGCGTGATCAGACTCGGAGCAGACTATAAAAATTTTGCATGCAATGACAAGTTTAGATTATTTAAAATTGTGTGCGACGTTTCAGCCGGCCGTATAGTTACAAGGGAAGGGCATCCAATTTTTAGCCAAAAAGTAATTCTGGAATTTTCGAATTTGTATGTTCTCGATTTCGGAATTACGAAATCAATTTCGAAATTGACTTTTTATTAAATTATCTCTGATTAAAAATTAAAAATCAAAATTTACAAAAAACAAAATTTCGTTAAAAGAGTTAAAAAGTCATCATGATTTTTTTTAGATTTTTCAACGCGATTTAATTCGTTAAAAACTGTACGTGGACGTTTCTCTACCCAGTGCGATCGCGGAAGCATCAAAATTACAGTGCGACCATCAAGGATTTAAAATTAAAAAAATGTATAGACTTTATCATGTTTTTAAAATTTGTTATTACACATTAAATAAATCCTATAAATTTAAAAAATTTTTAAACGCTTAAAATTATATCAATCTTACAAATTCAGTAAACTCTACAAATAAAGTCTAAAAATCCAATAAGTTTCTTAAACTCTATAAATCCTATAAATTCTGTAAATTTGATAAATTTTTCAAATCCAATAAATTCTATAAATTTTACGAATAACATAAATTCTTTAAATTTTGTAGATTCTTTGAGTCCTATTAATTGTATCAAGTGTGTCTGTTTTATAAATTCTACAAACTCAAAATTTACTTGTTTTATAAACTCAACAATTTCGATAAATCCATAAACTTTAAAAATTTTATAAATCCAATAATTTCTATACATTTTCTAAATTCTCTAAATTCTACAAAGTCTATAAATATTATAAATTCTAATATTTTTATAAGCTCTATAAATTCAATAAATTTTATGAATTTTGTAAATTTCATCAATTCTATAAATTATATAAACTCTGCAAATTCAATAATTTTTATAAATTCTTAATTTCAATAATTTTTATAAATTCTATTCTATAAATACTTCTCTTGTTAAGTCTGTCAGTTCTATACATTCTTCAAACCCAAATTTTACTTATTCTAACAATTCCATAATTTCTACAAATTCTATAAATTTCATAAATTCAAAAATGTAGATAAATCCTTTAAACTTAAATAATTCTAATTCAATAATTTCTATAAATTTTACAAATTTAATAAATTTAAATTCTATGGATAAAGTTTTAAAATTCAATAAATTCAGCAAATCTCATAAATTTTTTAGTTCTTAAAAATTCTGCAAATGCAATAAATTTTATAAGTTCTTCAAAGACTATAATTATTTAAATTTTAATAAAAACCTCTAAATTCAATAAATATCAAGGATTTTATAAACTCCATTAACTCTATAAATTTAATAAATTCTTTCTGTCAGTTCCATAAATGCTACAAATCCTTGCCCATTTTGTACTTAAGTATTTATCACTCTGCGTGGTGAAGTGAATCATAGTCCCTTCCTCCTCCTCGTTCAGACAGCTTATACAGAGGTAATTTGCCTCTAAACCTTGTCTTCACGAGAGCTTAATGCTCTGGCGCGCCTTAAGTCTAGTCTTGTATAATTTGGCTGTCAGTTCAACTTTACCAATTCATGCACTGCCACCTTCCTATTTTGACTAGCTCTCTAAATTAATCACTTCTTGTCAGTCTCTGAAATATTATTTATAAATTTATAATTTCTAGTTACATTGGAAGAAAATTTTTCGTTTTAGCCAGATTATGAATTTTCAAATTATTAGATTGTTTTATTGCTTAAACTAAGCACCAACATTTCTGGGTTCCCTGAATAATGATTTTAGGGAAGTTTCCCTAAATATAGTTTTTTTTAGTACATGAAAGATTAAAATTCATAAAATTATATTGAAATTACTTAAATTAGTGAGAAAAAAAAGAAATTCATTTATTCCGGAATAACCGAAACCAAAATATGGGCCGGTATACAGAATACCGGAATTCAGAATTCCGGAATTGGATGCCCTAATAGTAACACAAAGCTAAACACGAGGAATATTCTGTTTTTTCAGTTGTGCGATTCTTGAGTTTGCACATAATAATTTAACATGATGGCAATCTTTAGAATCGGTCACACGGAGAGAAATTACACACCCAAAATGCTGTCTCAGACGCATCCCCGATACCGTGCAATTCGACTCCTGTGGTATATGGTGTAATAACACAACTTGGCACTAGTAGTTTCGTCAAATCAAACAACTCAGACTTAAAATTGATTCATTGATCTGCAATATTGTTGTGAATGCGATCATATCAAATGATCTCTAGAAGAATCCAAAACGTTTGCAGTAACAACGATTGGCGTACTCAACCCTAAAGAATCGAAAAGTTGGCATATTTCTGATAAAATGTTCCTTTTTGAGCAATGAGTAGATACGGAAAAGTGATCAAAACACATCTCAAGTGTCAGATTCTGTATTCCACAAGATATCTAATATGAGTGAGATTGGCAAGCATGACTGATCGATAGATTTACTTAGAGTTGAGGCTCCAGTTAAAATATCATCCACGTAGACCCAATGGAAATTGCTCGTGTTTGTCACTAGCCAGTAGTTCTAATGTGTGTGTATTGCTAAAAATGGTGCACTAACCGTCCCGTAGGTTATACAATGCATAATTTAAATGATTGTATATCTTTGTAGCTATGATCACGCCACCAAATTATTTATAGATCCTGTTGGTCACCATGCACTAGGATCTGGCGATAAATTTTTGTAATATCACCGCAGAAAGCATAAACGTGCTACGAAATCTGGGAAGAATAGCTAATATAGAGTCTGTTGAATTAAACAATCATTCAGCGACAATTGTGATAACGCCTTCACGTGACAATCACATGAAAATCTCCTCATATTTTTCCAATATTGCTCCTCGCAAAACTCCTCCTCCGACAAGTGTGTATTTTTGATCGAAATGGTTTCTAACTCGGAAAATTGTTTCAGCTGGGATTTGAGAGTTTGCAACATAAGAATATTAACTATGCCTTTTTTGCCGCACCGAGACCACGTAATTCAATTCAATATTATAAAATGGTTGAAGAACTTTAAACGGTTTGACGAAATCTCCCTTGAACAATTGGTTGTAAACTTCAACTCCCAACAATAAGTCAATACGATAAATTATTTGTGAATTTTGAAAGTACGTACAATTTTTAATTTATCTTATAGGTCATCCCCCAAATTTTATGTTTAATGTTTGATTCTTTTCCACAAATAACTGAAATGGTTTTGAATGTTGGATACATTTTAGCGTTTAAAAGATTGCATTGGTCATACCATTCCCTGTCGAAGATTAAGGTTTGGCGGACTCGAGAGTACTTGCCGAAATATACGAACTGCAGGATAACATTATGCTTTTAGAAACACAATACATGTCTATCAATGAGGCAATTTCTGCATAAGAGGTTATCTCTAATAAATCGAAAACGCATTTGCGGAGCCAACTTTTCATTCAACTTTTGGAGCTTGTTGCATGTTATTTGATTGTAAAGGTATAAACAGAACAAAAGCGACAACGACGAGCGTCGACGAATAAAAAAAAAATATCGCCGCGATATCGCTGTAGTTAACATAACAAGAGCGTCAGCGCATGGCGATAAAAAATAACAACAAAGGACATTACCTAAACTTTGTGTTTTTGGCACATGAATATTATAATTTAATATTGCCAAGAAGACGTTGGTGGGTATAGATTTTCCGTTTTATTAAAGAATTGATTGAAAAAAATGGTTAATAATATGACAGCTATCGTATTCTACCTAAAAATATAAAAAAACAGTAGGCAAGATTGTATCGCCGGCGATAAAATTAGAAATAGATTCTAAAAAAAGTTCAGCGATATTGTCGTCGTCGCCAGCGATATTGGTTCTGTTAGCATCGTATGATTTCTGTGTATTTTAATTTGACAGGCGTCATCGCTCGTCGTCGACGCTCTTGTTCTGTTTATACCTTTAAGCTTGAATTAACTGTACACGATTTTTTAAAATTTGGATTAGGTCAACTCGAAGGAAAGAACATTAGTTGTTTTAGAGTTTCTAATAACCTCTGTTTGCAAAGCAGGATCGAATCAGAATTTTCCTGAGGCGCCTTAATTTCATAAATTTCTCTTATGTGAACTTTCTTAATAGATAAACGATCATAAATGGATTTCCAATTTATATTTTTATTGTGAAATAGATCAAGAAAACATCTATAAATGCTAACCATTGCGAGTTCGCACCACTAAAAGACGGAAGCTTCAGGTTGGGCAATTGATTTCCCATTCAATTATTATTGGTCCTATGAAGCTGTACCTTCATATATCGAATCATTTTGAAATGTAGCCGAGGCAGTTGTATCTTCCAATTTTTTAATTCGTAAATATACGGTTGAAAATCAAGGCCTCCAATTTCCAATATTCATCTTCGAAACTATCACTATCGTTGTTAGTAACAGTCATCGACAGATTCTATTTTTGATTAGACCGAACATCATTCAGTTTGAATGCAATACGGTTCGATTTGTACTTTCAAATAGATGGAAGGGGAAGTGCAAGTATTGTCTGTAAGTCTGTAACCAGATTTGACGTTATGGGTAGATTGGAAAATAGTTTGAGACACTATGAACCAAATTTCGTAAAGGCTGCTCAATAAATAATTTGAATTATTCTCAAAGGGGAAGAAATCGTTTGTGAAAATAATTTAATGTTGCTGGATTTTATTTAGCTATATGACGCATGGACATTGCTCTGAAGTAGATGATCTGACCTTTTGGAATTTATAGGTTTCAAGTTTCACGAATCTTTAGTCTAAAATATCTAAAATAAGTTGGATTTCAGTTTAAGAGTTTTGGTTAGGAAATTTAAGAATTAGGAAATTCGGAGGTCAGCTAGATTTATGAATTAAATTTTTGGTACTTGTGCTTCTATCTTCCAACAGCCAATCAATCGTTTTATTTAATGTTGGGCTTATACATATAATTCAAAGCAAACGGTTTTACAAACATGTATTTACAAAAAAAAAAATATTTGTTTGTATATATGTAGATACTAAGTATAATCTTGTCAGCAATGTGGATGTGACCTTAAATGTTATCTGGCTGTGAACTTGAAAATTATTTGATTAGGTTCGATTCTAAATTAGTACGTTTTCCCCCAACTTCATAATTTAAAATTCAAACCACTGTCATTTTTAACATAACTTCTACTTTCTTTCAGTCTCATTATTGTTTTTTGTCAACTAAGTTTTGTTGTTGTCACAATTAGCGCGCTATTAAGTTAATTAATATTGAATAATTTTTTTTTTTTTTTTGTATTTTGTCGTATTCGGTAAATTAATTTTAATTAATTCTTATCTGAAATTGTTTTTTAAAGAGACGGGGATTGTGTAAACATCGAATCTTAATTTTTGTTTTATGCTTAAAATGCCGCATTTTGTGATTATTTTATAAGTGGTATAATCAATTTTATATACCTAGATTGAGTGTTTTAATTTAATCGACGAAAGGTTCATATAGGTTCATCCAATCACATTAAACCTTGTGAGAGGTTTAATTTTCTTATATAAATTCAACAATACTTCATTAATATCGATTACACAACATATGCTATGGCTATTTGTCACTTGGACATTTCGTTTGTTCACCAAGCATAAATACAAACCAAACAGTACTATATTATACCAAACAGCATTTTTTTAATCTCTAAATTTTCAACACTTAAACTATCTCAATTATCAACAATAATAATAATAATATATACATATTAGATAATGGATGGCGCCTGAGATTATAAATTATATAAAATTTATTTATCAATGACATTATACTTCCTTCTGTAAAGCAACAACAAAAACAAAAAAAAATAAATCGCGAATACCAATTAATAACAATAATCATAATCGTATAGAAAAATAAATAAAAATATTTCTAAGCTGAACAATCAGCGACGACGACGACAACAACAACTTTAAAGCAATCGTGATAAAATTATAAAATTTTACATTTTTGTCTTAAAATACATGATTTATATTTATTTTAATAGAAAATGAAAGAAAAATTTAAATAAATATTAGAAAAATATGTTTAATTTTTAAAAACAACAATAAATTTAATAATTTTTATGAAAATAATCGTAATTAGCAAAAACCACTCCTGGGGTTGAATTTATTTTTTTTTAGAACTACATTCTATTTAGTTTATTTTAGTAAAAAGTTATGTATTTCATAAAATCGTATAGCGGAAAGTTTTTTTTAAATTTAATACTTCTAGCCAAGCTGAAAACCTATTTGGCTTGCGCGTACCATATATAGGTAGGTAGTCTGTTCTTACGGAACATGGATATGGATTACTATTGATAAAGTGCGCGAGACATCTGAGATCCTTGAACAGAAATACCCAAAATGCTTAGCTGTAAATTCTTTATTATTGAAAAAAATGTTTGGGAGCTCTGCATTTTATTTTTCCGATTTCGGGGGCTACAGTATGAAAAAGTTTGAGAAGCACGGCACTAGAGAATAATATATTTGTGAGCGTAACGATTACTTGACGGATATTTTTAAGTCTTCCAGTTTCCGTAGCAAGTGGTAAACGATCATTTTCAAAACTGAAAATAATCAAAAATTACTTGAGATCAAGTCTTTACTCTTAAGGAAAAGTGACTTATTTCAAATTTGCTAATTTTTAGGAGATTAGTTTAATATTCTTTTAACGATGGGATAAACGTTGCAAGAAATATCTCTTAATAATTTCATCTAGCTTGCACATTTTTTATTAAAGATTGACACATCGGAGTCGGGGTAATATTCAAATAATTGAAATATAGTGTCAACTGTGGACTAAAATCTCTTTCGACTTAAATCGATTTAAGTCACTTTAACATGAGAGTAAAGGATCTCATAGGAACATGAAAATATCGATTTCATATAATACCATATGCACAGCCGAAAATTTCACGCGTCAGGCTCCAGAAAAACTACGATTCTGCGTTACTTAAATTTACGTGAAATTATGTTTTAAAAATCCCTTTTTAAGTATGTAACTGATTAAAGTCTCAAGGCCTGCAAATTAAGCTTAAAACATAGTCTAAGTTCTTTGGAAGGAGTTTTCCTGTGTTTCAGAAAATGATACGAAAATTATTATGGTTCAAAAGCTTTTGCAAGGAAAGCGAGGTTAATATTGATCTTCTGCACAATGATTAAAAGCTCAATACAAGCTTTCGTACGGTCGTACAATATATTATTTATTTAGGAATTTTTATTTTAATACAATTTCATGAAGCTTGTCTTTGTTTATAAAATAATATTTATTTTCTACATATTTCCAGTTTAAATATGCCACACGATGATGATTCAAAATGCCAACCGTTTACAAGTGAGGAAAAATCACAGCATATTATGTCACGAATGCTCGATCACAACACGCATCCATGGTCGTGGTCAAAATGTTCACGATATTTTGTGACCGAATTTCTAGAGTGAGTATACCAATTTATTATTACCAAAATATTTTAATATAAAGATGTGCAAGCAACAATGTAACCAATTGACGTGAATTAATATTTAGCAAAATTTTAAAGACACATATCATATACAAATCATTTTATTTTGTACTAAAATAATAGATTTATAATTACACAATGATTTAATTTGCATTTTTTTTTTTTTCAACTTAATTTGCATATAAACATTTTAGTTATGTTCGTAACTTGTTATCGTTTGTATCGTAGTAGATGTCAGTTAATAGAATAGTTATACTTAGAATTTATTGTCGAACAGTTTGAAATTGATTTGTGTTTTTTTAAGGAAATGTCAATTATATCATGCATAACTATTTAAATAAAATTTATGTTATGACTTATGATTAATGGTTCAATTTTAAATGAAATAAGTCTGCATTCAACATAAATATTTTTACTGTTAAATGTGTACATGTCAATTGAAATTAAGATTTACGAGATGTTTAAATCTAAATTATTTATGCACACACAAAACGTCAACAAAACTATCGGATATTTCGAAATTATGTCACATTAATTTATTTTTATTTATGGAGATTGACTCGAGATTATACATATAAAGTATTTAGATGCGGATAGGTTAGGATAATTTATTATATAAGTCAAGAATAATTGTCCGATCGAGACGTATTTATACAGAAGTATAGAGAAATATGCTAATTGTGCAATGCAAATCAATGACTATAGCGAAATGTTGATATAACTGAATATTGTGTAAATGTGGAATTTAAAAAGGGTGATTACTTTCATCCCACAAAATTGGCAAAAAAATCGGTTATGCTTAGCTGAAATGTACAATACATACTGTAGAATCGGAAATACGAATAAAATTTCAATTAAATTAGAGGCTTAAAAATCTACAAATTTTTATACTTTTGTAATCAAAATTGTTAGTTAATTTCTTAAAATGCTACACGTACGTGCCAAATTACAATATTTAAAAATATCACTCAAAGAATTTTCCCGAACTAAAAAATTTCCGAAATTTGTCCATAAGTTTTGATTAATAAAACAACTCGGAACATCTCGATGCACTGTATGAGCCAAATTACAATATTTCAAAAAAAAAAACAACAGATTTAGACAAACCTACCAACAAATCTAGACATTCTGGATCGCGTCCATGAATGGGGTTATGATTCTACCTTGAAACCAATTCGAAAATGCTCTATGCTACAAACACGGGTTAAATTACAATATTTAAAAAATTTCCGAAATTTGTCCACTTGCACCGTTACGAGCAAAATTACAATATTTCATAAAATCACTCAAACAATTTTCTTGAAGTAAAGAAATTTTCGAATTTTATCCATAAGTTTTGGTTAAGTTTCTACCATTAAAACCACTCTCGATGCCCTGTAGTACGGGCTAAATTACAATATTTAAAAAAACCACTCGAACAATTTTTCCGGATTGAAGAAAGCTAAACATTTTAGATCTTGTCCTTGAGTGGGGTTATGTTTTTACCATTAAAACCAATTCGAATATTCTTTATGCTATAAACCCGGGTCAAATTACAATATTTCAAAAAGTCACTCAAACGATTTTCTTCAATTGATGAAATTTAGAGACTTTAGATCTTGACCATGAGTCTGGGTATGTTTTTACCACTAAAACCACTCCGAACATCTCATAACTAACCGAACCAGCCAAATTACAATATTTCAATAAATCACTCAAACAATTTTCTCGAAATAAAAAAAAATTGAAATTTGTGCATAAGTTTTGATTAAGTTTTCACCATTAAAACCACTCAGAACATTTCGTTGCACTGTATGAGCCAAATTACAATATTTCAAAAAAAAAAAAAAACACTCGAACAGTTTACCCAGCTTGAAGAAATCTAGACATTTTGGATCGTGTACTTGACGTTCGTGTCCTTGGGTTATGTACCACTAAAATCAATTCGAACATTCTCGATGCTACGCTGGACAAATTAGAATATTTCAAAAAAACACTCAAAGAATTTTCTCGAATTAACAAAAATCCGGAATGTATGCATAAGTTTTGATTAAGTTTTCACCATTAAAACCATCCAGAACATCTCGATGCACCGTACGAGCCAAATTATAATATTTAAAAAAAACACTCAAACAATTTTCTCGAATTAAAGAAATTTTCGAATTTTTTTCCATAAGTTTTGATTACGTTTCTACCAATAAATCCACTCAGAACATCTCGATGCACTGAACGGGCCAAATTATAATATTTCAAAAAATCACTCAAAGAATTATCCCGAGTTAAAGAAATTTCTGAAATTTTCCTTATACATAAGTTCTACCGCCCAGAACATGTTTGAGCCAAATTACAATATTTTAAAAAATCATTCGTGCAATTTTCCCGGATTGAAGAAATCTAGACATTTTAGATCGTATTCATAAGTGGGGGTTATGTTTTTGTCATTAAAACCAATTCGAATATTCTCGTTGTATCAAATTACAATATTTCAAAAAATCACTCAAACAATTTTCCTCAATTGATGAAATTTAGAGATTTCAGATCTTGATCAAATTACAATATTTCAAAAAAATCACTCAAAGAATTTTCTCGAATTAAACAAACTTCAAAAAATTTTCCATAAGTTTTGGATGTTTCTATCGCGAAAATCAATGCGAATATCCTCGATGATACAAACACGAGCCAAATTATAATATTTCAAAAAATAACTCAAACATTTTTTTAAAATTTAGAAAATCTCGGAGATTTCCGATCCTGTCCATGATTGGGGATACGTTTCAAATTTAAGCGCATAACCGAAACTATTTCGAATTAAAAAATATACAAAATTAAAAATTATCCAAATATTTTTTTTTTTCAAAAGTTTTTCTAATCTATCACTTAAATTTGTAGTCTAACAAAAGTGCAATAAAACATTATATTTTATGCTAACCCTTGATTCATCAACATAACAACGTTTAAAGCCACCGGACATGAATGTTTGGTGTCATATTTTATTTTATATTTTTTGTCTAAGTTGCTGATACTAGCATTTAAATGTATATGTGTAAAAGATGGACAATTAATCAAATAAAGCAGAATTTAAGTCTAGGTTTAAAAACAAGTTGTTTATTCTTAATTACTAAATAGACCCCACCCGTAGTAATCTGTTAGTTAACTGTAAATCAAGACTAACTTAAATTTACAATTTAAGTACAAAAGTCTGTGTTGTTACTTCTGCCTGATTTGCTGTTCGTCTTGATGAACAACAAAAAAAAAATATTTCAATTTCAATATTGAAAGTTAACAACAAATATAACTGAAACTGAAAAGAAGCCATCAGATCCAGAAAAATTTGAAGCGACTAGATAAATTCTTGATTCCAAATTTTTCCAAATATATTTACTCCTGAGAATTTGTCGTATGAAAACTTGTAAACCGGCCAAACCGAGTGGCAGTGATATCTCCTTTATTTCTTCATGACCCAATCACTAGTTAAACCCATGATTCAATCGTCCTTTGCACTCTAATAATTTGTATTTAGTTTATCAAAGAGGCACTTGTGATTATAGCTCCAGAGATATGTTGCAGCTGAAATCAGCTGATATGAACGATTTGTTGGTGCTCTTTTAAACCAATATACCATTATTTATTTGAAATGACAGCAAAATTTTAAGCAAATTTGTTCTAAACCAATCAATACAACTTAAAATACACAAAAAAAACTTCAAAAGCCGCAACATAAGCGGTACCAAGCATTGCGGATGGATTGATTCAATCAATTTCGTTCGTTAATAAGTTTTAATGTATGGTATAGGTTATTTAATACCTTTCCACTAATAAAAAATCACTCCGCCAAAATCAAACGTGTACGCAATCGATAAAAAAAAAATTTAATCGTTCGATTAATTCAATACAAAGCTATAAAAATCTTCATGATTCATTTTAATGAAAACTTTTAAATATTTATCTTAAAAATACACAAAAAAAATAAAAAAATTTATAAATATTTAATGAAAAAAGCAAACAACTAAAATAAAAAAAAAATCGATTTTCATTTTACTTAATTCTGGTTCACGCAAGTCTTTTTCAATGAAAGTAAAAATTATTCTTGTGTCTCTCGCTTTATTTACATTATTCTGTTGACCACCTAGGGTGATCATAATATTGTAAATATTACTAACAAAAACTATTTTTGTACTGTACATGTACACGGTTTATTGCTGCAATGCCATTATGTAATTTGTATATTAAATGTCTCTAATGCTTAATGTGACAATAACTTACACATAATGGTGGACACTGACCTAATTCTATTATTTTAATACACGCGGACATTAAAATATGAGGAAATTATTTATTGATTTTTGCAAAAACTCTGTACACCAAAATCGTAATTCACACAGCACACTGGTGACCAAAATGTTATTGTATATCATTAATAAACTTAAAATAAATTATTATTTATCTTAAAAACTAAAATAAAATTAAAAAAATTGTCATCACATATCTAAATTGATTTAGGTTGATGTATAAAATATAAATTAAATCGAGTAACGAAAAAAAAAGAAACAAAATGTGCATTAGATTGAAAATAGAATTTTTAGATAAATTAAAAATTTGGGTTAATAGAAATAAATTATTTATTATTCGAATTACATATTTTAATTACTGAAGGACAGTTATACACGCAATGTACACAATATTATAATCTTCATTGTTGGTTGTATCATGTACACAACGTTTTACATCTTTCAGTTGTTTCGCTTTAAAATAAAGATGATCTGGCCTAAAAATTATGTAAATTACCATAACAAGGTTGATAAGGTTTTTAATGAAGGAAATATCATTGATATTATTTATGTCTAAGTTAATACCAAGAAACTAAAATTCAATTATACCAACGTGCTTTTGCCGTTACCGACATGTATCTTGCTTTGATAGATATCGCTAAAGAGATTGCATAGAACTCATCTTACACAAAGAACACTGACAAGTCCAAAAGATGGTCTAAAAATGAAAAAAAAATCCGTTTCTGGGATGAAACAGGGAAAAGAAGGCAAGCAAATTTTTATCAGAATTTATAAAGCTTCTTTCAAAATATCAAATAGACTATAGCCGTATTTCATAACCTTTTGATCTGATCCAGATCAATATGCGTCAAGAAATGCGGCTTATAATGAACTATAACAAAAAACAACAACAACCGGATTAACAAACAAAAATAATCTGCAGTGGAGGCTGCTTATTTAAATTTTCACGCAAAGCGATAAATCGATTCAATTGTTTAACAATTGCGTGTACCCAACTGCTTTTGGGTTGGAAAAACTCTGCCATTAAATTCGGAGGCAGCTGCAATTCAATTTTACAGCAAGGTATACCCGGTTATCATAATCTATCCACCATTTCAATTTAATCTACTAGGGTCACCCTCTATGGGAGTGTCGGTAATGGGAGAACTCGTACTTAACAATGTCCCAATTGCGATAAAACGCAATAATGTAAGCATTAGGTATACGAAAACTAGAATTGTCTTACATAATTGCGTTTTGTCACATTTTCAAAAAATTTAGAAACCTATATACTGCTTACAAAATCAGTCACCAGGCTTCCCGGTTTTATAATTTAGTGGTTTTATATACTTTTTAAAAATAAAATTTAATTTTGTACATTGGGAATTTAATTGGAATTATTAAGCCCTATAACAAACGAAAGGCTTCGCTGAGAGAACAACACAATTATGCCATAGAAAACGAAAGGCACTTTTTAAGAGGACATGTGAAGTAGGACATGGAGATAAACCAGTTTCCGAACAAACCGGACATGCAATTTGACATGCGTCTTGGAAAAGGGATCCTGAAATGATTTTTAAAATGAAATGGGGATTCTAAAATATGATCAATTATTATCTAACTTGGATATTTCTTAACCAATTTTAGTGAAATTTGATATGCACGATGAAAATTGTATTCTTAAATTATTTTTGAACAAATTTCAGGACTATGGCCAACTAGGATGGAACTTGGCTATTCCTCAACCAGTTTTAGGTACATTTGGCATGCGTGATAGAAATCTAATTATAGAATATGGCCTATTATTTTGGAACTTGGATATTTCTTAACTTCATATAAAAATCATTTTATAATCCCATTTCCATCACGCATGCTAAATTTCACTAAAATGAGTTAAGAAATAGCCAAGTTTCATAATAATTGGCCATATTCTAGAATTCCATTTTCATCGCACTCGCCAAATTTCATTAAAATTCATTAAGGGATAGCCAAGTTCCATCCTAGTTGGCCACACATTCCAGAACTTTAACCGAGTTCCTTCCTAACTGGCCATATTCCAGAACTTCATCTAATCCACTCTATTATAAAAACCACTTGTTCGTTAAGGGTTAAAATTATTCTAATTTCTCGAATTTTCACATTGAGTTACCGAATTACTATGGTGCATCGGGATTTTTAGGAATGATATCACAGGGCCGAATGTCGAAGGGCCGAATTTCAAAGGGCCGAATGGGTCGAAGGGCCGAATTTTTTTGTTTATTTTGTTTTTTGTTTTTAGAAATATAATTTTTTAAATTTCTTGTTTTAAGGAATATTTTGTAAATGTACTGAATTTGATATTAAGAACTATAATTTTCATTTATTTATGAAAAACAATATTAATTTTCCAGATATCAATACCAGGTTGAAATGTTGTTTGTCAAAATTACTCATATCAAAATAGGTAATACATTTCAGGTTGAAACAATATTCAAAACAACACATGAGGCAACAATATACTTTAAAAAAACAGTTTAGTTTAATTTAATTAGACATTTTGGAAATTTTGCCTTAAACTGTAATTTGTCTTTATAATTATGTAGTAAATTGTTAGCAGTATATTCACATCACTAAATCACAGAGAAATTATTTTATTCGTCCAAATAGAATTTTCCTTCACTCTAACGAATAAAAAATGGTCTGATTTGTATGACATTTTATGACAAAATTATTGTTTGGTTTTGGTGAAATTCCTATTATGTACAAATATTTTTCCACTTGATAATTACAAAAAGAACACAAAATATAAACAACAAAATTAATGCAATATTTTTGCCTATAGAATATCCAAAGATTAAATATAATAAAATATGTATAAACTCAAAAGAAATTAATTTATATTTAATAAAAAAATTTACAAAATATTCCTTAAAACAAGAAATTTAAAAAATTATATTTCTAAAAACAAAAAAAATAAACAAAAAAATTCGGCCCTTCGACCCATTCGGCCCTTCGCCCCACTCGGCCCTTCGACCCTTTCGGCCCTTCGACATTCGGCCCTTCGACATTCGGCTCTTCGACCCATTCGGCCCTTCGACATTCGGCCCTTTGAAATTCGGCCCTTCGTCCTCATTCCAATTTTTAATATTTCATAAGATTTTTTGGGGTTTATCTGGGGTTGAGTATTATTTTATGCAAACTATATATCACTCCCTTCGTGACAATAACTCATTTCCAAAAAAATTGGATTTTTTAGGAAACGACAAAAACTTTACAAGCGCCTTCATCGTTCCCCATACATAAAAATCCAATACCGTAAGATCGGGGGATCTTGCAGGCCAATGAATTGGATCATTTCTTCCAATCCAATTATTTGGATAATTTTCGTTAAAAAAATTCTTAACATTATTATTGAATGACAAGGTGCACCATCATGTTGGTACGTATGCGAGAATCTACTTAAAATGGGAACATCATCAAAAAGGAGTGGCAAATCGTTTTGTAAAAATTGTAAATAACGTTCACTATTCAATCTCGGTGGTAATATGAATGGTCCAATTAACTTATCGCCGTGCTGAAATGATGTTTGATTTTTCGAATGATGATTTTCAGCAGCTCACGTGTGTAGATTGTGAAAGTTTGTTATGCCATCTCTTGTGAATTGAGATTCATCCGTCCACAGGATACGTTTCACAAAACTTGCATTGTCCAAATTCCTTTCCATCAACAAATTACAAAACTCCAATCTTTTAGTGTGGTCTATCAGTAATAGTTGTTGAACGGGTGTTGTATTTTATGGATGAAGATTCTCCTTGTGCAATACTTGATGAATTCGATAGCGAGAAGTGTTCAATTGTAAAGCGAGCCTCCTCATGTTAATAGAAGGATTTGCTGTTACATTACGAATTATATCTTCGTCGACATCCAAATGGTTTGGTGAGACTGAATGGGGCTCCGCCGGGGTATTCGATGTTGTTACGATATTTGGCAGTCTATTATGAATATTTATAAATACTCTTGCGTCAGGAATGCGACGTGTTGGAAATCTGCGTTCATATAAATTGCGAGCTCGTGCTGCTTTACCATCGCAAAATCCGTAACCAAAATGGATATCAATGTACTCCTCACCTGAGAACTGTGCCATGATAATATTAATTTTATTAAATTAATTAAGATTTTGATTAATAACACTGATACAACACTTAATAATATCTCGAAACTAATGACTGAATCTGAAAATATTTAGTTTTTATTTTTTCAACATTTAAACAAATGAATTGATAATCATCGCCTACTGTTTTACAGATCAAAAAAAAATTGGTACCATATTAACACAGTATAACATCTCTTAATTAGATTGAGAATAAATGGAATACGAAAAAAACTTTGGCACGTGGGTACAAATAATGATGCTAATGTCAATTGTGTGCTTGCGTGAAATGTACCAAAATATGAGCATACCAATATTAATATCTTCTATTATTTTCTTTGTAATTATGTTGTATTTGCTCAGGATTACTGGGGTTTTGCTTAAACTTGGGAGCCTTAAATTTTGTAGTTATACGAGCTTGAGAATTATTAATCTGCGCTTTGGAGTTGGGAACCAGTTAATTCATTTTTAATATTGCTGCATTTTCTAACTCCTCTGCTTTTATTCAGCCCACCTCGTTCTGTGAACATTTTTAATTCTTATACAGCTCGAGTTGCTTCCTCTATGTTGTCAGAATCTGTTAACAGATCATCTACGTAAAAATCTGTCAACATGATGTTTGGATAGTCATTATCTCCGTCCGGAGTAGCTAGGGGCTATGTTGTTCCATACCTCACCGTTTCTAAATTGTTTGCCTCCATTGACTTGGTGGGGTTGCTTTGCCATAGTATTCGTTGATAATTCTGGCCTTGTTTATTAATCCAGATTTGCCGATACATTTTTTCTAAAACATCGTTTAGAGATACTCCCGATTTTGTTTTGGATGAGGCATCAAAAACTACTCTTAGTTTTGTGGTGGTGCTTTATGTAATAGATTTTGGTGGATTTACCATCTTCTTGTTTTTCCTGTATTCAGATATGTCATCTTTACCATATCTGATAATTTGCTGTTTTGATGGATTATTTTAGTGAATATATCGTTGAACGATTCCCACCGCTCATAACCACCGTAAAATAACTGGATATCTACCTTAGGCAATTGAACTTGCCCTGTTTCTGATGCGGTTGTTATATGGGGCCAGATCTGTTGTATTTTGATTATTGCGCATCTTGTACCCTCTCTTGAAACTTGCCATAACAATATTCTCTAAATTAGTTAGACATTTGTTCGTCTTCTATCAGATCTACTAAGATTTCTGTGTGTTGGGCTGCGATTTCCTCAATGTCCTTTTCAACAATATTCCTTGGATATGTTGTTGATTTCCAAGATATAATTAAATTGACGCTAATTCCTAATATAACTGGTGCATGAGGACGTCTTGCATCTTGAACAATTTTGCGTTGTTCTTCCTCTCTGTCTTTGCTGCTACCAAGGGCCTCAATTAAGGATCTTAAGCCAGTATACTAATTATGTTTGACCCCATAATAATGTTGCATTATTTTGAACTCTTTACTCGTGAGTTGTATTCCGTTGTCGGAATGTAGATAAAAATTCAGGAACACTAAACTTTGAGATCATCTATCAGTTCAGTCACCGTGTGGCAATTTACTTGAGATAACGCATCGGGTACTACATTTTGGCTTCACTTTGCATGAAGGATACTAAAATGGTAAATTTGTAATTTTAAACTCCACCTGTTAGACGTCCGATAAGATCTTTCTGGGTCGTAAGCCAGCAAGACATTCTAGCTCAGTAATTGAATAGTTCTTTTGAGCACTATTTGCACGCTACCAATACCTTCCGCTGAAGCTTCGCATCTAATAAAAAACTCTTTGGAATAGGCTAGCGTAATCAATACTGGAGCAGAGGCTAGTACATGTTTTACCTGCTGGAATTTATCATCAACTTCAGTAATTTAAAGTCCAAGCGAACTTTACACCCCTTTTGAGGAGATTTGTTATTGGAGCGGTCACTTCAAAAAAATGTTTATTAAATATATGGTATCACCCTGCCATATCGAGAAGTCTCTAGTTTGTTTGACCGTTGAAGGGGCTGGAGACTTTTCCAAGGATTCATCCTTATCAGGGTCCACATGCAAACCAAAAAACCCAGATACTAATTTCATTCAATAAGAAGCGGGTTTTTTCCAAATTGATTGTTAGCCCAGCTGCAGATCGCGTGGCCACTAATCGGAATAAACAGAAACACTCTTCAATAGATTCTGAGACAGTCAGTAAATCACCAAGGTAGACCAAAATACGGTCATGGAATCTAGTCATTAATTTGAAGTAATACAAAGGTCTTCCGGCAACAGTAAACGCGGTTATCTTTCTGGATGCCTCTGCTAGAGGAATTTGCCAGATAAGGCATCCTTTAAGTTGATACTGCTTATGAATGTTGTGACTTATAGCCTGCCCAATAATTCATCTATAACAGTGGGAGAGTCTAGGCATAAACGGGCTTTGACATTAGCTTTCCGCACAAGAACAACTGGAGAAATCCATAAGCACTATGGCTTTCCTCAATTACACCTATATATGTAACTCAAGTATATTCTATCCAACTCTGCATAAACTAATTTTTGAAAAAGGCCTTAAATCGGCTTATCGAAAATATGAACAGTTACGTACGGACGTGAATTGAAGATGATTTACCTTAGTATTTGTGACATTGCTAGTAGGGTAGGGTTCAAGACTGAATTAGAGATTTTAAGGGAACTAGTTAGCCTCTTTTTATATTGATCCCCGAACGCATTCTCCCAGCCTTTGCATTTGGATACAAGTATTCCAACAATCTTTTTTTGCAAGCTAAACAGTTGGGCCTTCCAAGACCTGGCCGACCACATCCAAAACTGAACACTTTGATAAACTCACGGGGACATTCATGATATAGGTATTGTGTGACCAGTGTCTTGACAATTCCAACATATTAATAAATTTGTTCTATTTAAAACTGGTCCAAGTAGTGTTCTGTTTATAGCAGATAGTTATACGGAATTCCAGTTATTACTCTTAATAGCTTGGCAATTAATATCAGTTTGAGGGAATTTTTTGTAAGCTGGTTCAATTTTAAACAAGTCAGCAGAGTTTGATTGTTCATTAGCATTAAAGTCTGAATATAGTAATCAAAAGTTAACTGATTTATCTTAGGGGAACGAATATGGCTTGAAGTATCTGTGAATTTTATACTAGACCTAGAATTCCACAAATCTTCATAGGTTTGACAAAAAATTCGGAGCTCTTCAATATTGTTAAAATTAAGTGGAACCGTTATGTGTTGCTACAAGTGAGTATTCATATTTTTTCTCAAACGTGTAAGGAGATCATCTTCCGGAAATCGGTTTATAAGTTTCACATTTAGCGTCCGAATCTTTAGTAGGAATAGGAATTCGTTAAAGGATTTATTTAGACGTTGAAACCTGCTTTGGATACGCCGTCTATAATCCGAGTTAATCTCTGATATTCGTGCTATTTGTTGTAATAGAGAACAACGCCTAATTACAAGCAAAATTTGTCGATTTAATAAGTTTCAAAATTTTTGCAAGAGCCCTACGGCTCACTGAGTGATTTGAATTCCATACCCTTAACAACCTGTATACTCACTATATGAGCCAATCTCTGATATTGTACTATGCGAAATTCGTCGATGATGGCGCGTTATCGTCGTGTAAAATCCACGAATTGTTTTCCCGTAACTCTGCTCACTTTTTTTCGCGCCAGCACAAGAAATTTCGTTTGCAACACAAAATGTAAGCAAAACTCTTTGTTCAATAATGTCATTCATCGTAAAAATTGGCGTGCACTAATGAGCTCGACTGGCTTTACCGACTGCTGTACCATAAACAC
Organism: Tipula helvola; assembly: GCA_963556165.1. Classification (NCBI taxonomy): domain Eukaryota; kingdom Metazoa; phylum Arthropoda; class Insecta; order Diptera; family Tipulidae; genus Tipula; species Tipula helvola. The sequence continues at coordinate 379,731,667 of OY744481.1, read as the reverse complement.
AATAACAAAACGACTTTTCGTCATTTTTATCAAATGCCAAAATATTGCGACACTTGCAAGATGAAAGCGTACAATGTCTTGTGGTATCGGCATTTTATCGTCGTCGTAACACAAATTTTGATGATAAAAAAAGTAGTCTTAGATACGCTAAAGAATCCAGAAAAAATTTCCAACCGTAATATCAATATATACCTACCAACACGTTGATACAATTACCATTTTTGCAATGCAAGCGCAAGAATTTTTTTTTTCTTTAATTATAAAGTGAAATTATGGTCGATTAGTGCTAGAAAAATTACTAAACTCTAAAATTAACAGAAATCTGGATTATTAGATCAATGACAAGTAGATTTAGAAGAAAACAAATAATTAAAAAATAATATTTTCTTATAAATCGACATAAAGTCGAGCCGAGAGACAAAACCGCGAAGTAAAATTATGTGTGACCGCCAACTTTTTTTTTTAGATACATTACGGTTTTAAGGGCATATAGGTAATTGTTATGTATTTATTCTGCTAACGTGTTCATATTGGAATGAGTAGGCTTAATCGAGATTTTTGGTAATTGAACTATATTTATATACATTGCATTGTCCCTTTTCAGTTTTATAAAATTCGAGAATATTATGAACCACAATAAATTTTTTGAGCATTGTTCTTTCATATACGCGACATGCCATACAATGGGCACCCATGCATTTTACACAATAGAACTACCAAAATTGTATATGTATTGTGATGTCGCGAATTTGATATGCATAAATTTGTTTATTATATACATATTTTGGTTTTTTATATATACTTACAGAAAAGATCATGGCAAATGTATGCTAAATAAACCGGAACACGATATGATTGAACCTCAATGGCCTAATTCACAGCTAGCTGGTGAAAAATTCACAGACGATAAACAATGTGAATTGGTATTTGGACCACGTTCCCGTATTTGTTCATATATGCCCGTATGCAATCGATTATGGTGTAGTCAAGATAATAACGAACAGGAGGGATGTCGAACACAACATATGCCCTGGGCGGATGGTACAACGTGCGACAATGATAAATGGTGTCAAAAAGGTCAATGCGTTGAACGTAATCGTACCGCATTGAAACCGATCGATGGTGGATGGGGTGGCTGGCGTAGTTATGGTAGCTGTAGTCGAAGTTGTGGTGGTGGTATACAAACAAGGACACGTGATTGTAATATACCGGCACCATCAAATGGTGGCAAATATTGTATTGGACCTAGAATCATGTATCGATCGTGTAACAAAGAAAATTGTGCACCAAATACGCACGATTTTAGGGAGGAACAGTGTCGCGAATTTAATGGCAATAATTTTGATATTCAAGGTTTGGAATCGGATGTAAAATGGATTCCAAAATATGGTGTAACATCGACGGATGAATGTAAACTATTTTGTCGTGTATACAAAACATCAAATTATTTTTTATTAAAAGATAAAGTGGTTGATGGTACGCCATGCACACATGATAGTTTTAATAAGTGTGTGAATGGTATGTGTCGCAAAGCTGGTTGTGATAATGAATTAAATTCTGAAGCCATTATCGATAAGTGTGGCGTATGCAATGGAAGGAATACTACATGCGTTGATGTTGAAGGCTCGTTTCGGACGAGCCAAATTATTAGTCAGCAAACCGGTGACATAAAAGGTATTTACTATTTCGATATAATGAGCATTCCAGCGGGCGCCTCAAATATTATAATCGAACAGCCCGGTTCCGAAAATGATAATAATTATATTGCGCTGAAGGATGACGCAGGACAGTATTTGCTGAATGGTAAAAATTTAATAACACAATTCCCTAAAACATTCCCTTATGCCGCGGTGACATTTAGCTATAATGGGGCAAATTCCAGTATCGAAAGGGTTAATACAACGTTTGCAATTAGCATTCAGAGAAACTTAACAATTCAGGTATGTCATTGATTCCTTTATTTTTCACTAATAAATGACATCCAATTTTATTTAATATAGATTCTCTCGTTGCGACCAATGAATTTACGTAATAATGCTGAACTGCTAAGATTTTCGTATTCACTTTCGAAAAACCATAGTGAACCGGATTTGAATGATGCAGCAATGGTGTTACAGCACCAATGGCAAATGTCAGATTGGAGTAATTGTGATAAATCGTGTATGGGAACAACATTTAAAACAGCGCACTGCGTCGAAAGGGTCAGTGGACAAACAGTTCCTACGGAATATTGTAATAAAGAAGATAAACCAGAAGATGAGTATAAAACGTGTAAAAGTGATTGTACGGCTGGGTAAGTAATTTGTGGTACTCAAAATTCAGCTCAGTATTTTAAAATATTTTTTTTTTTGTGCTACATAGATGGGATTTAAATCGATCAGAGTGTTCGAATATTTGTGGTGATGGAGAACGTACTCTTATGTACCAATGTGTATTAAGATTTATACGCTCAAGCAATACAAAAGTGGTTGAGGATTCAGAATGTTCGAGTATACCAAAACCAGCAACTGTTCATGAACCATGCTACGGAACGTGTGATTATGCAACCTGGAGCTACGGTGACTGGGAACCGGTAAGTTATTTAAATTAATTACACTCTAAGTAGAAACATAAAATATAGTTAATTTTGCTAAAATTAATCATTTTGTTTTTGGTCAAAATACAAAATTATTTTTGAAACAAATACTGATTGTGATCAATTTTATATTTTGAAATATATAAAGTGTTCACATACGTGTGGCGGTGGAGCACAAAACAGAATACTCACATGCTTGTCTAGCAATGTTGGCTATCCAGTGGACAAACAATTTTGCAATCATTTATCACATGATATAACTATACGATCTTGTAACTCAGAGCCATGTCCCGAATGGGCATATGGTGAGGAATCACCGGTAGGTTTTAGTAAAGTTTTTCTTTTTACATTTTTTTTTCTGTTTTTATTTTTTATTTATTTGATTTTTGAATTGTCCCCAACATAAAAATTTGTTTTAAAATCACAAAAAAAAAAAAATTTTGTTTATATACGTATTACACATATATTTTTTGCACACATTCACAAAAAAATTTTTTCTGCACAAATTTTTTTTTGTTAACGTTGAGATTGACAGAGCCGAGAAAGCTCAGTGTTTTTAAATTAAGCTTTTTATTTTTGATATTGGGTAAGACAAAAAGATATTAATTAAGAAAATATTGATTAAATTTTTTTAACTTTTTTATTTTTTTTAGAGAAATAATACAATTCAAAAAGCATGTTTACAAAACAAAAATTACATAAATATTGGTTATGCGAATGTCACAAAATAATCTGGCATTATAATGTGGAAAAATATTGCACGAAATTATTATTTTTTAATTGAATGATCCATTTTCTTCTGTAAATATTTTTTTCAAGCTAAATAGGTACACATAAACTATATAATCAGACAAAATTAGAACCGATCTGATATCATTTTTTTTGTAAATATTTTACCGCATTTTTTAGGGTAAACCATATTAATGTGGGATTTTTGATCTTTATAGCTATATAATTCATGTTCTTATATTATTAGATTTAAAATCATTCATTTTTTTTTTGTATCAGAAGAACTTGAGACTGTCAAAGGTAAGGTTTAATGCCAGAAATTGATTTCCTTTCCACAATTTTTTATTTTTCAGCAAAACACTATTTTACCTTCAAAATTTGATAATCATAATCGAACACCAACGTTTTAATTTAAATAAAACATAATCATTAAGCTTTAGCTGTAAGTTTAAGAAAAGTCGTAAATTTATGTAATTTTCAAAATTCGACTTAATTGTTGTAATTCAGGACGACGTAAGTAAATTTATTTTTAATGTCCAATGTATTTGAAAGTCAAAAATATGTTGACTAAGTAGGTAATTTGAGAAAGATTAAAAATCTGCCGGCATTCTTTGGATATCGGGTAGATGCGTAATTGTTCTGGAGTTGAAAAACACTAAAATGTTATGATTTAGTCAGGTACCATGTTACATAAGTTTATTTTGAAAGATTTTACTTCAGCTTCCCAACACCACGGTTTTATGAGTAAATTACACTGTGTAATTTACACAGTTCTTTATGATCTATGTGCCTGCTTTATATAAAATTCTCCTACATTTTCTAATTTGTAATTCGGGAATATTTTTTTTGTACAATTCTAAGAAATGGGGGATATCTAATTTATGGGGAAAGAAGAAGTTGTACTGGTCACTATAATAGGTATTTTCTTATAAAACCCGGTCTTTACCCCATAAGAACGCTTATAAGTATTTCGAATTCTGACATAAAAATCGAATTCTAGCATCGTAAGTTCATATTCGGATATGATTTTATGAATACATATCGAATTCATACACGATATATGGAATTTTGACATCAATAACTCAAATTCTGTTGTCCCAAAATTAATTTCTGCCACGATTTATCGAATTCTGATATGTTTTATCGAATACTCTGACATGAATTATCGAATTCTGACATCATAAAGTCAAATTCTGAAGCGATTTATCGAATTCTGGCATGAGATATCGAATTATTTGATATATCATCTCAGGACTGCGAAATTCTATATATATATATATTTCCAAAACTCTATAAATTGTGTTGAATTCTGGAATGATATATCCAATTCTAATATTACTTGGCGAATTTTAACCTAATATGTCGAATACGGAAAAAGTAATATAAATACCAACGCGACATATAAAATTTGACTTGTGATATCGAATTTTTACATCATATGTAGAATTCTAAAACCAAAAATTGTAATTGATATATTATACACGGAATACTGAAGGCTTCATGACAGATTTATCAAATTGTGACAACACCTTTCGAATTCTGAAATGACATAACGAATTCATTGCATTTAGACATAAATAAATCATATCTAATTTTGACATAAGATATACAATTCTCACATTAAAAAATTCATATTCTGACATGTCATATCGAATTTTAACGCCGTATGTAAAATTCTGATACGAAAAACTCAAATTCTGACTTCAGGCATATCGAATTTAGACAGCAGTAACTCTAATTTTGACAGGACAAATCGAATTCTGACTTAACGTACATAAATTCGAATTCTAATATGATCGAATTCTAAAACTATTTATTGAGTTTTGGCTTGGTATATCAAATTCTGGCATGCTATACCGAACTACATACTACATCTTAACATGACTTATCGAATTCTGATATTATTCACCAAGTTTTGGCATGATATTTCGACGTCTGACACGATATATCGAATTCTCCTGATTTAACATATTGAACTATGCCTGACACATATGATACATAATATTCCGACAGCAAAAACTGTAAATTCTAACATGACGTATCAAATTCAGACGTACATACATATATACAAATTCTGATATCGAATTCTGACATGAAGTAACGAATTCTGACATAATGTATCGGATTCTGACATAATACCTCGAATATGTGACATGTCGATTTCTGACATAAATTATGGAATTCTGACAGTATAACTTGAATTCTGGCATCAAAAGTTCAAATCCTGACATGAAGTATCGAATTATGATATGAGATATCGAATTTTGACATCACAGAGACACCGAATTCTGTTATGATTTATCGAATCCTGATATGAAGTATCTATTTTTGGCAAAAAAAAAAATCAAATTCTGACGTGACATACCGAATTTTGACATAACACATCGAATTTGGATATGATATGTCGATTTCTAGCAAAATTTAGTTTATTCTGGTACGGTGTATCGACTTGGCGTATCGATTTCCGACATGATATATTGACATCTGAAATTTAAATACTTTCAGGATATAAGTATGTAATCCAGACAAAGTAAGTCGAATTCTGACATCACAATTTCAAACTTTAATAATTCATATCGAATTCAACTTAAATTCAGACATAATATATCAATTCCTGACATCACAAATCGCAAAACCAATTAACTGCCAGTTACATCAACCCAATGTGTATGTATCCATGCTAACTCCATTCAATAAATTATGTCAGAAATCTACATATCATATCAGAATTCGATGTGTTACGTCAGAATTCGATACGTCACGTCAGAATTAGAATTTTTATTTCAGAAAGAGATATTTCATTAAAGGATTTGATAAATCATGTCAGAATTCGATATGCCATAAAAAATATTCCGTGTAATTGTTTTCGACTTTTGGTGTGTTTGGTCACATTCAATCGTTGGCAAGCTAGGCAGCATTGCACCCAGGGATGCCAGACGTCCCCCTTTGAGGGGGATTGTCCCCCGTCAGGTTCGTGTTCCCCCCGTCCCCCATCCATACTAATTTGTCCCCCCGTTCCATAAATTATGTTTGAAAACTTTATATTTGATTTATCATTCGAAATGTTTCTTAAAAAGACAAACCCTACAATTTTTTGAAGATGAATTAAGCGAAGCATATCTCGGATTTCTAATGAACGCGTTCAAAGTATTTGATGTTTCTTTAAAGAAATTGCAGGGCAACGTTGTTTTAATAAGAGAAGTTTATTCAATTATGGATAACATTAGACGATCATTAGTAGAAAGAAGGAACGAAGAATTTTACGGGTCTCTGGCTACACAAATAATTCGAAAATGTGACAACGACAACGCAGTAGCAAGATTTAAAATTGACGTTACAAATTTTTTTGACGAATCAATTAAATATTTGGAATTATGGTTTGATTTTAACAATATAAAGCTAAAAATCCTAAATCATTTAAATCTCACAACATCAGCATCTTTTCAAAACATAACAGAAATTGTGAATACTTATGTCGAATTCGATTGAAGGAAAATTTGCACTCGAAGTGTAAAAAGAGTACTCGATTGGCTGTCAAACTGTCTCATGGAAGAAAAAAAAATGCGTTAAGGGTAAAAATTTTTTGTACTACTTTTGCACTAGTGCAATTTTTGCTACTCTAGATTTTTTGGTCGAGTAACCCCTCTTTTTACACACACCAACAAATATGACAATTTTGTGTAATGACATTTTGATTTATGACATTTCGATTTGTCGTAATGACATTTTGATTTTAGGCGGCATTTTGATTTATGTCATTTTGCGATTTGCCGTGGATTTTTGATATTAGGCGGCATTTTGAATTTGGTTCATAATTGGTTCATTATAAAAGAATAAAAAATTGGTATATAATAATTAATTTGTCAAAATATTCAGTTTTATTAAATTTTTATTATTAATATTATTATTGTTATGTTTATTTTGACACAACACACGAACACATGCAAACAATAGTGCAAATAATATTTTCATTCGATTGACGGTTAAAAAATAGGGTACTCTGTCGAGTGTACTCGAATGAGGGGAAAAGCTCAATCGATTTCGACATATCAATGTTAACGTTGATTTATTATTTTACTCAAGTGAAAAAATTTATTAACGAAATGACTGAAGAAGAAAGCCAAATGAAATTAGATTTTACATGGATTTCCTTTTTTCGAAAATTTTCGTCGCCTAATTTTTTAAAAGTAATCCAACACATTTTTTCCATTCCTCATTCAAATGCCGAATGCGAGCGGATGTTCAGTTTAATGAAGGTAGCTTGGCGCAAAGACAGAAACAGGCTTCTTTTAGAAAATCTGGAGGCCGAACTTATGATTAAGTAAAACTTTGGTATGAGTTGTATGGAATTTGAAACTTATCTAAAAACGGAAGAAGGTAAACTTCTTGTAAACCGGTGTAAAAGTAGTGATAAATATGTTTAAAATATGTTAACTTGCTCTGAATTGATTTCGGTTTCTGAGATATTTACTCAAGTTACATGTTGAACTGAAATGATGGCCGACTGAAACTTAACGAAAAGTCTAACATGTAAACCGCAACCCAACCGAAATTGCGACCGAAATAATGACCGAGTCAGTCGGTTAACATTAGGTTGGTTGAGTCGGTTTTAATCTTCGGTGTAACATGTAACTTTAACTTCGGACTGACTGAAATGACATTTCACGAGCTTATTTCTAGGTTAAATCTTAGAAGAATAAATCATCATGTTGTGAACCAAATAATAAATTATATCGTATGCATAAAAGTATATAATAAAGTCTGGTGATAATAAAATTAATAAAGTTAACAAAAAAAGAAATTTGTTGTCAGATGTAGAAGTGGATGTTTTACTAGATGTGTTAGTTTTGATTTTGTTTAGTTTAATTTTGTTGTTGTACAATTTGACATTTATACGTCATCTCGGCCACAAAATAGAACACACATGTAACTTTCGACTGAAAGGTTCGTTCAGTCAATTTTCAGTTCACAACTCGGCCGGTCATGTTTCGGTTCAACATGTAACTTCAGTAATTATGTACATATAAAAGCAACTGTTATAATTTCCTTATTTTTCTATTAGGTTAATCTAGAAGATTTGTTATCTTATTATATATTTATTTTATGTTTATTGCTTTTTACTGCTTTGAATACAAACTGAACTCGTAAAAATTATAGTAAAAAAAAATTAAATTGTTTTTGTTTGTCCCCCTTAGCCATTTTGGAAATCTGGCATCCCTGATTGCACCATTCTTTTTACATCCTTCCTAATTCCTACCCAAATAAATTAATTTGATATAGCCTTTACAGAAGCTTCAACGCCTGGATGAGCTAAATTGGGCGTGGCTTCAATAACCATCTTGCGGAAATCCGATGGAATATACGGACGAGTTTTTCCTTATGAGACGTCACAGAACAATGATGTTGTTGAATTAAAAGAAATTGAAATTTCTTCGAATCTCAACTCCGTTGATGATTCCTGAAGTTCTTTTAATCCTTCGTCGGTTCGTTAGGCGTCTGAAATCGCGTTATAGTCGATGGATGGATTCTGTCTAGAAATTGCATCTGCCACTACATTATCGTTGCCTGACATGTGCTGGATGACGGTGGCGAATTGCCCGATAAAATCCAGATACCGGAATGGTCGTGGAGAAGCTTTTACTAAATTCTGGTTGAATGCGTAACTTATTGGTTTGTAGTCCGTGAATAAGGTGAATAGACGACTCTCAATTATATGTCTAAAGCGTTTGAATGATAAATTTGCAGCGAATAGCTCCCAGTGGTATATGCGCTATAGCGTTGCTGTGTAGCGGTTTAACCGAAAAACAACTGCAGAGGTTGCTTTTCCCGCACTGTTAAATTACCGCTACCCCAGCCATTGCTGATGATGATGGATGAACCAATAGTGTTTAATTGCTCAGTTGGGTTTTGGTTAGGTTAACTACCTCTTCTGCTTCTGTTGACCGCCCGATTATTCTCGTATCGTTCTTTTAGCTCCCCTTTTTCAGCTTGACTCTTGCTTGTATTAGCGATGAATCCTCCTCGAAAAAATTATCTCGAATAGTATTAAGTACTCATCCATTGTTTTGGATGCCACTTGCACATCGTACCATCGTATTATTTCAGGTTAGGTAGGATTGAGTACAGAAAGCCTGAAAATCATGTGGGTAAATTCATATAAGCCAAACGGCGTGGAGATTGCCGTTTTCGCAACATCGGACTCTTTCATTGAGATTTGGTGATAAGCGCGAAGAAGCTCGATGGTCGAGAAAATGCAAGTACCCTCCAGCTGGTGTGTAAAATCTTGAATATAGGGGTTCGGATAATTTTATCTGCCATCGTAACGTTGTTAAGCGCCCGATAGTTTCCGCAAGGTCGCCACCGCTAGTACCATGAACTTTAGTGTTATATGTTTGCCAAGAGATGTCACTATTGGGCAGTAGGTAATTGAAAATGAGAGTTGTAGAAGTAAACGTGCTTGTGAACAACTAACTCAATTTTAATTTATTTATTTAAACAAGATAAATATTTTAATTTATTCAGTTATTAATAACAATTATTATAAATGATTACAAATAAAAGGTCCTGTTGACAACATGCGCATGTAAAAGCCTTAGAAGTTGAACATATATAGAAGGGACACAATTGGTTCCCCCATAATAAATACTAAAGGTACATGTTGAACCGAAAGTAATCTGACTGAAAACGTCCGAGCTAAATTCAACATATAAACAGCAACTTGGCTGAAATTAGTCTGAGTTCGGTCAAGTTAAATTTGGTTGGTTGTCAGTTTGTATATTGAGTTAAACATGTAAACTTTAATTTAGTTGAACTGACAGATTTTTTCATACTATTAAAAGGCAAAAGGTTTTTATACATTTTTATAGTAATTTATAAATTATTTTAAATAATTTTTTAATAATTTAAATGTCTTTTTAGAACAAAGTGACATTTAAAATGTCAATTCGGATGAAACAAAAAAATTCCCATGTAAACACCAACCGAAAGTTTCAGTCAGATCACTTTCAGCCATAACTCAGTCAATCAGTTTTGGATTTACCATATATCTTTAGTAACACTTTCTGATTCACGTGAATGAAGTTGGAGAGAGACGGATATATAAAAAATGTATATGGTTGGTCTTGTTGTTTGTATGATAAATATCTCTATGGTAAAAGCGTTGCGACATGACAAAAATATCCACGATTAACTTAATACATTTATGAGTAATGACTAAGGCATGTGTCCTGGGATTTTTCGAGATGAAATTCCCGGGAATTGATAAAATTAAAAGTACATATTCCTGTTTCCCGGGATATTCTGAATAATTACGGGGAATGCAAAATCCAATTTTATGACTCCTCCGTGTCGTTAATTAACTTCCTGGAATTAACCAGGCAGTCGCCAGTGAAGAGTGCAACGCTAAAAAAAAATAAAGACACTTTAAAGAGTTAGAGTGTAAGGAACATTATTTTGCCATTAGAAGAAATAAAGATGTTCCCTCCTTAATAAAATTCCTGCAAGATCCAGAAAAAGCATATTCTGCATGATGCATTTGGCGTGGAAAATCCAAAATGCGTTCGAATCGAATTCACAAATAGCCCCCCTGGACTACATTAAAACGACCCACTATCAGGCCGTTGACACCCACCGATAATGAGAGGAGTTTTCCATTAGCGGATGGATTTCTACGGATGGATAACCGAAATCCCCATTTGCCAGAATTAATACAAACCAAGATTTTGGAGATCAATAACTAGCCCAATTATCCGTAAGTATGTAAAATCAAAGGAAATCCTATGTACGCGCTACTCACCACTAAGTAAAATGTAAATAATCTAGACTTTTTTGAAAGAACGTAGAACATTGCCATTCAAAATTGGAATAAATTTGGAAATCTCTAAAAATCTCGAATAATCCTAAAAATGTCGGAAACTTAAGAAATCTAATCTCTGGTTGCCCCAAAAAACAGTTTCCACAGAGAATGAATCTCGATTTTTCTCGAATAATTTCTTTAATATACCGAAAAATTTGGACATTAATGAATAATTCCGGAAAGCCTAGCAAACCCAAGAATATTTCGAAAAAATCCAAAAAATCGTGGTCAAGTACTTAATGTTACTAGTACTACTAAGCAAAATGCCAATTAACAAGAGTCTAAGCCTAAGTCTAAAAAAAAATAGAACCGTCGAATAGCATCGGATAATTTGGTTATACACCATCTCAAAAATACTCGAAATATCTATAGAAAATGTCGAATAACCGGATTGTTGCGAAACACCGAATTACCAATTAAGTCTCGAATATCACGTATCTCGTTCCCATGCTAAACTCCAATAATCTCGAGAAATTTTAAAATGTGAGCAAAAGATGAAATCCGAGGTAAGGGGATATAAAATTGGGAAGCGACCAAAGTATTCAAAATCAGGAGAATCCCTCCGAAAACAAAAAAACAAGAAAAAAACACCATCACTAATTGAATCGATACTTTTGAAAATGACCAGAGTAGCACTTTTAACAATGCGACTTTGGTCATTTTCAAATTAATCGATTCAATTTCAAAATTCATTTGGAAGTTGCATTTTCGATATCTAAATAGTTTTTAAAAATAAAACGGGTTTACCGGTAAATCTAATTTTTATTGAACATTAACCCGTAATTAAAAAGATCCCGTAATCAAATCCGCAGACGTAATTTGGCAAAAGGTTGAATTAGTTTTGCAAAAAGCTTGTTTGATGTCGAAAGCTGTGATTTCAAATAAGTTTAGCCAATTTTCTTCTAAATCTACCTATATATCTATCAGAATCTAAAGACGTTTTTTTTCTGTGGAGTCAGATTTACTCTATCATTCACCTTCAACAACCGAGCAAAAGTGGTTGGGCCTGTCTTTAGCAAATAAATTAAACCGCCCTCTTTTCTTTAAATTTTCCTACAAATGTCTCGATTTAAAAATTTGAAAAGGTGGCTAATTTAAGTTAAATCTGAGCTATCATCTGTCTAATCTTGACTTTGGATAAATATTCGAATGCTTGATAAATATTGTGTGCCTCAATAACCGTGGGCTCCTCCGCGGCTGCGGATTCTACGGGAACCTAGTTACAGTCAATACAGCACATTTTATTTCTTTAATTATTTTAAATCTTACCTAATTTTTTTTCTTTCCATTTCTCGACCTAAAATTTAAAATTGTTTAAATTTTAGTACTACATACTGGGTTAAAAACTTGGTATGTCCTGAATCCCGGGAATTCCCAGAAATCAGAAAATCCAATCCCATTTCCCGGGAATGTAAACTGTCCGGGAACGAGCAAGCACTAGTAATGACTGCATATTTTTAATTAAATATAACAATAAATAACATAAAATAACCTAATTTATTAATTAAAATAATAAAATTCCAATAATTTGGCAATTTCAATTGCAAAATGGGCACTTTGCAGTTCTACCGTTCTGGCTGAATAAACAGCAGAATTTAAATTGCCCATTATTCAATAAAAATTGCCAAATTATTCCAATTTTATGATTTTAATTAATAAATTATTTTATATTAATTTAAATCAAAAATATCCCAAAATGTATTCTAAGGCTGCGGTCGAATTCTCGAGTAAATCATTTACCTTTTTTTATGGAGGGTAAACGAAATAGATACGAAACTAAATGTTTCACGTTTAGATACTTTATTCTCTATTGTTATAAGAATGAACGAGTATAAAATAGGACAGAAACCTTATTTAATAAACAACAAACACTAAAAATCTACATTTACCGTAGTAAATGATTTACGCGAGAATTCGACCGCAGCCTAAATGGAAATCAGTCTTTAGGAAAGCGTTTGTAATATTGTCATGTGGCAATTGCAGCAAATTTTTCGTTACACTGACATCTATCGGTAAAATGTGAAATGTTCATTTTTTTCTGTGAAGATGGCATTGTCAGCTGTTTAATAAAATTTGATATTTAAACATGATATGTTGTTCAAAACTTTGACCATATAATATAATGGACCGCCAATAATGGCTTTAACTGTCTCTAACATCTGCAGCGCGAAGTAGCCTTGTGACCGATAGGGTAACTATAGCAAATATAATCAAAATTAGTACCCACAGATGTCGCTACAACTTCATCCATCATAAATCTTAGAAATCTAAATAATAAATCTTATGTTAGAACAAAGTTAAATAAAATTATCCATTTTATGGGTCAATAAATTTTTTTTTTGAATTATCGTTTTTTATTTTATTTATATGTAAATGGTACTAAATGTATCTACTGAATTTTGTAGTGACATCTGTGGGTACTAATTCTGATTATACTTGTTATAGTTACCCCATATCACAAGGCTACTTTGCGTTGCAGATGTTGGAGATACGCTACTTTACAATTTTATATGGAAACGTCACTTCATTAGCGGTCCATTCTATTGTATGGTCTAAGGTTCAAAATTTAATTTCTACACCCAAATAGGTCTTTTCTACATCCAACTAATATGAATTTTTATTTGTTTGACATGAGACGTCTCTATGAAATTTTATTTAGTTTATGATGGAACAACTTTGTGTGCATGAATTTTGACACAAAACTTAGAAATTTTGGAATTCATCTCACTTTAAATTAACGTATTTAAGAATTTTGAGGATCGTCAGTCGTCACTCCTCGATCTTCATAATTTAGAAAACTAAACTACGATAAATCATCATTACGAAACATTTTAATGATTTATATTTTATAAGATACCTTTTTCCTACAAAATATCCCAAAATTCACGAATTTCTGGCATTAATACTTTGATAAATAATTTACTATAATATTTGGATATACATATTTACGATATTTATTTAAAATTTCAAAAGCATAACTTCGATACTCAAAACAATATAAAATCGATCGATTTCAAAAGATTACAGACACGAGATTTTAAAAATTAAATAAACAGCTTGCGATTGGCTTTAAAGCCGCTTGCATTATATTTGTGTCCCATCTCGTGCCGAAATCTTTTGAAAATGTCTGCGAGAGCTGGAGCAATCTGTATTATTTCTCCTAAAATTTGCCTAGATTCATATTTTTGAAAATTTTACGAGCATTTTGGAAAAATTCTTTATTTTTATTATTTATTTTGATTTCTTTAGTTTATTAATGATTTGTGCAACTTTTATATTATTTATTTATTTAAAAAAAAAGAAAGTTTTGTTAGAAAGCCTTTTTTATATATTTTGTGTCCTTGTTAAGTTTATTTATTTTATTTTATTTTTTTTTTTTTAAAGAAAAATTTTACCAAAAAGAAAATGTTTTCTTTTATTTTTTTTTTTTTTATTTTTTATTTTGTCTAAAATCTATATCATGAAAAATATATATATATAATTTAGTGTTCAGTCACATGTGGTGAAGGCACGTATACCACAGCAATTGTCTGCAAAGAAAATAATAATCTTGTTAATGCAGCTTTATGTCAAAATAATACACGTTTGAAACCAATTATGAAAAAATGTACAATGGGACCATGTCGAAAGAAATATATTGAAAAATTTTCCAAGGTAAGAATAAAACCACATCACTATGTTTAAAAGGACCAAAAGTTTATTTCTCCTCTACTGCTACTAGGTAATGATGATGATGATGATGATGATGATGATGAAAATAATTTTTAGAGATAATTGGTCAATCTATTTTGTTAAAAAATGCTTACATACATACATATATTGGTTCCTCTCTAAATTACATTTAATTTCAACTTGCAACTAAAAAATTTATTTATGTTTGCATTATGTCATTTAAAAAAAGAAAAATGGTCGCTTACCTTTATATTATGTGTGCTTTAATTTTATTTGTATAACGCTAAAAGTTGCTCTGCAGAAAACCAAAACTGCGTCCAATCAAAGCTGAAAAACTACTTTAGATTTAATTATTCCTAATTTGTGTGTTACAAAAAAAAGCTTTTGAGTATTTAAGATAATTTATGTACTACAGACTTAATCCAACGGATTGCTACATATTTATGTTTTATGTTAATTATATAAACGCATATAGCGAACACTTTATATATACCTACCTAGATAGTTCTTCATATAATAATCAAATAAAAACCAGCGACATCCACAAACATTATATAAATATACATTGCAACTAAAATCAGCACATCAATACACCAAATTTTTTTTAAAACTTCTAACATTATTATTACCACTTTCTTTCTACATTCTATACCTCAAAATAACTATAAGACAAATCAATAAAAAATTCGTACAGTTGAATTTGATTTGATAACAAAAACATTAATTTCAAAATTTCATTAAACAAATTTGTAAATTAAAAAAAAAAATGATCACATCAACATCAAAACTAAAACTAAAAACAATTCTTGTCCACAAATAATATTAAAAATTATCGAATATTTAAATACTAATTCATGAAATTTTGTATTTCCCTCCACCTACGAAATTCTGTATGGGCATATGATAGGATGGTACACCAGTGATGAATTTTGTGAATCCAATTACATCGGTGACCCGAAAATATGATAGTTATACACCCGACTATCGTGTACATCAACAAAAGACTGATAATAGTTTGCAATTTGAGAGGTAAGATTATGCTCCCATACATATACTCAATTTAAACCCCTTACTTATATACACAAATATATAGGTACGACTGGAAAACCGGTCCATGGAGTGAATGTTCGATTACATGCGGCATTGGTGGTTTACGTAAACGTAGTGTAATTTGTGCCAGTATGTTACAAATGGTTGATGATAGCTATTGTACAACTGTAAAGCCGATTGATAATTTAAAGTGTGGCGAAAAAATTCCATGTCCCGAATGGAACTATAGTGAATGGTCGGAATGTGACAGCCAATGTAAAAGACATCGCCAGGTCGGGTGCCAAAATCAGACAACAAGATTTGATCGGGAAATGTGTGATGCAGCCACAGAACCATCGGGGACGGAAACATGTTGTCGGTATCGATGGAAAATTGAATTTGGACCAGTGAGTATTGTATATATTGTTACAACTTTTATACTGTACTATATATTGTTACAATATTTTTTAGTGTTCCTCCCGATGTGGCACCGGTTATCGAATGGGCGAACGAATTAAATGTGTCCTAATCAAACCAAAAAGTAAAACTAACAAACATCCGGTTAAAAATGCACCAAAATTGGATGATCGGTATTGTTCCCATTTAAAAAAACCAGCATTCCTAAAACGAAAGAAGGCATGCAAAATTACATGCCCAACCGCAACTTGGACAACATCGGGTTGGACAACGGTAAGAAGTCATTCGCATATTCTAACGATTTATTTTGTATATATACAATAAATTTGATTTCTATTTTAGTGTCCCGCTGGATGTGGAACCGGTTTACAATTACGTAACGTAACATGTATGGCAAACGGCAAAGTTGTATCGCCCAAAGAATGTGATCTCAAACGTAAACCATCAAAAACTCAATCGTGCGATAGTACGCGACACTGTCATTGGCGTACAACACCATGGCGTGATTGTAATTGTAATGGTTTTCGTAAGCGACGTGTCGATTGTATCGATCAATTGATTGGCAAAGAATCGAATCGTTGTGATGATCGGCATAGACCGCGTAACAGTGAAAAATGTATAGCACCGAAAACATGTTCATGCAAACAAATCAAAGAGGTAACAAATGCGCGACGCGATGGTGAATATAAACTGTTTATCAAGGGGAAAAATGTGTCCGTCTATTGTTACAATATGTCATCGGCAAATCCACTTGAATATGTTACACTTAAAGCTGGTCTTTATCAAAATCATGCATCATATTCAAAGAAGCGATCAAATAATCCGTCAATGTGTCCAACATCACGGTCAGATGAAATGGATGAGCCTAGTTCACAGTATGGCAAAACAATTTTCTATAAGATACGGATCTTACTGCAATCGTTGCGTGTTGTTGAAAATGATTTTACATTTGCCGAGAGTGAGGGTATTCCACAAATGTATGGTACGGCGGGTGATTGTTACAGTAAGGCGGAACGGTGTCCGCAAGGTATATTCACGATCAATTTAGAGGGGACTGGATTTAAACTGCGAAAGACGACAAGGTGGGATACTAAGGGGACAAATGCGACTATTATTTATCTCGAAAAGGTAGGTTGAGACAATAAACTAAAAGTTTTTTTTGGTAATATAGCAGTTTGCGTCTTGTGAATTTTTTAAAATGTAATTTGGCGAAATTATCCTCACCGCCCTAAAGCATCGCCTTCAATAATTTATATTGGATTTTAGTTTAATCAATTTGATTACTCTGAGAATTTCATCAGCGACTTTATGTGACTCAATTATGCGACGTGAGGCATCCTTTCAGGCTGCAAACCGTCTTTCCTCAGCAAAACCAAATCACCGACGGCCAAGTTCGACTTATTGGTATAACTTTGACGCTTTAGTCTGCTTCCAGTAATCCAACTGAACCAACTTATTTCATAGATTTACCCGCTGACTCAAACAATCCGTTAAAATGAGGTAATTCGGATGGATTAAACTCCCAATGGATTCGATAAGATGCTAAATGTTCAAGCTCTTCCTTCTAGTGTTCCGTTGAATAGATTAAACTTTCAGGAGTCAAAGTGACGCCTCGATAAAATTTGACCCATTATCTATTTGTATATATAGCCTTTGGAATTATTGTTGGATCTCTGAGAGCCAGGCCAGGATAATGGTAGAGTCCGTCCACACAAATAAATGGTAGTCTTCGATATTTAGCGATTCAAGTACTTGCTGAATCAGTTTGCTAAGGAGCCACGTTCCACACAACTCTTGCTTTGGGAGCGATATCTGCTTCAATGGCGCCATCTCTACTACGGCGCCAAAATCATCCTCATGTACATCTGAAACCCTATGAATTTCATGTTTGGTAATATCTTCTAGTCCATCAGATAAGAAGCGAGGTAAGTTTAACTCGGATAGTTCAGGCAGTTGAATTCTGATTTTAATTCATGACTTTGCTACTGCAATAGGAACTTCCTGATCCCACTCAATATTGAGCGCTCAAAGTCTTTGAAATAATATTTTGGCAATCATAATGACAGGTGCCAAAAACCCAAACGGATCATAGATCTGAGCAACGTCAAAGGAAAACGAATTGTTTAATGATTTCTAAACGACGCTCAAAATTTTGTGTACACCTTTCTGTTGGTCGGGCGTAATGTTTCGGCAATCATCATCCATTATTCGCACATGAGAAGAGACCACCTTTCTCAAGTTGAAGCAACGAGTTTTAAATAGGCGCGGTTATTACATTTTTGAGTGGAACCGTTTCAGTATGGTATTTTCCCCGTGATAAGATCCCGCAAAATAGATTTGTGCCACTTTCGGATTTGCGATCCGAGGGTTGAATCCATATTTGGCGGTACATTTGTTCGATATCTGCCACTAACAATACCGCATGTTTTCGAAACCTAAGCAACATTGACCACAATGTAAGTTGTAGAGTTGATCCCGCTAATAATAAATCGTTGAGAGATCTTTCGGAACCATTTAGCTTCACAGACCTACCAGAAACATACTGTTAAAATTACCCGAAAGTTGCCAGCCGAATCGGTAATGCAGATTGTGTTGTCCCAACCGAAAATAAGCCAAAAAATTACTATGGATGGATGGATGGATAGCATTAAAGACCTTTGTCAAAAAGTCGTGGAAAATTGTGGAAAATTCGCGAAACCCAAACAAATATTTAAAACTGGAATAAACTAAGCCTCTAGAGCGTTATGTCTGGAGATGGAATGCATTTATGTGACTTGTCGAGCCGTCGCATGAAAAAAATTCAGTTCAAATGTGGGAATCTGGAAAAATTCGATTTCCCAAAAATCACTACAAACTTTGTATAAAATTCGTGTACAAATTTTCTAATGATTTTTGGAAAATCGAATTTTTCGAGATTTCCCACGGAAAACTTGAAATGATATTTTTCCATCGATAGCTAACAAATCACATAAATCGTTTTTATGCGATTCTTCAAGTTTACACTCTAGATGATGATTCTGATATTCCGATATTTTGCACGGTTAGGTGAACCAAAATTTCCGCATAACACTTTTTACAGAAGTTTTTATTGCAATCAATGGACTCAGATTCTCAAAATGTTTCCAACATATTATCCAGATTACAATTCAACTGAAAACTAGTGAGCATCTTTCGGCCACCATTCATATTAATTCCTGAAAACACCCAACCAAACAATTGGCTTTGACTTTCGAGTCAGCCGGACGTATATTTTTATAATTTTTTCTGTTTTTTTTTTTTCAATTTATGCAATTTTTCCAAAATTTTATCTTGAAGAGGAGATGTTAGTAGAACTGCGGAATACTTGTAAATCCTGATTGGTGATGCTCAACTGATTAAAATGAGGACTATCCAGAAAAGAATTTTTGCAGAAAAATAAAATGTGTGCGAAGATTTTCTGTGTGGTGTGGAGTGTGAAGTGGTAAAGATAACAGCTGGATCTTGAACCATTATTTATAATTTATAACAAACAGATATTGTGTCATTATATTTCCAACCTGTGGCTGCACACTCTATTGTAATGAGCATATGCTCAAAATAGTGTGTGTGTGTGTGTGTGTGTACCTTTACACCAAATTTACAAGATATAAATAAAATAAATAAATATTTCCTTCACTTTATTGAAAAAAAATTATTTTATGCCGAATATTCTCCATGATAATATCTTACGATCTTCAGTTCCAATAGAATTCTTGCAAATACCCTTTCTCAAAAATTGAATCTCAATCCAAAGTGGAGCTGTTGGAAGTAATGCTACTTGATCCATCTGAATGGATCTGAATTCATTTAATTGAACAGTTGCCTCTTTCACTTCATCTGCGATCTTGTTAGCCGATTACCATTATTCACATATAACTGAAATTTTTACACTAGATATAGCGGTTGTTCGACAAGATTACCGCGCAAGAAGTGTACGATGTCGACGAAAGAAAATCCTGCATGTTGATCTACCATTCTGCATGATGTGTGTTGGACAATGTTGTGACATTTGAGGATATACTGACAATGGGAGTAGTTAGGATCTTTGGGTTGATTGGTTTCAGCTTAGCAGGTTCCTATTGCATCACACTGTACATTATGAGTGTGAAGTTTATGTTAAAAAAAATAACAAAAAATTACACTGTTAAATAGCTATTTTTCCAATTGGAATTTAGAGTATGTATATGAAAATTTAAATTTTTTGTAATTTTGGATTTTTCATACTACGAGTATCAAACCCTGCATAAGAAAAAGGTTTTTTTTCATCATTTTCAGATAGCTGGACCATCTGTTATCTCGTTGGCCAAAAACATTCAATTTTGTTGAACCTTACTGTATTTCAGATAATTTAAAAGTTGACTGATTTTTGATAATTAAATAATTGTTTAGCCCCAATCTTGGAGATGTCCCGAAGGTCCTGCACATTTTTTAGAATAACTAGGCCATATAGCTGTATATGTCACCAATCTGATCCAATTGTGATGGACATACATACTATACTCCATAGTAGAGTTTCCCAAACTATGTCCCGCGGAACACTGATGTTCCGCGGACGATAAACAGGTGTTCCGTGAAAAATTCTAAATATACTAAAAATTCAAAAGTAGATGATAAAGTCTCCAAAGTAATTTTAGAACTTTTGCATGATTTACAGTAAAGCATTTTACAATATTTTCCAAAGTCCACTGAGGATAACTTTTCTATTAGGGGCCCATTTGTAATAACAGATAAGCCGGGAGGTTTCAGCGCAAGTGATTATCAAAACCTTTAATTGCTGACTCTTGCTTAAAACAAAAATACAATGAACTTCCTCTGAATGAGTATGGGTTAAATTTAACAGAAGAGCATTCCAACTTGTCAAAACTAGCCGTTCATGGTTTACTTCCTTTCAAAACAACGTATTTGTGCAAGACGAAATTTTCAAATTATGCTGTAACAAAATCGAAGTACAGAAACCGTCTGAATGCTAGACCAGATATAAAAATTTAGCTTTGTAAAAATATTGAACCTGATTTTAAAAGAATTAGTAGCTCAAAGAGCCAAAAACATCAGAATCATTAAGAACCTAATTTATTTTATTATTTTCATGTTTTTTTAAATCTACAATAATCGTTTAGTCTTGAAAGGGTTCATGTCCACTTTTTCAAATAATTCAGGAAATAAAAAAAATTTTATACTGTCAGCAAAAATAAATTTAGGAGGGAATTTGAGTTTGTTGATGAAAAGGTGAATCGCTATGAAATTTTAAGATGAATTTTGGGGTTATTCAATTATTTCAGCTCGTATGCTCATTTTTAAAGCATGGACTTTTAAAGGGTTCATCCCTTTCAATAATAAATACAAAAAATATATTTAAATTTCATTTATTAAAATTCATTAGGATCAAAACAAATTAAAAAAGGAAAAGTATTTTAAAGACTTCAGTAGTCACTGTCCCTACTATTATATTCCATTCCAGTTGACCATTGCATAATTTCGTCGTAAAAAGGCAGACACTGAGCAGGCACTTTAGGACTTTTTGCAGGTCACATATTTTTTTAATATTAATTACGTTTACAGTATCAAACGCTCTTTGAGAAGGTAATCTTACCTTCTTCATAAATTCGGTAGTATTAAACCGTAGAAGTTTAAACGTAAAACTTTACATTTGATTTATTTCGCTTTTCTGCCTTTTGATTGAACAACAATTAACTGCTTTTTGAAAAAGTAGGCCTCCAATCTTTCTTATTTGATAAAATATTTCTATTGATTTTCTGTAGTGTACTTGATCGGTTGATCAGGGCCCCATATTTCTTTGGCAAATAAATTCTGTTAATTTTCATTAAATTTCTCTTGATTAATCCATAAACACATGATCACAAGGTAGAAAACTATGGCCTTGATCGGAGAAATACTGATAAATTTTGGTCAGGTTTTTTTCAATTCAAAAAGCTATTAGAAATCGTAATACCTTGTTATTACGATTTTGACCAGGGCAAGCATCAGAAAAAATATGGAGTTCGGTAGTCTCAGGTGGTAAATATTTTTCTACGAAATCACTGATCAAAGAGCATACTTCATTTGCCCCTTTTTTTGCTATTACTTCATGATAAAGGTACATTTCGCTACATTTCCTCTTCAAATCATAGATACAAAAAGTATTCATCCAAAGCTGCCGATAGTAAAAAATTGCATGGGGTATGTCCTGGACATGTGCCCTTTCTAGAATAAATGATTTTTTTTGCAAGGTAGGTGCCGTTCCAATAACTATACGGTAATGTCGTCTTGTCATAAAACGCATTTTCATGTCTGATACAAACCGTCATAATACTAATTTTGACCAAAAAATTGGACATGAGCCCTTTCAATACTAAACGATTCAATTAGATTTTATAAAAATATCCTTTTTATTTTATTTAAAACTCTTACATGTATGCAGGTATAAAATTTCCTATATAAAAAACGAAAGTGTTCCTCCAGTAATTTTATTTATGCGAAGTGTTCCTCGGCCCGAAAAGTTTGGGAAACGCTGCCGGATTAGAGGATTAAACGTATTGTTGTTACGAATTTTGTAAATTTAAATAATTGTAATTTGTAATCATGTTCAGTCGCAAAATTAAACAGAAATTTCATCTCACAATTTGCACAGCATTTTTAATTTTTGTTTTTATTATTTTTAGTTCAAAGCACCTTTTAAGAAAATCTCAGCACGGTGTGGTGGATACTGTGGGAGCTGTTTCCCCTCAAAATCAACATCATTGCATTTAGATGTTAGCGGATAATTTTAAAAATTATAATAGAAAAAAATACAAATAAAAAAATTTAAAAAAAATGTTGCTTTCGAAAAAAAATGTATGACTCATAATTAATTATATATAATTAACATATAATAACAAATTAAAAAATAATATTTCCTGTAGTAAGAGAAATATTTAAATTTTTTTTTATAAACTGGAATTTTATTTGCTATTCAATTTTTCGAATAGTATTCCAGTAATTAATTATTTTTTATTAATCTATAAAAGTATATCATAAATACATATTAAAACTAATTAATTAGTGTTTTCATGTAATTCTATCTATATCTAAATAATATATAATTTCATAATTAATTAATTATATTAACGTAAAGTTAATTTTATTATTATCCTTAATTTTTTTTTTAATTAGAACGAATTTTTGATTAATTCTATTAATAATTTAATTCCATTTTAATAAATTTAACAAAAAAACAAAGTAATTAAGACTAAAAAAAATTTACTTGCCCATTGACATAAAAAAAATTAAAAATATCGCGTATTTTGAATTTGATTAAAATGGAATTAATTGATGATTATTAATAGAGAGAATATTAATTAAATTTATTTAAAAAAAATTGCATTTATTTATAATTGCGCACACAACCCACTCCCTCGAATATTAAAAAATGCAATTTATTTTAGTGAAGAAGCTTTTTATATTTATATATACTAAATTATAAGAATAATTTGAAACTCATTTTATAGAATAAAACAGTCCACGCAAAGCAATAGGCGAGCACAATAATAATTCAGTGGTACGAGTGTACCATAAATACACGAAACCCAAAAACCACTCATTTTCTAATAGACTCAAATAGTACAAAAAAAAATTTTTTTTTTTTTTTAATTAGGAAAAACCAAATTTTTAAATAAAATTTAAAAAAAAAAAACGAAAAAAATTATATAAAAATCCACCAAATTAATAATTAAGATTTTAATTAATTTTACATATAAATTATTGTCTGCATAATTATAATTTTATTATTATTTTTTTTTGTCTTTCAAATAAACGCCCGCATTAAACACATATACACAAATACACTCACACCACCGTATATTTAATATACAAAAACATAATTTCATCTCCAATTAAAATATAACCCGTGCTTTCGTTATGCAAAAGTGCCATAGACTAACACTATTGTAATAATTATTTAAATGTATTTAAAAAAAATAATTAAAAACAAACACAACAATCATAAATAAATTAATATCGATATTATTAACAATAATAATTAATTTCACACTTCGAAAAAATATTTATTTTTTTTTATATAGAAATGAAATTATTATTATTATTTTTAATTATTATTATAATTATTTTTATTATTATTGGAAATGACAAAATTCTTCTTTTATTTGATCAGAGTTGGTCTTTTGTTTACGTTGATCGTTTCAAATAACAAAGATCAATTTTTTAATTTTTTTTTTTATTAATTATAATTGAACAAAAATACACTGCCACAATAATTAATATCATATTTTTGTTTATATTTTATTATTATTATTATTAGTCGAAACATTTTATTTTAATATTTTTTATTATTAATTAATTAAGATCAAATTTTGTCATTTAAACGTAAACAAAATACAATTATTTAATTAAATTAATTTTGCTCACCGTTCAAACGCGCAGACGGTTGTTTACAATCATTGATTTTATATTTTAAATTATAATAACCACTCTTATATAATTTTCATCATATAAAAATAAAATTAAATTGAATTAATTTGATTTAAATATATAAAACTAAAAAATAAATATAAAATAAAAAAAAATAATCTGTGATAAAA
Organism: Tipula helvola; assembly: GCA_963556165.1. Taxonomy (NCBI): domain Eukaryota; kingdom Metazoa; phylum Arthropoda; class Insecta; order Diptera; family Tipulidae; genus Tipula; species Tipula helvola. The sequence goes on along the minus strand of OY744481.1, from coordinate 379,706,799 downwards.
TATAAATTATATTCTGATTATAATTCAAAAGAAGCATAAAATTAATGTGATAGAAAAAAAAAATAAATAAATAAAAAATATTATATTTAAATAAAATAAAAATTATTTTTAAATAAAGTGGTTATTATATGTAAAGAGAAAAATAAACGTTATTAGTCGAAATTAATTATAAATAATAATTAAATACAACAAAAAAAAATAAAAATAATTAATTTAACAAAAAAAAAACAATTTGTTTCGAAATGTATTTGGTTTTATGAATCCGATAATTTTTTTTTATTTTTATTAAATGTAATTTGTATAAGTGAAATTATTTTACTTACTGTAAGAATTTTTAAAAACATAAAAATAAAAATATTATATATAATTTTATGTGTTTAGAAAAGTAAAATGTGTTTTAAATTAACTAAGTGTTTTTATGTTTACTAAGAATGTTCGCGTTTACACCGTAGCTAAATTGGCAATAATCCAGGTGTGGTGGGCCAACTACTTACCTACCTACTACCACAAACATATCATCAGTTACAAACACCAAACAAGATTCAGAAACATCGATTTCATCAAAAAGACCTCGAGATGGAATAAGGTATGCGTTGTTAATTTGTCGTGTGCCGTGAAAATTGACGTGACACAACTATGAGAATAATATAATCGTGCCGCGTCATTTTTCATGATTCTAGTTATGTCACATCATTTTTTGTATTCTTTTAGTCGTTTGTTATGTAAAGTCATTTTATAACGACTAACGTCACTTAATTTTTGCAAGCGACAGACGATCTTATACAAAATGGAAGGACATAATTATTTTAGTGTTTATTTAATTGCGTTCTAGTGCGAAATAAAAGTTATAAGTGAAAATTAGAATTGTGCAAAAATAATAAAAAGTGGCTTTGTGAATTATTGTAAACAAATTGTGTTAAATTAATTTTTGATGTTAATAAATATTATCGTTTGTAAATAGAATACAAATAGAATAGAAATAGAATAGAAATGGAATAGAAATGGAATAGAAATAGAATAGAAATAGAATAGAAATAGAATAGAAATAGAATAGAAATAGAATAGAAATAGAATAGAAATAGAATAGAAATGTAATAGAAATAGAATAGAAATAGAATAGAAATAGAATAGAAATAGAATAGAAATAGAATAGAAATAGAATAGAAATAGAATAGAAATAGAATACAAATAGAATACAAAAGCAAAGTAGCCTTGTGACCGATAGGGTAACTATATCAAGTTAAATAAAAATTAGTACCCACGTATATCGCTACCAAATTAAGCAGATTTGTTTATACCAACAGATGTCACTGCAACTTCATCCATCGTAAATCCTATAAATCTAAATAATAAATCTTATGTTAGAACAAAGTTAAATAAAATTATCCATTTTATGGGTCAATAAAATAATTTTTTTCAATTATCGTTTTTTATTTTATTTATGTAAATATAAATGTGCAGTGACTTCTGTTGGTACTAAATGTATCTACTGAATTTTGTAGTGACATCTGTGGGTACTAATTTTGATTATACTTGTTATAGTTACTCTATCGGTCACAAGGCTACTTTGCGCTGCAGATGTTGGAGACAGGCTACTTTATAATTTTATATGGAAACGTCACTTCGCTAGCGGTCCATTCTATTGTAATGGTCTAAGATTTTATGCATTGACGGACGACTGGTAAAGTTGAAAATGTGCCTTAAGCGGACAATAGTAAACTACGAGACTTCTAATAACAAAAATTTGCTATATGAAGTTATATGGAAATAGTGTCTATTTATTTTGAATTGTTATTTATTAAAAGTGTGATGGTTGGAAAACTTAGTTAATCTATTATGTAGTTTAAAGTGTGATTTTTGATAGACAATTTCCATATAAATTCAGATAGCAAATTTTTGTTATTAGAAGTCTCGTATTTCACTATTGTCCGCTAGAGCACACCATACCAGTCGTCAATTTTTCGAATTTTGTGGCTCTGAATTTGTGGGCTATAGTTCAGTTGATTTTCAAAAAAATTCAATTTTCCACGAAACGTGTAGGAATATTCGACCGGTCCAAATGGCTGTTTGTATGACAATTACAGGTCTCAACGCCTATTGATAGAGGTATCAATGTTAGTACGCATTTTCACAATCATCCAGTGTTCTCATTTTATTCATTGTATCGTCTCCGATAGTCGAAATCACTAACATTTGTTCGTTTCTGGAATTAATTGCCTCTCAAAATTTAAATTGAATACGCAAAATTTGTAAGTTTATTAAACTTTAACAATTTTAGTTGAACTTTTATTATTTTACAATGATTTTATAAAAAGCGGAGATTCGTCAAAATTCAATAAAATTAGAAAATTTGTAATTAACGATTTTCACACGTCACATTAAACCACGTTGTGAAGCTAAAACAGACACAGTGAATTTAATCGGTCTCGTTCTCTGTAGCAAAATTTTGTCTGACCAATTTATAATTAATCACGATAGCTATTAATAATGCTTTCAATCTAATTAAATTTTTAATTCCCAAGGCATAATGTTATATTATGTATACGCACATTAAAATATGATGATGCAATTAGGTAAAATAAATAGTATCATTACGAACACGTCGCATGGGCGACATAAATAATTATCCGCTCGTTCGTTCCTTTAAACCAATCGAAATATTCCTGCTACTATTCGGCTTTTCATACAATACGCATCACTCTCGAGCCATGCTAATTTATAATAAATTGATTCAACCATTTTTTGTAGCCGTTTGTGTATACATCTATGCGGCACAATTTCCAGTATTTCGAGCGCACAGCTACAACAATCTTTTACTGGCAGCACAAAGTATCCAGCAATTTGTCCAATTTACATCAATCATCATAATTTGTATTAATAATCAATTTTATGGTAAACACATTGTGCGGGTATTCCGGAAACTGAATGGCGTCGATGAAAAATTGCGACAGTTGCGAATTCGCTTGGATTGCAGTCACAATGCGATACGGTTATGTTTAATAATTGTAACACTATTAATCACTAGTGTCCTACTGTTGATACTTACAAATTTGACATTTTTCTTAGCAATGGCATTCACTTGGGAATCGTTTGAGCTTTTCCTGAGCTTTTATATTGCACCGTTTTTGATGAATGCATTGCTAATTTTGTATACAAATTTGTGTTGGCAGATTAAATTGCGATTCGATCGAATTAATACACATCTAAAGTATGAATTTAGAATGTGTCCGTCGCGCGAAATCCATCACAAATTCAGCGAAATATTTGTTATTTCGAAATTGAACGAGAAATTAAATCAAAGTATTTTATTGTTAAATGACGCATGGAGTTTTTCGTCGCTTGGAATTTCAGCCATCACCTTTATTGGAGTCTCGTCACAGTTATTTAGTTTATTTTATTTTATCTATCATACACCATCCAATGAAAATATCTGGTTAACACTAATGGTATACGTTCTGTTTGGTTGGATGGTTCTTACGGTGGTTCCAATTATCATATTATCGATTACTTGTACTGCAACTACAGACGCATCCAATAAAACGTTGCATTTGTTTCAGCAGTATATTACAAACTACATAAAATTAGGGCGTTACGATGAGGTAAATTATTATATGGGTCACACTGTGACATTATAATATTTCGGTATATTTGCAGATTGATTTAGCGGCTTTACAGTTTCGGCACCAGAGGTCATATTTTAGTGCTTGTGGATTTTTTCACATCGATTGCCGTTTAATATTCTCAGTTGATACTTTTTTTGTAGCTGTAGGCTCTATTTAAAGTATTTCAAAAATGTTCTCTTTTTACAGATGGCCACCGCCATAACAACTTATTTTTTGATATTATTGCAATTTGATGTTGGGTCCAATGTTGGGGACAACTTTCAAATGGATGATTTTAATAGCAAAATTACACCGACCGAATGATGTAATCGCTTGTTATGAATAAATAATAATTTATAAAAAATTATTGTAGTTTTAGTGATGGTCAAACATCAATCATCGTGGTTCGCATTAGGGTCCATGTTCAATATACGATTATTAAAAGAGTCCAAATCCGTTTATTCTAAATCAGTTGGAAATGTTTAAAATTTGGTCGACAAGAAGAAGCAGCTGATTAATTCCATATTTTATTATTATGCTGTACTGAGGCAACAATTACTTCGAGCTTGCAAATTTGAAATGGAAAAGAGCCAGAAAAATTCCTTTCGAAATGGGCCCGAATCCCATCCGGAGAATTTATTCACGTAGCCTTAGTGTGAGTATTACGGTATAGTGATACAATGGAATGATTAATGGTATGATGGTGTGATGGAATGACGGTACGATGGTATGATGTTACGATGTTATGACGTTATGATGATATGACGTTACGGTGGACTAATTGATAAGCTATTCCATCTATACCATGGAGTAATGGTATGATGGTTCGATGTTACTGTGGTACGCTGGTAAGATTGTATGGTAGTTTAATGGTAGGTATTGTTGCACCGTAAATTTGAGCCTATTCATCCGGTAGCTCGTGTCGGAGGGTGTTGTGGGTTGCTCGTTACGGGAACAATAACTATTGAAAGATGATGAATAAAATTACCTAACGATGATTTTAGGTCGCTTGTAATGAGCCCTCACTTTAATGGCCTTTGTTCTAATGCAGGTTTTACTGCGGAATTACCCTCCTTTCTTCTCCGATCTAATACAGAGTTAATAGAATCCGTAATATATACTCTGATGGCACCAACAACCGACCGATTGACAAGTTCTGAAGCATTGGCTTGAGGACAGTACCGATGTAATAATGAATGTTTTATGTTAAATTTAGCCAATAATTTTTTTAATAATTTGGAAGTAAATTGTGCGCCATTATCAGACACAATATATTCTGGGACCAAAAAAGGTAAGAAGAAGTCATTCTCCGAAAATTTAGTTACATCCGTGGCAATAGCGTTTTGAAACGGTTTGAGGAGTATAAATTTTGAATAATGATCCAAGACTATAAAAAAATGGGAATTTCCATTCTTGGACCTGGGATAGGGTCCCCATTTTCTGCCTAATTGCTTCTAGGACATTTGAAGATCATCTCGAATTGCTATCAATTGGTGCTTAAAGATTGTTTGATGCTGGTTTAACAGTAAACCTTTAAAAAAAACACTTCCTCCTCAAACGAACAACTATCTAGGTTATGTCGTTTGGCTAGGAACCCTTTCAACAAACCCGGGTAAAATAAAAGCCGTATACGATTATCCAATACCAACTACTCCTAAAAAACTTCGTCGTTTCTTGGAAATGGCGGTATGGTCTCTTTATTTCTTCTTTCGCTTCTCTGGTTGCGCCTCTTATCTCACCAAAAAGAATTCAAAATGAATTTGGTTGGCGAAAGCCCAGCAACCATTTGAGAATATCAAATTGGCCCTTTCAAATGATCCAGTATTGGTACACGCAAATTTGTCGAGGAGTGTTATTGCAGGAAGATGATGATGGAGAGGAACATCCCATCACGTATATGGCTCAGAAGTTGAACGCAGCACAACGAAATTACTCCATCACCGAGTTGAGTATTTTGCGGCTGTGCTTAGCATAAAGAAGTTCCGGGCATATATCATGGGATAGCCTTTCACCATTATCACTGACCATGCAAGCCTTAAATGGCTTATGAGCCAAAAAGAGCTCACAGCCAGGCTAGCGCGTTGTAGTCTGAAACTGCAAGGAATCGACTTCACTATACAGCATCATTGTGCATCACAGAACGTCGTACCGGATGCATTTTTGAGCGTCTTTATGGTTATAGTATAACGTTACGGTGGACTAATTGTAAGCTATACCATCTATATACCGTGGTGTGATGGTATGATCGTTCGATGTTACTGTGGTACGATGGCATGATGGTATAAAGGAATAATGGTATGATGGCAAAATTGTTTTGAGGTTATGTTGCACATATGCTGGTACGATTGTACGTTGCTATTATGGTGTGATAGTGAATAGGTTTTGAGTTGAAATTGAGTTACGGTTTAGTTAGATTGCATAGGGGTTAAGTGAGCTGTTTGGTTGGGGAATTATTTAAGGGCTGATTTGGTGTTAGGTTAAGGGTTGATTTGAAAGTTGATTTGGGGTTCATTTGGTGATTGGGTTGAGTTGGCGGTTAATTTGGTGAAGGTTGAAGGTTGATTTATGAATTAAGTTGGAGGTTGAGCTGAAGATTGGCTTAAGAGGTTCAGTTAGGGATTGATTTGGGAGTTGAATTAATTTTCTAGACTGAAGTTCTGATCACCTCACCAAACCTCAATTTCAGCCCTTTATATTTTTTAATTATAACTTAAAGTAATGTTGTATCCAAAAGGACTTGCACTTTCTGAAATTCCAACATAATCACTGTCCTAATTGAAAACACTAAAACCTTAGCGGAAATCTTCGGTATTAAAAATTCGCCCCATGTTTATCGCAATAAAGGTAACAAATTTCAGTATTCGTTGCCAATGTAGTTAGTGCCACAAATAATTAAATTAATTGTATTTGTATAACTGTCCTAAAACAATGCACTCATTCTAAATTAATTAAACTAATGAAAAATGCATCGCATGACATGGCATAAATCATAAAAATCATAATTACACAATCGATTTGTGAACATTTAGTATTTAGTCGTAAACTAAATTTACAAACCATGAGTAACATAAATAAATATCCGCTGGTCAAATCATTCAAACCGATCGAAATATTTTTGCTAATTTTTGGATATTCCTACAACATAGACCACAATAAATTTCTGCTAATTACGAATTATACGATACAAATAATTTACCTGGCCATATCCGTGTATCTGTACATAGATTCACAGATGACGCCATCATATCAAATATTCAACACTAATATACTGCTTTACATCACCAATCGTGTACAACTTTTTGTCAAAATTTTAACATTCATCGTCTTGTTCATAAATAATTTTTCGTACAAAAAATTCGTACAACTGTTATTTCGTCGACTGTATTCGATTGATGCGAGTTTTAGAGAATTTAAAATTATTTTTAATTACGTTAACAATGTACCAAAATTAGGAATAATGATTTTTATATTTTCAATAATAAGCCTGTCACTTTTGGGCTTTACAAACATAGCATTTGCGCAAACAGTCGAATTTAATTGGGTGTCATTTGGTATTTTTATTACACCGCTAATAACCCCATTTATGATTAATGCCCAATTAATATTTTATACAAATATATGCTGGGAAATTAAAGTGCGATTCGATCGATTGAACGGATTACTACTAAGTCGCCCGTTGCAATTAAGCGACATTTGTCTTATTTCAAATTTGTACATGGAATTAAATGATTGCATCCGACTAATAAATCATGGTTGGACTTATGCATCACTTGGCATTTTTGGTGTACCATTTACGTCAATCACATCAAATATATTTGTGTTAATTTATTTTGTGGTTTATTCACCCGATCGTGAACTCATTTGGCAACGGGCTCAATTTTATTGTATAGTTTTCTGGTTGGTATATCATGCGATACAAATTTTTATTGCTATAATTGTGTGCAATGAAATAATATTGGCGTCGCAAGAGACTCGGATATTATTTACGCGATTTCACACTGGACATGTTGAACTAGAGGCTAGAAATGATGTAAGTTGTAAAAAAAAAAAAAATTGAGAATCATGTTTTCAGTATATGTACTTATTAAAGAACGCAATTTTATGCAGATGGACTTAATTGTACTTCAATTTCAACATCAATCGGCCCACTTTACTGCTTATGGATTTTTTGATATCGATGATCGATTAATATTTTCGATGGTATCGGCTGTAACCACGTATGTTGTGATTTTGTTGCAGTTCGACGCTGGGAGTGATTTAGGAAACAGTTTCACGTTAGACGCATATAAATCTTAGATCTTAAGTGGTTCAAGCAGTTTCATCATGTAGTTTTTGTAAAGTTTAAATAAATATTTGCGTTTTCTTGATTATAAAGCTTCTAAATATTCGGCTAAATGAAGCAAGATTTTATCTGCACAAAATTCTCTAAATCTTCTTGAAGCCTGACCACCTCCAACGATTGCAGGTAAGTAATTAGCACGATTCGAAATATCTCTTCTAAGGTAGAAGGACCTTAATTTGTTATTTATAGTATAAATACATTTTTACCACAAATCAATATATACAGATCATTCATATTGAACAAAAAAATGAAACCTGATGGGGTGCTGCAACAGAATAGAAACAAACCTTTCAAAAATATAAATATTTTAGAAACAAACCAATTTAAAATCAGAAATACGCGCCTACTTGGATAAATAGCATTAATACATTATTGAATGTATACATACATACAAAGAATGTGTGTACAGTTTGTTCTTTCTCTCTCAGCAAGTGTAATTTAAAAAAATTATAAAACTTAGTAAGCAGAAAAAGCGAAGCAATTCAATTTTGGCTAAAAAATAGTACAAATGTACATACATTCAACAATGTAATAATGCTATTTATCCAAGTAGGCGCGTATTTCTGATTTTAAATTGGTTTGTTTCTAAAATATTTATATTTTTGAAAGGTTTGTTTCTATTCTGTTGCAGCACCCCATCAGGTTTCATTTTTTTGTTCAATATGAATGATCTGTATATATTGATTTGTGTTTTTACCTTTCTCAAATGACGAAAACTTACCTTTCGCATTAATTCATTTCAGAACCTCACAAATGTTTCAACAATTTCACCACCAAATGCGTCTTAGATTATGTTGAGTAAATGTGTACATACTAAACAAGGGGAAATAGAGCGAAGCTTTACAAATGTCTAAATTGCTATTTTTAATGAATATTCGAGTATTTTGGCCAATTAAAAAATTTTTTGGAATAAAATTTGGTAAATGTTCGCTGCCAATTCTTGGGTAAATCATTTACTACGATAAGAGCCGATTTTTAGTGTTCGTTTTCGTCCGAAATTAGTAAATTATCTCATCTTCGACACAGTGAGTCTTATCAAATTTTCACGTAGAACCAAAAAAGCAGGTTTTACAAAATTGTTACATAGATAGGCGGACATTTCACGTAAAAGTAAAAGATGATTATCAATACGTCAAATTTTAACCATTTTTCATGTTCAAATTTATTTTCGATTGTGATAAACCAAAAGTGTTAGAGTAAGACTGCTTTTCAATTTTATTAATAGAATTTAGATCATTTATCCGAAGTATTGGTCTGCCGCCTAGTTATTGATTAATACATTTCAGAGCCTCATAAATGTTTGGAAAATTTAACCAACAAATGCGTCTTGGATTTGTTCTAAAGGTGGTAAAATATAGTAAAACTTTACAAATGTCGCTTTAATATTACAATATTTTGAATAGAAATTTAAGAATTTTAACTTAATTTTGACCAATGCGGTTAAATCATTTACTACGTTGTAGATTTAAGTTAACTACTCATTTGAATCATCTTTTATGTGAAATTTCCTCGCATGTAACAGTTCTGTAAAACCGCCGTTTTCATTTGTTTATCGAATTGATTGGTTTAACAGTGTAGGTGTCACTACCAATGTGACAATAATTTTGGTTGTTCAAAATTGCTACATGGCTAAAGTTTATTTATTTATTTAGGCCCGAATTTACAGTCGTAACTATTGCTATTGTTCTAGCAACGATTTTCGAAAATCATTTCAAAATCATGTCTAAAATTCGAAACGAATTTCGAATTTACTTTCTGGTCTTGGATATATTATAGCTCTCTTTTGTGTAGAAATATTCGACCGACCCAAATGGCCGTTTGTATGACAATTACAGGTCTCAACGCCTATTGGTAGACGTATCAATCATCGAAATCGGAGCAAATTTGCAGATTTTCGATTTCTGTGGCTCTGAATTTGTGGGCTATAGTTCAGTTGATTTTCAAAAAAATTGAATTTTCCCCGAAACGTGTAGAAATATTCGACTGAACCAAATGGCCGTTTTTACGACAATTACAGGTCTCAACGCCTATTGGTAGACATATCAATCATCGAAATCGGAGCACATTTCCAGATTTTCGATTTTTGTGGCTCTGAATTTGTGGGCTATAGTTCAGTTGATTTTAAAAAAAATTGAATTTTCCACGAAACGTGTAGAAATATTCGACAGACCCAAATGGCCGTTTGTATAACAATTACAGGTCTCAACGCCTATTGGTAGACGTATCAATCATCGAAATCGGAGCACATTTGCAGATTTTCGATTTTTGTGGCTCTAAATTTGTGGGCTATAGTTCAGTTGATTTTCAAAAAAATTGAATTTTCCACGAAACGTGTAGAAATATTCGACCGACCCAAATGACCGTTGGTATGACAATTACAGGTCTCAACGCCTATTGGTAGACGTATCAATCATCGAAATCGGAGCACATTTGCAGATTTTCGATTTCTGTGGCTCTGAATTTGTGGGCTATAGTTCAGTTGATTTTCAAAAAAATTGAATTTTCCACGAAACGTGTAGAAATATTCGACAGACCCAAATGGCCGTTTGTATGACAATTACAGGTCTCAACGCCTATTGGTAGACGTATCAATCATCGAAATCGGAGAACATTTGCAGATTTTCGATTTCTGTGGCTCTGAATTTGTGGGCTATAGTTCAGTTGATTTTCAAAAAAATTGAATTTTCCACGAAACGTGTAGAAATATTCGACCGAACCAAATGACCGTTGGTATGACAATTACAGGTCTCAACGCCTATTGGTAGACGTATCAATCATCGAAATCGGAGCACATTTGCAGATTTTCGATTTCTGTGGCTCTGAATTTGTGGGCTATAGTTCAGTTGATTTTCAAAAAAATTGAATTTTCCACGAAACGTGTAGAAATATTCGACAGACCCAAATGGCCGTTTGTATAACAATTACAGGTCTCAACGCCTATTGGTAGACGTATCAATCATCGAAATCGGAGCACATTTGCAGATTTTCGATTTTTGTGGCTCTGAATTTGTGGGCTATAGTTCAGTTGATTTTCAAAAAAATTGAATTTTCCACGAAACGTGTAGAAATATTCGACCGAACCAAATGACCGTTGGTATGACAATTACAGGTCTCAACGCCTATTGGTAGACGTATCAATCATCGAAATCGGAGCACATTTGCAGATTTTCGATTTCTGTGGCTCTGAATTTGTGGGCTATAGTTCAGTTGATTTTCAAAAAAATTGAATTTTCCACGAAACGTGTAGAAATATTCGACCGAACCAAATGACCGTTGGTATGACAATTACAGGTCTCAACGCCTATTGGTAGACGTATCAATCATCGAAATCGGAGCACATTTGCAGATTTTCGATTTCTGTGGCTCTGAATTTGTGGGCTATAGTTCAGTTGATTTTCAAAAAAATTGAATTTTCCACGAAACGTGTAGAAATATTCGACAGACCCAAATGGCCGTTTGTATGACAATTACAGGTCTCAACGCCTATTGGTAGACGTATCAATCATCGAAATCGGAGAACATTTGCAGATTTTCGATTTCTGTGGCTCTAAATTTGTGGGCTATAGTTCAGTTGATTTTCAAAAAAATTGAATTTTCCACGAAACGTGTAGAAATATTCGACTGAACCAAATGACCGTTGGTATGACAATTACAGGTCTCAACGCCTATTGGTAGACGTATCAATCATCGAAATCGGAGAACATTTGCAGATTTTCGATTTCTGTGGCTCTGAATTTGTGGGCTATAGTTCAGTTGATTTTCAAAAAAATTGAATTTTCCACGAAACGTGTAGAAATATTCGACAGACCCAAATGGCCGTTTGTATAACAATTACAGGTCTCAACGCCTATTGGTAGACGTATCAATCATCGAAATCGGAGCACATTTGCAGATTTTCGATTTTTGTGGCTCTAAATTTGTGGGCTATAGTTCAGTTGATTTTCAAAAAAATTGAATTTTCCACGAAACGTGTAGAAATATTCGACCAAACCAAATGACCGTTGGTATGACAATTACAGGTCTCAACGCCTATTGGTAGACGTATCAATCATCGAAATCGGAGCACATTTGCAGATTTTCGATTTCTGTGGCTCTGAATTTGTGGGCTATAGTTCAGTTGATTTTCAAAAAAATTGAATTTTCCACGAAACGTGTAGAAATATTCGACAGACCCAAATGGCCGTTTGTATAACAATTACAGGTCTCAACGCCTATTGGTAGACGTATCAATCATCGAAATCGGAGCACATTTGCAGATTTTCGATTTCTGTGGCTCTGAATTTGTGGGCTATAGTTCAGTTGATTTTCAAAAAAATTGAATTTTCCACGAAACGTGTAGAAATATTCGACAGACCCAAATGGCCGTTTGTATAACAATTACAGGTCTCAACGCCTATTGGTAGACGTATCAATCATCGAAATCGGAGCACATTTGCAGATTTTCGATTTTTGTGGCTCTAAATTTGTGGGCTATAGTTCAGTTGATTTTCAAAAAAATTGAATTTTCCACGAAACGTGTAGAAATATTCGACCGACCCAAATGACCGTTGGTATGACAATTACAGGTCTCAACGCCTATTGGTAGACGTATCAATCATCGAAATCGGAGCACATTTGCAGATTTTCGATTTCTGTGGCTCTGAATTTGTGGGCTATAGTTCAGTTGATTTTCAAAAAAATTGAATTTTCCACGAAACGTGTAGAAATATTCGACAGACCCAAATGGCCGTTTGTATGACAATTACAGGTCTCAACGCCTATTGGTAGACGTATCAATCATCGAAATCGGAGAACATTTGCAGATTTTCGATTTTTGTGGCTCTGAATTTGTGGGCTATAGTTCAGTTGATTTTCAAAAAAATTGAATTTTCCACGAAACGTGTAGAAATATTCGACCGAACCAAATGACCGTTGGTATGACAATTACAGGTCTCAACGCCTATTGGTAGACGTATCAATCATCGAAATCGGAGCACATTTGCAGATTTTCGATTTCTGTGGCTCTGAATTTGTGGGCTATAGTTCAGTTGATTTTCAAAAAAATTGAATTTTCCACGAAACGTGTAGAAATATTCGACAGACCCAAATGGCCGTTTGTATAACAATTACAGGTCTCAACGCCTATTGGTAGACGTATCAATCATCGAAATCGGAGCACATTTGCAGATTTTCGATTTTTGTGGCTCTAAATTTGTGGGCTATAGTTCAGTTGATTTTCAAAAAAATTGAATTTTCCACGAAACGTGTAGAAATATTCGACAGACCCAAATGGCCGTTTGTATAACAATTACAGGTCTCAACGCCTATTGGTAGACGTATCAATCATCGAAATCGGAGCACATTTGCAGATTTTCGATTTTTGTGGCTCTAAATTTGTGGGCTATAGTTCAGTTGATTTTCAAAAAAATTGAATTTTCCACGAAACGTGTAGAAATATTCGACAGACCCAAATGGCCGTTTGTATGACAATTACAGGTCTCAACGCCTATTGGTAGACGTATCAATCATCGAAATCGGAGAACATTTGCAGATTTTCGATTTCTGTGGCTCTGAATTTGTGGGCTATAGTTCAGTTGATTTTCAAAAAAATTGAATTTTCCACGAAACGTGTAGAAATATTCGACAGACCCAAATGGCCGTTTGTATAACAATTACAGGTCTCAACGCCTATTGGTAGACGTATCAATCATCGAAATCGGAGCACATTTGCAGATTTTCGATTTTTGTGGCTCTAAATTTGTGGGCTATAGTTCAGTTGATTTTCAAAAAAATTGAATTTTCCACGAAACGTGTAGAAATATTCGACCAAACCAAATGACCGTTGGTATGACAATTACAGGTCTCAACGCCTATTGGTAGACGTATCAATCATCGAAATCGGAGCACATTTGCAGATTTTCGATTTCTGTGGCTCTGAATTTGTGGGCTATAGTTCAGTTGATTTTCAAAAAAATTGAATTTTCCACGAAACGTGTAGAAATATTCGACAGACCCAAATGGCCGTTTGTATAACAATTACAGGTCTCAACGCCTATTGGTAGACGTATCAATCATCGAAATCGGAGCACATTTGCAGATTTTCGATTTTTGTGGCTCTAAATTTGTGGGCTATAGTTCAGTTGATTTTCAAAAAAATTGAATTTTCCACGAAACGTGTAGAAATATTCGACCAAACCAAATGACCGTTGGTATGACAATTACAGGTCTCAACGCCTATTGGTAGACGTATCAATCATCGAAATCGGAGCACATTTGCAGATTTTCGATTTCTGTGGCTCTGAATTTGTGGGCTATAGTTCAGTTGATTTTCAAAAAAATTGAATTTTCCACGAAACGTGTAGAAATATTCGACAGACCCAAATGGCCGTTTGTATAACAATTACAGGTCTCAACGCCTATTGGTAGACGTATCAATCATCGAAATCGGAGCACATTTGCAGATTTTCGATTTTTGTGGCTCTAAATTTGTGGGCTATAGTTCAGTTGATTTTCAAAAAAATTGAATTTTCCACGAAACGTGTAGAAATATTCGACAGACCCAAATGGCCGTTTGTATAACAATTACAGGTCTCAACGCCTATTGGTAGACGTATCAATCATCGAAATCGGAGCACATTTGCAGATTTTCGATTTTTGTGGCTCTAAATTTGTGGGCTATAGTTCAGTTGATTTTCAAAAAAATTGAATTTTCCACGAAACGTGTAGAAATATTCGACCAAACCAAATGACCGTTGGTATGACAATTACAGGTCTCAACGCCTATTGGTAGACGTATCAATCATCGAAATCGGAGCACATTTGCAGATTTTCGATTTCTGTGGCTCTGAATTTGTGGGCTATAGTTCAGTTGATTTTCAAAAAAATTGAATTTTCCACGAAACGTGTAGAAATATTCGACAGACCCAAATGGCCGTTTGTATAACAATTACAGGTCTCAACGCCTATTGGTAGACGTATCAATCATCGAAATCGGAGCACATTTGCAGATTTTCGATTTTTGTGGCTCTGAATTTGTGGGCTATAGTTCAGTTGATTTTCAAAAAAATTGAATTTTCCACGAAACGTGTAGAAATATTCGACCGAACCAAATGACCGTTGGTATGACAATTACAGGTCTCAACGCCTATTGGTAGACGTATCAATCATCGAAATCGGAGCACATTTGCAGATTTTCGATTTCTGTGGCTCTGAATTTGTGGGCTATAGTTCAGTTGATTTTCAAAAAAATTGAATTTTCCACGAAACGTGTAGAAATATTCGACCGAACCAAATGACCGTTGGTATGACAATTACAGGTCTCAACGCCTATTGGTAGACGTATCAATCATCGAAATCGGAGCACATTTGCAGATTTTCGATTTCTGTGGCTCTGAATTTGTGGGCTATAGTTCAGTTGATTTTCAAAAAAATTGAATTTTCCACGAAACGTGTAGAAATATTCGACAGACCCAAATGGCCGTTTGTATGACAATTACAGGTCTCAACGCCTATTGGTAGACGTATCAATCATCGAAATCGGAGAACATTTGCAGATTTTCGATTTCTGTGGCTCTAAATTTGTGGGCTATAGTTCAGTTGATTTTCAAAAAAATTGAATTTTCCACGAAACGTGTAGAAATATTCGACTGAACCAAATGACCGTTGGTATGACAATTACAGGTCTCAACGCCTATTGGTAGACGTATCAATCATCGAAATCGGAGAACATTTGCAGATTTTCGATTTCTGTGGCTCTGAATTTGTGGGCTATAGTTCAGTTGATTTTCAAAAAAATTGAATTTTCCACGAAACGTGTAGAAATATTCGACAGACCCAAATGGCCGTTTGTATAACAATTACAGGTCTCAACGCCTATTGGTAGACGTATCAATCATCGAAATCGGAGCACATTTGCAGATTTTCGATTTTTGTGGCTCTAAATTTGTGGGCTATAGTTCAGTTGATTTTCAAAAAAATTGAATTTTCCACGAAACGTGTAGAAATATTCGACCAAACCAAATGACCGTTGGTATGACAATTACAGGTCTCAACGCCTATTGGTAGACGTATCAATCATCGAAATCGGAGCACATTTGCAGATTTTCGATTTCTGTGGCTCTGAATTTGTGGGCTATAGTTCAGTTGATTTTCAAAAAAATTGAATTTTCCACGAAACGTGTAGAAATATTCGACAGACCCAAATGGCCGTTTGTATAACAATTACAGGTCTCAACGCCTATTGGTAGACGTATCAATCATCGAAATCGGAGCACATTTGCAGATTTTCGATTTCTGTGGCTCTGAATTTGTGGGCTATAGTTCAGTTGATTTTCAAAAAAATTGAATTTTCCACGAAACGTGTAGAAATATTCGACAGACCCAAATGGCCGTTTGTATAACAATTACAGGTCTCAACGCCTATTGGTAGACGTATCAATCATCGAAATCGGAGCACATTTGCAGATTTTCGATTTTTGTGGCTCTAAATTTGTGGGCTATAGTTCAGTTGATTTTCAAAAAAATTGAATTTTCCACGAAACGTGTAGAAATATTCGACCGACCCAAATGACCGTTGGTATGACAATTACAGGTCTCAACGCCTATTGGTAGACGTATCAATCATCGAAATCGGAGCACATTTGCAGATTTTCGATTTCTGTGGCTCTGAATTTGTGGGCTATAGTTCAGTTGATTTTCAAAAAAATTGAATTTTCCACGAAACGTGTAGAAATATTCGACAGACCCAAATGGCCGTTTGTATGACAATTACAGGTCTCAACGCCTATTGGTAGACGTATCAATCATCGAAATCGGAGAACATTTGCAGATTTTCGATTTTTGTGGCTCTGAATTTGTGGGCTATAGTTCAGTTGATTTTCAAAAAAATTGAATTTTCCACGAAACGTGTAGAAATATTCGACCGAACCAAATGACCGTTGGTATGACAATTACAGGTCTCAACGCCTATTGGTAGACGTATCAATCATCGAAATCGGAGCACATTTGCAGATTTTCGATTTCTGTGGCTCTGAATTTGTGGGCTATAGTTCAGTTGATTTTCAAAAAAATTGAATTTTCCACGAAACGTGTAGAAATATTCGACAGACCCAAATGGCCGTTTGTATAACAATTACAGGTCTCAACGCCTATTGGTAGACGTATCAATCATCGAAATCGGAGCACATTTGCAGATTTTCGATTTTTGTGGCTCTAAATTTGTGGGCTATAGTTCAGTTGATTTTCAAAAAAATTGAATTTTCCACGAAACGTGTAGAAATATTCGACAGACCCAAATGGCCGTTTGTATAACAATTACAGGTCTCAACGCCTATTGGTAGACGTATCAATCATCGAAATCGGAGCACATTTGCAGATTTTCGATTTCTGTGGCTCTGAATTTGTGGGCTATAGTTCAGTTGATTTTCAAAAAAATTGAATTTTCCACGAAACGTGTAGAAATATTCGACAGACCCAAATGGCCGTTTGTATAACAATTACAGGTCTCAACGCCTATTGGTAGACGTATCAATCATCGAAATCGGAGCACATTTGCAGATTTTCGATTTTTGTGGCTCTAAATTTGTGGGCTATAGTTCAGTTGATTTTCAAAAAAATTGAATTTTCCACGAAACGTGTAGAAATATTCGACCAAACCAAATGACCGTTGGTATGACAATTACAGGTCTCAACGCCTATTGGTAGACGTATCAATCATCGAAATCGGAGCACATTTGCAGATTTTCGATTTCTGTGGCTCTGAATTTGTGGGCTATAGTTCAGTTGATTTTCAAAAAAATTGAATTTTCCACGAAACGTGTAGAAATATTCGACAGACCCAAATGGCCGTTTGTATAACAATTACAGGTCTCAACGCCTATTGGTAGACGTATCAATCATCGAAATCGGAGCACATTTGCAGATTTTCGATTTTTGTGGCTCTAAATTTGTGGGCTATAGTTCAGTTGATTTTCAAAAAAATTGAATTTTCCACGAAACGTGTAGAAATATTCGACCAAACCAAATGACCGTTGGTATGACAATTACAGGTCTCAACGCCTATTGGTAGACGTATCAATCATCGAAATCGGAGCACATTTGCAGATTTTCGATTTCTGTGGCTCTGAATTTGTGGGCTATAGTTCAGTTGATTTTCAAAAAAATTGAATTTTCCACGAAACGTGTAGAAATATTCGACAGACCCAAATGGCCGTTTGTATAACAATTACAGGTCTCAACGCCTATTGGTAGACGTATCAATCATCGAAATCGGAGCACATTTGCAGATTTTCGATTTTTGTGGCTCTAAATTTGTGGGCTATAGTTCAGTTGATTTTCAAAAAAATTGAATTTTCCACGAAACGTGTAGAAATATTCGACAGAACCAAATGGCCGTTTGTATAACAATTACAGGTCTCAACGCCTATTGGTAGACGTATCAATCATCGAAATCGGAGCACATTTGCAGATTTTCGATTTTTGTGGCTCTAAATTTGTGGGCTATAGTTCAGTTGATTTTCAAAAAAATTGAATTTTCCACGAAACGTGTAGAAATATTCGACCAAACCAAATGACCGTTGGTATGACAATTACAGGTCTCAACGCCTATTGGTAGACGTATCAATCATCGAAATCGGAGCACATTTGCAGATTTTCGATTTCTGTGGCTCTGAATTTGTGGGCTATAGTTCAGTTGATTTTCAAAAAAATTGAATTTTCCACGAAACGTGTAGAAATATTCGACAGACCCAAATGGCCGTTTGTATAACAATTACAGGTCTCAACGCCTATTGGTAGACGTATCAATCATCGAAATCGGAGCACATTTGCAGATTTTCGATTTTTGTGGCTCTGAATTTGTGGGCTATAGTTCAGTTGATTTTCAAAAAAATTGAATTTTCCACGAAACGTGTAGAAATATTCGACCGAACCAAATGACCGTTGGTATGACAATTACAGGTCTCAACGCCTATTGGTAGACGTATCAATCATCGAAATCGGAGCACATTTGCAGATTTTCGATTTCTGTGGCTCTGAATTTGTGGGCTATAGTTCAGTTGATTTTCAAAAAAATTGAATTTTCCACGAAACGTGTAGAAATATTCGACCGAACCAAATGACCGTTGGTATGACAATTACAGGTCTCAACGCCTATTGGTAGACGTATCAATCATCGAAATCGGAGCACATTTGCAGATTTTCGATTTCTGTGGCTCTGAATTTGTGGGCTATAGTTCAGTTGATTTTCAAAAAAATTGAATTTTCCACGAAACGTGTAGAAATATTCGACAGACCCAAATGGCCGTTTGTATGACAATTACAGGTCTCAACGCCTATTGGTAGACGTATCAATCATCGAAATCGGAGAACATTTGCAGATTTTCGATTTCTGTGGCTCTAAATTTGTGGGCTATAGTTCAGTTGATTTTCAAAAAAATTGAATTTTCCACGAAACGTGTAGAAATATTCGACTGAACCAAATGACCGTTGGTATGACAATTACAGGTCTCAACGCCTATTGGTAGACGTATCAATCATCGAAATCGGAGAACATTTGCAGATTTTCGATTTCTGTGGCTCTGAATTTGTGGGCTATAGTTCAGTTGATTTTCAAAAAAATTGAATTTTCCACGAAACGTGTAGAAATATTCGACAGACCCAAATGGCCGTTTGTATAACAATTACAGGTCTCAACGCCTATTGGTAGACGTATCAATCATCGAAATCGGAGCACATTTGCAGATTTTCGATTTTTGTGGCTCTAAATTTGTGGGCTATAGTTCAGTTGATTTTCAAAAAAATTGAATTTTCCACGAAACGTGTAGAAATATTCGACCAAACCAAATGACCGTTGGTATGACAATTACAGGTCTCAACGCCTATTGGTAGACGTATCAATCATCGAAATCGGAGCACATTTGCAGATTTTCGATTTCTGTGGCTCTGAATTTGTGGGCTATAGTTCAGTTGATTTTCAAAAAAATTGAATTTTCCACGAAACGTGTAGAAATATTCGACAGACCCAAATGGCCGTTTGTATAACAATTACAGGTCTCAACGCCTATTGGTAGACGTATCAATCATCGAAATCGGAGCACATTTGCAGATTTTCGATTTCTGTGGCTCTGAATTTGTGGGCTATAGTTCAGTTGATTTTCAAAAAAATTGAATTTTCCACGAAACGTGTAGAAATATTCGACAGACCCAAATGGCCGTTTGTATAACAATTACAGGTCTCAACGCCTATTGGTAGACGTATCAATCATCGAAATCGGAGCACATTTGCAGATTTTCGATTTTTGTGGCTCTAAATTTGTGGGCTATAGTTCAGTTGATTTTCAAAAAAATTGAATTTTCCACGAAACGTGTAGAAATATTCGACCGACCCAAATGACCGTTGGTATGACAATTACAGGTCTCAACGCCTATTGGTAGACGTATCAATCATCGAAATCGGAGCACATTTGCAGATTTTCGATTTCTGTGGCTCTGAATTTGTGGGCTATAGTTCAGTTGATTTTCAAAAAAATTGAATTTTCCACGAAACGTGTAGAAATATTCGACAGACCCAAATGGCCGTTTGTATGACAATTACAGGTCTCAACGCCTATTGGTAGACGTATCAATCATCGAAATCGGAGAACATTTGCAGATTTTCGATTTTTGTGGCTCTGAATTTGTGGGCTATAGTTCAGTTGATTTTCAAAAAAATTGAATTTTCCACGAAACGTGTAGAAATATTCGACCGAACCAAATGGCCGTTTGTATGACAATTACAGGTCTCAACGCCTATTGGTAGACGTATCAATCATCGAAATCGGAGCACATTTGCAGATTTTCGATTTCTGTGGCTCTGAATTTGTGGGCTATAGTTCAGTTGATTTTCAAAAAAATTGAATTTTCCACGAAACGTGTAGAAATATTCGACAGACCCAAATGGCCGTTTGTATAACAATTACAGGTCTCAACGCCTATTGGTAGACGTATCAATCATCGAAATCGGAGCACATTTGCAGATTTTCGATTTTTGTGGCTCTAAATTTGTGGGCTATAGTTCAGTTGATTTTCAAAAAAATTGAATTTTCCACGAAACGTGTAGAAATATTCGACCAAACCAAATGACCGTTGGTATGACAATTACAGGTCTCAACGCCTATTGGTAGACGTATCAATCATCGAAATCGGAGCACATTTGCAGATTTTCGATTTCTGTGGCTCTGAATTTGTGGGCTATAGTTCAGTTGATTTTCAAAAAAATTGAATTTTCCACGAAACGTGTAGAAATATTCGACAGACCCAAATGGCCGTTTGTATAACAATTACAGGTCTCAACGCCTATTGGTAGACGTATCAATCATCGAAATCGGAGCACATTTGCAGATTTTCGATTTTTGTGGCTCTAAATTTGTGGGCTATAGTTCAGTTGATTTTCAAAAAAATTGAATTTTCCACGAAACGTGTAGAAATATTCGACCAAACCAAATGACCGTTGGTATGACAATTACAGGTCTCAACGCCTATTGGTAGACGTATCAATCATCGAAATCGGAGCACATTTGCAGATTTTCGATTTCTGTGGCTCTGAATTTGTGGGCTATAGTTCAGTTGATTTTCAAAAAAATTGAATTTTCCACGAAACGTGTAGAAATATTCGACAGACCCAAATGGCCGTTTGTATAACAATTACAGGTCTCAACGCCTATTGGTAGACGTATCAATCATCGAAATCGGAGCACATTTGCAGATTTTCGATTTTTGTGGCTCTAAATTTGTGGGCTATAGTTCAGTTGATTTTCAAAAAAATTGAATTTTCCACGAAACGTGTAGAAATATTCGACAGAACCAAATGGCCGTTTGTATAACAATTACAGGTCTCAACGCCTATTGGTAGACGTATCAATCATCGAAATCGGAGCACATTTGCAGATTTTCGATTTTTGTGGCTCTAAATTTGTGGGCTATAGTTCAGTTGATTTTCAAAAAAATTGAATTTTCCACGAAACGTGTAGAAATATTCGACCAAACCAAATGACCGTTGGTATGACAATTACAGGTCTCAACGCCTATTGGTAGACGTATCAATCATCGAAATCGGAGCACATTTGCAGATTTTCGATTTCTGTGGCTCTGAATTTGTGGGCTATAGTTCAGTTGATTTTCAAAAAAATTGAATTTTCCACGAAACGTGTAGAAATATTCGACAGACCCAAATGGCCGTTTGTATAACAATTACAGGTCTCAACGCCTATTGGTAGACGTATCAATCATCGAAATCGGAGCACATTTGCAGATTTTCGATTTTTGTGGCTCTGAATTTGTGGGCTATAGTTCAGTTGATTTTCAAAAAAATTGAATTTTCCACGAAACGTGTAGAAATATTCGACCGAACCAAATGACCGTTGGTATGACAATTACAGGTCTCAACGCCTATTGGTAGACGTATCAATCATCGAAATCGGAGCACATTTGCAGATTTTCGATTTCTGTGGCTCTGAATTTGTGGGCTATAGTTCAGTTGATTTTCAAAAAAATTGAATTTTCCACGAAACGTGTAGAAATATTCGACCGAACCAAATGACCGTTGGTATGACAATTACAGGTCTCAACGCCTATTGGTAGACGTATCAATCATCGAAATCGGAGCACATTTGCAGATTTTCGATTTCTGTGGCTCTGAATTTGTGGGCTATAGTTCAGTTGATTTTCAAAAAAATTGAATTTTCCACGAAACGTGTAGAAATATTCGACAGACCCAAATGGCCGTTTGTATGACAATTACAGGTCTCAACGCCTATTGGTAGACGTATCAATCATCGAAATCGGAGAACATTTGCAGATTTTCGATTTCTGTGGCTCTAAATTTGTGGGCTATAGTTCAGTTGATTTTCAAAAAAATTGAATTTTCCACGAAACGTGTAGAAATATTCGACTGAACCAAATGACCGTTGGTATGACAATTACAGGTCTCAACGCCTATTGGTAGACGTATCAATCATCGAAATCGGAGAACATTTGCAGATTTTCGATTTCTGTGGCTCTGAATTTGTGGGCTATAGTTCAGTTGATTTTCAAAAAAATTGAATTTTCCACGAAACGTGTAGAAATATTCGACAGACCCAAATGGCCGTTTGTATAACAATTACAGGTCTCAACGCCTATTGGTAGACGTATCAATCATCGAAATCGGAGCACATTTGCAGATTTTCGATTTTTGTGGCTCTAAATTTGTGGGCTATAGTTCAGTTGATTTTCAAAAAAATTGAATTTTCCACGAAACGTGTAGAAATATTCGACCAAACCAAATGACCGTTGGTATGACAATTACAGGTCTCAACGCCTATTGGTAGACGTATCAATCATCGAAATCGGAGCACATTTGCAGATTTTCGATTTCTGTGGCTCTGAATTTGTGGGCTATAGTTCAGTTGATTTTCAAAAAAATTGAATTTTCCACGAAACGTGTAGAAATATTCGACAGACCCAAATGGCCGTTTGTATAACAATTACAGGTCTCAACGCCTATTGGTAGACGTATCAATCATCGAAATCGGAGCACATTTGCAGATTTTCGATTTCTGTGGCTCTGAATTTGTGGGCTATAGTTCAGTTGATTTTCAAAAAAATTGAATTTTCCACGAAACGTGTAGAAATATTCGACAGACCCAAATGGCCGTTTGTATAACAATTACAGGTCTCAACGCCTATTGGTAGACGTATCAATCATCGAAATCGGAGCACATTTGCAGATTTTCGATTTTTGTGGCTCTAAATTTGTGGGCTATAGTTCAGTTGATTTTCAAAAAAATTGAATTTTCCACGAAACGTGTAGAAATATTCGACCGACCCAAATGACCGTTGGTATGACAATTACAGGTCTCAACGCCTATTGGTAGACGTATCAATCATCGAAATCGGAGCACATTTGCAGATTTTCGATTTCTGTGGCTCTGAATTTGTGGGCTATAGTTCAGTTGATTTTCAAAAAAATTGAATTTTCCACGAAACGTGTAGAAATATTCGACAGACCCAAATGGCCGTTTGTATGACAATTACAGGTCTCAACGCCTATTGGTAGACGTATCAATCATCGAAATCGGAGAACATTTGCAGATTTTCGATTTTTGTGGCTCTGAATTTGTGGGCTATAGTTCAGTTGATTTTCAAAAAAATTGAATTTTCCACGAAACGTGTAGAAATATTCGACCGAACCAAATGACCGTTGGTATGACAATTACAGGTCTCAACGCCTATTGGTAGACGTATCAATCATCGAAATCGGAGCACATTTGCAGATTTTCGATTTCTGTGGCTCTGAATTTGTGGGCTATAGTTCAGTTGATTTTCAAAAAAATTGAATTTTCCACGAAACGTGTAGAAATATTCGACAGACCCAAATGGCCGTTTGTATAACAATTACAGGTCTCAACGCCTATTGGTAGACGTATCAATCATCGAAATCGGAGCACATTTGCAGATTTTCGATTTTTGTGGCTCTAAATTTGTGGGCTATAGTTCAGTTGATTTTCAAAAAAATTGAATTTTCCACGAAACGTGTAGAAATATTCGACAGACCCAAATGGCCGTTTGTATAACAATTACAGGTCTCAACGCCTATTGGTAGACGTATCAATCATCGAAATCGGAGCACATTTGCAGATTTTCGATTTTTGTGGCTCTAAATTTGTGGGCTATAGTTCAGTTGATTTTCAAAAAAATTGAATTTTCCACGAAACGTGTAGAAATATTCGACAGACCCAAATGGCCGTTTGTATGACAATTACAGGTCTCAACGCCTATTGGTAGACGTATCAATCATCGAAATCGGAGAACATTTGCAGATTTTCGATTTCTGTGGCTCTGAATTTGTGGGCTATAGTTCAGTTGATTTTCAAAAAAATTGAATTTTCCACGAAACGTGTAGAAATATTCGACAGACCCAAATGGCCGTTTGTATAACAATTACAGGTCTCAACGCCTATTGGTAGACGTATCAATCATCGAAATCGGAGCACATTTGCAGATTTTCGATTTTTGTGGCTCTAAATTTGTGGGCTATAGTTCAGTTGATTTTCAAAAAAATTGAATTTTCCACGAAACGTGTAGAAATATTCGACCAAACCAAATGACCGTTGGTATGACAATTACAGGTCTCAACGCCTATTGGTAGACGTATCAATCATCGAAATCGGAGCACATTTGCAGATTTTCGATTTCTGTGGCTCTGAATTTGTGGGCTATAGTTCAGTTGATTTTCAAAAAAATTGAATTTTCCACGAAACGTGTAGAAATATTCGACAGACCCAAATGGCCGTTTGTATAACAATTACAGGTCTCAACGCCTATTGGTAGACGTATCAATCATCGAAATCGGAGCACATTTGCAGATTTTCGATTTTTGTGGCTCTAAATTTGTGGGCTATAGTTCAGTTGATTTTCAAAAAAATTGAATTTTCCACGAAACGTGTAGAAATATTCGACAGACCCAAATGGCCGTTTGTATAACAATTACAGGTCTCAACGCCTATTGGTAGACGTATCAATCATCGAAATCGGAGCACATTTGCAGATTTTCGATTTTTGTGGCTCTAAATTTGTGGGCTATAGTTCAGTTGATTTTCAAAAAAATTGAATTTTCCACGAAACGTGTAGAAATATTCGACCAAACCAAATGACCGTTGGTATGACAATTACAGGTCTCAACGCCTATTGGTAGACGTATCAATCATCGAAATCGGAGCACATTTGCAGATTTTCGATTTCTGTGGCTCTGAATTTGTGGGCTATAGTTCAGTTGATTTTCAAAAAAATTGAATTTTCCACGAAACGTGTAGAAATATTCGACAGACCCAAATGGCCGTTTGTATAACAATTACAGGTCTCAACGCCTATTGGTAGACGTATCAATCATCGAAATCGGAGCACATTTGCAGATTTTCGATTTTTGTGGCTCTAAATTTGTGGGCTATAGTTCAGTTGATTTTCAAAAAAATTGAATTTTCCACGAAACGTGTAGAAATATTCGACCAAACCAAATGACCGTTGGTATGACAATTACAGGTCTCAACGCCTATTGGTAGACGTATCAATCATCGAAATCGGAGCACATTTGCAGATTTTCGATTTCTGTGGCTCTGAATTTGTGGGCTATAGTTCAGTTGATTTTCAAAAAAATTGAATTTTCCACGAAACGTGTAGAAATATTCGACAGACCCAAATGGCCGTTTGTATAACAATTACAGGTCTCAACGCCTATTGGTAGACGTATCAATCATCGAAATCGGAGCACATTTGCAGATTTTCGATTTTTGTGGCTCTAAATTTGTGGGCTATAGTTCAGTTGATTTTCAAAAAAATTGAATTTTCCACGAAACGTGTAGAAATATTCGACCGAACCAAATGACCGTTGGTATGACAATTACAGGTCTCAACGCCTATTGGTAGACGTATCAATCATCGAAATCGGAGCACATTTGCAGATTTTCGATTTCTGTGGCTCTGAATTTGTGGGCTATAGTTCAGTTGATTTTCAAAAAAATTGAATTTTCCACGAAACGTGTAGAAATATTCGACAGACCCAAATGGCCGTTTGTATAACAATTACAGGTCTCAACGCCTATTGGTAGACGTATCAATCATCGAAATCGGAGCACATTTGCAGATTTTCGATTTCTGTGGCTCTGAATTTGTGGGCTATAGTTCAGTTGATTTTCAAAAAAATTGAATTTTCCACGAAACGTGTAGAAATATTCGACCGAACCAAATGACCGTTTGTATAACAATTACAGGTCTCAACGCCTATTGGTAGACGTATCAATCATCGAAATCGGAGCACATTTGCAGATTTTCGATTTTTGTGGCTCTGAATTTGTGGGCTATAGTTCAGTTGATTTTCAAAAAAATTGAATTTTCCACGAAACGTGTAGAAATATTCGACCGAACCAAATGACCGTTGGTATGACAATTACAGGTCTCAACGCCTATTGGTAGACGTATCAATCATCGAAATCGGAGCACATTTGCAGATTTTCGATTTCTGTGGCTCTGAATTTGTGGGCTATAGTTCAGTTGATTTTCAAAAAAATTGAATTTTCCACGAAACGTGTAGAAATATTCGACAGACCCAAATGGCCGTTTGTATAACAATTACAGGTCTCAACGCCTATTGGTAGACGTATCAATCATCGAAATCGGAGCACATTTGCAGATTTTCGATTTCTGTGGCTCTGAATTTGTGGGCTATAGTTCAGTTGATTTTCAAAAAAATTGAATTTTCCACGAAACGTGTAGAAATATTCGACCGAACCAAATGACCGTTTGTATAACAATTACAGGTCTCAACGCCTATTGGTAGACGTATCAATCATCGAAATCGGAGCACATTTGCAGATTTTCGATTTTTGTGGCTCTGAATTTGTGGGCTATAGTTCAGTTGATTTTCAAAAAAATTGAATTTTCCACGAAACGTGTAGAAATATTCGACCGAACCAAATGACCGTTGGTATGACAATTACAGGTCTCAACGCCTATTGGTAGACGTATCAATCATCGAAATCGGAGCACATTTGCAGATTTTCGATTTCTGTGGCTCTGAATTTGTGGGCTATAGTTCAGTTGATTTTCAAAAAAATTGAATTTTCCACGAAACGTGTAGAAATATTCGACAGACCCAAATGGCCGTTTGTATAACAATTACAGGTCTCAACGCCTATTGGTAGACGTATCAATCATCGAAATCGGAGCACATTTGCAGATTTTCGATTTTTGTGGCTCTGAATTTGTGGGCTATAGTTCAGTTGATTTTCAAAAAAATTGAATTTTCCACGAAACGTGTAGAAATATTCGACCGAACCAAATGACCGTTGGTATGACAATTACAGGTCTCAACGCCTATTGGTAGACGTATCAATCATCGAAATCGGAGCACATTTGCAGATTTTCGATTTCTGTGGCTCTGAATTTGTGGGCTATAGTTCAGTTGATTTTCAAAAAATTGAATTTTCCACGAAACGTATAGAAATATTCGACAGACCCAAATGGCCGTTTGTATAACAATTACAGGTCTCAACGCCTATTGGTAGACGTATCAATCATCGAAATCGGAGCACATTTGCAGATTTTCGATTTTTGTGGCTCTGAATTTGTGGGCTATAGTTCAGTTGATTTTCAAAAAAATTGAATTTTCCACGAAACGTGTAGAAATATTCGACCGAACCAAATGACCGTTGGTATGACAATTACAGGTCTCAACGCCTATTGGTAGACGTATCAATCATCGAAATCGTAGCACATTTGCAGATTTTCGATTTCTGTGGCTCTGAATTTGTGGGCTATAGTTCAGTTGATTTTCAAAAAAATTGAATTTTCCACGAAACGTGTAGAAATATTCGACAGACCCAAATGGCCGTTTGTATAACAATTACAGGTCTCAACGCCTATTGGTAGACGTATCAATCATCGAAATCGGAGCACATTTGCAGATTTTCGATTTCTGTGGCTCTGAATTTGTGGGCTATAGTTCAGTTGATTTTCAAAAAAATTGAATTTTCCACGAAACGTGTAGAAATATTCGACCGAACCAAATGACCGTTGGTATGACAATTACAGGTCTCAACGCCTATTGGTAGACGTATCAATCATCGAAATCGGAGCACATTTGCAGATTTTCGATTTCTGTGGCTCTGAATTTGTGGGCTATAGTTCAGTTGATTTTCAAAAAAATTGAATTTTCCACGAAACGTGTAGAAATATTCGACAGACCCAAATGGCCGTTTGTATAACAATTACAGGTCTCAACGCCTATTGGTAGACGTATCAATCATCGAAATCGGAGCACATTTGCAGATTTTCGATTTTTGTGGCTCTGAATTTGTGGGCTATAGTTCAGTTGATTTTCAAAAAAATTGAATTTTCCACGAAACGTGTAGAAATATTCGACAGACCCAAATGGCCGTTTGTATAACAATTACAGGTCTCAACGCCTATTGGTAGACGTATCAATCATCGAAATCGGAGCACATTTGCAGATTTTCGATTTTTGTGGCTCTAAATTTGTGGGCTATAGTTCAGTTGATTTTCAAAAAAATTGAATTTTCCACGAAACGTGTAGAAATATTCGACAGACCCAAATGGCCGTTTGTATAACAATTACAGGTCTCAACGCCTATTGGTAGACGTATCAATCATCGAAATCGGAGCACATTTGCAGATTTTCGATTTTTGTGGCTCTGAATTTGTGGGCTATAGTTCAGTTGATTTTCAAAAAAATTGAATTTTCCACGAAACGTGTAGAAATATTCGACAGACCCAAATGGCCGTTTGTATAACAATTACAGGTCTCAACGCCTATTGGTAGACGTATCAATCATCGAAATCGGAGCACATTTGCAGATTTTCGATTTTTGTGGCTCTAAATTTGTGGGCTATAGTTCAGTTGATTTTCAAAAAAATTGAATTTTCCACGAAACGTGTAGAAATATTCGACAGACCCAAATGGCCGTTTGTATAACAATTACAGGTCTCAACGCCTATTGGTAGACGTATCAATCATCGAAATCGGAGCACATTTGCAGATTTTCGATTTTTGTGGCTCTAAATTTGTGGGCTATAGTTCAGTTGATTTTCAAAAAAATCGAATTTTCCACGAAACGTGTAGAAATATTCGACAGACCCAAATGGCCGTTTGTATAACAATTACAGGTCTCAACGCCTATTGGTAGACGTATCAATCATCGAAATCGGAGCACATTTGCAGATTTTCGATTTTTGTGGCTCTGAATTTGTGGGCTATAGTTCAGTTGATTTTCAAAAAAATTGAATTTTCCACGAAACGTGTAGAAATATTCGACAGACCCAAATGGCCGTTTGTATGACAATTACAGGTCTCAACGCCTATTGGTAGACGTATCAATCATCGAAATCGGAGCACATTTGCAGATTTTCGATTTTTGTGGCTCTAAATTTGTGGGCTATAGTTCAGTTGATTTTCAAAAAAATTGAATTTTCCACGAAACGTGTAGAAATATTCGACAGACCCAAATGGCCGTTTGTATAACAATTACAGGTCTCAACGCCTATTGGTAGACGTATCAATCATCGAAATCGGAGCACATTTGCAGATTTTCGATTTTTGTGGCTCTGAATTTGTGGGCTATAGTTCAGTTGATTTTCAAAAAAATTGAATTTTCCACGAAACGTGTAGAAATATTCGACAGACCCAAATGGCCGTTTGTATAACAATTACAGGTCTCAACGCCTATTGGTAGACGTATCAATCATCGAAATCGGAGCACATTTGCAGATTTTCGATTTTTGTGGCTCTAAATTTGTGGGCTATAGTTCAGTTGATTTTCAAAAAAATTGAATTTTCCACGAAACGTGTAGAAATATTCGACAGACCCAAATGGCCGTTTGTATGACAATTACAACTCAACGCCTATTGGTAGACGTATCAATCATCGAAATCGGAGCACATTTGCAGATTTTCGATTTCTGTGGCTCTAAATTTGTGGGCTATAGTTCAGTTGATTTTCAAAAAAATTGAATTTTCCACGAAACGTGTAGAAATATTCGACAGACCCAAATGGCCGTTTGTATGACAATTACAGGTCTCAACGCCTATTGGTAGACGTATCAATCATCGAAATCGGAGCACATTTGCAGATTTTCGATTTCTGTGGCTCTGAATTTGTGGGCTATAGTTCAGTTGATTTTCAAAAAAATTGAATTTTCCACGAAACGTGTAGAAATATTCGACAGACCCAAATGGCCGTTTGTATAACAATTACAGGTCTCAACGCCTATTGGTAGACGTATCAATCATCGAAATCGGAGCACATTTGCAGATTTTCGATTTCTGTGGCTCTAAATTTGTGGGCTATAGTTCAGTTGATTTTCAAAAAAATTGAATTTTCCACGAAACGTGTAGAAATATTCGACAGACCCAAATGGCCGTTTGTATGACAATTACAGGTCTCAACGCCTATTGGTAGACGTATCAATCATCGAAATCGGAGCACATTTGCAGATTTTCGATTTCTGTGGCTCTGAATTTGTGGGCTATAGTTCAGTTGATTTTCAAAAAAATTGAATTTTCCACGAAACGTGTAGAAATATTCGACAGACCCAAATGGCCGTTTGTATAACAATTACAGGTCTCAACGCCTATTGGTAGACGTATCAATCATCGAAATCGGAGCACATTTGCAGATTTTCGATTTTTGTGGCTCTAAATTTGTGGGCTATAGTTCAGTTGATTTTCAAAAAAATTGAATTTTCCACGAAACGTGTAGAAATATTCGACAGACCCAAATGGCCGTTTGTATAACAATTACAGGTCTCAACGCCTATTGGTAGACGTATCAATCATCGAAATCGGAGCACATTTGCAGATTTTCGATTTTTGTGGCTCTGAATTTGTGGGCTATAGTTCAGTTGATTTTCAAAAAATTGAATTTTCCACGAAACGTGTAGAAATATTCGACAGACCCAAATGGCCGTTTGTATGACAATTACAGGTCTCAACGCCTATTGGTAGACGTATCAATCATCGAAATCGGAGCACATTTGCAGATTTTCGATTTCTGTGGCTCTGAATTTGTGGGCTATAGTTCAGTTGATTTTCAAAAAAATTGAATTTTCCACGAAACGTGTAGAAATATTCGACAGACCCAAATGGCCGTTTGTATGACAATTACAGGTCTCAACGCCTATTGGTAGACGTATCAATCATCGAAATCGGAGCACATTTGCAGATTTTCGATTTCTGTGGCTCTGAATTTGTGGGCTATAGTTCAGTTGATTTTCAAAAAAATTGAATTTTCCACGAAACGTGTAGAAATATTCGACAGACCCAAATGGCCGTTTGTATAACAATTACAGGTCTCAACGCCTATTGGTAGACGTATCAATCATCGAAATCGGAGCACATTTGCAGATTTTCGATTTTTGTGGCTCTGAATTTGTGGGCTATAGTTCAGTTGATTTTCAAAAAAATTGAATTTTCCACGAAACGTGTAGAAATATTCGACAGACCCAAATGGCCGTTTGTATAACAATTACAGGTCTCAACGCCTATTGGTAGACGTATCAATCATCGAAATCGGAGCACATTTGCAGATTTTCGATTTCTGTGGCTCTAAATTTGTGGGCTATAGTTCAGTTGATTTTCAAAAAAATTGAATTTTCCACGAAACGTGTAGAAATATTCGACAGACCCAAATGGCCGTTTGTATGACAATTACAGGTCTCAACGCCTATTGGTAGACGTATCAATCATCGAAATCGGAGCACATTTGCAGATTTTCGATTTCTGTGGCTCTGAATTTGTGGGCTATAGTTCAGTTGATTTTCAAAAAAATTGAATTTTCCACGAAACGTGTAGAAATATTCGACAGACCCAAATGGCCGTTTGTATAACAATTACAGGTCTCAACGCCTATTGGTAGACGTATCAATCATCGAAATCGGAGCACATTTGCAGATTTTCGATTTTTGTGGCTCTAAATTTGTGGGCTATAGTTCAGTTGATTTTCAAAACAATTGAATTTTCCACGAAACGTGTAGAAATATTCGACAGACCCAAATGGCCGTTTGTATAACAATTACAGGTCTCAACGCCTATTGGTAGACGTATCAATCATCGAAATCGGAGCACATTTGCAGATTTTCGATTTCTGTGGCTCTGAATTTGTGGGCTATAGTTCAGTTGATTTTCAAAAAAATTGAATTTTCCACGAAACGTGTAGAAATATTCGACAGACCCAAATGGCCGTTTGTATGACAATTACAGGTCTCAACGCCTATTGGTAGACGTATCAATCATCGAAATCGGAGCACATTTGCAGATTTTCGATTTCTGTGGCTCTGAATTTGTGGGCTATAGTTCAGTTGATTTTCAAAAAAATTGAATTTTCCACGAAACGTGTAGAAATATTCGACAGACCCAAATGGCCGTTTGTATAACAATTACAGGTCTCAACGCCTATTGGTAGACGTATCAATCATCGAAATCGGAGCACATTTGCAGATTTTCGATTTTTGTGGCTCTGAATTTGTGGGCTATAGTTCAGTTGATTTTCAAAAAAATTGAATTTTCCACGAAACGTGTAGAAATATTCGACAGACCAAAATGGCCGTTTGTATAACAATTGCAGGTCTCAACGCCTATTTGCAGATTTTCGATTTTTGTGGCTCTGAATTTGTGGGCTATAGTTCAGTTGATTTTCAAAAAAATTGAATTTTCCACGAAACGTGTAGAAATATTCGACAGACCCAAATGGCCGTTTGTATAACAATTACAGGTCTCAACGCCTATTGGTAGACGTATCAATCATCGAAATCGGAGCACATTTGCAGATTTTCGATTTCTGTGGCTCTGAATTTGTGGGCTATAGTTCAGTTGATTTTCAAAAAAATTGAATTTTCCACGAAACGTGTAGAAATATTCGACAGACCCAAATGGCCGTTTGTATGACAATTACAGGTCTCAACGCCTATTGGTAGACGTATCAATCATCGAAATCGGAGCACATTTGCAGATTTTCGATTTTTGTGGCTCTGAATTTGTGGGCTATAGTTCAGTTGATTTTCAAAAAAATTGAATTTTCCACGAAACGTGTAGAAATATTCGACAGACCCAAATGGCCGTTTGTATAACAATTGCAGGTCTCAACGCCTATTGGTAGACGTATCAATCATCGAAATCGGAGCACATTTGCAGATTTTCGATTTTTGTGGCTCTGAATTTGTGGGCTATAGTTCAGTTGATTTTCAAAAAAATTGAATTTTCCACGAAACGTGTAGAAATATTCGACCGAACCAAATGACCGTTGGTATGACAATTACAGGTCTCAACGCCTATTGGTAGACGTATCAATCATCGAAATCGGAGCACATTTGCAGATTTTCGATTTTTGTGGCTCTGAATTTGTGGGCTATAGTTCAGTTGATTTTCAAAAAAATTGAATTTTCCACGAAACGTGTAGAAATATTCGACAGACCCAAATGGCCGTTTGTATAACAATTACAGGTCTCAACGCCTATTGGTAGACGTATCAATCATCGAAATCGGAGCACATTTGCAGATTTTCGATTTCTGTGGCTCTGAATTTGTGGGCTATAGTTCAGTTGATTTTCAAAAAAATTGAATTTTCCACGAAACGTGTAGAAATATTCGACAGACCCAAATGGCCGTTTGTATGACAATTACAGGTCTCAACGCCTATTGGTAGACGTATCAATCATCGAAATCGGAGCACATTTGCAGATTTTCGATTTTTGTGGCTCTGAATTTGTGGGCTATAGTTCAGTTGATTTTCAAAAAAATTGAATTTTCCACGAAACGTGTAGAAATATTCGACCGAACCAAATGACCGTTGGTATGACAATTACAGGTCTCAACGCCTATTGGTAGACGTATCAATCATCGAAATCGGAGCACATTTGCAGATTTTCGATTTTTGTGGCTCTGAATTTGTGGGCTATAGTTCAGTTGATTTTCAAAAAAATTGAATTTTCCACGAAACGTGTAGAAATATTCGACAGACCCAAATGGCCGTTTGTATAACAATTACAGGTCTCAACGCCTATTGGTAGACGTATCAATCATCGAAATCGGAGCACATTTGCAGATTTTCGATTTCTGTGGCTCTGAATTTGTGGGCTATAGTTCAGTTGATTTTCAAAAAAATTGAATTTTCCACGAAACGTGTAGAAATATTCGACAGACCCAAATGGCCGTTTGTATAACAATTACAGGTCTCAACGCCTATTGGTAGACGTATCAATCATCGAAATCGGAGCACATTTGCAGATTTTCGATTTCTGTGGCTCTGAATTTGTGGGCTATAGTTCAGTTGATTTTCAAAAAAATTGAATTTTCCACGAAACGTGTAGAAATATTCGACAGACCCAAATGGCCGTTTGTATAACAATTGCAGGTCTCAACGCCTATTGGTAGACGTATCAATCATCGAAATCGGAGCACATTTGCAGATTTTCGATTTTTGTGGCTCTGAATTTGTGGGCTATAGTTCAGTTGATTTTCAAAAAAATTGAATTTTCCACGAAACGTGTAGAAATATTCGACCGAACCAAATGACCGTTGGTATGACAATTACAGGTCTCAACGCCTATTGGTAGACGTATCAATCATCGAAATCGGAGCACATTTGCAGATTTTCGATTTTTGTGGCTCTGAATTTGTGGGCTATAGTTCAGTTGATTTCAAAAAAATTGAATTTTCCACGAAACGTGTAGAAATATTCGATAGACCCAAATGGCCGTTTGTATAACAATTACAGGTCTCAACGCCTATTGGTAGACGTATCAATCATCGAAATCGGAGCACATTTGCAGATTTTCGATATTTGTGGCTCTAAATTTGTGGGCTATAGTTCAGTTGATTTTCAAAAAAATTGAATTTTCCACGAAACGTGTAGAAATATTCGACAGACCCAAATGGCCGTTTGTATAATAATTACAGGCCTATTGGTAGACGTATCAATCATCGAAATCGGAGCACATTTGCAGATTTTCGATATTTGTGGCTCTAAATTTGTGGGCTATAGTTCAGTTGATTTTCAAAAAAATTGAATTTTCCACGAAACGTGTAGAAATATTCGACAGACCCAAATGGCCGTTTGTATAACAATTACAGGTCTCAACGCCTATTGGTAGACGTATCAATCATCGAAATCGGAGCACATTTGCAGATTTTCGATTTTTGTGGCTCTAAATTTGTGGGCTATAGTTCAGTTGATTTTCAAAAAAATTGAATTTTCCACGAAACGTGTAGAAATATTCGACCGAACCAAATGACCGTTGGTATGACAATTACAGGTCTCAACGCCTATTGGTAGACGTATCAATCATCGAAATCGGAGCACATTTGCAGATTTTCGATTTTTGTGGCTCTGAATTTGTGGGCTATAGTTCAGTTGATTTTCAAAAAAATTGAATTTTCCACGAAACGTGTAGAAATATTCGATAGACCCAAATGGCCGTTTGTATAAACAATTACAGGTCTCAACGCCTATTGGTAGACGTATCAATCATCGAAATCGGAGCACATTTGCAGATTTTCGATATTTGTGGCTCTAAATTTGTGGGCTATAGTTCAGTTGATTTTCAAAAAAATTGAATTTTCACGAAACGTGTAGAAATATTCGACAGACCCAAATGGCCGTTTGTATAATAATTACAGGTCTCAACGCCTATTGGTAGACGTATCAATCATCGAAATCGGAGCACATTTGCAGATTTTCGATTTTTGTGGCTCTGAATTTGTGGGCTATAGTTCAGTTGATTTTCAAAAAAATTGAATTTTCCACGAAACGTGTAGAAATATTCGACAGACCCAAATGGCCGTTTGTATAACAATTACAGGTCTCAACGCCTATTGGTAGACGTATCAATCATCGAAATCGGAGCACATTTGCAGATTTTCGATTTTTGTGGCTCTGAATTTGTGGGCTATAGTTCAGTTGATTTTCAAAAAAATTGAATTTTTCACGAAACGTGTAGAAATATTCGACCGAACCAAATGACCGTTGGTATGACAATTACAGGTCTCAACGCCTATTGGTAGACGTATCAATCATCGAAATCGGAGCACATTTGCAGATTTTCGATTTCTGTGGCTCTGAATTTGTGGGCTATAGTTCAGTTGATTTTCAAAAAAATTGAATTTTCCACGAAACGTGTAGAAATATTCGACAGACCCAAATGGCCGTTTGTATAATAATTACAGGTCTCAACGCCTATTGGTAGACGTATCAATCATCGAAATCGGAGCACATTTGCAGATTTTCGATTTTTGTGGCTCTGAATTTGTGGGCTATAGTTCAGTTGATTTTCAAAAAAATTGAATTTTCCACGAAACGTGTGGAAATATTCGACAGACCCAAATGGCCGTTTGTATAACAATTACAGGTCTCAACGCCTATTGGTAGACGTATCAATCATCGAAATCGGAGCACATTTGCAGATTTTCGATTTTTGTGGCTCTGAATTTGTGGGCTATAGTTCAGTTGATTTTCAAAAAAATTGAATTTTCCACGAAACATGTAGAAATATTCGACAGACCCAAATGGCCGTTTGTATAACAATTACAGGTCTCAACGCCTATTGGTAGACGTATCAATCATCGAAATCGGAGCACATTTGCAGATTTTCGATTTTTGTGGCTCTGAATTTGTGGGCTATAGTTCAGTTGATTTTCAAAAAAATTGAATTTTCCACGAAACGTGTAGAAATATTCGACCGAACCAAATGACCGTTGGTATGACAATTACAGGTCTCAACGCCTATTGGTAGACGTATCAATCATCGAAATCGGAGCACATTTGCAGATTTTCGATTTCTGTGGCTCTGAATTTGTGGGCTATAGTTCAGTTGATTTTCAAAAAAATTGAATTTTCCACGAAACATGTAGAAATATTCGACAGACCCAAATGGCCGTTTGTATAACAATTACAGGTCTCAACGCCTATTGGTAGACGTATCAATCATCGAAATCGGAGCACATTTGCAGATTTTCGATTTTTGTGGCTCTGAATTTGTGGGCTATAGTTCAGTTGATTTTCAAAAAAATTGAATTTTCCACGAAACGTGTAGAAATATTCGACCGAACCAAATGACCGTTGGTATGACAATTACAGGTCTCAACGCCTATTGGTAGACGTATCAATCATCGAAATCGGAGCACATTTGCAGATTTTCGATTTCTGTGGCTCTGAATTTGTGGGCTATAGTTCAGTTGATTTTCAAAAAAATTGAATTTTCCACGAAACGTGTAGAAATATTCGACCGAACCAAATGACCGTTGGTATGACAATTACAGGTCTCAACGCCTATTGGTAGACGTATCAATCATCGAAATCGGAGCACATTTGCAGATTTTCGATTTCTGTGGCTCTGAATTTGTGGGTTATATAGTTCAGTTGATTTTCAAAAAAATTGAATTTTCCACGAAACGTGTAGAAATATTCGACAGACCCAAATGGCCGTTTGTATAACAATTACAGGTCTCAACGCCTATTGGTAGACGTATCAATCATCGAAATCGGAGCACATTTGCAGATTTTCGATTTCTGTGGCTCTGAATTTGTGGGCTATAGTTCAGTTGATTTTCAAAAAAATTGAATTTTCCACGAAACGTGTAGAAATATTCGACAGACCCAAATGGCCGTTTGTATAACAATTACAGGTCTCAACGCCTATTGGTAGACGTATCAATCATCGAAATCGGAGCACATTTGCAGATTTTCGATTTTTGTGGCTCTGAATTTGTGGGCTATAGTTCAGTTGATTTTCAAAAAAATTGAATTTTTCACGAAACGTGTAGAAATATTCGACCGAACCAAATGACCGTTGGTATGACAATTACAGGTCTCAACGCCTATTGGTAGACGTATCAATCATCGAAATCGGAGCACATTTGCAGATTTTCGATTTCTGTGGCTCTGAATTTGTGGGCTATAGTTCAGTTGATTTTCAAAAAAATTGAATTTTCCACGAAACGTGTAGAAATATTCGACAGACCCAAATGGCCGTTTGTATAATAATTACAGGTCTCAACGCCTATTGGTAGACGTATCAATCATCGAAATCGGAGCACATTTGCAGATTTTCGATTTTTGTGGCTCTGAATTTGTGGGCTATAGTTCAGTTGATTTTCAAAAAAATTGAATTTTCCACGAAACGTGTGGAAATATTCGACAGACCCAAATGGCCGTTTGTATAACAATTACAGGTCTCAACGCCTATTGGTAGACGTATCAATCATCGAAATCGGAGCACATTTGCAGATTTTCGATTTTTGTGGCTCTGAATTTGTGGGCTATAGTTCAGTTGATTTTCAAAAAAATTGAATTTTCCACGA
Source organism: Tipula helvola (assembly GCA_963556165.1). NCBI lineage: Eukaryota > Metazoa > Arthropoda > Insecta > Diptera > Tipulidae > Tipula > Tipula helvola. The sequence goes on along the minus strand of OY744481.1, from coordinate 379,667,999 downwards.
AACGTGTAGAAATATTCGACCGAACCAAATGACCGTTGGTATGACAATTACAGGTCTCAACGCCTATTGGTAGACGTATCAATCATCGAAATCGGAGCACATTTGCAGATTTTCGATTTCTGTGGCTCTGAATTTGTGGGCTATAGTTCAGTTGATTTTCAAAAAAATTGAATTTTCCACGAAACGTGTAGAAATATTCGACCGAACCAAATGACCGTTGGTATGACAATTACAGGTCTCAACGCCTATTGGTAGACGTATCAATCATCGAAATCGGAGCACATTTGCAGATTTTCGATTTCTGTGGCTCTGAATTTGTGGGTTATATAGTTCAGTTGATTTTCAAAAAATTGAATTTTCCACGAAACGTGTAGAAATATTCGACAGACCCAAATGGCCGTTTGTATAACAATTACAGGTCTCAACGCCTATTGGTAGACGTATCAATCATCGAAATCGGAGCACATTTGCAGATTTTCGATTTTTGTGGCTCTGAATTTGTGGGCTATAGTTCAGTTGATTTTCAAAAAAATTGAATTTTTCACGAAACGTGTAGAAATATTCGACCGAACCAAATGACCGTTGGTATGACAATTACAGGTCTCAACGCCTATTGGTAGACGTATCAATCATCGAAATCGGAGCACATTTGCAGATTTTCGATTTTTGTGGCTCTAAATTTGTGGGCTATAGTTCAGTTGATTTTCAAAAAAATTGAATTTTCCACGAAACGTGTAGAAATATTCGACCGAACCAAATGACCGTTGGTATGACAATTACAGGTCTCAACGCCTATTGGTAGACGTATCAATCATCGAAATCGGAGCACATTTGCAGATTTTCGATTTCTGTGGCTCTGAATTTGTGGGCTATAGTTCAGTTGATTTTCAAAAAAATTGAATTTTCCACGAAACGTGTAGAAATATTCGACCGAACCAAATGACCGTTGGTATGACAATTACAGGTCTCAACGCCTATTGGTAGACGTATCAATCATCGAAATCGGAGCACATTTGCAGATTTTCGATTTCTGTGGCTCTGAATTTGTGGGTTATATAGTTCAGTTGATTTTCAAAAAAATTGAATTTTCCACGAAACGTGTAGAAATATTCGACAGACCCAAATGGCCGTTTGTATAACAATTACAGGTCTCAACGCCTATTGGTAGACGTATCAATCATCGAAATCGGAGCACATTTGCAGATTTTCGATTTTTGTGGCTCTGAATTTGTGGGCTATAGTTCAGTTGATTTTCAAAAAAATTGAATTTTTCACGAAACGTGTAGAAATATTCGACCGAACCAAATGACCGTTGGTATGACAATTACAGGTCTCAACGCCTATTGGTAGACGTATCAATCATCGAAATCGGAGCACATTTGCAGATTTTCGATTTCTGTGGCTCTGAATTTGTGGGTTATATAGTTCAGTTGATTTTCAAAAAAATTGAATTTTCCACGAAACGTGTAGAAATATTCGACAGACCCAAATGGCCGTTTGTATAACAATTACAGGTCTCAACGCCTATTGGTAGACGTATCAATCATCGAAATCGGAGCACATTTGCAGATTTTCGATTTCTGTGGCTCTGAATTTGTGGGTTATATAGTTCAGTTGATTTTCAAAAAAATTGAATTTTCCACGAAACGTGTAGAAATATTCGACAGACCCAAATGGCCGTTTGTATAACAATTACAGGTCTCAACGCCTATTGGTAGACGTATCAATCATCGAAATCGGAGCACATTTGCAGATTTTCGATTTTTGTGGCTCTGAATTTGTGGGCTATAGTTCAGTTGATTTTCAAAAAAATTGAATTTTTCACGAAACGTGTAGAAATATTCGACCGAACCAAATGACCGTTGGTATGACAATTACAGGTCTCAACGCCTATTGGTAGACGTATCAATCATCGAAATCGGAGCACATTTGCAGATTTTCGATTTCTGTGGCTCTGAATTTGTGGGTTATATAGTTCAGTTGATTTTCAAAAAAATTGAATTTTCCACGAAACGTGTAGAAATATTCGACAGACCCAAATGGCCGTTTGTATAACAATTACAGGTCTCAACGCCTATTGGTAGACGTATCAATCATCGAAATCGGAGCACATTTGCAGATTTTCGATTTTTGTGGCTCTGAATTTGTGGGCTATAGTTCAGTTGATTTTCAAAAAAATTGAATTTTTCACGAAACGTGTAGAAATATTCGACAGACCCAAATGGCCGTTTGTATAACAATTACAGGTCTCAACGCCTATTGGTAGACGTATCAATCATCGAAATCGGAGCACATTTGCAGATTTTCGATTTTTGTGGCTCTAAATTTGTGGGCTATAGTTCAGTTGATTTTCAAAAAAATTGAATTTTCCACGAAACGTGTAGAAATATTCGACCGAACCAAATGACCGTTGGTATGACAATTACAGGTCTCAACGCCTATTGGTAGACGTATCAATCATCGAAATCGGAGCACATTTGCAGATTTTCGATTTTTGTGGCTCTGAATTTGTGGGCTATAGTTCAGTTGATTTTCAAAAAAATTGAATTATCCACGAAAGGTGTAGAAATATTCGACAGACCCAAATGGCCGTTTGTATAACAATTACAGGTCTCAACGCCTATTGGTAGTCGTATCAATCATCGAAATCGGACCACGTTTGCAGATTTTCGATTTTTGTGGCTCTGAACTTGTGGGCTATAGTTCAGTTGATTTTCAAAAAAAATTGAATTTTCCACGAAACGTGTAGAAATATTCGACCGACCCAAATGGCCGTTTATATGACAATTACAGGTCTCAACGCCTATTGGTAGACGTATCAATCATCGAAATCGGAGCACATTTGCAGATTTTCGATTTTTGTGGCTCTGAATTTGTGGGCTATAGTTCTGTTGATTTTCAAAAAAATTGAATTTTCCACGAAACGTGTAGAAATATTCGACCGACCCAAATGGCCGTTTGTATAACAATTACAGGTCTCAACGCCTATTGGTAGAGGTATCAATCATCGAAATCGGAGCACATTTGCAGATTTTCGATTTTTGTGGCTCTGAATTTGTGGGCTATAGTTCAGTTGATTTTCAGAAAAATTGAATTTTCCACGAAACGTGTAGAAATATTCGACCGATCTAAATGGCCGTTTGTATAACAATTATAGGTCTCAACGCCTATTGGTAGACGTATCAATCATCGAAATCGGAGCACATTTGCAGATTTTCGATTTTTGTGGCTCTGAATTTGTGGGCTATAGTTCAGTTGATTTTCAGAAAAATTGAATTTTCCACGAAAGGTATAGAAATATTCGACAGACCCAAATGGCCGTTTGTATAGCAATTACAGGTCTCAACGCCTATTGGTAGACGTATCAATCATCGAAATCGGAGCACATTTGCAGATTTTCGATTTTTGTGGCTCTGAATTTGTGGGCTATAGTTCAGTTGATTTTCAAAAAAATTGAATTTTCCACGAAAGGTGTAGAAATATTCGACAGACCCAAATGGCCGTTTGTATAACAATTACAGGTCTCAACGCCTATTGGTAGAGGTATCAATCATCGAAATCGGAGCACATTTGCAGATTTTCGATTTTTGTGGCTCTGAATTTGTGGGCTATAGTTCAGTTGATTTTCAAAAAAATTGAATTTTCCACGAAAGGTGTAGAAATATTCGACAGACCCAAATGGCCGTTTGTATAACAATTACAGGTCTCAACGCCTATTGGTAGAGGTATCAATCATCGAAATCGGAGCACATTTGCAGATTTTCGATTTTTGTGGCTCTGAATTTGTGGGCTATAGTTCAGTTGATTTTCAAAAAAATTGAATTTTCCACGAAAGGTGTAGAAATATTCGACAGACCCAAATGGCCGTTTGTATAACAATTACAGGTCTCAACGCCTATTGGTAGACGTATCAATAATCGAAATCGGACCACGTTTGCAGATTTTCGATTTTTGTGGCTCTGAACTTGTGGGCTATAGTTCAGTTGATTTTCAAAAAAATTGAATTTTCCACGAAACGTGTAGAAATATTCGACCGACCCAAATGGCTGTTTATATGACAATTACAGGTCTCAACGCCTATTGGTAGACGTATCAATCATCGAAATCGGAGCACATTTGCAGATTTTCGATTTTTGTGGCTCTGAATTTGTGGGCTATAGTTCAGTTGATTTTCAAAAAAATTGAATTTTCCACGAAAGGTGTAGAAATATTCGACCGACCCAAATGGCCGTTTATATGACAATTACAGGTCTCAACGCCTATTGGTAGACGTATCAATCATCGAAATCGGAGCACATTTGCAGATTTTCGATTTTTGTGGCTCTGAATTTGTGGGCTATAGTTCAGTTGATTTTCAGAAAAATTGAATTTTCCACGAAACGTGTAGAAATATTCGACCGACCTAAATGGCCGTTTATATGACAATTACAGGTCTCAACGCCTATTGGTAGACGTATCAATCATCGAAATCGGAGCACATTTGCAGATTTTCGATTTTTGTGGCTCTGAATTTGTTGGCTATAGTTCAGTTAATTTTCAAAAAAATTGAATTTTCCACGAAACGTGTAGAAATATTCGACCGACCCAAATGGCCGTTTATATGACAATTACAGGTCTCAACGCCTATTGGTAGACGTATCAATCATCGAAATCGGAGCACATTTGCAGATTTTCGATTTTTGTGGCTCTGAATTTGTGGGCTATAGTTCAGTTGATTTTCAAAAAATTGAATTTTCCACGAAACGTGTACAAATATTCGACCGACCCAAATGGCCGTTTGAATGACAATTACAGGTCTCAACGCCTATTGGTAAACGTATCAATCATGAAATCGGAGCACATTTGCAGATTTTCGATTTTTGTGGCTCTGAACTTGTGGGCTATAGTTCAGTTGATTTTCAAAAAAATTGAATTTTCCACGAAACGTGTAGAAATATTCGACCGAACCAAATGACCGTTGGTATGACAATTACAGGTCTCAACGCCTATTGGTAGACGTATCAATCATCGAAATCGGAGCACATTTGCAGATTTTCGATTTTTGTGGCTCTGAATTTGTGGGCTATAGTTCAGTTGATTTTCAAAAAAATTGAATTTTCCACGAAACGTGTAGAAATATTCGACAGACCCAAATGGACGTTTGTATAACAATTACAGGTCTCAACGCCTATTGGTAGACGTATCAATCATCGAAATCGGAGCACATTTGCAGATTTTCGATTTTTGTGGCTCTGAATTTGTGGGCTATAGTTCAGTTGATTTTCAAAAAAATTGAATTTTCCACGAAACGTGTAGAAATATTCGACAGACCCAAATGGACGTTTGTATAACAATTACAGGTCTCAACGCCTATTGGTAGACGTATCAATCATCGAAATCGGAGCACATTTGCAGATTTTCGATTTTTGTGGCTCTGAATTTGTGGGCTATAGTTCAGTTGATTTTCAAAAAAATTGAATTTTTCACGAAACGTGTAGAAATATTCGTCCGAACCAAATGACCGTTGGTATGACAATTACAGGTCTCAACGCCTATTGGTAGACGTATCAATCATCGAAATCGGAGCACATTTGCAGATTTTCGATTTCTGTGGCTCTGAATTTGTGGGCTATAGTTCAGTTGATTTTCAAAAAAATTGAATTTTCCACGAAACGTGTAGAAATATTCGACAGACCCAAATGGCCGTTTGTATAACAATTACAGGTCTCAACGCCTATTGGTAGACGTATCAATCATCGAAATCGGAGCACATTTGCAGATTTTCGATTTTTGTGGCTCTGAATTTGTGGGCTATAGTTCAGTTGATTTTCAAAAAAATTGAATTTTCCACGAAACGTGTAGAAATATTCGACAGACCCAAATGGACGTTTGTATAACAATTACAGGTCTCAACGCCTATTGGTAGACGTATCAATCATCGAAATCGGAGCACATTTGCAGATTTTCGATTTTTGTGGCTCTGAATTTGTGGGCTATAGTTCAGTTGATTTTCAAAAAAATTGAATTTTTCACGAAACGTGTAGAAATATTCGACCGACCCAAATGGCCGTTTATATGACAATTACAGGGCTCAACGCCTATTGGTAGACGTATCAATCATCGAAATCGGAGCACATTTGCAGATTTTCGATTTTTGTGGCTCTGAATTTGTGGGCTATAGTTCAGTTGATTTTCAGAAAAATTGAATTTTCCACGAAACGTGTAGAAATATTCGACCGACCTAAATGGCCGTTTATATGACAATTACAGGTCTCAACGCCTATTGGTAGACGTATCAATCATCGAAATCGGAGCACATTTGCAGATTTTCGATTTTTGTGGCTCTGAATTTGTTGGCTATAGTTCAGTTAATTTTCAAAAAAATTGAATTTTCCACGAAACGTGTAGAAATATTCGACCGACCCAAATGGCCGTTTATATGACAATTACAGGTCTCAACGCCTATTGGTAGACGTATCAATCATCGAAATCGGAGCACATTTGCAGATTTTCGATTTTTGTGGCTCTGAATTTGTGGGCTATAGTTCAGTTGATTTTCAAAAAATTGAATTTTCCACGAAACGTGTACAAATATTCGACCGACCCAAATGGCCGTTTGAATGACAATTACAGGTCTCAACGCCTATTGGTAGACGTATCAATCATGAAATCGGAGCACATTTGCAGATTTTCGATTTTTGTGGCTCTGAACTTGTGGGCTATAGTTCAGTTGATTTTCAAAAAAATTGAATTTTCCACGAAACGTGTAGAAATATTCGACCGAACCAAATGACCGTTGGTATGACAATTACAGGTCTCAACGCCTATTGGTAGACGTATCAATCATCGAAATCGGAGCACATTTGCAGATTTTCGATTTCTGTGGCTCTGAATTTGTGGGCTATAGTTCAGTTGATTTTCAAAAAAATTGAATTTTCCACGAAACGTGTAGAAATATTCGACAGACCCAAATGGACGTTTGTATAACAATTACAGGTCTCAACGCCTATTGGTAGACGTATCAATCATCGAAATCGGAGCACATTTGCAGATTTTCGATTTTTGTGGCTCTGAATTTGTGGGCTATAGTTCAGTTGATTTTCAAAAAAATTGAATTTTCCACGAAACGTGTAGAAATATTCGACAGACCCAAATGGACGTTTGTATAACAATTACAGGTCTCAACGCCTATTGGTAGACGTATCAATCATCGAAATCGGAGCACATTTGCAGATTTTCGATTTTTGTGGCTCTGAATTTGTGGGCTATAGTTCAGTTGATTTTCAAAAAAATTGAATTTTTCACGAAACGTGTAGAAATATTCGTCCGAACCAAATGACCGTTGGTATGACAATTACAGGTCTCAACGCCTATTGGTAGACGTATCAATCATCGAAATCGGAGCACATTTGCAGATTTTCGATTTCTGTGGCTCTGAATTTGTGGGCTATAGTTCAGTTGATTTTCAAAAAAATTGAATTTTCCACGAAACGTGTAGAAATATTCGACAGACCCAAATGGCCGTTTGTATAACAATTACAGGTCTCAACGCCTATTGGTAGACGTATCAATCATCGAAATCGGAGCACATTTGCAGATTTTCGATTTTTGTGGCTCTGAATTTGTGGGCTATAGTTCAGTTGATTTTCAAAAAAATTGAATTTTCCACGAAACGTGTAGAAATATTCGACAGACCCAAATGGACGTTTGTATAACAATTACAGGTCTCAACGCCTATTGGTAGACGTATCAATCATCGAAATCGGAGCACATTTGCAGATTTTCGATTTTTGTGGCTCTGAATTTGTGGGCTATAGTTCAGTTGATTTTCAAAAAAATTGAATTTTTCACGAAACGTGTAGAAATATTCGACCGATCCAAATGGCCATTTGTATGACAATTACAGGTCTCAACGCCTATTGATAGAAGTATCAATGCTAGTACGCATTTTCACAATCATCCGGTGTTCTCATTTTATTCATTGTACATATGTGTATCGTCTCCGTTTGTCGAAATAACTAACGTTTTTTCGTTTCTGGAATTAATTGCCTCTCTTTCTAAATGCTGTTTGAACTTCATATCTCATTTCCTCTAGAATTTCATTGTGTCGATTGTACTGGTTTTAAAACAGAAGATGATTTTGCACTGCGAAATTTGTTTTTGCTCCTACAACGGCGGCTAATATTTTTAGCCCAGGGCGCCTAAATATATAAGAACGGCCCTGAGCGTAGATATTGAAGTAATTCGTCACCATCTATTCGGGAAGTCAGAACATCGTGAACGAAGATAGCAGATGCAATGTCTCGTCGGTGATCCAAAAGTTGTATAGATTTAATAAATTACAACGTTCATTATAAGGCGGGAGAATATATTGATGCACTCGCTCAGTGGGTAATCCACGGAAGGCATACAAAATAAATTGCTTCTGAACACACTCAATCCTATCTGCACTCTGATTCTCTAAAAACATAAGATAATGGGTAAACGTGTAAACTTGCTAAAACAGAGACCTACTTAAATGAATTCGCAATTTTTCGATTTGATTAATACTTAAAATAAAATCGTAAAATTGCAAACTAATAAAAGAAGCTTTGCTTTTTACGAGTTTACACATTTACCCATTATCTTATTTTTTAGAGAATCAGGGTGGTGAATGGCACTTATAAAATGGGGACCAGATCTGAGAAGCGTATTCTAGAATTGAACGAACAAAGAATATAAGTATATACAGAGTTTTCAGTGTGAGCGGGTCGCAAAAGTCCTAACCATTGCGCTTAATGAAACCTAGCATAATGTAAGCTTTTGTAATGATACAATCAATGTGTTTAGTAAAAAATAGATCACAAAAAACGTTATGCCTAAGTCGGACATGAACTCAACTCTATCAACAGCAATATTACAGAAAAAATATTGCTGGTATATTGGCGAGCACATCCGAGAGAATGATAAAATCCTGTGCATTTACCCATATTCAGCAACAATTTGTTATTAAACGACCAACTGGAAAATTTCAGCAACCTCATTAATTGGAGCAAATATTTTCATATCATCTGCGTAAAGCAGACAAACCTGCCCCCTTCATGCTGGTACTAAACTCATGTCGTTCATTCCTGTGAACGACGTAGTTAGGTGAAAAACATTCCGCCGAATTGAAACTTTTAGTAAGCCATGTTTCCAAGATAATGATCACATCGTAATTATTATCAAGCACGCCAAGCAAGAATAATTTAGCTTTACCTCGAATGCTAGAGGCATTATGGTAGTACATCGAGGTAAAAGAGGTTTGTCCGGAACTTATAGGCGGAAGCATCTTGCCCGAAACTACATTACTTAAATTACGGGAAAATTGACTGGTACAGCTAGTATCCGAAATCTCACACTGCAGGTTATTTCTTAGGACAAATTTACTATTTATAATTTATTCTGTTAACTTGTTGAGAGCAGCAGTTGTTCGAAACTTCACCCGTGGAGGTAATTTTGTCCGAAAATTTGTATCGTAAAACTCCCGAATGTGTACACCGGCTGGCCAAGTATTAGGATCTAGGGCCTTAATACGTACATCAGATTTGAAGCAAACAAACTCCAGAAATTCGCTACTTCGTAGTTTAGGAACCAGTTTGAATGTTTTACAGTCTTCAATCTCCAAACAAATTCTAGCCATGTACGCAATTTCATTTTCAGACGTGTCCGGATCAAATTACGAGACGTGTAACCATGCCGTCGGTACAATGACCTTAACCCCAAAATTTCCCGAAAATTGGCTGGTGCCACAGATAGTTTTTGTGCCCAGATTCTGAAGATGATTGTTCCCAACTGCAGGCATGGCAACACTGGAACTCATTGAAGAAGAAGTCACCACATCAGAAAAGGTTCCCGTAGAGGCCGGAGGATTTTGCATGGCTGGTTGTAAAACCGATGGACTAATATAGGTATAACAGCAAGCAACCCAGAACTAGGTATACCTTTTAAGATTTTATCAGACGTTATTTTCTTGATTGGATATAATCCGTGAAGCTGAATCTTTAGTTAACCTTGCAGGAGAACTTAAAGGCATAGACGATGTAGTGTCGTGGATGAAAACTCAGGCAGACGATCGAGGATCATGCCAAGTTGTTGTTTGAGACAAGTAATCTCATCAAGCAGCTTCTCAACAAAGAGAATGACTGATTCTTCATAAGGTCTCTGCAGTCACAACAGAACCACATAATGTTTGAGCATTTCCGCGTTTGGTTATATACCAAACGGTCCACTTCAGCACAACCATAGTGGAACATTTTGCTACAAAAACCCGAGCAGCTGATCGTCTGGTTATTTATAAATGCCAAGCTGCATTTAGATACAATCCATATTTTTCACTATAACGGTAACTTATCCCGGAATAAACTATAAAAGAAAAGTTCTGACAGGGTTTTACCTGTTACGGTATGTGGTATACTATTATTCATCATCATGTATTCCCACATTTCTGATTTCCAATTCCTCCTTGAAACTTGACTAATTTTCACCGTTCTGTTGTGACTAATATGGAATCGTATTACATAAATAGTATAATCCCATTTTCTAAGCAGTAATTCCTAATTTCATTGCTAACAAATTGTTTGCCATTCTCAACAAGTAATTGTAGATGGGAAACCAAGCCTCAAAAATATTTCTTTAAGAACGTTTATTGTTTTAGTTGATGTTATGAAATCCATTATTTTAATTTCGTTGTATCGGCTGTAATAGTCAACTTGGACAAATTCCAGAATTTGTAAAGTATCCACCCCCAAGTATCCTCTTGTCGTTATATAAATAAAATGTGGTGCCCAAAAAACGAAGTTTTTGTAATTTGTAAATAACTACATATTGCAATAATCACCTACCTTGTAATTTTAATCCAATTTGATGAAATGGGAGATAATTTTTAAATTGCCTATTTCAAAACGAAAAATTCGTAACGAGCCAAATAATTTGCATACCCCATTAATCAACAGCAAACCATCATTCTAATGTCGTGTGAATGAAACTTGTGTATACAGTGAACAGTGAAAAATCATTTCACATTCAATCATTTCACAGCGTGATTGAATCCAAATAAAACGCGCTCATAATTAATTTATTGGTTCACGGTTAATTTAATTAGTCATATATAAAAAAAAATGTGCGTGCATTTCAGCTCTTGAATGAATGAATAATGGATAATCTTAACATAAATATAAAACATTTTATTTATAAAAGACGATTAAACGATTTTTTTGGTTTGTTTTGATTTGATTTAATTTGTTTAATGTGGAAAAATATATTTTAGATTTATGTAAATCGATTACAAAATTTTTGTAAATAATATATAATATATGCTTGTTTGTATTGTATACGGTAGTGGAGAAAATAAAAAAATTACAAAGTTTGTGAAAAATTGGCGCATCTATTTTCCCCGATTAATTAACGGCCCAATTAAATCCATTGGCAATGGGAACACAATTGTTGAATTCTTTTCAGTCGCAATACTACTTAGCGTCTGTAGATAACGTAATTGTAGGGCAGATGGACTTTCGGACATAATATCGGAGGCTTCTTTTAATGCTCGTGACGCCTTCATTTCACCCTCGGCTGCGATTACTTTGGCACGAGCGTCACGTGCTGCTTCGGCTTCAGCAGCCATCGCTCGTTGTAATTGTTGTGGAAGTGATACATCTTTACTGTAAATTACATATATAAAACCAAATAAATTATTTACCCAACAAAATAGTAAATATAGTGTACATACATTTCAACACGCTCAACTTTAACGCCCCACGGATCCGTTGCCTCATCCAATGATGCTTGCATTGTGTGTGAAATAGCTTCACGCTCCGTTAATAACTCGGATAAATTTCGTGTCCCTAAAACATTCCGTAATGTAGTCGCAGCCAATAAACGCGTCGAATGGCTATAATTCTCTACTTGGATGACAGCATTCAATGGATCACTAATTCTATAATAAACTACAGCATCAACAGATACTGTAACGGAATCTTTGGTCAAAACCTCTTGCGGTGGCACATCAAATGATACAGTACGCAAATCAACTTTACAATAATCATCTATGCATGGTATGACAAAAAATATACCGGGGCCACGTGCCCCGCCCGAACGTAAACGACCCAAACGGAATATAACCGCTCGTTCATATTCGGTTACAACTTTAAATGAAAATAATACCGAGATTGGGAATGTAATGACCAATAATATAACGGCTAATACGGTTGCTATTGTTTCGATACATCCGGCGCCATCTGATTCGGCTGAAAATAGAAAGAAGAAAAAAAGTTAAATTTTTTTTAATGCCAGAACTGTGCTAGAATCAAAGTAATGTAATTCTAATAGAAAATAAAAAAAATCGCATTTTAACTAAATCAAGCAGATTAAAGAACGTACTTTCAAATTAATTCTGAGGAGCACCTTACGCAAAATGTCGTTTCGCTTCTAGTTAGACAAATAAATCTCAGTTTATGGGGCCTCGATAGAATCGGAAACTTAGGATTGAGGCAACATATAGTACAGAGACGTTAAATTTTGTTATTCCAGTCCGAGACGTTAAATTTACCATTTTATTGATTAATTTGGACTTCTATAATATTTAAAGCCCTCTATAACCCTTTTACTTAGTAAAATAAATCGTAACTAAAAAATCATGAAAGGGACTTGCTTGGTAGGTTCGGCTACAAATAATTGGGGGACTCACCCTATGATAACTACCCATACAAATTCTATGTTCATATAAGAGGTAGTGATACCCGTGCGAAACGTACTTAAAGTTGAGATTAAATTTGACGAGGTTCGAACAAAACTTAATCTTTTCTTTACTTGCTTTGGTTCCAGATTTAACTTACTGGGCTTAACAGAATCATATGCTGCTCGACATATAAAGCCAGCCTGAAGTAGAAGGTGAATACTGAACCGAAGTTCTGTAAAGGGCCCATTCCATTCGATTTACTCAAATGGAAGCTGTGACGGAATAGGTAGGCCGAATGATATATGACGCAATCTGGAAGGCGATTTACGCCTAACATAACAACGGTACCATTAAGAATTAGGTCCTTTCAAATACTAATCGGTAACAATCTACAGAAAAAAGAAATGAAATTTTATACGTCACACTAACACATGCAAAAACGCATATTCATTGTTTAAATAGAGGGAAAAAGCAGTTTGAATTGTGCATGCAAACGAGAATATTACACGAGAGAAAATTATGTAATTTGTACAAAATTTCTCTATTTAGCAGCTTTTAGTGTGACTTCAGTTTAAAATAAAATTGATATTTAAACCAATCTCCAAGGTTTAAAATATCAAGTGGTGACCAAACAACAAGATTTCTTAAAATTTGTTTTAAATTTTTGTTTCAATAGTAACTTTACTTTTTTTTTAAGAAATCTATAGGATCAGATCATCAAAATGGTTTTGGACAAAAAAAGAAATGCTTATTCCAAAAGGGGCTGAACAAATTTCCAAATAGCCTTACCAAATGTCTTCGTATACTAGAAATGTTTGTGGATACAAAAATATTTGCTGAAATCATAAAATTCAATGTAAGCAACAAACAGTGGCGTAACTAGATACTCGTAGAACCCGCAGCCGCGGGAGCTCCACGGTTAATGGGGCCCACGAGGGTTATCAAGCGTTTTAATATTAGTTCAAAGTCAATTGATAAAGATTTTAGTGTTTGCAACCTTTTACAAATCAAGTTTCGATTAGAAAAGGATGAATTTGATTTGCAAAAGACTGAATGTGATATATTAATCGTCTGAATGTGATATATCTCGTTTACCGAATACCTTTTTTATTACCGGTAAACGGTAAATAAATACTTAATTTACCGGTTTATTATGAAAATTCATTTTAAATAAGGAAATTGCAAATCCTCCTCACGGTGTGCGGGAAGCCGAAAAAAGTTGGTCTAAAATGCCGAAAAAAACTAGCGTCATATATAAATGCAGCATGCTCTACAGTGTCATAATCTATTAAACAGAAAATCGTACCTGATCATTTAACAAAGAAATCGCAAAAAAACGCGATTTTTTGAATTTTAATTGAAAATATCATTTCGGCGGCCAATTTAAAAAGGAAGAAATTAAAGATGATACAACTTTTATATTTTTTCTTAATCTATATTCCTTTATCTACAAAATGAACCCTATATCAATATTTTGCGATTACTAGTTTTTATTTTACAACCAAAATACACTAACATACAATGCCGAAAATCTAAATACTCCGCCTTCTTTGCTTTAAACAAAACTAACTCAAGGTCACTGTGTGCGGAAAGGTGAACACAATTTGCCTAAAAATATTTGAGTTGGTAACGTGGAGGAAAAATGCCTTCAAACGGTTTTTAGAGGAATCGATCGACGATCCCTAATATTCGGAATCATATGCATTGTGGAAACCAAACCACGTATATCAGTGCAAACACCGAGTGAATTATTCTCAATTGATTTGCAAAATTCGTAACATGACGATGACGATTTATTGCTCCATATATCCGAACATTTGGAGCCAAAATGTTCACTTGTTTTAAATCCTTTGACAAAGGAATGGATTGCCGCTGCGATAGTTTCAGGCGTCGTACCATAATATTCAAACGATTTTGCGAGATTTCAATGTGATTGCAAGGCGCAGTGACATTTGATGGTTGGTACATTGATTGATACAGGTGTTTCTCCGGTTTCATTAGATTGAAATGTTAGTGGTAAATATTCTTCAGTTGGGTTTAATCTTTCCGGAACAGGAATTTCATCTGAATGCGGCAGTGGTAATTGAACATAAGTCGTTGCAGTGTATATCAAAGTACCAATTTTATTTCTGTTTGTACCGAGAATATAAGTCACGCACCCATAACATTGAATTGGATTATGTACTTGTGGATCTATCCATATCATCGGGGCACCAAATGACATTGCGGATTTAGTATTTTACCGTTTATGCAGATGGAAAATGCTTGCTGTACAAACAATAGACGGCGTCCAATTTACACCACTAGTAACATTTTGTGAAAAGTATAGTCGATATAAATCAGCGGTTTCATCACTTATTTTGCGGCAATTGGTCATAATTTTAAATTTATCCACACAACAAAAGCAATTGAGTTTAAAACGTCTTTCACTAGACTTCACAAGCCGATTTCTTTTGCCGTGTTTTTTTGTCAATTTATAATATATTTACCTAAATGAAAAGCTTTTTATTTTTAATTTTTAATTTTACATTGTAGTTTTTATTTCTTCCTTAATGTGACAATTGTTTATTTTTTTTAGAAATATCGATTTCGAGAATAATCTCTTCTTCGGTTTCATTTTTACTACTATTACATAATTTATTTTGAAGCTATGTATATACCGTTGCTGTGTGCTGTTGTTTGGCACCTCCTTTGTTTTTAAGTTATGGATAAAATTAAGTCCTAATTTTTATTGGGTTTGGTGTTGATTTTGTCGTTAAGTAAATTGTTGTTGTTTTTGTATATTTCCAGCCCTTCTAACTTGTCTTATTTCGGTCCATTTTGATTCTGTGTAAAATGGTTAAATTTTTATTGAAATCAGTATAACTATTTGGCAAATTTTTTTCACCTTTCCGTACACAGTGACCTTGAGTTAGTTTTGTTTCAAGCAAAGTAGGCGGAGTATTTTTTTTTCGGCATTGTATGTTAGTGTATTTTGGTTGTAAAACAAAAACTAGCTATCGCAAAATATTGATATAGGGTTCATTTTGTAGATAAAGGAATACAGATTAAGAAAAAAGTATAAAAGTTGTATCATCTTTAATTTCTTCCTTTTTAAATTGGCCGCCGAAATGATATTTTCAATTAAAATTCAAAAAATCGCGTTTTTTCGCGTTTTCTTTGTTAAATGATCAGGTCCGATTTTCTGTTTAATGGATTATGACACTGTAGAGCATGCTGCATTTATATATGACGCTAGTTTTTTTCGGCATTTTAGACCAACTTTTTTCGGCTTCCCGCACACCGTGTCCTGTTTCATATCCTCTTGTCTCGGGTTTCATCTTTTGAACACTTTTTAAAATTTCCCTAGATTATTGGAGTATAGCATGCAATGCGTGATTAGGAATTTCGAAACATTCAGATTATTCGAAGTTTTCAAAATTATTCGAGTATGTTTGAAATGTCGAGTGTATTTGATAGTTCACTGTTACTCGAGAATCTTAGAGTATAATCGAAGAATATGATTGTTCGATATTTACGAAATTAGCCGATCTATTTGAGTGTTTCGCTATTATTGTATATCGTTTTGGTGAACTTAGCCTTTTAATTTGCTTAGTTAGCATTTTACTTAGTATAGTATTAGTAACATTAAATTTATTGACAAATAATTCGATATTTATAAGAATTTTTCGAAATTTTCGTAGGTTTTCTAAATTTTTACAGGCTTTCTGAAATTATTCATTTATATCTAGATTTTTCGGTATTATCGAAATTGTTCGAGATCAATCGAGATTCACATAATTATTCGATTTTTTCTGGCTGGGGTAATCTGGATTGTTCCGAGATTT
This sequence comes from Tipula helvola, assembly GCA_963556165.1. NCBI lineage: Eukaryota > Metazoa > Arthropoda > Insecta > Diptera > Tipulidae > Tipula > Tipula helvola. The sequence goes on along the minus strand of OY744481.1, from coordinate 379,651,499 downwards.
ATTCTAGATTTCTCAAGTTTTACGACATTTCCAGGATTACTCGAGATTTTTATAGGTTTTAAAATTTATTTGAATTTTGTCAGGCAATGTTCTGAGCATAGGTTTGAGTTGTGGGAACTTTCAGAGTTACACCGCATCCCCAATGAAATGCGTTTTACTTTGTCCTCACAGGATTATATAAATTTCCAAAGTAACGAACAAAAATTTGTGTTCGTTATGTTAGAAATACATACAATCCTCTAAGGCAAAAGCAAAAAGTATGTCATTGTGGGAATGCCGTATTACACATATAAATCTGAACCGTGATATTTAGTTGATTTTTCGAGATTTCGACATTCCTACAATTTTCTAGGTTATTCGAAATTATTCCAGAATGTCCAGGTTATTTACATTTTACATGGCGGTGATTAGCGCGTATAGGATTTCCTTTGGTTTTAAATAATTACAGTTTACGGATGACTCGTTATTTAAGAACCTTCTAGAATATTCAAGATACTTTGAAAATTCGACATTTTTCAAATTATTTCGAAATTCTTGGTATTTTTCAAATTATACTCGAAATTTGTGATGCTTTATCGATATAGTATTTAAAAATCGTGATAGCATTGAGTTGATTGCAAGAAATTTCGTTTTGTTTGAGACCATTGAACTGGTTCAGGTGCCATTTCGTAGTCTCGAAATCAAATAATTTTAATTGAGGCTGGACAATAAGAAAAAATAAGTGTTTAACTAAAAGCTTGTTCATAGCCACAAGAAGCATTTTCAGAGGCCTAAGAAAAATTTTGCGGAGGGCCCGAAAGTTGTACATAGTTACGACTCTGGCAACAAATTAAAATTGAAGGGTCTATTAACCTCAAATTCTTTTTAATCTCTCAATTTTACTATTTCCCCAATGAAATTAAATAATTGGTACGAAACCTGCATGCGTTCATAAACTCTTAATATTACCTCCAATTTAACCCTCGACTTACCCTAAAAAAAAAACCCCAACTAAACTTTATTAATTTTATTTATTTATTTATTTTACTCAAAAATAAACTCCTCCCTAAACCCCAATTCAATAACCTACTCGACAATTAATAAACCTTTTAATCAACTACAAACACAAGGCCGAACTCAATCCTCAAATTAATACAATTCTCAACCTAACCCTCAAATAAATCCCTACTGAACCATTAAATCAATCCCAATTCAAAACAACTCGAGCTAACATTTTCGATCTCAACCTTCAACACGATCCGAAATAAATCTCCAACTGAACCGCTGAATTAACCCCAACTCAACTCTCACATTGGCCTCAAACCCAATCCTCAACTCAACTCCCAACTCAACGTTCAACTAAATCCTGAAGTCCGCATATTTGTATATAAAAAAATGGGTGGCTTTAGGTACCCAATCCTTTTGGTACAGGTTCCAAAAGCTTTTTAATTTTCCGCCTTGATCAAACAACTAGATTGGCGAAAATAAATCACAAATCGAACATTCATTCTCGAAATACCGAGTAAGTAAATACATCCAGACAGACGGACGAACATTTTTTTTGCTTTTTCGGACCCAGGAACCTTCAAAACGTGGAGAAATAGATATTTGCTCACCAAATGGTAATAAGAACTCTTTGCTTTTCAAGGTAGAAGCCTTGTGCTATGTAACGTGAAGTAAATGGTTAGAAGAGGCATCATAATTGCTATAAAACATATCGCAGTAATTAGGGATCGGTACGTAATCCCCCATTTCATAATCTCCGCTCTTCTGATTACAAAATCGCCTAACTACAAAATCTCTTAATTACAAAATCTCCCAAAAACTTCCTTTTGAATAATTGTGTTTTGGGATGGCAGCGACATATGTGAACACTTATATACAGTATTTTTCCTGTCAAACATACACACACACACACATACACCCAACACAAGGCCGTTAGTCGCATCGGCTAATACCTGTTTTAACGATGGGGATGGACCCTAGTCTCGGAGAGGTTGACTTTTATATCACCCAGTTCCTTACAGACCACGGATCCTATCGGAATGCCCTTATTGTGTTGGGTTGGCTGAAGACGTTGAGCACGGATTTTTCATTGTCCCATATTCGACGATCCGAGGCAAGAAATGTTTGAAAAGCTGCGAGTGCAAGTAACCCCGGACAATGGTATTCGCCGCCACTGTAATGAAGTGCCTACGGGTGCCCAAATCGAACCTAAGAAACATACAGGAATAATAGCGTAAAAGCTAAATCCCCCTACTGATGATACCTGACGGTGGTACCAGGAGGGTACACCCAACACACACATACACCATACACACAATCACTTTTCTCCTAATTACAAAATCTCGCATAAAATTTTCCCGTAAATATATGAAATCGCGCGATTTCATATATTTACGGGGAAAATTGTATGCGAGATTTTGTAATTAGGAGATTTTGAAATAGAGATTTTGTAATTAGGAGATTTTTTAATTAGGAGATTTTGTATTTAAGAATTTTTGTAGTATAGAGATTTTGTAAAAGAGATTTTGTAATGAGAGATTTCGTACCCAACCCCAGAAATTAATATGAGAATAAGGGACAACCAACGAATTTACCAAGTAAACTCTAAGCTCTCTCGAATATATGCGTGATAGAAGTTTTAATCCATAAAGAAATGAATTCAGTCTTTTTTGTAGATTTCTAATGTGATTTATCGGTGAAAGAGTTCCAATAATGATTTATCCTAGAAAATTTAAGCAGTCCAGCAAAGGTAACTAAGCTGTGTTGATCAAGACTACCGGAAAAGAAAGAAAAGAAATTTATTTTTCGAAAGGGACCCCAAAATACTACTCTTGTGTAACTCCAGAACAAATCTCATTTGACTTCTAATATGTACATATATCACCATTGATAAAAATGGACGGATTATTGATACCGGGGGAAATTAAGTGATTGTCTTCTTTCCTACCGCCTGAATATGGTCTAAGTATTTCAATGAGGTAAACAAGTTACGAGCTGCTTGATTAGTATCAAATATATGCACAGAATTTAGTAGCTTCGAATAAAAATATTCTCGATTTTACTTTCCTTTACGAAGATGCGAATTACTAAGAATTTTGCAAGTTAAGATTCGATCTGAATGAGAATTATGAACCGTCAATTATTTTCCATTCGTAAATCTAATATTTTCTGATTATGTACTGGAAGAACCTTATATTTTTAACTTTTCTGTATGTTAACAAAAAAAATTGAGGTGTGGCCAACACACGACTTTCTTTTACGAATAGGGAATTTTTTAAAACTTATTATGCAAACGGGAGCCGTTTAAATGGCAAACGACATTATCGACAAAGTCGTTTCATCAAAATATCTTTGGCAAATTTGCATATTTGGCCAACATCATATGACAAAACAAATTGAATGGCAAATGTATGTTTAATCAATAAATCTATTATCAATTTGACAGGTACGATGTAAATGGAATTTTTAAATTATGTTGGATACATTTTTGGAATATAACTAGCCTAAGTATAACTTAGCTGTTTCTTAACCTATTGTGATTAAATTTGACAGTGCATTTTTGGAATATCGCAAATTAGTCTGTAACTTGGCCATGTCTTTCAGGATACATTTTGACAGATAAGGTGGAAATGGGATTGTTAAATGATTTTTAGATGAAATTTTTGAATATGACCAAATAGCTTGTAACTTGGCTATTTCTTTACCGATTCTGATGAAATTCGTGCTTACATGATTGTTCGATAGACTTTCGGAATATGGCCAATAAGCCTGTAACTTGGCTATTTCTGAACTGATTGTGATTAAATTTGGTAGGTATGACGCGCGATGGAATTAGTAAAAATATTTTTGCTTGAAAATGGAAATTTAGAATTATCTGGAAAATAGAGATTTATTAGTAACATTAGAATGGAAATCTCCATTTTTCAGAATATTTCAACATTAAATTCTGGAAAAGGAAGATTCAATCCTTCATTTTCCAGAATTTAAATTTTCATTTTGAAAATAATAATTTTCATAATTCAGGCGCGACACGCAAAAATTTTTACTTTTTGGCAAATTATTCTTCAGGAATTATGAGGCATTTTGATCGCGCGATCAAAATGCATCATAATTCCTGAAGAGTAATTTGCCAAAATATAATTTGTCAAACAAATATTTGACATAAGTGAATTTGCCATTCATACTTCTTTGCCAAAGAAATGTTTGCCAAACGTTTTTTTTTTTGCTAAAAGTAATTTGATCAAACTTTCATTTGCGAAACGTTTTTTTTGCTAAAAGACGTATACCCATGCAAACTTCTTAGAAATTTAAGATCTTTTTTGTTTTTCTTATTTTTTCCATTTTTGAACCAGTCCGGAATGACAGTCCGCAACACAGCAACTCAGCGCACGTCTCCGCTAAATCCACTATAGCAGGCATGGGTGTCAATGTCAGTAACCATGGTAAATACACTAACATATTTGTCTCACTGTAGTTTCCGTGGCCAATGACGAAATAAACTTCTCTTTCATATGCGATACTATGTTCTGTTCCGTACATATATAATCGCTTGAATGTACCGTTATGTTCAGAAGCCTAATTTGTCGTACTCAGGGAAACCCCAAAATTTTCATGTTTAAGCTTTTTCCATAAATAGGGAGGTCCCAGTGAATTTCAAGTATTTGCTAACTTAAATGTTATTAAATTCGTTTATAAAAAATTGACGTTATCGTTAAGTTGAATAATTTTAAAATCTTATAGTTAAAAATTTTTAATGAAGTTTTCTTAAAATTTACCAAACTTTAAAGTTTAGAGATAAAAACTAAAAATTTGTCAAAAGTTCAAACATCTTCATTGCTTCATTGTTTTTTACTTGATTTGTTCCAAAACGAATGAAAAACAACCAGTCGATAACGGGACTGATACAAACTTTCTTTCCTAATTCATTTCGTAAATTTTTGACAGCCCTGAATGGGCGATGCCAAAGTGCCTAGAATATATAATTGCACAGGTGAATAGATTTTTATCTATTGTAAATATTTTAAGCCACGCCACTGAATTTCAGCATATGACTAATCTTAAATACTTATTAAATTGTTTATACAACTATAAGTATGTACAAACACATTGCGAGTCACACTTTAAACAAAAATATTATTTAAGATTAATGTTTCGTTCTGTCAAATTAAACTAAACACCAACCATTAACATAAGCATAAATGAAAAATATTCTACAAAGTGATCAGAAGTTGTGTTATAATAGTTTAGCATTTAACACGCACAAACAAATCAAACAGAGTTAATTGATGTTTCCTTGGCATGTTTATTGAATACGTTAAATAAATTGTATGGTAAACACTTTGATTAATTCACGAAACCGCACACTAAAAACATTAATCCCGCATTATATTTATAGAAACCCATAAAATTTTGTAGAACCAAATGTTGGTAGGCAAATATAAAAAATTGGAAACACACTGAGTCACGCTTGCTACTCTCGCAGCACTATAATTTATCGTCTAAAAAAAAAAAAAAAAATCAGCAAGTTTTCAACAGTTTAACAACACTCTTCACGAATAGGCTGAACATTATAATATTTTATGAACACAAAAATATTACAAAAATGTCAATTTTTGTATATAGTACATCGCTTAACTAAAACATAATTTTGAACGACGACAACCGCAGAGCAGCTGCGCCACAACACAACAACACACAATGTAAATTACCAATTCGTTTTAACATTATCATATCACAGCGGAATTTCCCACGCATCAAAATTTTATTAAAATACTGTACGACACACACTTTAATTCATTACAATCGCTCATTAAGCACTAATCGATACCCCGATCACCGATCAATTAACTTACGAAATTCCATATAACATTCACATCCTCCCGAATCACTTTTAATACAATTCACTTCCATTTTGAATTTTAATTTTTTTTATTTTTCCAAAAATATTTTCCAATTTTTCTTTACGCCGACATAATTGATCGTGCGGTATTTTTTTATGAATATCGAAATTTTGTTTTGCCAATTTCCCAGCACGCCGCAAAATGTATACAGACACACACATGCACTAATTAAGATTAAACAAATTATGGTTCTTTTTTTAACGAATAAAATGTTTTAAACAAAAAATTTACAAAACATTTATTGCAAACCGCAAGTACACTGAATGAAGAAAATTAGAAAACAAACATTTTTTTTTGTTCGAAGTAATTTTATCATTTAAAATTAAAACAACAACAACACTCAAATTGTTCTCATCTCTTGTGATCTTGCCAGTTTTTAATTAAATATCATAATAATTAAAAATAAATAAATCTAAAACTATTCTGAAGTAACGGGAAATGAACGTATAGCATAAATAAGAAACTTGGTGAAGATGTTTCGATACTGTACATACAATAAAAAAATAAAAAAACTACAAAAATACTTAAAAATCCAGAGCACAGAAGGTGATTATTGTTTAGATTAAAAAATTTTAATTAACTTAAATATTTATTAAAGGCGCCTGTATTAACAAAAATCAAGAGGAAACGGTACTTACAATAAAAAAATATACCAAAACATGGTCGGAGAAAAGTCCATGTAAACAAAGGGTAGTTTGGCGAAACCACTCATTTTTATTACATTCCGGAGTAACATTTTTGTCACATATGTATTAGTTATTTGAGTACCTGGTTGAAAGGACGAAAAGTGGTTGTTTTCCGCACGAGATTCAAAATATGTAAGATTTATAAATTTGCAACTATGGAATTTTTCTTGTTAGTAGAACTAAAAACGTATTTTAATGACATGCGTGAAAAACATTTTTAATAAAGTTGCAACAGCAAAGCGAATAAATAAACAACCAGTTACTAAAATTAGAATACTTAGTTGAGATATAAAATACTTTGTTGCACATTTTCTTCTTATAGCAAAGTGCTGTAAAGTATTTTTCTATTTACAATTTTTAAAGATTTTCTACAAAAACAAACAATTTGCTGTTTTATAGATTAAATAAAAATAAAAGCAATGATGGCTCTATTAAAAATAGGGTTAGGACCGGATTAATAGTTGTAGTAGTAAAGTATCCAAACCATTCAAACGATGTAAAATTTTTGAGAATTTTACACAATACCGGAAAATACTTTGAGTAACAGTAAAAATGCTCTAAGCTGACGCACTAATCTGATCGAAGTGGTTTGAAAATGCATTTAGCAAAGAAAAGCCTCCCCATTTGGTCGAAAATCTCTGACGTTCCCACAATTCCGGAAAATTGTTTGGTTGATACCATAAATGTTCTAGACATTTATTTGATTCAAATCTTAAAAGGCACATAGTTCTTGAGAATCGTTAATTAAAATCCTTTGAAATTTTGAAAAATTTGTCTGTTTTTAACAATATGATTTTTCGGCTTTGTTTATAGCCAAATATATTATTTTTAATAGCATTCCAATACTTAAAACTTGGGGAGCCAGTGAAATAAAGTTGCCATCTACTCATAACATATCTACGAACAAAGTAGAAATATCACTTCCCCATATATACCCTTTAAAAAATTCAAGAACTTTCCTTAAGTTTTTTTCTTGGTAGTTTGGTTTCGTACTGAAAACTTCGGTCTATACTCATCAGGTAGCTACGACCAAACTAAAGAAATACAATCCGAACTTTATACGTTAAGTATAAGTAAGAACGTACTGATTTAGCGAATTATTATTTCGCCAAAAATAAAAAACTCAAAGAAACTCTCTTTGTGTGTATTACACTAATATTTTAGAAATTTTGAAATGCTATTAAAAATAATATATTTGTCTAATCATATAATTAAAATCCGTACCACGAAATTGGGACTAGAGCTGGTATTCTCGGGGTACCCGATACCCGAAAATACGAGCTCTAATTGGGACATACATAGATTTATGAGGCTATAGCGCCAATCACACACAACATATGAATAGTCTTAAAATTATTATCACAGATCCGATAAGATTTTTTTTTATTTTATGTACGGTATCTGCCCATTTTGCCGACAGCCATTTCACCGAACGGCTGAAAAATCACATCACCATTAGGAAGCTTGGTCAACACAAGCGCATCACCAACAAAACAAATGGCCGATTGCGATTGGCCCACGCGAAGCCATGGCGACAAAACAAATGCCCAACACGACCACATCGCCGGCAAAATCGGTGGCCAACCCAACCACATCATCCTCAAGACAGTTGTGGGTCAAATGGTCGACAATAATTTGGCCGACACAATCACATCGCTGATAAAATCGATGACCGGCACAATACCATCGACGATAACTCAGAGGGTCAACTCAACCATACCATCGGAAACTATATGGTCGACACCCACAAGGCTGAAAACCACATGGTCAACACTCACCGCAGGAATTTACTCGTAATCGTGTGTGCATTCTGAAAAAGGGAACATTTAATTTTGAAACCCAACCAAAATGTGTTCTGATTTTTTTCAAAATTAAACTTTCCCATTTCCAAAATATACCAAAACTACAAACTGCAAACAAAACAAAATGCAAACTGATGTGGTTGTGTCGGCCAACTTTTCAATCGACGATGTGGTTGAGACGCCTCGGCGATGTGGTTGTATTGGTGAAATATTAAACGGATCGGCTTAACTTTTCTGTCGGCAATATAGTCTTTATTTTTAAACTTGTCAGCTAAGTGGCTGGTCGGCGATATGTTTTTCGACCATTTCTCTCTCCAGATTTGCCTGTTTAATTTGATTTAATTAATTGTATGTACAAATAAATAAATTTACTTACGATACTGAATGTTCCTCAGAAGTATAAAGATATTTACCACATGGATTAGCCGTATAAACTTAATGCCCTTTATGGATTGACTTAAAATTATAACAGATAGTGTAGATCCAGCCTAGTTGACCTCTTAATATTTTTTTCGGGCTACAATCTAAATCTGTATCGATTAAAATTGATTACGCATAATACTCTATTGCACCAAGCACACCTTGCCCGACTTAAAATAATTATCAGAGACAGTTTGATACTATGGTAAGTTATGTTTAGTAATAATCAGTTTCTGTCAATGAAGGTTCTTGAGAATAATTAACTGTAACTATTGGCTAAATTTTTGTAGATTTCAATCGAATCCCGATCTTTCTAGCACATGGATGTAACCTGTATGCTGACAATTTTAAATTAAAAATTAAGACATTTTTCAACATCCGGCTAACATGTTTCTGTATTTGATTTTGAAGATACAGATCTTTGAAAGATTCTCCAAATTTCTACAACGTTTATAAAATTTGACAAAGATGTTGCATTGTATTGTAGTAACACATAAGGGCAAGACGTTTTATAGCAGTTAAACAGTATCAGATAAACAGTCAGATTCACAATCAAGATTATAAAGGATTTTTCAATAGGGACGCTCGAAATTAGAATTAGGATATAGCAGCCATGTTGTTACAGCAACGTTGTGAATTGTTCAGTAGTGTAATTATGGCAAATCACCATGGTCGGATGTAGCGTTAGACTGGATTTTGGTTTGGCGGAATCATCGGTCCGTAATTTTTCCAAAAACAAAACTGGCATTGCCATAAGCGTCAACTGAGAGTGCTACAGACCGATGATAAGCAACTTCTTTTGGCCTAAACTGGATGATATGGATACCGACGACATGTGTTTTCAACAGGACGGCGTTACATGCCACGATGGACATTCTGCACGAGCGATTTGCGGGCATGATTATCTCGCACCGCAGTGACGTTTAACGCCTTTAGACTTTTTCTTTTGGGCCTATTTTAAATCGTAAATTTTTTGCGAATCAACCGCAAACAATTAATACCCTCAAACTCAACATAACGAACACCATCCAGCAAATTCAGACAGATTTATGCGACAATTTCATCGAGAATTGGACTAATCGACTACGTGCCATCAAACAAAGCCGTGGCGGACATTTGAACGACGTTATATTCCATAGTTAAATGTCATAAAATATTCTTTCAAAGCAAAAAAAATTGAGTGGATATCTCACAACAACTTGTTTTATTTACATTGAAAAATCGAGCGTCCTTATTGAAACACCCTTTATATTTACCAGGGTTCTATCAGTAAAAACAAATTAAAAGCTCGTCGCCGTAAGCCGATAAAATCACGAACACGCAGTTTATTCTTCTCGTAACTCACCAGACGAAGAGTTTTTTAGTCATTGAATTTTTGAGGTATGAAAAGGGATCTTTTTAAAGGTCAAAATGTCAGATTGCTAACGTTAGATGAAAATAAAATATTATTCAGGCTGAGCCAATAGACGAAAGTTAGCAGGATGCTTTTATAGTTCCACTTTCTCTTGGAAAATATTGGAAAGTCAAGCGTGGCCAATCCTTGTTCTACTTACTTGTGGAAAATGTCGGAAAATCCAATGAATCCAAGAAATATTTATAATTGGTGCAAAATCTAGAGTGCGCACCTATGGATGGATTGCATTGGTTTGTTTGTCAGCAATGATTATTAGGAAAAGGGTTAGCCCCTTAATCTTGCATTAGAAAGTCTTGCATTACAAAATCTTGCATTTCAAAATGTTGCATTACAAAATCTTGCATAACAATTTCCCGTACATTTATATAATTTATTAACAAGATTCTACTGTATAATTATAATTATACAGTGGAATTTTGCTTGAAATATCAATAATCATCAAATGTCCAGGATTAAATCTTCCTTATCCAGAATATTTTGTTGAAATTTTTTTTGTTGAAATATTCTGGAAAATGGAGATTTCCATTCTAATTCTAATATAAGCCGTATTTCTTGACGCAAAGTTATCTGGATCGCTATCTGAACAATTTATTTTATTTTATTTTTTTTAATTGTATTGAACTTTAATGAATGCGCAATATTATGTTACATAAAACTGCAAAAATTTTTAAATGCAAGATTTTGTACTTGCAAGATTTTGGGTTGGCATGATTTTGATTTGCATGATTTTTAAAAAATGTAAGAGTTTGTACTTGCAAGATTTTGTAATGCAAGATTTCGGGGGGCTCTCTTGAAAAAAAATTCAGTTCAAGTTGCATGAGAAAAATCTGGAAAAAATCGAATTTTAGAAAAGCATTAAAAACTTTGTAAAATATGCCCCTAGAGTATTTAGCCCGAAATTGGATTGGATTGATGTGATTTGGTGATAAGTGATAACTATCGCTGAAAATAAATTCGGCTAAAGTTATAATTTGTCGTTTTCCTAGCTAACGCTGAAAAAAAATTCAGTTCAAGTTTCTTGTAGGAAATTGGTATACTATAATCAATTTCTAGTATACTACATCTGAAAAATTGAAATTTTGAAACCAACTTCAGGCATTTTGCTCTAGAGGCTGATTTTGTATAAAGTTTCAGTGTTTTTTTCAAAATCGAACTCTGCCATATTTCTCCAAGAAACTTGAGGTGAATTTATTCAGCGATAGCTATTGGTAAATCAGACATGCAAAACTCGAATTTTCCAAGGCTTCCTACATGAAACTTGAACTGGATTTGTTTGCAGCGATATACCTACTGACAAATCGTATCAATGCAAACCATCTCTAGAAATTCCACTCTAGAGGCTGGTTTTAGCTATTCACAAATCACATCAATCAACGTTTCTAATTTTTTTTGGCAAACCGAATTTTCTCAGATTTTCCAAATAAAACTTGGGCTGAATATATTGCCATCGGCAGCTAATGTTATAAATCACATCAATGAATATCTTCAGACATAACAATCTAGAGGCTGATTTAATACAAAGTCTTTAATGATTTTTGGAAAATCAAATTTTCCCCGATTTTCCACAACTTAAGAACTTAAAGTGAATAACTTTGACAAATCACATTTTTCGAAAACTTGGATTTTCCAAGGCTTCCTACATGAAATTTCAACTGCCGATTTAAATGTTTAATCCGATAAATCCAGGATTTTCCAGGATTTTAGCAATTTTAGAAAACAAAACGCTATTGCCATTTTCAGTTGCCCATATCCCATTGGTTATCATTTTCTGATTTTGTGAGTTGTAATCGCCGTAATTTATTTGTAAAAAAAATTGAAGGCTTTGAAAGAGGAACTTAGAATTTTTTTTAATGGAACTAAAACAATTTCCAACTGAATCCATAAAGGACAAAGACTATCGAATTGTTTACAAAACTTGACAAGGTGGGAAGGATCAAAACTTTATATCGCAGTATTGTAAAAAACAAGTAAGATTCGAAAAGGCTCTTAAATTAATTAAAGTAACTAAAATTTATTGCAATTTATTTATTACCCTAAAAACAACACTTATAATTATAGTGAACTTTATTAGTATAGTTTCTAATTACATAATTCTCATGGCAAAAGATTTTGAAGATTCAAATTTAAACAAGTTTTATAAAGTTTCACTAAGCACATACGCGGCTCAGTTTAACCACCCAAACAAGATGCTCATAGGATCGCATCTAATTCACCCAGCGAAGAAAATATCTCACAAGAGCCAAGCGACTCTGATGAATTTGATGGAACGATCAGTAAAATAATGAATCAGGGAATTTGAAGAACCTACGATTTTATCCGACTTAAAGCAATTAAAATAGTTGGTATGGGCTCGTTAAACATTAATTGGGTCAGCTAAATAATCTCTCTGCGATTTCACTCGAATTTCCATCAAATAAGTCAAGCGTGCAAATTCTTGAGGAATTGCGGCGGTAAAAGAATTAGAAAAGCGATTCAATTAGAAGGATTATTTACAAGGTGGCAACCAACCGGGTGTAAAAGGCGAGTCGATAATTCAATACATCATAAATGGTATTGATGACTTACCTACAAATAAAACTTTAAGGAAGATGAGATATTCATCAAATAAGTAACAGATCGGTTTCTTTGGTTGAGAACCGAAAGGACTATCTGTGTGTAGCAGAAGTTTTACTACGCTGGACCATGAGAATCGGGTTTACCGCATGTTCGAGTCACAGAAGAGACTCAGACATTTACATCATTCGTTATATCCCGATGAAGCAATACGAATTTTTATGTATACTTTAGAGCAGTGATCGCAAATAAGTGACACGCGTGCCAAACTTGGCACGTTTAAAAATTTGCCCGGCACGTCAAAAAATTTTAGAATACTCAAAAATCGTAATAATTTTTACAAAAAAATGAAAAGGTTTTTAGAATTTTGATAAAGCCTAACTATTGAAATGCTGGAGAAATAGGAAAACACAAAATCATACAACCACCTTTGGAATGAACCTAAAGTATTTTCAACGAATACGGCAAGTTCGAAAGTAAATTACAAGGTGATTGATAACATATTTGCAACATTTGAAACTATTTTTGTTAGATACCGATATGTTTCAAAATGGTCGAGTTAGCGATGTTTTATTCGCATGCTTCTAATTTTAGTTTAAGGTTTGTTTAGTACTACAAATTTCTAGAATTAAGAAGGAGTTTTGCGTTAGAATTAGTTGCAAAAAAGGGGCAGCCATTGGATATTGTCACTCTTCTAGTATGAAAAAAATTTTAAAACCAAAATTCAAACTCGTTTTACTTCCTGTACATAAACCTATTTGGCCATTTAGTTGACGATGCCAAATTATGGGGTAACAGAATTTTAGCACTGCATTTGATAATAGTTAAACTAAACAGATAGAAGAGTTTTGTTCCAAATATCCTTGTGGGTTTGTATTTTTACAGATGAGCATTATGCAAAGAATAGAACGGCCTAAGGCAATTATCTCGGGATACTATATTGGTGAAAATGCGTCTTAAGCTATTTTTTTATTCACCCTCCTCCTATTTAGTTTTGCATTAAAAAAATTAAAATAGAACTCTGGCGTATTATGGACGAGATTCTGATTGATCCTTAATACTATATTTACAATAAAATATTTTGCGGAATTGGTTTGGCCCGCAGAAAAATCAGTTTTTAAAAAAAAATAATTTTACTGGCACGCTAATAACCAACTATGTATTTGCGAACACTGCTATAGAGATTTTATTTCTATAGTGGCGAAATTTTAGTCTTCATTGATGACGTCATTGCTGATGATGCGCCAGCCACGGTCAATTTTGTTGGCAATATTTAAAATTTCAAAGGAGTTTTTGACAGTCACCGCTAAATTCGGTCTAAAAATCAAGTCTGACGAAGATACAAAGTTTCCTTGGTCTTACGGGAAATTTTAGGAAGTTTATTCCTGATTATGCTATCATTGCTCGTCCACTAACGTTACTTTTCAAGAAGAATGTTCCATTTCATTTTGCATTTGTCGAACAGTTTTAGATATTTATGATCTGCAGCAGAAACGGATCTACACCTCCACTGAAACTTATTACGGGAGCTATTACTTTTTGAACATTCATTTTAAAATCATAACTGATTGATACATAAGTTTACCAGTAAGTAATCTAAACTGAATAAGGCAACGTATAATTGGGATAACACAAAATCGAGTCAAAATGAGGATCAAAAGTTAGGAAGAACATTGAACATGCACAATAGAAGCAACATCGAAGTTTTAACAAAAAAAGAAACCCGGTAGTTATTTATAAAGTCGGTAGCGATAAAAAGAGTAGTTTGGTAGTGGTCTGAAATTATCTTCAAAGTATCTTGGTTTTTGTCAAGTGTTATAGACATACCGTCAAATGATCTTTGCAAAGGTTCAAATAGCGCAGCTTACATGAAACGATGGACGATGAAAATAAATTAATTGAAAAATTATTTTCATATTTTTATAAGAAGGAATTCACAAATTTGAGAATTTCTATATTTCGGTATGTCTTCGGTTATTTTCCGAAAATTTGTGCCGTTTGTTCAGATCACAATATTATGTGAGCAACGTGAGAACTGGCCGATATAATTATTTAATCAGCGCTTCAGTTTGAACGGAGCATTTAACCTTAATTATAATGTGTTACCTAATCCTACCTCCTTGTCATTTTGTGTATCTCCCAGCTCTCCTAAACCTGCGCTACCCTAAAGGCATGATATTATTTTAAAGCTTCCCATAGTAATTTGCTATTAGGAGTTATATACGACTTTGAATACCAAGTTAATTTGTCATTCAGAAATAATACTTTAAAGGCGATTTATTAAAGCAATTCACAATAATAATGTATCGATCAACATGTCGTTGAAATTTGAAGCATTAAAACGTCACAGAAATGTCAATGTCAGAAATGTCAACGTCATAGAAACGGTAATATCTTGCTATATTTAAAAGCCCGCTAGATATAACAATTTGTAAATGTGGACGATATTATTTACCACCAGCAAAGTACTTTAAGTAAATATAGAACTTTAAATTCCATATTACACGGTGATCTATTGATATTATCTTAAAGACACCTAGGAAACAATTGTTGGAATTTGCAAAGTATATTAACTGTAGAAAAGTATTTCTTCGGAAAGTTCGACATTACCTCGGTAAACAGTTCAACAAATTTATATTACTCCTTTTTGTTAAAATGACCCCCAGGCAATGCTTCAATCGACTTCAAATTTTGTGAACAAGTAGATGACGAATTGTCAAATTTATCATCAACATAAAAAAAAATCGTCGGTCCCGATTTTTGAGAAAATCTATTTGGCAGCACTGCAACCCCCTCTATTCTATAAGAACCTAAAAGTTAACACAATACTGCTTATTACTAAAATCTATCTTTGTATAAAATTTCAACCAAAACTATCAATATTTGTGAGAATGGGCGGCAAAACAAAAATAATAAAAATGTGCGACTGGAAGGATGGAAGGACGGACGGGCGGAAGGACGGACGGGTGGAAGGACGGACACGACATTTTCCTGATCGGTGTTTCGGGGTCCTGGTAACCTAATTCGCCGAGAAATGTGAAAATCTGGAACAAAATTTTTTTCGCGATTACAATACTTACCCAATATAAGTTCGTTATAGTGGGCAAAGATTGAGGGGATTTTACGAAATGGAAAATAGTTTTCCTATTTTAAGATTGAAATAAAATTTACTTCATAACTATAATTATCTTGAATGTAATCGACGTAGTTTTAATATACCCGACAATGTCTATGTATTGTACCACCGTCTTGTCGTAACCTACGTTGCCTCAAACATGGTGGTAAACTTGTCTTGTTCCCCAATTGGGTAAAAGAAATACGGTGACAGAAAGATTGAGATAACAGGCTTGGAACATGACGCAAACAATGGCAGAATATTAAAACCCAAGAAAAGAAAGTAGATATTCAAGAAAACATTGGGTGCACCAAACCTCACCTTCCTTTCACACTATGAAAGAAAACAGATAAATCAGCCACTGTATTGCGGTGTTACTCAATGAAACAGGCAATGGTTATAGCATAATGTTCGCTTACTCGAGAAAAGTTTGAAACACCTAAGAGGCGAATAGAGGCCTTCTATAGTCGTTCTAGCAACCAACAAAATCTGGGCAAAATATTTAAATCTGGAAAGTGACCCATAGATAACAAAAATGACAACAGTAAAGCAAAGATTATGCTCACCGAGCCAGAAGCGTTATGAACTTACAAATAGGTAAAAATTCTGTAATTTGTTGAGGTTCTATGTTCCATCAAAATCTGAATAAACTTAATTAACTTCAGAACAAAAAATGGCGGAAGTTATAAAAGATTTGATTTAATTTATTATTTCATCGGTCTAATCTCAGAGATAATTAAACATGCGATTTGTGTAACTAAATTTATAATATTACTATTTACAAAATACTCTAAAAGCATAAGATAAATATTTTTAAAACTAAAAATATAACAAAAACTACATAATTAACTAAAAATATTAAATTGCATTTTATTGAGCCGAATATTGCTATTTAGTTGTAAACCATCAAGTTTAACATAATTTTGAAAATAATTGCAAAGCATTATTCTATTTATAGTAAATAAAATGATAAAAACTATTTTAAACAAAAAATATTGATTAGTTAAAGTGCCGGCAACAAATCGTTGCTTACCCTTTTCAATGCCTTTAAATGTTTGCTTGTGGTGGCTTGGCACTTCAGATGTAGGTACTGCAAAAGATATATAGATATAAGTATACGAATATTAAAATTAGGTCCGGCAATTTTATTCTGTATTTTTACGGGACCGTTCCATACCTATAACAAAAAGCTGGATTAAATAAAAATACTTAAGAGATATAATTTATAGCCACACCTGTAAAAAACCAATTCACCGCAGACAGACAGACAGGAGGTAAACCACAAACTACATATTTAATTTGTATACCGCATTGAAAACAAAACATTAGATTTGCTTACATTACATCGATTTATGTGTATATAAATAAATTGCAGACGATCTGCTCTCCATTATAAGATTTTGACCACCATATGGGTTGCTTTTTACCGAAACAAAAACAAAAATCAAAATAATTTATTGTTCAATTATAGCATCCACACACAAAAATAAAATACAATTGTTTACAACACCAAACAAAAAAAAAGCATTTGACCTGTGTGATACGTTGCGAATTGATCGCTGCGCATCAAGAGAGATCAAGAGATGGAAAATTCGCAAAAAAAAATATTTTAAATTGAATGATTAATTACTCTTGAGGTTATTTGTGGGTATTTCGGATTTTTTTTTTCTAATTTTTTTCCTAATAATTTAAATTTTTTTGAGATAAACAAAAGAAAATTATTTCTAATGAAAAACTATTTGGAACGGAAATATGTAAATAAATTTTCAAAAAGCATTCTATAAAATAGAAAAATCGATTAAATGTTTCACAAGACAAAATTTGTTTTAAATTTTACTACAACAAAATAAATATTTATATGTATTTTTAGGAAATAGGAAAATTTAAATTACAACAGGAAATTATCTCTTTTATTGATAATAATAGTTGAATAAATATTTTCCAATCCTTCAATATATTATCATAGATTTCCCACGCGCACATTTTTTTTCGCTCGGCACATCTGTCTAAATAAAATAAAATAATGACATTGGTTTTTAAATTCATGACAATAGAAAAAAATTAGAAAGGAAGTTTGTTACTTTTTATGGAACGTCTGTAATTTTTAATTATCTAAAATTTTGAAAACGATTTAAATTTGATTACATAGCCACAGTTCTATCACAAAACTGGGTTAGAAGTATCCTAAAATCATTTCAGAATGCAATTTAGGTTCCCCATATTCGGTTCAGAAATGACCAAATTCCATTCCACTTAAACATAGCCTTCGAAATAACCTGGTTCCATTAAGTTCCATCCCACTTCGCCTTATTCTAAAATATAGCCTAGTTTCAATCAAGTTGGTCATAATCAAGAACCTTAGTAAAGAATCATTTTAGAATTCAATTTCCATCGTTCAAGTCGAATTTCCTAAGAATCTGTGTTTTCTAAGAAATATCTTGATCCCATTCCAGTGAGCCATACGCCAGACGCAGTAGTATGACTGAATTGCGATCCAGATAATTTGTATTTCGTATCCGCCAAAGTTTATTGGGGAGTTCACGTACACAACGGTGATGGTAGAATCTGGAATTATTCTTCATGTTTGTCCCATGTAGAACCTTTCTGAGGATCATGTCGCCACGAAATTGATTCGAATATCTAGCTTCCAATATGGGTTGAAGAAGTAGATACCTTAATTTTGATCAGCTGTTCTCGGGGCTTATCATCTACCCAAAAAGCTAGAATTGTAAATGAGGAAACAAACCGTTGTTTGAGTGCGTTGCTTCTACATACATAATATCCGTTAAAACCTATTTTGATAGTTGCACTGTGAATCCGAGATGAGCATCGACACCATTTGACTGTGGTGTAGATGACTCAGGTTATTCTGTTTCCTCTTTTATGGTTGTTGTATTTTGGTCAGCTTCCACAGGGCATAATAAACAATCTGATCTAGCAGAAGATCGAATTCTCATCTGGCCAATATGCCTTTTGATGATTTTTCAAGAGTCAACTTTAACCTTGTAACCTTGTAAGACAGAGGTCCGGTGCGTGTTTCGATGGAAGCAGTTTTCCATTTTGGACCTGTGGAGTAATTGCGAACCCAAACCAGATCGTTGGATTCAAGTTCGCGAATGTTGGTTTGATAGAGACGATTTTGATGTGACGGCGTTTTAATATTAACTGGATGGAGATTGTCATAATATGTTTTGACTTTCCAATTGAAAACCAATTCAGAAGGCGATTGTTTAGTTGTTGTGCTGCGCGTAATGTGTTGGCTGAACAAAAATCTAGCAAAATGACAATGCAAATCTCCCTTTGGTACCTTTTTAAGGAAATCCTTTGCGGTTCTTATCATTCGTTCGGCCTGCCCGTTTGATGACGGATAGAATGGAGCCGATAATACATGATCTACCAGATTGTCATCACAAAATGATTTCACTCATTATCAGTAACGAACATGTCCGGTAGTCCATGTGTAGCAAATAGTGTCCGTAGTGATTTTATTGCACATGCTGTTGACCTTGTTCTGACAGGAATCTCCTCCAATCACTTTGAGAACGAATGACGAAGAATATTGAATGCTCCCAAAATGCTTCCAAAATGATTTTTTGGCCAGCCGGAGGAATGATGGTGCGATTTCCCCACAACAGGCAGCCTTTGGGAATGGAGATTTCATGCCTACGGACGTAGAAAAGTTTAAATTTTGAATGGTCGTTTACTAACCTTTATGGAAACCCCTTTAACCGGGTTGTAGCCGGAATCTTTGATTGTCAACTGTGATATTTGAGTGGCGTTTATTACTGGTATTATGATAGATTCAATCATTAGAACCTCTTCGTTTTCCTCATCGGGTACTTCAATGGTTTTACGAAAATCGGCCTTTCTCATTTTTGTGTCGGAACGATGAATGATGTCGAAATCATATGCGCTCAGGAATACTCGGCGTCGAAGCATTTGGGCTGATATCACTGTAGGTATATATTTTTCGGAACTGAATAACCCAATCAATGGACGATGATCGGTGATGATCGTAAACCGCCTTCCATACATGTAGATGTGAAATTTTTTAATCCCAGCAATGATGGCTACTGCTTCTCGATCGATTTGTGCGTAATTTCTCTCCGCTTTATTGAGGGTTCTTGAGTAGAAATCAATTGGTCGTTCAGTGCCATCCTCCATGAGATGAGATAGAAAAACTACTATTCCGTCAGGAGATGCGTCATAGCAGAGAATGAGTGGAAGCTTCTCATGGTAGTGTGTGAGAAGGCTGGTTGATGATAATAATTTCTTCCAGTCGTCAAAAGATTTTTGATGAATTAAATTCCATTCCCACCTCTGAATGGTAAAAATTTAGTAATCCAAGAAATGCATGAAGTTGTTGCTTATTTTTTGGTTCTGGTGAATCTTTAATGGCTGTTATTTTCTCATCGGTAGGTCGGATCCCCAATGAATCAATTTTATGACCCAGAAATTTTATTGACTGAGATTTGAAAATGCAATGCGTCGAAACGCACAAGAACCTCCTCGAGCCGTGCGGCTAATTCAGCTTCGTTTTTCGCGGAATCACGATGCCTTCAAAATACGGTAAGATTCCTTCGATATTTCTTAAAATATTTTCAATAAGATTTTAAAAAATTCCTGGAGCGGATGAAATTCCGAATTGCTCCCTTCGTGGTAACTATTGTTTGAACCAATGACGATTCCTCGTCAACTGCGGTAGTTGCTGGTAAGCTTGTGCCAAATCAAGTTTTACAAAAATGTTACCTCCCTTGAACGAGGATAAAAGGTAATTTATCGCTGGAATTTGGTTAGAAAGGTAGTTGAATTATTGGAACTAAGGATGGAAGAAACATTCCGAAACTAGTCTTCCATGTTAAATTGAATTATATTGTTACATTTAAGAAAGAAATTTAACTTGGTTTTTTAAAATAAACAATTTTTTTAATATATAAAAGAAGTTTTAATAATTTTTAAAATTTACAAAAGTTTTTGTTTATGTATTTTTAAAAGTTTAATTTTAAAAAAGTGAAGCAAAATAAATATTCAAATAGAATTAAACTATTACAGTTTATTTTTATCATAAATATCGAATTGGTTGAACTGGCTGGTCGAGTTGCAAAGATATTTGATTTCCTTTATAACAACCCAACTCCTCGGAGAATAGATGCTGGAATTTATGGACGACAGCAGCAATTGGTGGTTGTTGTTGTACATTATGTACGCCTTGCAAACTTATACCTAGCGGCGAAAACCAGTTGCAACCAAGTACGTTAGAATTGTCTCCATTTATTATGACAATTAGAAGTTTTTCGATTACAGCATTATTGTAGTGAATACCGACATCTATTACACCAGCAATTCGAATAGCATTTCTTTGGAAGTCCACCAATTTTAACTCACATGGCTGGATAATTGGTTTTGAGTTCGACTAAATATGATTGAATGTATCCTTTGATATTATCGTGAAATTCGATCCAGAATCCACCTAAAAATTACAAAGTCGATTATTTAAAAGAATTGTGTAACATTCTTTTTTAGGTCGGTGATAAGCGCTATTACAATGGCGAAACGGTTGGTTTTTATTGAAATGTGGTGGTTTTTTCGTTGAAATCAGCTGGTACACATTCAGGGCGACGAATTTCGATTTGATTTTTTGCTGCTGCTTCAGATATTGATGCCTTCTCAATGATCTTAGTTAAGGTCAAACCCGATTCAGCAAGAAGAGCACGTTGAAGCGATTCGTCTCTGAGCCCACATACGATTCGATCTCTCAACATTCTGTCAAGGGCGTTTTGGAATTTGCAATCAGCTGAAAGTTTCCTTAATTTTGCTACGTTTGATGCGAATGTTTCATCTGGTGAATGGTTCCTCAAGAAAAATTTGTAGAATCCAGCGATCTCGGACGGCCGTGGTGAAAAATGGTCGGTTAGTCTTTTCCACAACTTCCTCTCTACTAATTCATTAATTTTTTGTCATCTATCTAAGGACTCGTTTCATTTCGATCGATGACTGGTATTACTTGGAAGTGGTTTAAAAGAAATTTTAAATGTAACGCGAGCATATGACATCGATGTAACTCGACCCTTTACATTAATCTAACGTTTTACATCAAAAATTCAACATAATTGGTTGCACAGAAAATAACACAATCGCAGTCAAACCAAGCAGTTACTCCCTCAACAAAAAACAGAAAAACTATAAAACTTTATGCATATAGAGAGGTGATAAAAACTACTTTTGAAATTCTCAACTTTCACTTCATTCATCACACAGATATTATTGTGGTTTCTGGTTTTCCAACCAAATATCCAAATCAAAGGAAATCGTAATAATAAAACATCAAAAAATTCGCACATTAAAACCCAAAAAATAATTAATATTCGATAAATGAATTTATCTAAAACAACAAACACATGGAAATCTCTAATCGTTTGTAACACCGCCACGCAGTAACATACAATTAGAAACAACTTGAAATCAGTTTCCAGATGTGTACATCTACACCAAATAAAATACCAGCTTATTAACATACATAATGTACTAAACATGTAATTTTACAAATTATGTACGTACTATACAGACGAAAAAACTATCGACCGCGTGAATGTAAACAATTAAAAAATTCTAATTCATATTTAAGATTTGGAATTAGTTTTCTTTATCAATATCAATACAACCAACACATTTTCATTTTATTTATTTTTTTTTTAATTGATGATTATGATGAACTCTACGTTGGTGTTTATAATTTTTATTTTTATGTTTTCTTTTTGGTTATAAATATTTTCTGGCTCATTATTTCGATTTTATTTATTTTTTATGTGTGGATTTAATACGATTTAATTACTTGACCTAATCTAAATTCTTTTTCTTGGTATATTATGTTAAATGCGTCAGGTACATTAACAAGAGAGATTAATATTTTATAGAATGCAATTGTTAGTTTAATGCAATTGTTAGTTTAATAAATTTTCAAAAACTTGTGCCTAATTCTGAAAATTTCTGAGAAAAAGCGAAAAATCTCGAAAGGCACAAATTTCGTAATACTTGAACTAATTCAGGCAGAGGCCAACGCTAAACACCTAATACCAACAAATTCTTTTGTTCAGTGATTCGAATAATAAAGAAGGTCAAGAAAATTTTGAAAATTCCGAAAAGCCACATACATATATTAGAATGCAACTCAATGCAAGCAACACAACGCTAAATAAATGTGATGCAAGTCCCTCTGTTGTGTGATTGGGATAATCTAGAAAATTTCAAGCAAATTTTGAAAATTCTTGCGAATTTTGAAAATTCTTGCGAAATTTCGGAAAATCGCTTAAGTCTCAAATATCGAAAATGTGGATTAATCTGTGACATCATGCAACTCAATGCAATCTGAATACTCTAGAGGATATCGAAATGTCGAAAATTCAAAATTTCGAAAAATCTCGAAAATCACAAATTTCAAAAATTGCGGAATAATTGTGAAATAAGCAAATCAACGTCAAGCAACTCAAAGCAAAGCAAGCATCTTAACGAATTACTAAATTCAGTTCTTTGTGATTCGAATAATCTAGATAACGTCGAGAAAGTTATGAAAATTCCTGAAACATTTCAAAGACAAAATTAACCAATAACGCTAAGCACCTAACGAGAGAAAATTAATTTTTTTAATTCCTGAAAAATTTCGAAAAATCTCGAAAATCACAAATTTCGAGAAATGTTGAATAATCAGATAAAATGTTAAACACCTAAATGTGATGCAAGTTCCTTTGTAGTGTGATTAGAATAACATAAAAAATATCGAACGAATTTGGAAAATTCTAGTGAATTTTGAAAATTTTAGCGTAATTTTGAAAAATCGCATAAGTCGCAAATATCGAAAATGTAGAATAATCTGTAACATCATGCAGCTCAATGCTAAATGCCAAAACGCCATACAAGCTCATTTGTTGCATGATCTGAATAATCTAGGATATCGAAATGTCGAAAATTCCAAATTTCGAAAAATCTGAAAAATCACAAATTTCAAAAATTGCCATTTGTCCAGTAACTCAAATCTAAGCAATTTACCGGCATACTAAATTCATTTCTTTGTGATTCGAATAATTTTGAATAACGTCGAGAAAGTTTTGAAAATTCCGAAATGAAGCAATTCAACTCTAAGCACCCAACGAGAGAAAATTAATATTTTAAATTCCTGAAGAATATCGAAAAATCACAGATATCGAAAAATGTGGAATAATCTGTATCATATCAACATCAATCAACCAAACACTAAACACCTAAAGACAGGTTCTTTTGTTGCATGATTTAAATAATCTAGAATAATCTCGAAGAATCCAAATTCCGTAAAATCTCGAAAATCTTGAATTTTGTTTGAAAATTGTGGAATAATTTGTTGTATCAAGCAAGTTAACGTCAAGCTACTCAACTCTAAACACCAAAACCCCATGCTCATTTGTTGCGTGATTCGAATAAAGTAGAAAACGTCGAGAAAGTGTTGAAAATTCCTGAAACATTTTGAAAATCACCAATTTTGAAGAAAATGGAATTATCTGTATCGCTGTATACAAATTTGTTGTTGCCATGTTCAAAAACCGTTGAAAAAAATTTGTTATTTTCGGAAATATTTCAATGCAAGTTCTCGAAAATCACAAACGTCGAAAAAAGTGGAATAATCTGTATCACCTAGAGGTTGGTTCTCGGAAATTTTACATTTTATCAAACCCGATTCCCTGGATTTTCAAATGAAAATTCCCGGAAATTTGGGAAAAAAAATTACCAATATAAAAAGTAAATAATATTTCGGGATAAGTTGTATATTATGAACGACACCATTATGAAGCTAACCATGGAGAAGAATTCAATTTATTGGTTTGACTGTAAAACAAGGTGACTGCGTGTCAGAGAAGAACTCGGAGAGGTTACAAAGGTTACTAAATGTTTTGGATCCTATAAAATTAAATGTTCAACACTAGTCAAATTATTTATTCGTCAGGCAAAACAATTTCTTGTCAAAATATGAGGTTACCTAAAGTCAAAAACAAAAAAATTGCTGAGACCGGATTGAAATGATTTCGAAATAGAAAATTTGACTGATACGTCAGTTTAACACGATAGTGGTTGCGAGAGAAATAAACAATCTGGTAAGTTGACCGCAAAATAGTTAAATTTATTTAAGGCACTGAAAATGATCCAACCTACTTCAGTAGGAAGCGAAACGTTTGTTTTCAAATTCATCGAACTTTCGTAGTAAGAAACGATCTGGCTGAGTAATGTGTTTGTAATAAATCGGTTAACAATAAAAGAAAATATTTAAACTGAAACTGCTGTTTTTTTGTGAATTTTACTTAAAATTTTTGTAAATTGGCCAGGAAATTACTTTTTTAATTCCCGGGATCCCAGATATTCACGGGATTAACGAATTCTCAACTTCGACTTACAGGATTCAGCATTGGTCGGGAATTACCAACCTCTAATCACCATCGTATAACAACAAAATTTTGAAAATTCCTGAGAAATTTCGAAAAATTTCGAAAATCACAAAATTCATAAAATATAGATTAATCAGTATCATCATGCATGTTAACATCAAGCAAAGACAACACTGAACACCTAAATGGCAAGTAAGTTAGAACAACCTCAAAAATCTAAAATACTTAATAATTTAGAAAAGCTAGAAAAATGTTAAACACACTCGAAATTTTAGACTCTCGAATAATCGTGAACAGCGTTCAATTAGTTTCGAAAATTTTCGTAAATTATCTGGATCTCAAATAATATCGATAATAACGAATAATCTCAACAAATTTGGAACATCTTGAATCATATCATCGAAATCGAAATAATCTTATAACTCCAAGAGTTCCATTCCAAAATCTCAGAATTTCGAATAATTTCAAAAATTATCTCGCAGAAATTCTATGAAAATAAACAAAAATTTCAATAATCCTAAGAAATCTCGAAGCTACTAGTTAGTAACCCGCAATTATCTGCCGTGAAATATTACAAATCTCGAAAAACTGAAAGAATTTCGAATAATTTCAAGAAATCTGTAAAAATTTTGAATGATTTTTAATATCACGCAATTTACAATATTACTCTTATATGTGATCTAAGCTTTAAGGTACCCACCTTTGTAAATCATTCGGAATCTCCCACACACGCGTGCATTTCCGAATGAAATAAAATTTGTATCATATTTAATTCTAAAATCACGTTTATTGAAACCCCCAGACCAATAATACGAAATTGTATATTTCCATAAACAATCTCTCTTCATTACATAAACATGCTTTCTGTATGTATTCACCGGAATTTTACACCATTTTCATTGATTTTTCCATTATTTAATATTTTTATTTATTTTCGTGTTTTTTTTTAAATTTATTTTACCAATAAATTACGAATTTTGTTTTTTTTTCCAAATATTATTATTTTCAAATTTATTAAAGATTTGTACGTACATTAGTACTGATTTCATTTTCTCTATAGAAATTAATTTTTTGTTTAGACTAATTTTAGACAGTGATCCCACTAAATACGCGATACAAATATCAATGAATATAAAAGCCGTGCATTCTTTAGTCATTAATGAAATAGTATGCTCCTCTGACACGAAAAGACTGAAAGTTTCATTGGTGAACTTCTTTTGAATTGTAAGTCTATAAGAAATCTGAAACGACTGAGGCAACTAGAGAATTCAAATTACTCAAGCTTGAAAGTACTTGAAACCAGTTAAAGAAATATTAATTTTATAATTACCGGGAAACCTCGGCCACCCAGGTAATCTGGGCAATTATAATTTTTTAAATGAAAGTAAAAAAAATCAAATCTCTGGTTAAATCTAATTAAAGCGAATTTCAAAATTAGTTTAGAATTGAAAGCCGCACATGGAACGTAGTAGAGCGTGGTTGCTTAAGAGAAGTAAATTTCTCTATATAATTTTGCTAACTGAAGTAGGTCAAGAGCTAAAATGAAACCTACCATTAAACCAATATTAAACGGGCCAAGATCTAAACACTGTTTTGAAGCAAATTTACTTCCTCTATTGAGTATAGTTCATTCAAGTAAAACTTATGACGTGAAGGACCGACCTGCAAAAGGACTATTCCCACTGAGCTAGGATTTTGATGGAAGTGGAAGGTTAAGCCTTATTTCTTAAAGATTTTTCTCGCAGCGCAGCGGGCTAATATTAGTAAAACCATTACAAAGCTAATTGCATTATTGGTGTCATAATACGTAAAGATATTTGGAATTGTCAAGGTTTTAGTGTTTGAAAATTTCATTTATTCGTTATTTTTCTTTTGTTGTTGATATTTTACCGGCAACCGGCTTAATAGCACATTGTTTAAATCTATTACCATATTCATACAAGTACCGTACCAAAATCGGTTTATTTTTCGTCGAGTTGGAAACTTGCTGGCGCTTACTCGACTTGTTTCCAGAGTTTGTAAATATCAAAAAATTAAAATCGGTGAGGTCGGCTTCACCAAAAATATGCCCTTATTATAAGGGAACTAGCTTTGAGAAACTATGATCATCGAGTTGTAAGTATCAAAATCCGCGGTTTCTAGGTTGGTTTTCGAAAATCTTAAATTCAACTAAATAATGTCAAAAATGTGCTTTCGTTGTCCTGATTTCTTAAAATTAAAAAACTCTTATTTAATGGGAAAATTCAGAATAATGCTGCTTTGGAATAATATGTGTCGCTGTATTATATCGAATACAGTTTTATTCTGGGGTAGGTTGCAAAATTGAAACTCCTTTCTATACAGTTGGCATATTGACATGATTTTTCAATAAAGCACCAGGCCTTCGATTGACTTTGCAATGTGATAACAAAACTGTTAATAACAAATTTAATCCGAAATACGACAGTCTCCTGAACAGTTTTCAAAGGTAAACTCGCGGTTTTTTGGATAGGATAATTTGAACCGTCAAACTTAGATCGTTTATACATATATATTTAAGAGAATTGGATTTTTCAATATCTGTTCAATATCTCGACGAAATAAGTAGATTTCTTTTATTTTAGCCTTAAACCAACTTTAACACATTTTTTATCATTTAAAAATAATTTACAAACAATTATTTAAAAAAAAAAATTAAAACGCGATAACAAAAAGATAATCGCAACAAAAAACTTCTTTGTACTAAACCGCGCCAAAATTTCAACTCAACCTAACTATATGTCATGGAAACGATGGCCGCCATTTTGAAATTAACGAAAACCTAAGTTTAACTCAACATAATCCCAATCTCATTCAAGGAAACATAGTAATAGTAACGAACAAGATTCATTGAGTTTATTTGGATTTAACGAAACTCTACTGAAATTTGTAATTTCATGGAAATAAACCTGAGTGAACATAGGTTATCCACAATCTTATCAAGGAATTATGGTATGTGGTGTTTGTTCTATCTAAATGTACCGGATTGCACGCTTAAATATCGATAAGGGTCAGGATGCCAAAGAACTGTTTTGATCTTCTGATTCTAAGTGTTGGAATTTTTAAACGTTACTCGTCTACAAAATATTTAATTTACATAAACTCAATTGCTATTGGCGGCTGGGGATGAGAATGTCTGATCTGTGGTTATAAACAACATATAGTACTGAACGTTAGTAGAAGTAAATATGAATGGCAGGGAGTGGTAGAGTTAGCTTAATAAAGACATTCGAAAGACCAAGAAACCCGATGTTAATTTCTTAAAATTAAAAGACAGTAAATACGCAAAAGTTACAGTCGATGCGAGTGGTTTCTCATCTTAGAGAATGCCTTCGCTTGTTCTGGTTGTTTAGAATAATAGAAAAAGCTGGCTCGCCTTAGAAATCAATGTGGCCAAATCGTTGACACTCCTATTATTAAAAATCAGATGAATATTCTAAAAAAAATGTGTTCTGTGGTATGCACAATATTTTCATAAAATACTATAATCTGTAATTCAGTTACGCTAAATATTGTAGTATTATCAATAATAATCATGAAGCAACTGGATTTGTTACTCGTTACTCATTAACATTAGCGAATCATCTTTTGTGCTGCAAATGAAAATTTTAATGTATTGTATAATCCAAGCACCACTCTGTCTATAAAAGACAACTAAATCGAACAGTAACCTCGCAAGAAGACTTTTCCTTATCAGCCTAAACCCTGATTCTCTAAAAAATACATAATTTAAACGTGAAAACTTATAAAAAGCAAAAATTACTTTTATGACAATCCTAATCTGAGTTTTCCAACTGAAAATTCCATAGATGATTGAGGAATTTTTCGTAACAAGCAACAAAAAATTACCCAACCAATTTATAAAAAAAAATCACTTTTGGAGAAAACGAATGTTTTTCTTATCCAACAAGCCTGGTGCTTTGTATGCAGCACATTTCATAATCGTTACTTTCTAAGTATCTCACAACTGTATTTTTTTACCTAACAGAATGGGTAGAACTTACAAGTATCCAATAATTTGTTTAACGGTGACGCAATAAAAATGTTATAACAATTACAAGGCACTGAAGAGCCTTAAGCTTCCTTAAGTTAATCATTGCGGAGGTGCCTTATCTATTTAGGAGGGTGTACCAACTCTTGTTTATTTATGGAAATTCTTAGTGTATATCATTCTAATTCTGTTAAGTGAAAATTAGACCGGAAATGTGTAGAACTAAGTTTTTCATATTTATCCTGGTTGTTTGTATTAAATTGAAGCTAAGGAAATTCTACCTAAACAAGAAAATTAAGGCAAATTCATTTTTAGGTTACGAGATTATAGGTACGAGCAATGAGAATATGAAATCGACTGGCCTGAGATAAAACCTTATTTCATCCTTATATTGGACCAGTTTAAACAACTCTAAACTAATTGTATTTCAATATAAAACCGATTTTTATGAAACCGCAAATAAAATAACCTGGTATTTACAAATTGGGCCCTCTTGCATAGCGAAGAAATGCCTGTATAAATCGGTATTGTTAAACGGTAAATAAAAACAAAATTTAAAACCCGGTAAAATCGATTCACGTTTCAATTTTATGTCTCGTCGATGTCTCGGATTTTGATTGATTGATCAGAATGTACGACCAAGCGCCTAAGCAAGACTCCCGGATAACACCGGGCTCTCCGTACACCTTTTACACACAACAAGACCGAAGGAAAGGAAAGGTCATTAAAGACTCGACCCGGTATCAGACACCTAAGTAGTCGATAGTTAGTAAATTTGTAAGTATTTTATTTTTTTTTTGACACTTGTTAATTTACAAGACAACACAATTTTTTTGTAATACAGCGCCTCTCTGTTTTAACCGCAAGATCTGAAAAGCCTTAGTTTTAATTAATTATTTGTGTCTCCACTATTTTTCCATCGGTGGTTGGGCGGTGGGAGGGGCGAGATTTCGTTCCATCATCATGTTGCCAAGCGGTCACTCTTGTCTACTCGCCCCGGGGGGATAGATTATTTAAATTTTGCATATACGTAGCCGGTTTTCTTGATATTAGAAACTTTATGTCATAGACAAGTGATGGAGGAGGGAAGGGGGGGGGGGGAAGGGCCAGCCAAATGATTAAACAATTTTATTAACCATTTTTTAATAAATACAATTTTTCGAAATTATTGCAATTGTTCGAAGTCGTTCGAGTATCATACCTAGAAACAGATTATTCGAGTTTATTCTAATTTCTTTGCTTTTTCAATATTTTCGACATTACGTCGGTTGAAGTTGTGGAATCTCACACACTTTGAAATATTACGCCACGTGAGTACTATATTGTGTCCTATAGACCATTTTTCCCAAAAATGACTTATTAATGGATTCTTATATAATCGCCATTGCTCTTTCAGTTTTTTTAATCCAAATTGTCCTATCTCTTACTGATTCTAAAATACAATAATTAATACATACTTCTTTTGTTCTTTAGACCGTTTTAGGTTATGTTTAACAATATTTAAATCTGATTTGTTCAATATTTTAATTCTTGTTTGAAATAAAATTTCGGTTTTTAGTTATTTTTATTTTAAAATTAAATTCCCCATTTTCCAGAATTTATAAAAACCGAGATTTTGTAGCACCGAGATTTTGAAAACCCAAATTTTGTAGCCAACACACAAATTTGGCATTTTGTTTTGATTTTCTAATTTGTATTTTTATGTACCGTCCAATATCCAATGCATTTTAGCATTTTTGTAAAAAAAAAAAAATTTAGCAATGTACTTACATAATATGAAAAATGTCCTATATCCATTTTTGACTTTTTGGGGAAAAATGTATTTTCCGGTTTTAACAAAAAGAAAATTTAAATAGTCTTTCTTGTAAAATATTCAGAAATGTCAGAAATTTAAACTAAAATTAACAAACCAGGGAATGCAATAGTTGTCGAAAATCCATTTACCGGTTTTCCGTAAAAATTTTCAATAATATCGGTTTTACCGGTAATTTACCGGTTTTTTATAAAACTAAAATAAAATGCGCTTTTTGTATACTATACATACATTTTTATCGCACGATTCTGTCGGCTTCTTCGATTGGTTGGAAATTTAATGACCCATCTTCGACTTCGTCGCATAAATCTACCTCGCACGATCACCATTACTACATCCATCATCCAACTCTAAATTTTCTGATTGAACTTTTTCAATTAATATAATGATAGGCTTTATAAATTCATCACATAAATAATTATTCTGCTGTGATAACTTATTCAACATGATATTTACTGTGATGTGAAGTCAAAATTGAGAAGGTTAACATTTTCAGTCCATAAGCCCAATGATGCTGTTATTATATTACTGATGGTTCAAATTTTTTCTGTGCTAAAGTATATTTCCGAATGGATATCAATTAGTGCTTTCTTAATACAATTTATTAATTTTAAAAACCAGTCGAGCATTGCTAACAAGCTATTCCACCCACCTTGTAGGAGAATCTTAAATTAGTGACGATTCCTTTTTTAACTCGAGATTAACTTTCCGAAGAATTTCGTTCTTTAGTGGGGCCTAAGGAATTTAAGGAGACGAGAGTAAAATCGATATCGGCATCCGTGGATATTTGAAATAGTTTTGACCGTCATAAGTTTCTTCATCATCAAAATCTTCGTCGAATACTTCTAAATTTAAATCAAGATTTCCATTTGATATTTCTGTTGATAAATTACTGTGTTTTTTGTTACACAATATCTCGATGATGGCTAACTGAATTCCGTGAAGTATAACTGATAGTCTGTACTAATAATTTTTCCTAACTTCACCATTACAGAAGCACAGTCAGTAGTAAGACAAACAATATCATTGATATTTAATTTGAACTCGTTTGATTTTTTTTAGATCATCTCAACATAATTTTTGGCAGGTAGTAGTGATCCATATATTCGAGATAGGCCTAAATTCCAGAACTCATCATTCGCTGCATGAAAATTAATGTATAGCCGTTTTTTTCATGACGTCTCTCGTCGAGTCTGAGATTAAACTTTTCGCCTAAACTTTTTCTTGTCAGTGATGTTACTCACTAGCAAATACATGAATTTTTTATTTATATTTACATATTTTTGAATTGTATTAGGTGATTTTGGAACACCAAATCCGTTTGATATTAGTAATCTCCGTAAATCAAACGATGTTGAGAATTTACTAAAAGGAAACAAATCTCTATTGGCTGTTATGCGAGACAGTACAGCACCAAAACTATCGTCAATGATGTAGTTCTTAAAAAATTAGGTATTTTTCCGAGTCGGTCCGCGTCTCTTGCGTATTTCGATTAAACACTGTTCGAATATTTACAAACATATTAATTTATAAATACAAATTTGTGACGTCAAATTAAATATTTATGGGGAAAACAATTTTTTTCGTTTATCTTTTTCCCAATGTAATTTAATGATTCAATCAATCATTAATGAAAAAAAAAAAAAAAAATTTAAATATTTTACTTGAATTCGTGCAAGAATTATTTTCGCGTGGTTTGATTTATTTAGTAATTTAGTAGCTAAGCTATTTGCCTTTTGTGTTTTTTTTTTGAAACTTAAAAACAATAAAACAAACTAGAACGAATTAAATTTTCTCTAGATACACACACGCACACACAATTAGTTTGGACCATATGAAATTTGAGATGTTAAGTGAAAAGCTATGTACTCCACATATTTTGGTACTTCATTTCACATTTTGAATTTAATATTAATTCAATGATTGATGTGCTTTTGATGAACAATTTTATGATTTAAAATTTATTACATTTTTAAGTATAATATGAGGGGTGGGGAAGCGGATTATTTTTTATAGCAAAATCAAATACATTAGTCATAATATCGATTTTCGTTCGACAAACATGCTCGTTCTATATAAAAATACAATAAATCGTCAAATGTGTGTAATGAATGGCTGTTGGTGAGCAACAGGTGATAAATTTAGTTTGGTGTAAATGTATCGTAATTTAGTTTTCTTGAAAATGAATAATTTTCTGGTCTAATGAAAATCTAATTAAAGCGGTTGAATATTTTATTTATAAATAATATTCAGTAGATATGTGTCACAATGAAAATGCCTATCATCATATAACGTCTATTTTTATTTGTTATGTTAAACGAGTGCTTAGTTTTAATTAATAACGACAAGGTATATTGGGTGGCACAATTATAATAATTTCAGATATTATTTAGAATTTTTTTTTTTGGTATAACGCCTATAAATTATGGATACACATTACACTTTCCTAGGGCAATTAAAATTAATTATAGTTTAATTCGTTTAATTAAAAAATTCAACAAACCCCAATATTGCGTGTCGTATACGTCTAATGGTAGACCAATTAAAATTAACCTTGATGCTGGAAATATAACAGTAAGCTTGATTGTCTGAAGAAAATTTCAACAATTTTTTCAAAACATGCTATATATGTGGTAGTCACTGTCAGTCAATAGAAAATCATGTTTAAAAAAAATTCTTGTTAATTAAAATAATTTTTGAATTAATTTCATTTACAATGTAATTTGATAAAATTTTTCCAATTTTTTAAAGGTGTCCGAACAGGTTTAGTTTGTTTCAATATTGCAAGGATACCTTTAACTACTGAATTCACAATGCACAAGTAAACTACTGCAACGGTACCAAAACGAAAAACTGCACAATTTTAAATTCAAATAACTGAAAACACCATCTAGGTAGATATAAGAAATATAAGAATAATTAACTGGAAGGAAGTAAGTAGAAAAAATCCTCCAGATTACCAACTTTTGACTATAAAGAAAATGAAATCTAAAAAAATAACCCAACTCTAAACAATTTGGATAATTAATTCAAAGAATGATCATACCATTAGTAAAAGCCACTCCAAGCCAAAAGGAGTTATGGTACATCTGTTCGGAATATTACATCAAGAATTGCTTCAATGAGAGAATGGTTGAATTTTACGCCAACTCAACAGATAAAAATTGTATCTGTGGAAATGAGTTGAAATTAAGACTAAACTTGACACATTAAGTTGAAATCAAGATTAAACATGACACATTAGGTGCAGTAATGATAACTCGAAATTTTAATTACAAAGTGTATTTGGTAAGACAGTTCGAGTAAGGTAACCCTAAATATACATAAACTTGCGAATTAGTAAGTTAAAAATGAATTAGTTTAACTATAGTCATCAACTTAGCATAAGTATAAGTACAGAATTGCTCTTAAATTTGAAAAATTATAACCCTTATCGGGTGACCCCATAAGATAATAATAAAAGACGTATGCATATCTTCGTTCACAGACGTTAAATATAATCATAAGCACGTTTTAGAATAAGAGGTACACTTCAAATCCACCAGAATAAATAAACCGCACGGATGTACATACATATATTATACATCGAATATAAATTTTTGGCGGTATTTCTGTATAGTTATCGAGAAAATTAATTTCCAATCAATCACGCATAAATAATTAAAAACGTTTATTTTAATTTATTTTTGAGTGAGTTTTCAATCTTTATACGAGATCTATGGATGTAGTTAGTAATTTTTATATTGAAAAATTTATTTGGAATTTTATTGGCTTTGGAAAATTTCCAATAATAACATATTTATGATATTATCGTGTTGTGTTTGTATAAATATTAATATATTATGTATATTGGCATAAGAAGATTGACAAGGCATGTGAGAAAAATCAACAAAGTTATGACTTCTGAAAAATGCTTAACAAAATTAAATTAAATATTGATACTTATGTATATTCTTAACTTGAGAATTTAAATATTAAAGTGAAATTGTTAAAAAATAAACTAAAGAGCTTACGAAGAAGTAGGATGGGTTATTTTCTTGTTTTCCTTTAAAGATGTAATAGGGTAGTTTAACAATGAGACATTGTATGGTGAAAACAATTTTATAGATTTTGTTGGGATCCTGATATACCAAGATGGGCACAATTACCTACTCTAAAGATAACATTCGACGAGGACACAATTCCTCTGGGGAACAATCTAACTTAAACCAAACTTGTAAAAAATATTTGCTTGTATAAAACTTGGAAGACCCCTTAAAATTTGAAACATTTGTGTGATATACCGGGTGTTTCTTTTAAACTGAGACGATCAAATATCTCGAAAAATAGCCACTCTACGGAAAAAATGTTCATAATCAAAATTTAATCATACCGCGGGGGAAATACATTAGTGCAAAAAAAATAGTCCCCCACTCCCCGCTTTGTAGGTGGGGCGGGGGTAACTTTTAAACTAAGATAGGAAGCCATATTTTTTATTGCAGATTCGGATTCTACGGCTAAAAATACGTAGGATTTGACTGAAACATTTTTATCGATTCATGATAGATGGCGCTGGAAATACATTAGTGTTAAAATTAGTACCCCCACCTACAAGGAGGAGGTGAGGGTACTAATTTTAACACTAATGTATTTCCCCCGCGGAATAATTCAATTTTGATCTCTACCATTTTTTTCGTAGAGTGCTTATTTTCCGAGATATTTAATCCGAGATAAAAATTGAATATCGTCAATTACAGCGCCATCTAACATGAATCGAAAAAAATGTTTCAGTCAAATCCTACGTATTTTTAGCCGTAGAATCCGAATCTGCAATAAAAAATATGGCTTCCTATCTTAGTTTAAAAGTTACCCCCGCCCCACCTACAAAGCGGGGAGTGGGGGACTATTTTTTTTGCACTAATGTATTTCCCTCGCGGTATGATTAAATTTTGATTATGGACATTTTTTCCGTAGAGTGGCTATTTTTCGAGATATTTGATCGTCTCAGTTTAAAAGAAACACCCGGTATAGTATGCAAAATTGATTACTTGAAATTTGAATTTAGTTTTTCAAAGTTCAAAAATGTATAATTTACAGGAATTACATCTTACGTTTTGAAAAATGTTTGAACATTATGAATTATGTCAAAGCAAGGTATTCTTAATAAAATTTCTAATTTACTGAATTTTAAAAATTCCATCTTCCGGATTTCCAGTGAAACAATTTAGTTACTTTTAATGAACATAAATACAATTCAAATTTATTTACATGTTCAAGAAACTTAGCTCTCAATAAAAATATCTATTTTACCTAATTCTTAATTTATTTTAAAATTCAGAATTTCCTCATAATAAGACATCACATAAATTACTACCCCCTTGAAGTTATTCCAGACTTTAATCCCACGAAAATTTGAAATTACCTCCGACAAAACAAGCGTGAAAACTCATCCCAGACTTTTACTCGAGAGAAAAAATCCATCCCAGGATTTTTATTTATTATAAGATATTTTTTTTCTATAGTAACAAATAAATAAAATAAAAATACAAAGAAAAAATTCTTCTGATCAGGATTATGGTGGGCCTGAAAATTTTTTATGTCGGTTAAGTAGCGGCTTCCATTTACTACCTCGTGGCCAATTCTGAACGAGGTTCGCTTATTAGAAATTTTGATATATCAATAAATGTGTTGTCTACCTATGGGAGCGATTAACGTTCGAAGAGGATAGACGTGTTTTGTCGTCCTCTTCGAAAATTTAATTAATTAATTTATTTATTTTATTTATAAAATGTTTTTTAGTTAAAAAAGTGTGTAAACTGTTTATTTATATACAATTAATTTAATTTAATGTAATTTTAGTTTTATTAAGTTAATTAGTGTTGTGAAATTAGTGAAGTGAAAAATTAAATATGGAAAAATGTAATCCATCGAGATGCATTTATCAGGCAATATTTTAAATTTATAGTGAATGAAATCAAATTTCTTGATTTCTCATTAATAATGCATAAATTTTGTATTTGCGTAATTGTGCATAAAATTTAAATACAAAATATCCCATATTTATATCGAATTAAAATTGAAATTGACTCAATTTGATATACATAGTTTATTTTATTTTTACGCATACTTGAGCGTGTTTTTGTATTTTATTTTATGTACAATCAAATATTCTTGAAGATACACGCATGTTTAAGTAAAAAATGTATAAACGTCTTTTGAAACTTTGAATGCATTTTTCTCAAAACGGTGTTTTCAAAGTTGGTGAGCACGATTTCTCAAAAACGGCTCAACCTATCGGTCTGAAATTTTAAAACAACCTTCTCAGATATATTTTTCAGGTACTGATGGAAGGAATAAGATTTTCGATAATTATTTCTATTTTTTTAAACAATTTAATGAAAAACTTTTAGTCGAAAATCGGAATTTTTTTTCGGAGTTGCCATTTTGTCAAAAATCAAAATTTCGTCTATTCCTTCGATCAATATCTAGATTTATCTATCCACTAATAGAATATTCTGGTTTTTTTATTTCAAATAATCCAAACCGGAGATATCGTGCTCACCGCCAGACACTGTTACGACCGCCCTTGGTTGTCGTTGGTTTTGTGATATTAAAATATTTGAAAAAAAATCCTGAAATCAAGTAAAATAATCGACGCCTATGGGTAAACGGCTGCATGATGTTTTTTTTTCTTCTTCGTTAAAAGAATGTAATTTCACCTTGATATACTCTGTTGGTATATTCTATTTGGTTTCTTTGGATCAGTTTTGTACTTTCTGTGTGAGAGATATAAATGTGTGTGCAATGATTGAATTGAATATTTTAACTTCGTGTATATTTGGGTGAATGCATGTGCTGCTGCACAGTGTTGTCAATAATTTGTTATGCCTCGTGCGGAATATATGTAAAAAGAACATTCTCGACTTTTCTTGCTATTTCCTTATGTAAATGTGAATCAATTTGGGTGTTGGTGTGTGTGACGCCACACGAAGCTGAATTTCGGTTTGTTTTTTCTTTTATTTTTTTTATCGAAATCATGATATATTTGTTTTTACTTTGTCGGGTTTTGGAATTTTTTTTGAGTCTCGTTTTAAATTTGAAACAAAAAAGGTCAAGTGTGGAGTTTTTACAAAAAGGAGTCATATTTTTCATTGACTTGGAAGTTTTTTTTGTAAATTAAAAGTTAGTTTTTAATGGCGTTTTTGTGATAAATTTTTTAATAAAGAAAATGGGTTAGGTACGGAATTGCAAAAAAAATATTCCATTTGCAAAATTCCACTTTTACAATTCCAAAAATAAAATTCCTCAAACCGAAGTTCCACATCCCAAAATTCCACACGCCAGTATTCCAAAAATTAAAATTCCAAAATGCAGTTATTATATTTGTTGTATTCATGGAATATTTTGCGCGCGCAAATTATTCTATGAAAACAACAAATACTAACTTCATTTTAGAATTTTAATTGGTTTGATATTTTCTGTGATAGTTAAGCAATTATAATTTAGATCTTGTCTTGCAACTTGTTGGTTGAATTTTGTGTCACGTGGTATCAGGAAAAGACATAAATTGTCTTATCTAAAAAATTGGTGTGATTATTCAGAAACACTTAAATTAATAAGATTCTCTTCCGTAAAATTGAAAATTGATGTTGTTAGTTCTAACAAGGGCGGAGAAAAATTAATCGTAGATGGCTCTGGATATTTTATACAAACAAGCAATAAGAACAATATCGTTAGCTGGAGATACGACGAAAGTTTAAAATATAAGTGTGAAAACAGAGTCCAAAAATCTAAAATATTCCGAGTTAGAGCCTCACAATCTTTAAAGGAATCAAATTCGGCAGATGTAAACAATATTCCAGAAAATTTAAAATATTTGAAAGTAGATCTTTATGTCCTATGTGCTGGAGAATACTTTGTAATTCTTGGAACTATGTCAAGTTTGAAAATATTAGGAGAATCTAAGTGTTGGATAATCGACGCAACATTCTACGTTTTTCCCACATTTATGTCATGTCTCAGCTGTTCGCTATTCATGGACAAGTGTAAAAGCTATCTGTTCCACTCGTGTTTTCTTTAATGACACGAAAATCTAAAAAATTATATAAGGAGTTTTTTTAATTGCTGGCTTTGTGTTGAAAATTTTATATTCATCTAAATCCGGAAATAATAATTCCTGATTTTCACCACCACAACTTTTAAAGGATGTTTGTTCCACTTTGACAAAATTATTTGGCGACAAATTCAATAGCAAAACCTAGCTGCACAATATGGCAGTAATAAACGAATTAAAATTCAAATTAGAATATTGAAGAGCTTGGTTCTGGTTCATTGAAACAAATTTTTACACAACTAGGAAACTGGTTCACAAAAAAACATATCTCTGGAGATAATAAGCGGAACCCTGGATAAAAATCAGAATTTTGCTGTGTGGCGAATTCTTTGAAAAGAAATACAATCCTCATACAAAAAAATAGTGCCGAACCCTGGTATCGCAGGCTTAAAGTTATCGTTGCTAGAAAAGCTTGTGGAATCTATAAACTAATTGAAAATTTATCAAAAGAACTTCCAAAACTACAAAAAGAATTGCCCCTAGGAATAAAAAGTAGCAGTTTATAATAAGCTCAAAAGAATAATAAAAACCGCCAAAATTATTCAAAACTTGAGTATTTAAAGCGTATCGCGCAAAATAAATTAATATTAATTTTTTTAATTACTCATGTTACCAATCATTTTGTTCATTTTAATGAAATATAAGATTAGTTAGTTGGTTGTTAATAATCTATATGTAAATATCTATATGTATTCCAATTGTGGAATTAATTCCACCACTTTTAAATTTCAAAATTAGAAATTAAATAATAGGGAATTTTAAAACATGGAATTTTATGATTTGGGACTTTACTTTGCTCTGATTGGAATATAGAAATTATGGATTTTTTTTTTGGAATTATGATACCATCCCAAAGAGAAAATGGCTGTTAAGTAATTATTATATATATTTTTTTTGGAAATCACGCCTATAAACATTATAATAAAACAAAAAAAACAATTTGTGATTAAGATTATAGAAATTATAAAATATTGGTTGTGTGGAAAAAAAATATATATATGTCATTCACCTGAGAATAAAATGTATTGACTCTGGTTTTAGAATATAATCTGATTTAGAAGTTGCTGTGAATAAATCAAATAAAAATTGTATTATATATATATGTATATTCTTAACTTGAGAATTTAAATATTAAAATGAAATTGCTAAAGAATAAACTAAAGAGCTTATGAAGAAGAAGGATGGGTTATTTTATTGTTTTCCTTTAAAGTTGTAATAGGGTAGTTTAACAATGAGACAGCCTGATATTTTCAGATGGGCACAATTACCTACTCTAAAGACGACATTCGACGAGGACACAATTCCACTGGAGAACAATCTAGCTTAAACTTAACTTCCATAAAATATTAGATCGAAAACATGTATAAGACTTGGAAATATGTGGTATATGCAAAATTGATTACCTGAATTATGTATTTGGTTCATCAAAGTTCAAAAAGGTATAATTTACAGGAATTACATGTTAAGTTTTGAAAAATGCTTCAATATCCTGAATTATCTCAAAACAATATACATATTCTTAATTAAATTTCTAATTCACTGAATTTTGAAAATGCCATCTTCCGGATTTCCAGTGAAACAATTTAGTTATTTTTGATAAATATGAATTTCAAATTTACTCACATGTTCAAAAAATTTAGCTCTGAATAAAAATATCAACTGCTTTACCTAATTCTTAATTTATCTTAAAATTCAGAATTAACTCATAATAAAACATTACATAAATTACTACACCCTTGAAGTTATCCCAGACTTTCATCCCAGGAAAATTTGAAATTACCTCCGCCAACACAAGCGTATAAATCCATTCCAGACATTTTACTCGAGAGAAAAAATCCATCCCAGGATTTTTATTTATTATAAGATTTTTTTTGTATAGTTAAAAATAAATAAAATAAAAATACAAAAAAAAAACTTCTGA
The DNA here is from genome assembly GCA_963556165.1 of Tipula helvola. Taxonomy (NCBI): domain Eukaryota; kingdom Metazoa; phylum Arthropoda; class Insecta; order Diptera; family Tipulidae; genus Tipula; species Tipula helvola. The sequence continues at coordinate 379,610,382 of OY744481.1, read as the reverse complement.
TTAGGATTATCCCTACGACATAGAATTTTCTGTACAACAATAAATGTGTTGCCTCCCCATAGTTAAATTTGAATAAAAAAAATTCTTCTGAGGATTATGGTGGGCCTGGAAATTTGTTTTATCGGTTTAGTAAGGGGTTCCATTGGCTACCTTTCCTCCAATCCTGAACGCGGTTCATTTCAAAATCCCGCTTTATCAAAATCCCGCTCAAGAAAAAAGCCCCGTTTTTAAAATCCCATTTTTCATAATCCCGCTTTTCAAAATCCCGTTTCTGCAAAAATAAAAATCCCGGTTTTCAGAAAATCCCGGTTTTGATTTTTATTTTACTTTAAATTAAAATCCTCCTTCACCAGAAAGGGCGGCACGAATTAAAAAAATACGTCTTTCCAAACCAAGATTTTGAAAAGCGGGCGAACTTACCTTCGCCAAATATGTTACCTTCCCATCGTTAAATTTGAAAAAAAAAAAATTGTTTCTGATCAGGAGTATGGTGGGCCTGGAAATTTGTTATATCGGTTTAGTACGGGGTCCCATAGTCTACCTTTCCGCTAATTCTGAATGCGGTTCGCTAGTTAGAATTTTTGCTATATCAATAAATGTTTTGCTTTCCCATAGCTAAATTCGAATTAAAAAATTGAGCCTATCCGACTCCTCAGATAATACTTTTCCCAGAAAGCATCCTTTAAAGATCACCAAACCAATCATTTGTATTTTACAAACATTTTCCCTTATTTTGGGCAGGCAAGGTCCTTAAAATATGTCACGGCTTTTCTTAAATTTGGAGACTTCTTCCCTAATATGACAATTGGCTACGACAATATAAATCTTCGACCTTCATACCACCAAATCACATAGACTCACAAATAATGTTAGATTAGTTAGGGCCTACTGACACGTATTGAGCAGCAATAAAAGTCGCATCAGCCATTTTTGATCTTCGACCTTTAATAATTAGATCATCAGTTTACTCCATTCAGAGAGCATACGCAATGTTCAAAAATGTATTTTCTGAAAATTTGTACTGTTTGTTCAGATCACAATATTATGTGAGCAACGTGAAAATTGGACGATTTAATTCTGTACTCACTGCTTCAGTCGGGGCATCGCTGTGGACCATTCGAAAATACAAAAAAAAAACACAAACAATACAACATCAAAATTAACGTTAATTATTATTTGTTACCAAATCCCACCTTCTTGTCATATAGCATTTCATTTTATATATTATCCTCCAACAGGTTACAAATAAACTATTTGCGCTTCGAAATCTGACTACTCGATTGATTTTAACAAGAGTTTTTCAATTGATTTTTTTTTTTTTTTTGTTTTTATTTGCTTTTTCGACTAAAGGCCGGTACGCAGCTCGAGCTAAGCTAAATTTTCAATATAAATTTGCCGTAAAATTTAGCTAGCTAAAGACAAAATAAAAAATTTCGCTCATGATTTCGCTAACCGCTAAATTCTTTAAAATAATGTCTTGCGGATTGTAATATAGATGTCACCACTATAAAGTCTCCACAATTTTTCGCAGCAAATTAAATGCACGGAACATTAAAGGCTTTACCACAGCTATTTTTGCGCGATGCGATTCGCGCCTAATTTCGCACTAGATGCCATACTTTACAGCGAAGCGATTTTTCGTAACAACTGTCATAGTCATTGTTGAAATTATTTTCTACAGTTTTTTGTATACTCATTTATTTAATAATTGTGTATTGTGTATTGCACACACATCAAAATATTTAAGTATGCCAAAATTTCATTTTTATTGTGTCATATCTTCTCTTAAATGTCCAAAAAATGAGGTTAAACATGCGTTAAAAAAATTCGTGTGTATGTGGAAAGTTTCCAAACGCGAAAAATATTTTTTCTCCAATTGCGAAATTTCAAACTTCGCGCGATAAAATATAAAATGAATTATATTTGAATAAAAATTAAAATATTTCAAAAGACAAATGTATAGAATTTAAAGATTATAAGGGTATTTGATAGTTTTTCATACATTTAGTATCAAATCTATTCTAATTGCAGTAGAATTTAAAGAGAAAAAAACAAATCGCATCGCAGCCTTAATTTTACGTTAAATTTTAGCATTTATAAATTTCAAAGTGATCATTTCTGTTGTAATCAGCGATATAAATACATGGATAGGGGATAGAAGAAATTTTATGGAGCAACTGAAAAAGTATTAAGTGTGTGATAGAGAAAGAAACAACCTTCGTCCTTTTCTTTAAATTCGAATTTTCGAATACCAAATTCAAATTTATGTGTAGGAGGCGGTAAAGCAAAGTAGCTGTCGCCTAGAGACGGAAAAAATAAACGTTGCAAATTCAAAACATGCCAGATACAATAATATAAAAGTGGTAGTAACCATGGTAACAAATTTAAAACACATCTTAAAAATAAAAAACGAAAATTCACTTGAATGTTTGTTTATGCTAGATTTTTGACGTTTTACTCGAATTTTTGTTGTTGTTGTTTATTTTTCAGGGATGTATTTGAAATTTAAAGGAATAAATGGTTATTAATTCTTTAATTAGTGTACGAAAACTGGTAGCGCAATGTTTAACTATTCAAATTTGATATAATTAATTAATTATTTTCAATATAATTAAACATTATCCAATATTTATCCCATTCAATTTAAAAAAAAATCTGTTTCAAAAAATTCCGAAATGAAATTTATTCAAGTACGGCACTTATTCGGAAATACTTTTTTTGATAAAGAGGAGTATATAAACGAGTAGTAAGACTATACAATAAAATTTGCTCCATTTTTAGTGACGTAAATCAATGTGATTTTTGATCAATCCCCTATCCATGTATTTATATCGCTGGTTGTAATTTGATTAATAGTAGGCCTGTGATTATTTAAATTTTTTAATAAAATGGATTGACACTAAGGCTGTTTTCCAAACACCGACTTATTGACTTATTCGAACTTATTCAAATAAGTCTGCTGAATAGGTGACTTATTCTTTAGTAATTTTTCCTATAGAAAACTTATTTATTTTTGGTGTCATGGAAACATTCTGTCTAATTATTGTGTATTGTGAAATTTTTTCGAAATAAGTCGATAAAAGCAATTGGAATGACTTCATTGACTTATTCAAGATGGCGTCAAATAAGTCAATAAGTCTGAAATAAGTCGGTGTTTGGAAAACAGCCTCAATACTTAATTGAAGGTTTCAATATTGAGTATATTGAAAAAGAATCAAAGATAGTGGAAATTGATAAAGAGCAATCAATATCAAGTGTCCAAAACACAAAATACAAAAATAACACAAAACTGTCTATTAACTAACACACAAAAAACCCAAAACACTTAATTAATTAAAAAAAAACACCAACATTTTACAAAAAATTATTTCATATTCAAAAATTAGGCGCCATTAAAAAAAACAACAAATTTGAGAAGTGTCAAAATTTATCTCTACACATTTTGTTTAGCTCATTCTTTATCTGTATCTTTTTGGAGCTCGAGCTGCGTACCGGTTTAAGGCCGTGTGCGAAATGGTTAAAAAGTTAAATATTGTAACTGTGGTGAAAATAATAAAATTTACCACATATTTTAACCTATTTGCTGTGCGAATTGCAACCAGTTAAAAAGTTAAAATTTTGACGTCCGCTTGATTTTACTTTTGGAAATTAAAATTGAATAATTAATAAATAAATTAGACGATCGAAAATTTCAACTGGACTGTGACCAGTTAAAATGTTTGTAGTGAATATAATGTCAAAAATTTAACTTTAACTTTTAAGTAGTAAAAACATTATAGAAAAGTTACCACCGACTTTTTGACTTTTTGAAATCATTTATTTTTTCATATTAAAATTGCTGACTGGCAACTGGATGGAGGATATACCCCTCAATTCCATATTACACGGTAATATATTCGTTTTATTTAAAAGACACCTAGGGAATAATTGTTGGAATTTGCAAAGTGTATTAACTGTAGAAAAATATTGCTTCGGAAAGTTCGACATTGAGCCCGATTCAACGCAAATCTTCTATTTTCCTTTTCTTCTATACTTCTATTATTTCAAGGAAAACTCGATACAATTCAAAAACAATCCACACAAACTTATAAAAAATAGCATTTAGTTTGAAAATAGCATTTAGTTCTCATAAAAAAAAATAGAATGATAGAAGTAAAGACAAATGGAAGATTTACATTGAATCGGGCACATCACCTCGGTAAACAGATAAACAAATTTATAGTACTAATTCTTGTTAGAATGACCGCACGCAATGCTTCAATCGACTTCAAATTTTGTGAACAAGTAGATGATGAATTGTCAAATTTATTATCAACATAAGAAAAAAATCGTCGGTCCCGTTTTTGAGAAAATCTGTTTGGCAGTTTTCTCTTCCACTTCAACCCTCAAATCATGATTATGGTGGGCCTGGAAATTTGTTATGTCGGTTAAGTAGGGGCTTCCATTTACTACCTCCTGAGGTTCGCTTGTTAGAATTTTTGCTACTTCAATAAATGTGTTGCCTTTCCTTAGTTAAAAATAACTAAAAAATAAATAAATTCTTCTGATCAGGATTAGGAATTGGTGGGCCTGGACATTTTGTATGTCTGTTTAGTTTTTAGTAGGGCCTTAACCGATATAACAAATTTCCAGACCCACCATAATTCCTATCAGAAGATTTTTTTTCTTATTTTTTTTAGTCATTTTTAACTATGGCAAGGCAACACATTTATTGACGTAGCGAAAATTCTATGACGTAGGGATAATCCTGATCAGAAAGTTTTTTCTTTTTACTATTATTATTATTCTATTTTATTTTTTTTTATTATATTTTTAATAATTCTCTTGAGTAAAAAGTCGGGGATGGATATTAAAGTTCGTACACTTTAATAGTGTAGAAAAAAAGTCTGGGATGAGTTTTTACGCTTGTGTTGTCGGAGGTAATTTCAAATTTCCCTGGGATGAAAATCTGGGGTAACTTTATGCTGAGTTTATGACATAGGAACATAGGAACATAGGAAGAAAGGGAGTGTGACATAACCAATCATATTATTTAAAATATCCATGCTCTGGTTGAAAAATTTCTTACTTTTGATCAAAGTAGGCTAGTAAGCGGAGCTGGTGACATTTTAAATAATTTGGTTGGTCGTGTCACACTCCCTATCTTCCTATGTTCCTATGTCATAAACACAGCATCAGGGGGTAAATTACTGTATCATTTATAAATTACACGAACAGTACAAATTACACGACATTGAAGTTTTTGTGAATAATTTTACATTTTGTATTGATGTTTTGGTAATAACTGAACTGTGGTTAGTGGAAGAAGAAAATAAATTCTTTAATATGAAAGGATTTAATTCTTTTTTCTCAAACCGATTAGAAGGGTAATATAGTACCGCTATCTATGTAAAAGACTATATTGAAACACTTAAATTATTTGCTGTAGATATTGATTATTGTCAGGTACGTGGAGTCAAGCTAATTGATAAAGATGTAAATTTAATTTCAATATACAGAATTCAGAATTCGCAAAAAAATTCACTACAAAATTTTTATTCAATTCTTGTAGAATATTTAAGAAAATATTCACGTTGCTTAATTTTTGGTGATTTCAATATTAATTTGCTTAATCCTGATGCTACTGATGTACATTCATTAGGATTTCTTTTCATAAATAAATTGAAAAATGAATATGCAACTCGATCTAAAAACTCGGTTAACACAATTATAGGTCACATTTTAACGGACATATTTGTTTACAAGTACGACTTAAATATTTCTGATACAGCACTATCAGATTATAAGTTACTCTTTTTGCAAGTTAGCAAAACAAAAATATCAAAACAGCTTAAAAGTATAACTTATCAAGTTCTAAACTACAATAACGTGTTTTAGATTCGGCTTGGGCTTATCTATTAAATACTTTAAATATTGACGATTTCTTACACCATCTATCCGGGGTTATATCACGGAATTTAGAGATATTGCAAAAATGTTCACCAAGCGGGCATAATGGTTAACCAGAGAAATGAAAAGCCTAATAAGCAAACGAAATAAATTATTTAAATTAAAGAAAAGATACCCTAGTGATAATTACGTATTATTGGCCAATTATTAACCAATCTTTCATTTCTGGCCAATTTCCCAGCTCCCTAAAACAAGCAAGGGTCACGCCAGTATGGAGTGGGCTAACTATCGTGCAATTTCCATACTACTTATCAAGTATTTCAAAGATCTTTGAGAAAGTTATGTTTCAAAGGATAAGTGAATATTTGTTTAGTAACAATGTTGTTGCGCTGATAACCAATTTAGATTTACTCCGAATTCTAGCCCAGAAGCTGCTTGTCTTAATTTGACAGATTTGTCAAGTAGAGTTTTTGAAAAGAAACAATTTTGTGATTGCTTATTTCTGGATATTCGCAAGGCATTTGACTCTATCCATTCACAAATACAGATGATTAAGTTGAAAAAACTAGGTCTAACAGAAGTTGAATTGAATTGATTTCAATCCTATCTTTCAAACAGAGAACAAATAGCCAAAATAGGAGACTGCGGAAGTAAATCTGGTAAATTATCTGGTAGTAATTCTGGTAATTATCTGTTCTTGGGCCTACTCTATTTAATATAAACATAAATGACGTAACGTTTATTAATTTGCACGGACAAATTCAATTATTTGCTGATGATGGGATTATTATATACAAGTCAGAGAACCTAACAGATTTACTCAGCGAAATTAATTCAGATACGATTCTTTTAAGAAACTAGCTTGATCTAAATCATTTAATGCTGAACCACGACAAAACAAAATATATGGTCTCTGAAAATATGACTTTGGATGAGAAAGTTTTACAGGCAAACTCAATTATTTATAACTCTTTCATAATTGAAAGAGTTATTAAGTATAACTATCTAGATTTGATGATTGCTAATAAGCTTAGTGGGAATTCCCATACAGTGAAAATAAAAAAGGATCCTGACATATATTTTTGCTATCAATCGAATAAAACATATTATGCTACCTAAGAAATCCCTATTGCTATTTTGCTATTATATTATGCCTACGTTCAGTGGCATTTAACATATTTAAGCCCGATTTGGAGTGGTTGTGCATCGTACAAGTTAGATGAATTGGAAATATTACAGAAAAGGGTATTGAATGATATTTTACATGTTCCAATAAGATATCCAACGGAATTATTATTTGCTGACTTTTTATCGGTTAGATTACTATTTCAGCGAGACCTGCTACATAGTCTTGGTTTACAAAATAGTAAATAGATTAATCAAACACAATATGAAGATAACGAAATTATCGAACATGCATACTTATGAAACGAGACGTCAGTCGCTTTTTCAAATAGAGTTTTTTCCAGTTCTGCATCAAGAAATGAGAGAGGCACAACCAACTTTCAACAAGGAATTCAATGGTGACCTTGGATGTGACCTTGAATCTCATCTTCAAGGTCATTTTGAGGTCAATGTAATTTTTTTCAATGTAAACCCCTATCTTTGACATACGATTCGAAAAGAGTCGGACATTTTACATCCGAATATGTATTTTAAATGACCTCCCAAGGTTACCTGAAGAAATTAATTTTAATTATAAAGCTTATGATTTGCTATGAAAATAAAAATAAAAAAATTTAACAATTAAGAATTTATTATTTTTAATTTTCATAGCAAATCATAAGAATTATAACTAAAATATATTCCTTTAGGATACCTTGTGGGAAGTCATTCAAAATACATATTCGGACGTAAAATGTCCCACTCTTTTCGAATCCGATTCTAGGTCACATCCAAGGTCACCATTGATGTCCTTGTTGAAAATTACATAAGACTAACCTTTGTTAATTTTGTTTTTTGAACGAGCTCTGCAAGATTTCTAGAGGTTTCCATACTTTTTCCTCACTCTGTATGTATAATATGTATGCAATCACTTCAGTTAGGTGTTTACTTTATTTTCGCAAATTAAACGAAATCTTGACAATTATTTACTGTCCAATTCCAGCAATCATCCATAGCAAGCACATTATATTTAATATTTTATTATCAGACAAGTACAAAGTTTAATTACTCGTAAAACAATGAAAAAATAGATAACTTCAAAAAAAAGAATTGTAATTACTTATCGCAAGTTGCAACACACCATTTCACTTAACAAGTTATTTACAACATTAAGTACTTATAAAAAACTGATATAAATTTAAAAATGAATCGAACTTAAATATTTTGTTTGAACGTATGAAAACGAAGTTATCAAAAACACTTAATGACGTCATAAAACTTAGAAAATTTATATTTTATGTACATATTTTCCTTTTATCTACAGCAACAATACCCCCTCCCCCCCCCCCCCCTTCTTCGCCGAAATAATACATAAACATCTTAGAATCTTTTAGATACATACAAAACTTACTCACACAATAAAAAATAAAAATCGATTGCCTTAAACCCTACTTTAACTAAACATAATAATATTCACAATCCCTTTGACTAGCTATACATATATAACATTTTATGTACATACTACATAAATCAATATTGTTAAAAAACAATTTTAAGAAAATTTTCGTTTACTATGTTTAGTATTATCTCATAATTTGGTCTAATTTTGTGCGCGTCGTTGTACTTTTAAATTAATTCAAGTTATGACGCGGTGATGTCATCGGCATGGCTCAACCATATACCATACATATATTGTTATTATTGCAATGAAATATTAGAAAATTATGGAAAACAAAATTTGTATTTATAGCGTTAACATAAATTTAGAATTTTATAATTTAATCGCGTGTATTTAGCAATTACAACACTACATACAATATTACAGTTTTTGTCTATAGTGAAATCATTTTTTTTTTACGACACTAAATAATTCAGTTTGCCATGATAGACAACAGCACGGACAAATTTTTTTTTTTTTTATCGTTAGGGGATTAGGGAACCAAACCACATTAAATATCATAATGGAAAATTTTTATGTGACCATAATGGAAGTATAAATTTAGGAAATTTGTTTATTGCGGTAATAATATTTTTAAGTACGCTTATATGTACATAACTGTATTAAGCTTCTAAAATATTTCTATATATCAGTCATTATTAGATAGTGCCATTATGTCAGTCACTAATTTTGTTAAACTACGTTTTGACTGCTAACGGCAGAAGATTATTTCTTTTTCCAAAATACTGTTCAAAATTGTATGCGCCGAGTTACAGTCTCTTTCAATCTTAATTCTGAGGGATCGTCATTGAAAAAAAAATCGACTCATTTTGGATACGCACAAGAAATAACCTCTTCTCGGTTGAAGACACCGAATGTCCGAGTAATTACATGTAATTTGCATTCATCAAAAAAAAAATGTTATCGGCATTAAACGATAAAAGTTTTAGTGTCGGAGCCTTAAATTTCACAACTAATTTATTATGCGGTTACCCAATTTTCTCCTTACAATCAATCAGCTTGAAAATAAATTGTTCTATGAACACGATCGGAAATCTTTGACTTTTCCACAATTTCGGAAAATTGTGGTAACAAAAACACTGCACGTTGTGAATTACCATGGTTTGGCTCGTACGAGTCGCATCGATACAATCAAAGTGCTTTTGAATACCACTGATGGAAATCTCAGAGATTTCCGTAATTACGGAAAATTCTTTGAGTGATAATAAAAGGCTCAGAAAATTTTCGAAATGTCGTAGTTTGGCTTGTTCGGGTAACAAGGATATGATCGAAATGATATTACCGCGTATTCAATTAAAAGCTTCACCCCACTCAAGAACTCGATCGGAAATCTCTGCGATTTACACAATTTCGGAAAATTCTTCGAGTGAAAAAAAACACTCAAAATTTTGAAATATTTTAGTTTAAAACATCCACTTATGTATACGATCGGAAATCTCTGAGATTTTCCGGAAAACTCTTTGAGTGATATTAAAAACTAAATTTTGAAATGTTGTAGTATTGCTCGTATGATATGCAAGAATATGATCGAAGTGATTTTGACGTATTAAATTAAAAGAACCACCTCACCCAAGCACACGATCAGTAATCTATGACCAATTAGACGTGATCCGTACGAACTAAAATTCAACACCTATACATATTTCACTCAACAATTACCAAATAATTCTCTGATTTCTTTTCTGCTTTATTGTGTTTCCTTGGAGTTAAAATTGAAAAATTTTCATTTTCGAGTCTATCAAATAAAAATTTAATGATTAAATAGTATATTATTCAACGAGCATATAATGATAGCTGTTATTCACGAAGATGAAGTTTGCCGACACGACCCGATAGGTGAGTGTCGTAAATCATCTGAGTGAATAACAGCCATTATATGCGAGTAGAATACGATACTTTGTCCACGACCGACAAATATCATTGTTTTATAATCAAATCCTTTAAATACTCTTCAAATAATTTTCGTCGACATTTTGACGTCACAGTTTAATAGCCGTGTTTTTTTATAAGTCTCGATAGATCTTAATAGATCGCATCCAGATGTTCTCTATTTTTGTGGTTAAACTGCAATTGATTCAGTTTATTTTAATCAAGAATAACATTTTATTCAACAGTTTATCGTTTTTAATTCATTTCCTTGAATTACATAACTTATTAATTGTACATGAAAATCTTGCTTTTTATCCAGATATGCTATCGAGACTACAGATTTTCCCTTTTATGAGTAAAGACACAAATTAAAAATTTGTATTTTAGCATGGACGCATACGAAAGTAAATTTTTAGTACATCTATCATACAATAGGAAACTAGTAGCTGATTTACATTTAATCTGTTGCTCTATTTTAAAAGACGAATATGTACGATAAAAGTATTAATTTTATTATTATTTCCTTCCATTATGAAGATGCATATTAAAAATGTGTTATTTAATACTACTTACCGCAATCCACAACTTTTTTAGCGAAAAAGAATTGAAAAATCGAAAAATGAACCTGTTTATCATTTTCCGTAAAAGTTGCTCAACATTTAAAAGATCATAGTAGCATTTTGAAAGAAAAAAAAAAGTTTTAATGTGTCCGTCTCATTTTTATATATGGATAAAATTTATTTGCACTTTTCCTCATGTATTTATACTTTTGGAATAATAAAATATAATGAAAACAACATGGCGTAGCGATGTCAAAATAAACACAATTCTTAGTGCTGCGAGTGCCAGTATTTTTAAGTGAATGATAGGAGTAGCTACAATTTCCCATTTTTTATTTTTGCAAATATCTGAATAGGTCTATCGAGACTTATGTCGATTTCTTTTGACTTTTGAAAAATTTATAAATTTTCGTGTCCCAAAAGAAGGCGAAAAAAAAACATCAATTTATTTTCATTGTGTTGGTGATTTGTTTTTGTTGACACATCGATTTGACGATCGAAAACACACAAGTTTATTACACACAAAACAGAATTTATTAGTTATTGTATTGAATATATTATATTTTATTATTTATTATTGAATATTATGTATTTAACAAAACTCTTTTACTGCACAATGCAAAAAAATGCCAAAATTTTCAAATGATGTGTCAGTAATGTCAGTCAGATTGACATTTATTTCTTGGTAGTAGTTTGCTGCAAGAAAAAATATGGATTTCAGAAAATTGAAATATTTCAAAAAAATTTTGCCGTTTTTGCGTCAAAAGAAGGCCATAAATCAAATATTTTGCTGCACATCAAAAAATTTTGATGCAATTGCGTCAAAAGAAAACCACATTATAAAAAAACACAGCTAATAATGAAAATGGCAAGAGACTACTAGATAAAATTTCAAAAATCAAATAATTTACTTGGAAGTATTGAATAATGAAAGAAGAGACTACTAGATAAACTAGCAGTGAATAATGGATATCATTATAAGTGATGAAACAAACGTATAATGTGCATATTATACGTTAGTCGTGGACAAAATTTTAAATACCTTTAGCAAACCTTGTATGTAGGTATTTTGTTAATTTGGCTAAAAATTCATTCCGATGTCGTAACACACTACATTATATTTATGGTTTTGTCCCATAAATCAAGCAAAGGCCACACAAGAAGATTGAAACAGCCTTTGGATATTTTCACAAAGTAACAAGATGAGCAAAATAGAGGCTTCCTCTTATTTTTTTTATCTTGTAATGAAATATAAAGTTATGATTTTTAAAACTTAATAGCCAAAATAAAAATATACAGGGTATGAAGCATTGTTTATTTGGCTATATCATTAAAGGAATCTCCAAAATTGCTGCTGGGGATACTCGAAACCCTTCTTAGAGATTCCTACTTTATCGCTTAATTGTGAAAAATAGTTAATACTAGCTTTGTTTTTATTTTATAGAAATAGTTTGACATTGTTTAGATGTACGATTATTTCGAATACTTAGATTAGTGTAAATTTTTAATGATTACAAGGAATCCCCAGACTGATTTAATAATATAAATTGCTCCATGATGCTATTTAATTGTGTAATAAATACAATGCATAGCAAATCATGTAAAAAGTGTAGAAATCGTAAATTATTAGCAAATTATACGATTAATTCACCATCTCGAATAATATTAGTATGCATTTGATAAGAGACTACGTGCGTCCGATAGTCAGTGATAATATTGGTTCGTGTTTTGCGCATGCTTTTAACTTTATTGCTTTTAATTTTAATGAACGTCATTATTTTAGTAATGCCATATAGTAGAATGGAACGGGAAACACATGATTTTCCGTAATATGTAAAACCATTTTAGTGAATGTGTGGAAGGAAGTAGGCATTTAGCATCGTATAAAAAGCTAAACTTACCTGTATTTTTCTTGCAATTACTTTATTTGAAATTACATTGTATGTAACGTACGTAATATGTACCCAAACCATACCTTTACGTGCTAATTTTGTGTTTATTATACATAAAACATAATAATGTATAATGGTAATTGCTTTCAAAATAAAATTTTCATTTGAGATTAAATTTTTTTTATGGCAGATAGTGTGTCACACATTATTTACTTTTTTTTTTTGTTAATATTAATAATTATGTGTACGTTATTTATAATTACGGATTTTAACTGATTTTTTGCCAGTTAATATCATCTCTTCTTGTTTATTGTTTTGCTCCCAGTTCGTTCACTGGTTACCTTTAACCTTATGATTCGTATCCTCATTTCAGTATCGTTTCGTAGATTTATTGTATCAAAGGGATCTTTCTAGGTGATTTGTATTGCCAATATTATAAGAAAGGGAGACATTTTAACATACCAAACAACATACCTAAGCATGAACGGTAAAACTAGACAAAATTGAAATTTATTTGCGTTGAATACCAATAATAACGAGTTATGTGGAATTATATTTATTAAGCTCTTTAGTAGGAATATTTAAAAAGGTTGAAAATAAATTTAATTGGAAATAGAAGATTGTTGATTTAGAACAGGAATCTATTAATAAATCTAACTTTTCGACACGTCTCTCATTTCTAACAAAAATTAATTCAATAAGATTCTTTCGGCTTTTTATAGACACAATATATTAATAATAATGGCATTCACAACATTTTCGACTTGTCAATCAGAAAAATGAAGAGGCCAGTCATTTATAATATATCTACCAAAAAAAGTAGAAGTATCAAAATCCCCCCCGTACTTTAACCCCAGAGTTAATACAAAATGTATTTTGACTCTAAAAAAGAAAACCTTTCCCTTCCCTCTTTGAAAGAATCTTATTGATTTAATACAGACAACTAAACTTCTCTTTCTATTATTCGTGTTGGCATAAAAACACACAGAAATGAAAAGTTTTCCTTGTGTTTTTTGATTTGGTGAATTTATTTATAATTCGCTAAGTCAACTACACTCTTGCTTCATACTTAAAGTATGGAGTTGGAATTGTATTTTTGTAGTTTGGTCGTAGCTACCTGATGAGTAGATCGAACTTTTTGTTTTGAGATTATCAGTACGAAACCAAACTACCCACGAAAACGCAAGGAAAGGTTTTCTTTTTTAGAGTCAAAATACATTTTGTATTAACTCTGGGGTTAAAGTACGGGGGGGATTTTGATATTTCTACTTTTTTTGGTAGATATATTAGAAATGACTGGCCTCTTCATTTTTCTGATTGACAAGTCGAAAATGTTGTGAATGCCATTATTATTAATATATTGTGTCTATAAAAAGCCGAAAGAATCTTATTGATTTAATACAGACAACTAAACTTCTCTTTCAAAAATTAATTCATTTCGACATTTATTTGACAATTGTCTCAAATGCGACGAAATAAAATTTAGCAGTCGGGTAACTTGTTTTGTTTTTATAATTAGAATCTCCAAAGCATGTTTTTAGTAATGAAAAATGTTTTTTATCAACAATCTTAAACGTCCAATTATTTAGTAAGCTCAGTTTTAATCTTTTCCACTAAGTGAAATACATGGTGCTCCAATCGCCAATAGATCCATAACCGTATGAATAAAATCGATAACAGAGCAACTGATCGGTAGTTAAAAGAAGAAGTTTTATGATCTTCAGTTGGAACCGGTTTACTCTTAGACGATATTAACTAAATAGAGAAAAACATAGCTAACATAATTGATAAATTGGTTGAATTTGCTAATGCCTGATTTTACAAAAAATAGCCAATCTCCAATCAAATTGCGATTTATTTCTAATACAAATTCATAGAAATATTTTGTCGTTCAGCTAAATATTTATCAAAATTAGGCAGCCATGTTTGTTTAAAAGAAAAAGAAAATTAGCTTGCATTGAATTAGTGTTTTAAAACAAACCGCAATTTTAACAAATTTTTTATTGGTTTTGAGCTCTTTATTTAAAAATTATTTTATAGCTTTAGCTTTCAAATCCACTTCGGATTCATTCTCAAAAGCAAAATGAATTATTTTTTCCAAAAATTGTTTTCTTCATATTACAAAAAACTATGGCAATCAAAAATTCTATTTGAAAACCGATTTTTCATGGAAACGCACCGCTATATAATTTTTCGAAAAAATTGTATACTAAGGTGCTTTCACGTAAAAAATTGGATTCGAAAGCTAAAGCTATAAAATAATTTTTAAATAAAGAGCTCAAAACCAATAAAAAATTTGTAAAAATTATTTAAATATTGGCTCAATAAACATAAATATAAACGGCTGGATATATTTTAGCAATCTTCTTTCCTTCGGGTTTACAGCCAATAAATAAAACAACTTCAGTTACGACGACGTTTCGGTAATTTTATTACCTTCTTCAGGTCTATTTACAGATACAAAATACAAGAAAGTTTTAGAAAAAGTCATAGAAAATAATTTGCAACGTATAATTTTTCAACATACCGTTAAATGAAAACAATTTAAATAAAAATCTCTCCCATATAATCGTGTATGATATACACAAACAATAAAAATAGAAATAGATTATATACACTAAAAATAGAAATTGTGGTCCTGTTTTAAAATTCCTCTATAGTCCTCAAAAAGAAAAAACAACAATATTGTTCTTTTTATGTCAAAAGTCAAGACATTCCAGGATTTTTCAAAACATTTCAAATTAAACTCACAACTTACACATCAGTTGCTCCAAAGTTTTATGGACTACCCAAAGTCCATAAAAACAATCACCCACTGAGACCTATTGGGCTAGATACTCGATACTCAGATAAGCAGATAAGCAGTTATTTTTTGCGAATTTGCTAGAAATGTTATACACGATAATTTAGCAATCCAATTTGTTTCTGAATTTCAGAAAATGGGCTACTTTAACACACTTTAACGTTTGTGCTGAATACAAAAATATATTTTATTTTGCTAAAATAATCGAGTAGTTTACGCAAGCAAATTTTCGATTAGCAAATCCGCCATATTTGCAGAGTTGCGAATTGCTAGAGTATCGAGTATCTGGCCCATTGTGTCGTTCATTAATAGTCCGACATACAAAACTTCCAGATATTTGGCTGACTTGTTAAAGGTAGCAGTTGACAACGAGAAATATAATTGCAAAAATTCGTTTGAGTTAGTTGATTTCCTTAAAGAGCAAAACATCCCACAAGGATACATGCTCATAAGCCTAGATGTTGTGTCACTTTTTACAAATATTAATCTCAGGTTAGCGTTAGAGACAATTGCTAGTAAATGGCCAACCATAGAACCACACACGAGAATTCCGAAAAAAGAATTTCTAGATATTTTAGATTTCTGTTTGAAATCAGGGTACTTCAGTGCTGCGAACATATACTACAAACAAATCAATGGTGTTGCAATGGGATCACCTTTATCACCCATTGTAGCAGACATTTTGATGGAAGTTTTGCTCGACACAGTTCTGAATGCCACTGATTTCAACATTACATTTATTAGAAAATATGTCGATGACCTACTGTTATGTGTACCAGAAGACAAAATTAATGATGTACTTTCTATATTTAATAGCAACAATTTCGGCCTCAAATTTACTTTAGAATTGGAAATGAATAACAAATTACCTTTTTTGGATACCTTATTAATTCGGAAAGACAATGGCCAAATTAACACCGTCTGGTACGCAAAAAACTTATCGTCTGGTCGAATCCTAAATTTTAACAGTTTCCATCCATTAAGCCAAATTATTAATACTGCTTTTGGGTTTATAAATCGGGTAAAGAAATTGACAACAGACACAACAGTTGATACCGATAATATAATCATAAATTATCTGTCAAAAAACAAATACCCGAAATACCTAATCACTAAATTGATTAATCGTTTTAGCCAAATCAGCCGTTCCCATAATGCTATAAATAATAACAATAACGTTTCCCATCCCGTTGCCTCCACTAACCAAATTCTAACGTACAAATCCATTATATATGTGAAAGGTCTTAGTGAACATATTTCTAAAATTTTACGGAATTTCAATATAAATTGCCACATTACTTTTTCGGCTGGAAATCCACTTAGAAATATTTTTAGTCAACTAAAGGATAGAACTCCGGACTTATTGCGATCCAATTTGGTATATTTAATACCATGTAATAGCTGTAACTTGAAATACATTGGTACTACCAAACAGCTACTAAAAAATCGCATAAGTCAACACAAATCGGACACTAAGGTACCTATAAGAAATCCGCAAGCTACTACATTGTGTCAACACACACATGATACGGGTCATATATTTGGGTTTAGTGAAGTAAAAATTATAGAAAGCGAGAGACTATATAAGAATCGTCTTTTCTTAGAAATGGTTCATATTTTGGGTAACCGAGAAACTTTGGTTAATAAAAAAAGTGATACAGACGATCTCAGCAAAATTTATTCCGGTATCATTGACACAATTTTTAAATTATAAAATGGAATTCTTTAATATGTACTTAAATTCTAAAATTGTAAATAATATTTGGATTATTAGGTAGTGACCTTGAACATTTGAAATGTTTTGAAAAATCCTGGAATGTCTTGACTTTTGACATAAAAAGAACAATATTGTTGTTTTTTCTTTTTGAGGACTATAGAGGAATTTTAAAACAGGACCACAATTTCTATTTTTAGTGTATATAATCTATTTCTATTTTTATTGTTTGTGTATATCATACACGATTATATGGGAGAGATTTTTATTTAAATTGTTTTCATTTAACGGTATGTTGAAAAATTATACGTTGCAAATTATTTTCTATGACTTTTTCTAAAACTTTCTTGTATTTTGTATCTGTAAATAGACCTGAAGAAGGTAATAAAATTACCGAAACGTCGTCGTAACTGAAGTTGTTTTATTTATTGGCTGTAAACCCGAAGGAAAGAAGATTGCATAAATATAAACAGCAATTTCATAAAAGAAGAAAGAGAAGAAATGCTATTTAACTGAATATTGACTCTTTTTTGTGAAACTGGTAATAATCTAATTGGTTTAGCAAAATAGATTTTCAGCACAACTAGTACGACGGAATTTCTTATCTGTGAAATTGGTTCTAATGAAAATTGTAAAATGGGTTGTAATTCTGATTCCCAGGAATTTCCGAGATTCGGCACATGACAGATTTTTAATCCAATACCTTGTGATGTATAATATAATATTAAAATTAAAATTATTCCGTTCTCCTACCATGAGAAATCTTACGGCGAAAAAAATTTAATTTAAAATAAATAAGGGCGGAGCTGAATGCGGCCAATGACAATTTAGTTTTCGTTAGAAACCCACCCTCTAATGGAAAATTCCTCTTATCTTCGGTGAATGTCGGCTTGATAGTGGATCATTTTTAAATTGGTTGTTCTTCCATTTCTGGCTTAAATTTATGTATCACCTTATTTTTTTTGTACCAGGGTTTAGGGTACGCGCTCATCTTGAAATTGCATTTTGCATTCTCGAGAAATATTCAAAACATTGAAAGGAAACGGAAATAGTTTTAATTTCTTAAATTCCCGGGATGCAAGCCTTAGTTCTAAAGTGGTGAAGATAATCGGAAATATGGTTAAGACTAAAGAATGATCAGAAAAGTCTAAAGGGTTATGTACTTTAATAGAATGCATATGAGATGCCCTAAACCTTGGAGCACGACTTAGTTTGAGCTGTATTATGCATCTGCATTAATAATCGTTCAAAAATAATGTTTACTAAACAAAACGTACTAAACCTACAGGGTGAAGCGAAAAAAAGAAAGTAAATGCTTTTACTTACATTTTTTTAATTTTTTTGTTATTAGACGAATTTAATCGAGCTACTTCTAAGACAAACATTACCTTGCCCTTTAAATGTTTTCTTTTTCAAAAATTAAATACTCAAAGACATTGATTAACACGATTCAAGTAAAATCAGTTACTGTTTTACTCCCCTATGATGGGTACATTCAATTAACTGCACTAAACAAAGTGTGCACCAAACTAAGGTTATATTGAAATGTACTGAACGTTTATAGTGAAACCAATAAGAATTGAGTTATTTAAAATCTACACGTTAAATAAAAATTCACTAGATGTGAGCATAATAGACAATCTATGTAGTTGAATCAAATATGTATGTACTAGATTTCTGGTTGTAATCAAATCTGGTAATTTTACTTGAAATACAAATACCATCTGATCAAATTTGACCTGGACTGGTAAAAAGAACAACATTTTTATGTATTTTATTACAAATCTTTATTATCGCCTTCAAAATAGGTTCCTTTTGAGCCAACACAAGCATGCCAACGGTTAATCCATTTTTCCATACACATCTTATAGGTATCGGTCGGGACGGAGTTCATTCAGTAAATTTATTTTTATGGCTTCAATTGACTAATGGCGCGTTCCCCGGAGCGGATATTTAAGTTTCGGGAAACAGGAAAAAGTCACAGCGTGCCAAATCTGGCAAGTACGGTGGTTGAGCGATGACTTTTGTTTCGTGTTTGGCCAAAAATTCAGTCAAAATCAGGCTGGAATGTGACGCGCATTATCGTGGTGAAAAATCCATGAATTGTTTACCCACAAATTCGGCCCTTTACGACGAATTGATTCACGTAGACGCCTCAAAATGGCCAAGTAGTATGCTTTATTGACCGTTTGACCCTCTGGAACGAATTCAAGGTAAACCACACCATGGTAATCGAAGAAAACGATGAGCATTGCTTCGTTTTTCGACCGACTTTGACGTTATTTTTTTGGCTCATTTTTGGCGCGTCATTTGCTAAATTGTTGGGCAGTTTCGACGTCATATTTATAAACCTACGTTTCCTCATCAGTAATAATTCGTTTGATGAATGTAGGGTCATCAGCTACGTTGGCAAGCATCTCTTTTGCGACCTCTACTCAACCTTCTTTTTGCAAACAATTCAGGTTTTTCGGCACTAGTCGAACGGCAATGCGTTTTTTACCTAAAACATCAACCAAACTGTGATGAGTCGATCCATAAGAGACGTTGAGAGCCTCTGATATCTCTCTAATGCCAACACTACGATTTTCGAGCACAATTTTCTTCACTTTTTTAATATTATGGTCGTTAACAGAGATGGATGGACGACTCGCATGAGGCAAGTTTGTCTCACTGAATGCTTTATACTACTCAAATGCTTGCGTTCTCGACAGGGTAGACTCCCTAAAATACTTCTGCAACAAATGATTCCGTAGCCGTAGTTTCATTGGAAACACAAAATTTCAAGCAAACTCGTTGGTCATTTTTTTTTTTTCATAGTAAAAATCACCAGAGAAACTTTCGCGTCATAAACAAATGGCTGCCAAACTCACACAATGAACGTATTCTACTCAAACGTCACACGAATATCAAAGAAGGTTGTACCAACCTGGAAAAAAAATTACAGATTCAGTTTACACGCGCGGTTTAAATGGACAAGTCCGAGTCAAATTTGATCAGATGGTATGCAAATAGTACTAAAAATCAAGTAAACAATACTACTGGTTAAAAATTATCGGATATACTATATTTTAATTGGATTTGAAGTAAAATCGAATACTAGATTTGCTTGCAAAATTATTAAATTTCCTACATTTATTGTAAATACTAAAGTTCTAGTAAAATAACCGGAAAAAAATAAATGCTTTGGCAGAATTCCAGTTAATCCTACGCCATCATTTTTTACTAGATTATCCCTTGATTTCACTAGATATACGACTAACTAAATTTCAAATAATAAAACAAACGTTTTTGGATTTGATATTAATTAAATATTTTTTATTTCAACATATTTTATTCACTATTATATTGAGGAAACATTGGCCTTTCTTCTTCGTATCCTCCTGCACAAGATATTCAACGTTAAAGAAACGTTGAAGAAGGTTCCTTACAAATTTTTATAACAAATTTCTAACTTCCAAGCCTTCTCCAGAAGACGACGATTTTGATTTATCGTTTTCTTGCATGCAATGGGATTGTTGAAGAGGCCGAATTAAAAATTAATCTGACATGTTCATAATTAAAAATTAATCAGAAAACAATTGAATGTATAAATTTATCAAAACTTATAAAATCACCTTCGAAATCGTTACACTACGACCACAGTACGAAATTTAACGTATACTATCAGACGTCGAAAATGAAATTTACTAGAATGCTTATATTCTAATATAAGTTAGTTAAAATTGACTAAAATATTACTAGAATCTGTTTACTTTACTATAAATTCGTTGAACATGCAAACAGTATCTTGTATGTATTTACTTGTATGTGTTTTATTTAATTTACTAGATATTCCGCTTTATATAGTAAAACTGACCATTTAGTATTTTTCTAGTAATTGTTTGAGCTAGAAAATCATTAGAATTCCAGTATAATTAAACATTTTACTATGGAAATTAACGAAAACATTTTGTAATAAGCGTGTAGAAACTGTAAATAATCGATCAATATCGACATTGTTTAGTGCACTTTGCGGCAAATCTTAGTGGATTTAGCAAATCAAGTGCTACATGCTCAATGCAAATCTCGAATTGATTTTTGTGTAATGACCTTAATTAATATGTTTATCAGAAATTTTATCAAAATTCGGTACATGATTAAAAGTCTAGACCTATATAGAGTTGTTATCTGAAAAACGTAAAAACACAAACCTCACACCGCATATTAACAGTTATTATCTAAACATATGTTATTCATAATTAAGATAAATAATTCGCCACAGTTCATGATGTCGATTAAGCTTGGGGATGTTTTGTGATTTCCTAATTTTGGAAGTAGGTTTATAAAACAAATTAAAATTTCGAAAACTCAGATCTCAAATGTGGTAAAAGAATCAAATCGTTGATGGTTCTACATAAGAGTAAAAGCTTAAAGAAAAGAAAGAAAAATAAAGTTTAGTAATGTTGAACGTTTTCGATCTTGAGATTCTTGAGCAGTTATCCGTTTTGGAATAGCTGAGCCCGAAAAATTGGGTTTCGAAGTGGTTTCTGTCGATCTGTTTGTCTATCTTTCTTTCTTTGCCTTTTAATCAAACTGAAACTTAATATTTAAGCTTGTTTCATAAAATTGGGAGGCCGCAGTAAATTGTAGTTAAAATAAGTCAATCGTAAAGGACTACTTCCGTGGACCAAAAAATTTATTTTGCAAATATATATTTGAAAAAATACAAAATTTACTGAAACACTATTAAGTACAAAATGTTCCAAAAAAAAAATTTATAAATTTGTAAGAAATTTGCTTAATAAGTTTCTCAAAATTCTTTATTCGTAACGGAAAGTCATGTGTTGGCCACACCTCACTTTATGTCAATTACTAAATCTTATTGTTTTGCTCCTCTTTTGTGGATTGTTGAGCCTAGGCAAACACCCTCACGTAAATTGACCCAGCTCTCTCACTCTTGCATTATTAGTGTATAGCTCTTATTTGAGTAATTATTAGAAAATCTCGATTTGTGCCCAGGCAGTATTTTTAATGAAATTTCAAGATTTCCGCAGCCAATTCTTTTTACTAAGTTCACTGCGTGATAGAAAAACGAATCGAAAAATTCTTGTTGCATTTTATATTTGGAGCCGTGTATAGTTGGCGATTCTTAAATTTTTGTCCTCGAAGCCTTCGGGCCTTACCCTTAAATTCTCGTACAAGTGCAAATTTCGTAACCTTAATTTTGATAATGTATTTTATTTTTAACTGGAATGGCGATTTTACACACAACGATAATTACATGAAAAATAAATTCACTAATTTGCTTTAAGAAATAGGCACGCCATTCCAACCATGAATTCTCATGTTTATCTCTAACTATCAAATTTGTTTTGCTTTAAGCATTTGAAAAACCAGTCGGGCCAATTTTCCAGAATTGTGAAGACCGTGAAAAAATGGCCGTCCCCAACTCTTGTTCCGACCCCGACACCAATATAATTACAAATATGTAATATAAAAAAAGATCGGCGAAAATTCATGGTTGGCGATTTCTTATCTATAGAAAAAAATATGGAAACCCAAAATTCCAAAAAGGGAATCCAGAAATACAATTATCAAAGTGCAGCCCAAGTTAAAATTAAAATTGATAAAATGTCTATAAACTTCGATTTTTCTGGAATCACTATACGGCTGGTCTTCAAATTTCTACCAGAGTAAGTGGTCATCATGTCGAGTCGAAAACATGAAACATTTACAGGCACTCGATGTTAATATCAAATGAAAAATTATCAGAAATATTCATTTTCGGCAAGAAAATTCAGAATTTTAAAATCCAAAATAGTTGGAAAGTTACCCAGAAAAAGAAAGAAATGCAGAAAAAATATTTTGTTTCAAATAAATCAAAAAAAATTAATTTGTGATACATCTATCATCAGAAGCAATACGAGCGATACGATTCCTTTGATCTGTGTCTGCAAGGTTAGCGAGGCATTAACAATTTAACACAGATCCTCATTTCGCTCCGGTACATTCGTCGATACCGTACTAACCCAACGAATTTAGCCAAAAACAACACAACGTGAAACATTTATGATATAGAACTATCAGTAGACACAAATATTAAGAACTATTTTGAAAAAAAAAAAAAAAAAAAACTCAAATTTAATAAACATTTTATAAATTTTAATTTGGGCCGCACTTTGATATTTGCGTTTCTGGATTCCTTACTTTCTGAATTTTTTTTTCTGTTCTGGATTTTTTTCGGGATTTTTAATTTCTGTATTTTTTTTCTAGATAAGATAGCCAACGCTATTTTTTCCTAAAGAATTTTAAATGCTTAAGATCCTGGCAATCGCTTCTTTAACCTTGCAGACACATATAGTAAATGCGGTACAGACATTTACTCCAAAAAAATCTGGTCACCCTAGTTTTTGGGGCCATCCTGTGACAAACTAACTTCACCTCTATTAACTAACGACTCTTTCAAACCGCTACTGTCGAGACTACTTCCATGGCTCGATATTTGAAGATGAATTGGAGGAATAAGATTCTGACGCTAAACATTGTACAATCAGAACACAAATTAAAGAAGGAATCCCGGAAAACCCACACACTAAGTAGTATTTCGTTCGAAAAATAAAATATAAAATGATAAACTGGATATAAATTTCAAATTTTAGTAATCCTGAATAATATCGTAAAATAAATAATTGTAAAGTTCGAAGATTTTTGAATTAAAGTGAAATTTGTGTTAAAAATTAGGAATTTCAAATTTAATTGAAAATCGAGATTTAAATAAAAAATGTTCATATCGTTTTTTGAATTTTAAAAATAATTTAACATAAATTTGGAAACTTTTGTACATATACGGTGCAACATAAAGTGTATTGCTTTGGTAAAAAAGGATTAGATTTAGGTTTGGATTTAAAATTTCAGAAAGCAACCCGCAAAGATTTATTTTTGAATTTAATTTTTGTTTGATGTGTTTCATATGAAGCAAATTCTAGTGGTAGGTATTGAAACTAAAAATAGGATTTGATTTAACTAAATTCAAAATATAATTGGATTTAGCTGAATCTTTTTTGGATTTATTTAATGCAATTGTTGTTGTATTATTTTGTAAATTTACCAAAGCAATACACTTATTGCTACAACTTGACACACCATGGGTTCCGTAACGAAAATTTCGAGTTAATTTTAGTTTCAAACTATGTACTAAGTGCTGTACTACTTTAGTAAATTAAAAATACACAACGATTGCTTTGACTAAATCCGAAAATGATTTAAATTATTTTATTTATCCAATGCAATTGTTGTTGTAATTTTTTATTTTCTTATTTATGAAAATTTTATTTAACCACAATTTCAAATCAACTTGAATACAGCTACCAAATGTCTTAATGTTTCCCATTTCATTTCATTTAAGTCGGGTGAGCGCTAAAATAGATACCTATTCCAAATTTCATTTTAAATATTTCTTTTTGTCAAGTAGTATCACCCATTTACATTTCTGAGACTAACGTTTGAAAATTTGATTATGAAATCCATAGTGTGTCAGGAGAAAAAGGCGTAGAAATTGAAACTTATTACTACGATGTTTGTTTAGACTGGAAAGAAGTGAAATTTCAGAACAGATTTTATTTATTTTCGCATTTAGAAACTAAGCTGCATAAAACGTAGCAACAAAACCGGATAAAAGAAAATAAATTTTTCAAAAATTACAGCTGCAAAACATTTATGGTCCCGGTTCAATCTTTAATTGATAACAAAAAATTATGGAATTTATAATGGCCGGAAATTAAAGCAATACGGTTATTCTTATCCAAAATCTATAATAACTATGGATATAGTGCAGTATCTGAGATAAAAACAGATATCCTATCAAGGGTGTAGCACTGATAACATGAAACATTTTATAACAATAAATCAAAACATGTTTTAATCGTAAGACGGGAAACAAGTAATTAAGAAACGCCACAAAAAAATAACTTAATTCAAAAAACCCACCTACAATTTCCAAAAATTTAAAACATTTTATACGAATTGTATACAATTTGATAACAACCTAAATAGATAATGAATGCTATAAATAGAAATAATAATAAGTTGTTTTTAGCTACTTCACCGCACCAGCTGATTAGATTCCCATAAGTAATTAGAGGAGTAAATTTGATAAGAAAAGCGAACAGAACATAATTATGGAATATACTTACATGTGCGAAAACCTCTGAATTGTTCATTGTGATTGGCTTGTGATATGATGGGTACAGCTGTTTGATGGGTTTCTTGGGTCATTTTCTTTTATTTATGTGCCACTTTTTTTTTTATAAATAAATCAATCACAACACTATTCACTATAATAAAAATAAAAAACTTTATTAATTTTCACAATACAAAATATTATATTAGGCGGGTAAGCAAAAATTATATGTGTCACACACGTCAAACAAATTTTCTTTTATTTAAATATCATTTTTACTTTAATAAGACGAGATTTCTTTATTAAATCGAATTTTCACGTAAATTACCGCTTACCTTTGTATATCTTTGCTTTTATAACAACAATATTCTTCGTTTTACTATTTACACATGCATTACACACACACATACACACACATCTACCGAAAAAACCGAGCACCTAAATAAATTTTCCACCCATTAAATATCTTAACGCAAAACAAAGAGAGGAAATTATGTATAAAAAATAAAATCCAACAACAACACTAAAAGAAAATACAAAAAAAAAAAAATTTTTTTTTAATTAATTTCTTTTGGGAGGGGGTTTATAATTTTTACATTTAGTTTTTCTTTTGACGCGAACAAAATTAATAAATAAACAAACGTAAACAAATCACCCACCCGCAACAAATAACAACAAAAATGCCCTCTGTTTGTACGACTTAACGAAATGGCGAGTATTTCGCGACTGACATAATAAATAAAAAAAACAAAATACAAAAACACGATGTTTTGAGGTTTTTTTTTGTTTTGTTGTTTTCTCTATAAATATTGTGAAAAATGAAAATGTGTTGATTTGATTTTCAATTTTTTTTTTTTTTTTTTTTTATTTTACTTTTCTAGGCACAAACAATCACAGACGGGGAGGTATGACGGAATAAATGTAACGCAGAGTAACACACAAGACACAAGACACAATGCACGCAACTAAGGAAACTTTTTGTGTGGTTCATGTTTTTTCATGTTTTGTATCATGCACAATCACAAATGAAAATATGTATTCATATTTTTTGTTTCGTCTCATCGTGCTCGTGCGTCGTACCCCTCTCTTATGTCAGACGCAGTACGCAGCCTAAACTATACTTCTTCATTATTGTGTGTTCTTCTGAGTTTTTAGTATACAGGGTGGGCCATTTAAATTGAAATATTTTGGATGATCTTGAATTGGTTGTATCGATCTTGTAAAAGTCCTGAGAAAGTGTTCATATTCCCCTTTAGAAGACAGATTAAAAACAGCAACAAAATGTGCTCTTTCGTATCTAATGCCTTTTTGAAATGTTTATTTTTTTTCAAAATTCTATTTTGAAATATGTATGTCATTAGGCTCCTGTTGACCCAACTATTTAATATTTTTTCCATTTTTCTATTTTTGAAAATGTTATTTACACCCTTATTCACCCGTTAAACACAATTTTTAGCTAAATTTCTTCACTTTGCATTACGAAAATTATTAAGAAATAGTTCAAATCTGTAAGATTCACCTTACTCTAACAAAATTTTATTAAAATTGATTTAATATCATTTGAAAAAACTCCAATTTTGTATTTTTCCGGCCGTCAAGCGCAAAAATTCGTCCTTCAAAATATAAAATTGGGAATTTTTGAATGAAATGAAATCAATTTTAATAAAATTTTCTACATAGGGCGGAACTTATAGATTTGAACTATTTTTTAATAATTTTGATATTGAAAATCAAACAATTTGGTTAAAAATTGGATTCACGTTTTGAAATGCCGGTTTGCCGTTTGTGCATGGGGCAATGCTTCATTCGACATGACAATTGCCGTGTCACTTCAGCTTGAAATTGGTATTCGTAAAGTCAATCGAAGTGACGTGACACGACCATTGTCTTAAAAAAGAATCCTTTAGGCAGCACTAATAGGCCCTTATTCCCTCAGTCGTATCACTTGCCGTTGTACCGACAATCAAGTTTTGGTATTTATAGTCGATTGGAGTGAAAATTGTCATTTGAAGTGACAACCGTCTCTTCCACCGTTATTCCCTTAATCGTCTCACTTCAATCGACGTGACAATTGTCGTGCCACTTCATGAAGTGACATGACACGACAAATGTCATAAACCAGAATCCATTAGGCAACTCTAATAATTTTTACTATTATTTGACGGACTTCTGACATTTAAAAATCAAAGAAATGTCAATTGTGTTGTTAAAAAATCGAAATATGTTAGAAATTTGTATTTCATAATTTTTTGTGTGAATTGATTGACATGTGGAAAGGTGGCTTTTTAATTCCTTCCCATATTTGACAATGTTCATGATGTCCATTTTGTCAGAAATATAGATAAATTTTATTTTTTACATACAAGGTACGTTTATTGATTCACAAATCCACATTTACCTCTCGATATTGAGCATGAGCACCCACAAGAGTCAGCAGAAGAACGATATATTGATCTGTGCAAAGAGTTCGAAATCAATTAATGGATTCCATATGTTAGAGCTTTATAAAAAAACTTAAATTCAATATAAATTATTGTTTGTAATATTGTTAATTGAAAACTTGCTAAAAATAGTCAAAATATGATTTAAAATTCAAAAACTATCGTTTTTTGCCTTCATCCATTTTGTGTCACTTGAAAATTTCAGGCGATGAAATTGTCGTTTCAAGTGACATGATTCAGCCATGTTTTGAAATTGGTAGTCAGGCTTTTTAGTAAATATAATAGACCGTATTCCGGAATTTACACCCCAATTCCCATAGTCGTGTCATTTCAAGGGAGGTGACTATAGTCGTGTCACGTCATACTTGAGAATTGATATTCTTGAAGGCGAACCAAGTGACGTAAGTAAAAATATATTAGGCAAATTAGAAATAAAATCTTTTTATAACAACAATATTATTATTTTAAACAGCAACATACATATTTAAAAAAGATGAACACAATTATTCAAAAAACAACATTTTAAACTATGTAAAATAAAATAATTCCATTTTTCTTTCCATTTTGTTGCATTCGGCTGTCACTTGCAAAAATCAAGTGGCATCTGACGTATAAAACTACTTTAGTCATAACAAACCACTAAGAGAATAGCAAAATTGATGTGAAGTGACTATAGCATGAAGAATGACGTGACACGACTATGATAATTGGGGTATTAAACGACCAAAGTGATTGAAAACAAGGGTGCCTTCCTTCGTCCAAAATTTTTAACTTCATACTTAATGAAGTTCTCATGATAAAACTGGAACAGTACGAGAATCTGCTGTTGCAGATGTCAAATATTTACATAGAAATATTCAATCAAAAAAATGTATTCCTGCTCTAATCTAACCAGTTAAGACAGAGACAATATAATTCAATATTACATATTTCGCTTCTCTTCTTTATATAAAAAACAAAAAGGAAGAGAAGCGAAACATATTATTGTATTATATTTTCCCTGTCTTAACTGGTTAGATTAGAGCAGGAATACATTTTTTTGATTGAATATTTCTATGTAAATACTTGACATGGAACTTCCATATCTGTTCATTCTTTTCTGTGGCACTACTATAAAGTATCATACTATGCTCTGGGTGATGTAGGTCAGAGGTCAGAGCTCTTATAATTTCCTAAAACAATTCATCCCAATTTGGTTTTCTATGCCATTAATTTATCTGGGCCACCTTTTATAATATTGTTCAAAACGATTTTTGGGTAATACTCGACCCATAGTAGAATGTCTATTGAACCTGATTATTATTAATTAGCATCTGCTTTCCACTTCTTGATCTGGTAGTAGTTTTGTCAGCTTTTGTAATAGCAAGGCATCGAGGCGTTGCTCAAATTTGGAAGCTTTGGTTGGATTTTGAGGCTGATTATTTTTCGTACTTCTCCAATGTAATGATTTCCAACTCCCGCTATTTTCGCTAAAGCTGTTCATGCTAAGACATTTTTTCTGACTATTATTTTTGCCTTGAGCTTAAAGATTTTACTTCTTGGTGATCTGATTTTGGTTGCTGAGGGTTTGGTGAATGAAGAATCGTATCGAGAATGACAAAACGAGCATCTTATATGGTTTTTACATTGTTGTATTTGATGTACCTATTGTCGCTAGGCACCATACTAATATATGTAATTTGACTCCTGTCAAACGATGACAGCTTTTTTGAATTTTTCACAATTTTCTATTGTATGACTTTTTTGACGTTGTTGTGGCGAATATCTGTTTCATTTTAGGTGGTTGTGTATAACTCCTGTTACTAAGTCTTTAATCTTTGTTGAAGGAACTTCAGGGATTCGGTTGTTTCTTGAAATTCAAGTAAACTTTCGTAAAGCCTTTTAACTTTTTCAATAAAATGAAAATTAGGAATGAATTCCAAGACTCAACGTTTATTCCAAAGTTCTTAATCGCGTGAAGGCACTTGGTGGTCGTATTATGTAAGCAGATGACGAGACAGTTGCAATGGCTGGTTGGTGCAGCAATGTATTTAGGTAAGCTGAGATGAGTAGCCTTTTGTTGGTGTATTGGTTATAGGCTTAGCCGCTGTTCTAGTTAAAACGGGTTTCTGATAATTAATGTTATGAGTAGGTATTGAACAGCCGCTGATTTTGAGCTCTCAGTTTGTTAAGATTTCTGAGAAACTACCACATTTCATATAAACTTCATTGTTCCTGCGACGTTATATCATGCATGACTTTGATTGAGTGGCGGATCACGTGCTTTTACGTATTCAACGTAAAGTGCTTTTAGCTGTTCGAATTTAGTTTCCAAATATTTTTTTGGTTTTTTGGCTTTTCCCATCTTTGTTGTAGTTTGTGTGTAGGGTGATGATTTGTCCTACAATTTATTCTATTTTTTGAAGAAGCTCTTCAATTGCTTAATTATGGATATCTGATGGTTTTTGGATATGGACGAAGATGTATCGACAGTTAAATTTATAGCTGTAGTTGATTAATTGCCGGTTGTTTTTTGGCTTCGAACGACCATGTATAGGATTTACTATACAAATATTTATAGTTTTTTGTTAGTAAACAGATTGCTCCATTTGATATAAAAATTTTATATTTTGTTGGTAAAATTTTGTGCCAAAATATCAATTTTTGATGTAGGATTAAATACTAGCCTTAAAGAATGTGGATGCAGTAAAAAAAAGCATAAATGAAGAATACACAAGAAAGAAGAACAGAATTAAAAACTTTTAGTTATTTTTACTTGTAGAAGGTGGGGTCGCATAATTAGTATATTAGTAGATGTTTTATTAATACACTAAAAACAGTTATTGGTACATAATAGAATCCGCCTATTGATGGCCGTGAAACCTCGGTGAATATTCATTGTGTATTCAATGAATTGTTATAATACCAAGCAAACTTTTTAGGCAAAGTTTGATGCAATATTTTATTTATTCGTTTGACCTTCCTATAGCTGCTTGTCAAACCGAATAATTTATATTCAACAGAGAATGATTACAGTGAAGATTAGAGTATTCTTTTCCAGATCAACTATAATTATCGACATTACAAAATTTTATAATAACGATTTGATTTCTATGCTGCAAGAGGGAACATGAAATTCTCCAAAAAAGTAGCAAAAGAACTTAATGACTTGACAATATTCGTATAAAAGCCATACATCCAAATCTTTCATGATTATTAAGCCTACACTGTATCTTCAAATGAAAACTTGAATTTATCAATTTAAAAACGTAATTAAGTTCTATCATCGTTTTATATCAGCTTACTTAAATTCTAAATCAAAATAAACTGTTTCTTATTTGCAGTCACATAAAGATAGACAACAAGTCGAGACATAAATATTGTGACATAATGTTATCAATTAATTTCGGTATCATATCAATATTTTTATGTTTACTACATAATGTGTTCAGTGCCAACATACTATGTTTGATGCCAGTGCCGTCACCGAGTCACCACATATGGTACATGGCTAAGTATTTTAGTGCGGCTTATACATTTGTTAATTTGTTGTTTTTGTTGCAGGAATAAAGTAATCATAAATGAGCTGGCGAGCAAAGGCCATAATTTAACAATCTTATCAAGCGATGCTGATAAAAATCCAGCACCAAATATAACTTATCTGCGTATGCCAGAAGTTTATCAAGCAGTTTATGGTGAAGAAACCTTTTCTTTAATTGATCTGGTAGATCAAACCATCATAAAAAGTGTTACCGGATACTATGATTTTGAGTATATTGCGTGCGATGGAATATTCAAATCAAAAGCATTTGCACAACTTCTCAACTATCCAAATGATTTCAAATTTGATTTGGTCATATTTGATTTTACGTTGGGTCCATGCCAATTGGGATTTTTGGATAAATTTAATTATCCACCACTAATCGCCGTTACACCTTTTAATAATCCATCATTTTCACATCACGTAATCGGTGGCCATAAATATTATGCGTACATCCCGCATTACGGTTTACCATATGGTACCGAAATGAATTTTTGGCAACGAGGATTTAATGCGTTCATCCATGGACTAGATGAAATGTAGGTAAGCGCTTAATGAAATGTAAAAATTTATAATACTCTATAACTGTATTACATAGATATCGTGCTAAATTTGTAACCCCAAACGTTGACAAAAAGATGCGAATCGCCTATAACAATCCCAATTTACCGTACGCCGGTGATTTAGAAAAAATGACGCAAATTATGCTTGTAAATTCAAATCCGGTAATTGATCATCCACATTCAATACCGCCCAATTTAATACAAGTCGGTGGTTTACAAATTCAACCGCCAAAACAGTTACCCGCTGAGCTCGAAGAATTCGTAACCAAATCTAAAACCGGTTTTGTACTTTTCTCATTAGGAACAAATGTACGCAGTGATTCACTATCGTTGGAGAATCAGCAAATGTTTCTCGATGCCATGAGTAATTTTCCGGACTATAATTTTCTATGGAAATTTGAAACAGATTTAAAATTAGTTCTGCCCAAAAATGTTATCATACGAAAATGGTTGCCACAAACGGATTTACTGGGCCATCCAAAAATTAAGGCTTTCATTACGCATAGCGGACTTTTAAGTGTACATGAATCGATTTGGTATGGTGTGCCAATGGTGGCGATACCATTTTATATTGATCAAAAACGGAATTCACATCGCATCGTTGAATTGGGCCTGGGCGAGAAGATTAGTATTCGTGACGCTGATAAGCGTACTATTGTAGATGCATTGAAACAGGTATTGGAAAATCCAAAGTAAGTAATATTGATACAAGGTATACACACAACGGTAATAATATCTCATATTTATTTTTTATAGGTACACACAAAAAACTAAACAACTTTCGACCCTTTTCAAGGATAGTCAATCGAAACCGTTGGACACAGCAATTTGGTGGATTGAATATGTACTTCGAAATCCAAACTTGTCACATTTACGATCGCCAACACATAAATTAGGATTTATTCGATCAAATTTGTATGATATTATCGGAACGGGAATGCTGTTCCTAGTGGCTGTGTACTATTTATTCTGCAAAATTCTGAAGAGATTTAAAAGAAGTCCTGATGAGTTTAAGTTAAAGAAAAATTAAAAAGTTTTGTTTACAAAATTGTGTACTCTTAATAAATGAGACAAGAAGTTTCGACAGTTTTTTGTTTTGAAATTCGTTAAATACAGCGTGGGAACATGCGATGACCAAAATGAATAAAGAGAAAGAGAGAGAATGAGAGAGATAGAGAGAGTGAAAGGCAGAGAGGGTGAGAGTGAAAGACAGGGAGAGTGTGAGAGAGAGAGAGAGAGAGAGAGAGAATGAGAGTGAGAGAGAGAGAGAGTGAGAGAGAGAGAGGGAGAGATAGAGGGAGAGAGTGAGAGAGATTGAGAGAGAGTGACAGCGAATGAGAGAGAGAGAGGGGGAAAGAGAGAAAAAGTGAGAGTGAGAGAGAGAAAGAGTGAGAGAGAGTGAGAGAATAAGTGAGAGAGTGAGAGAATGAGTGAGAGAGTGACAGAATGAGTGAGAGAAAGAAAGAAATGTTTTGTTGTGCCTCAGTAAGGTCATACGAAATGAATTTCCGGTTCTTGTCCTTACGATTGATAACAAAGAGTTTGCCCTATATCGGACAAATTGGTTGGTGTTGGCAGATCTATCAACTGATTATTAACCAATGGAATGAAAAATAGCTTATTGACGATTATTGCCGGCATACTAAACGTGTTTCCTCAATTGGGTAATCCAAATAAAACATTAGACAGCCAGTTTTGACCAAAAAACAAGAAGAAATGAGAGAATTGGATACATTATGCTTGTGGCAAACGGTATGGTCAAAATTGGCGCTGCTGCATTAATAGCCAATTAGGATAAAAATCACGTGGATTCATACATCGATAATGGAGCTGTACAGCTTATGCGGCCAAGTGCAAAATTGATACATGAGACAAATAAAACAAGTGTGAAAAGATTGCAACAGCAAACAATACTGAAGGCCGATATTTTGCCTAACAATAATTAAAATGCTAGCTTCTGCAGTGTAATGATGTGCCGTTTGTTTGTAGTTTCATCGATTAAAATGGAAATTTTGTTATTATATGGGAATGCGCCATGGCCAGCAAAATGAGTTATACGGAAGAAAAATAAGAAAACTGTAAAACGAGGTTTCACTGTAATCAGTTTATTGATGGTGTTTAAAATCGAATCCTCAGATTCCTCCGTCGCCCTCGAAAAATCCGAATCTAATTTATTGACGGTTGGGGTTGTCTCGTTTTTATCATCCTCGCAGAAGCATGGCTTCAATCGGTCGATTGAGGTATTGCAGATTTTCGCTCACGTTTGACGGCATCAAATGGACTTTCGTATTGGTAACAACCGCTTACAGAAATCTGTCCTCAGGCAAACAAGAGTGCATGTATTAATTACTTGTGAGTCGAATACTGCTTTGGTTCTTTGCCGTGGGAGTGGGACGGACCCTGTTAAAATATTCCCGTAGTTCCCAGCAGCACTGTTGAAATTTCCTGGCAGTCTGCCACATAATGGTTCCTTTGAGTGTCTCTTCTCATCTTTCGATGAACCCGCTACACTTTGGATTATACAATGTGGTGGTTCCTCTGCCACTATGGATGATGCAGCTCCGAAAAGAGCGATCTAATTGTTAAATACCGCTACCGCCACGGGTTCGGCCCGTATATCGGTGACGGGGTCAGTTTCAGACCCTCTTGTGTACCTGATTATTGTGATGCAGTAACGAGATCTATCGCAAAGAACAAGGCAATCCCATAACGCCTACATGACTGCGAGGAGAATCGCTAATCGGCTATGTAGACGGAAAAAACGGGAATGGCATGAACAACAGGCGCGCAACATCCAAAATTCTAGCCTGAGAGATAGATATCGTTGCATAAGAGAATTAGCTACGGACTTTCATCCACGTAGCAGCGCTATTCGCAACAAATCCGGTGAGTTGGAAATGGACACTAAAACCGTCCTCGAAGTGTGGCGAAATTACTTCTCCTCGCTTTTAAATAAACAGGCACCACCTTCCGAGCAACAACCTCTCTTGCTTCAACGCGATATTAACGTCGAGATGACACCACCACCTCCTCCATCATATGATGAAGTGCGGAACGTGATATCGCAGATGAAAAATTACAAGACACCTGGTGAGGATGGTATCTGCAGCGAAATGCTCAAATATGGCGGTGATTATCTGTTCTGCCGCATGTTTGAGCTAATATCAACAATTTGGTCTAGAGAAGAAATCCCAGTAGAGTGGAAGACGGCTCTTATATGTCCACTTCATAAAAAGGGAGATCGATTGAACTGCAACAACTATCGCGGTATAGCTTTGCTGAACACAGGCTACAAGGTTTTGGCCAACGTAGTTGCAGTAAAGTTATCAACTTACAGCGAGAGGATCTTGGGTGATTATCAATGTGGTTTTCGTCCAAATAGATCAACGACCGATCAAACTTTTACGCTGAGGATTTTGCTGGAGAAATGCTATGAAAAGGACATCCCTGTACACAGTCTATTCATAGACTTTCAACAGGCGTACGACAGCATTAAGAGGAATACGTTATGGAACGTATTGTCCTACCTGGGCATACCGTCAAAATTGGTTTCAATGTGCCAGCTTTTAATGGATGGCTCACTATGTAAGGTGCTAATAGAAGGGAAAATTTCGGATGCCTTTGAGATAACATCTGGAGTGCGGCAAGGAGACCCAATAGCTCAAACTCTTTTCAACCTGTCATTAGAGTATGTCATTCGTCAGCTCAATATGGCCCAGCGTAGCTGCCTGTATTACAAATCAACCCAGCTATTAGCATACGCTGACGATATTTGCATTCTGGGTCGCAACATCATATCCCTAAAAGAAGTCCTCCTCCCATTGGAATTAACAGCCCAACAAATAGGCCTTCAGATCAACGAAGCGAAGACCAAATACATGGTGACCGCGAGAAGGCAGACTCGTGGGGACTTCATTTCAGGAGACACTCAATATGAAAAGGTGAATGAGTTCAAATATCTAGGATCGCTGATCACTGAGCATAACTCCGTTTCTGTGGACATTTCATCGAGGATCGCAGCAGGCTACCGAGCATTTTACGCCAATATAAAAATTTTCAAGTCTCCTCATATATCGCGCAAAATAAAATTGGACATCTACAAGGCGCTGATAAGACCAGTTATCACCTTTGGTTGTGAGTCTTGGACGCTGACAGCACAAAACATCCAGAAAATCGCTGTAACTGAGCGTAAGATCATAAGAAGAATTCTCGGTCCTATTAAAGAAGGAGCCACGTACAGAATGCGAATGAATCACGAGATCAGAAATGATCTCGATAAAGTTGACATCATTGGATTCATAAAATCGTCAAGGCTAAGATGGCTGGGGCACGTACTTCGTTCACAAAATCGGACCACCAAACAGGCCTTGGAGTCGGCACCAACGAAAGTAGGACCTCGTGGGAGACCACCTACCCGATGGATGGACGACGTTGAAAGGGACCTAAACACACTCGGTCACCGTGTTTGGCGTTCTCTTGTGGCGGATCGAATTATTTGGAGGAGCATCGTTGAGGCGGCCAAATCCCTTCATGGGATGTAGCGCCAGCGGAAGAAGAAGAAGAAGAAGTAACGATGAGCTTCAGAGACCGACACTAGTCTGACTACATCCGTGTGCACACATTCGACTTTTGGCGATTCAGAAAATATTATCCGACACGGCTTCTTCCGATGCTTCCACATGGATGTAGTAGATTGTGTGTTGGCTCAAAAGCTGTTCTTCGAGATTCACTGATATGTATGGCAGTATCTTCTCACAACTTTGCTGAATTGGGCAGTCTGATGGGCATCTGCAATCACGCTGCAATGGATAGCATCATCAGCCACCACATTATCGCAACCCGAAATGTGTTGAATGTCGGCTGTCAACTGTCCGATGAAATCAAGGTACATGAACGGCCTTTGATGAATTCTGCTTGAACGCATAGATTAGTGGTTTGTGGTTTGGATGTAATGTGAAAACGCTTGAAATGCTTCTCCCATAAATATGCGATCCAAAAGTTCTCTGTCCTAAGCGTTATAGTGCACAGACTGCCACCAACATCGTCTTTCCTCCAGTAATGGATAACTGCTACTATCGCGGTATCGAATCCGTCAGTCATCAGTGCAAATCTTCCTGCCGATGATGGATGGGCCAACAGGGTTGCTTCGCTTTCGCTTAGCTGTTTTTTAATGAATATGAGCACGTCCTCGGCCGCTTTAGATCAATCAATCAAGTTTAGAACGAACTGATTGTTACTAGCATTAGGAATAAATATTTTGTAAAAGTTGATGATTCCCAGAAACCGGCTTAATTGATTTACCGTTCTCGGGCGGGACATCTTCGTTATCTCTGCCTCGCATTCTGGAAGCCGCTTGTGGCATTTCTAGAAATATACGAAACAGAACTCTAGGTTCTGAAAAATAGAGTACATGAAAGGCTAGAATGTACTTTCCTCGCTCCGTATAACGTACTTTCCGCATATAGACCAAAAAGGAATATAAATCGTGACATTCGCTAAATCCACCTCCTCGATAGAGATAATGTCTTCTAAGGCATATGTAGGTCTAGCGTCAGTCGAAGGTTTCTGAAAGTTTCTAATTTTGATCCGTTTGTCGCGTACAAATAAAATTTCGGGTTATACTTCTGCCGGTTACCACATGCCATCGGCCAGCTTCTGTGTCAATGAGATTCGTCATGTTGTGAATTTGTTTTATTTTTTATGAGACAATTGTCCGCCTCACTTTAGCACACAATCATTTATATCGGTGAAGTTAGTTTTTTGACTTGAAGTCTTTCCAATTCGCACAAGTCTGTAACGGATGGGTGCAACCTCCAAAACCGAAATCTGGACTGCAACACGCCTCGTTCAACAGATCATGGATCAGAGGTCTGACGCAGTGATAGTTGCCGGCTTGGCTTCAGAGTAGGTCCTGCGAGGATGTTGTTAGACTTGACCAATGCTGGAATACACCGCAAAAGTTGAACTTGGAGGGACCTATATACTTAACAGGAAGTTGGCCTGGCGAGGCAAAAGAACACGAATGAAAGATGATGGAAGGCCAACAACCTTCTGATACATCCATCGAAACCAACCCAGAATACCGAGCATGCCCCACAGAATACATCCGCCATCCCACCGAATGACCCCCTCCTGGGAGATAATGCTCTTATTCGAGTAAATCTGTATTTTAATAGGTTGGATGTAATCGGCCACTCACTCTGTCAATAATGGACCTAGATAGTCATGAAACCTGTTGTTGTCTAGCCCCAAGAC
Source organism: Tipula helvola (assembly GCA_963556165.1). Lineage (NCBI taxonomy): Eukaryota > Metazoa > Arthropoda > Insecta > Diptera > Tipulidae > Tipula > Tipula helvola. Next base: position 379,572,155 of record OY744481.1, on the reverse strand, counting down.
AATCTATTCCACCAATTCGTCAGATTTGAACTTTGTATTGTTACACAAACCTAGCTTCTTGTAAAAATAATCGATCATTTTTGTCCCGCTTGGCGCTCATAGCTTTGCACTTTGAAAGCACACAGGAAAACTATTTCGTATAAACATCCGAATCCTTCCATTTTGTCGATGATCAATCACTGGGTCGAATATTGGTAAACTATCTAACCTCACTATTATGGTTAGAAGTTCCGGTGGCATCACGTGTTCTGGATAATTCGACAACATGATTTCGACATTTCCCACTTAATTCCTTGATTGCATTGTTCTGATCCTCGCCACGATTCTCCGAACTTACATTGCCCAATTTTTCTGCAATCTTCGTTAAATCTCCTTGCGAGTCCCCGATCATAACACAATATTGCACATGCACCATGTGGAAAACCCTTTATTAAACTTCACGAAAGGTTGGTCTCAAACCGAGCAGCATTATGAGTAGAGATTTTGTCCATTATTTCTCAATCTCTAAAACTTCGATGCTCATTGAACAGAGTTGACTCGAATTGTGCATCTATATCGGTCACATTTATTGATGGTATGCCGAATCGGCTGATCCATGTATTGATTAGTGCCTCCGCTATAGTGTCCGTTTTGATCTTCAGGCCAGCGGGTGTAGCGTTCGATTATAATTAGGCAGTATGAATTACCTTCTGAAGGTGGTAGAATTCCGACAATATCGCAGTGGATTTCGTCGAATCGTTTGCTGGTCGGTGGGTAATTTCCAATTTCGCTCTGCACGTGTCTCGAAATTTTACATTTTTGACCCTGAATGTACTGTTTGGCCCAAGAGCATATCTCCTGATTAATCGCTGGCCATATGACTTTTTTCCGATTAGTTTTGCCGTGACGCGTATTCTTGGGTGAGAAACATTGTGGAAAGATGCATATACCTGTCGACGGAATGGATTGGAAATGAACGGACGTTGTGTGTGCTCGGTTGAAACGTCACATATGATTTCCTTGGTTGTTCCGAATAATGAAATTTTCTCGAACTTTAAAGACGTGTTTGTTTCCATGAGTCTTGCAAGATCCACGTTGGTTGTTTGTCCATCCACAATTGTTGCACCACGAGTAACGTGCCATCTGCTGAGATGTGAAATCCGAGAAAGGATATTTTGTCCCTGGCGAATTCACATTTGTTCAGGTTCATTACCAATCCTGCGTTCTTTAACCGTTGAAAAACTATACGTAGGTGCTTCAGGTGTTCTTCCATACTTGATGCGGCGATCAGAAGATCGTCGATGTAGGGGAATACGAACGCCAATTTTCGAAACACCGAGTGAATTAGCCTTTAGAAAGTTTGAGCCGCGTTGCATAACCCAAATGAATTGTATTTGATCGTAGTGATGGCGCCATACGAAGGGATTTGAATGGATACACCTTGGACGTTCAGATTCGTGATTGGATCGATGATTTTTTTGTTTTTAATATCGACCAATAAACCGAAGTTTTTTTTTTTTTTTTTTTTTTTTTCATTTTATTTTATTACGACTGAGACTGCGCTCATCTAGCAATTTTTCTTTCAAATACAAATTTTTATATATCTAGTAAAATTCACGTTTGTTGGGGTGTAACCCACTGGTTAGCCCCATAATCAATTAAACCTATTTACTAATTTTAGTTTGGTAAGTTCACTAGGTCAAGTGGCCTCGTTCTTTGGAGTCTTCTTTCAACGACAGGGTTATCTATCATATGGCGAATATAGGGGTTTCCATGTTCCTGGAGCCTTATTTCGTGTTTTGCGGCATGCATTTTTATTTCCTCTTTGATGTATTCCATCCGTAGGTCCCTGTGAAGGTCTTCATTTCTTGCGTACCACGGAGCATTGACGATGCTACGAAGAACCTTGTTTTGAAACGTCTGTATCATTTTGGCGTTTGTTTGCTTGGTACATCCCCAGAGTTGTATACCGTAGGTCCATATCGGCTTCAAAATTTGCCGATATAGCAGCAGCTTATTGTGAATTGTAAGCTCAGAGCCTCTACCTATGAGCCAATACATTTTTCTGAACTTTATGTTAAGTTCTTCTTTTTTCTTTTTGACATGCTCTCTCCATTTAAGCTTGGCATCGAGGGTCATGCCAAGGTATTTAGCTGTATTTGCATATGGCACGAGTCGCGAGTTAATTTGTATACACACAAAAAAAAAAAAGGTCACCACAACACCGAATCGGTGTTACATAGTGTCCCACCGATCGGATATTTATAATTTGAATCCAATCGGATATTATAATAAAATACAATTGGATAAAAACTTTTACACCGCATAAAAACCAAACAGGAACATTCATCTTTAGGAAAACACCTAGAGGTGCATTTTATTAAATCCAAAAGGAGTTTTTATAAAAATCTAATCCTTTTCGGATAGATAAAAATATTTATCCGTTGATGCGTATTTAATTTTATTAAACTATATTCAGTTGGAGAAAAATAAATTTTCGGATAAAAAACCAATTAACACCGCACATTTTTTGAGTGTATGGTTTTATCCCATTGGTATTTTATTTTAATGTACATACCTATATGATTTTAATATGTTCCGAAGATTGTAAGAGAATTGAATCTTCTCATCAGGCCGCTGCGACTAGACTGATTGTATCACAATCTAAATTCTATTATACAGAAGGAATATGCAGGTTGCTTTAGCGAATTTAACTAATACAGCCAAATTCTCTTACAATTTTTCTTTTTCACGAAAACTCCAATAACGGTGTAAATATTTACTCCGATAGAACGAAAATATTCTGTGGGAAGTACCTTTTAAAAAAATCCGCTGTTGACAACTTTTGCATTTACTCCAAACGGTGCAAAAGTATACTGTTCAATCCTTTTAGATATTTTAAAATTTGTACCCGATCTTGCGGAGTTAATATGACACTATTGGATAAAAAATAAAGTTTTTTTCGGATAAAATACCATTCACACCGCAATATTTTTTTGTGTGTAGGTAGGTGGTAAGCCTTTTGATAAGTAAAGTTAATATGCGTGGATTTTGTCTCATTAAGTTTGATTCGCCAACGCTTTGTCCAGTTACAAACCGCATTGGTCATCCTCTGGAGTTTGCTCGTTGCATCAGCGACATTATTTCCAACTGCCATAATTGCTGTGTCATCTGCAAAGGTGGCTATGGTTCCTTCATTTGTGGTTGGTATGTCCCTTGTATATAGTAAATACAGGATTGGTCCTAAGACACTCCCCTGCGGGACACCGGCAGAGATTTTCTTTAGCTCAGAGTATTCATCCTCATATTTCACTCGAAAGTGTCTATTGGATAAATAAGATCTTAGTATGGCATAGAATTGTCTCGGTAGATCTCTATGCAGCTTGTATTCCAGACCACTGTGCCAGACTTTATCGAATGCTTGCGCGACGTCCAGGAATATGCTTGAGCATACTTTTTTACGTTCTAACGTTCTTTCAATTATGTTGGTGATTCTATGGACCTGTTCAATTGTAGAATGCTTTTCTCTGAATCCAAATTGATGTGGAGGAATTAGTTGTCGGTCCTCAATTATTGGTTTAAGTCTCTTTAGTAATAATTTTTCAAAGAGTTTTGACATGATTGGCAGCAGAGAAATTGGCCTGTATGATTTTTTATCGTTAGGTGGTTTATCAGGTTTTGGTATCATGATTACTTCTGCTACTTTCCATTGATTCGGAACATATTTTAACCGAAGGCTCGCATTGATTATGTGTAGTAGCTTACGAAATCCTTTGTTAGGTAGAGCTTTGATAATTTGGCAAGTAATCAAATCATACCCTGGGGCTTTTTTAACATTCATGTTACTTTTCACTTCTTCTTTTAATTCTTTGAGAGTTACTGGCCGTATTTCAAACTCATCCAGCTTGTGAATAGATATTATATTTTCATTGGCAGTTTGTCTTGGTAGTGGTTGGAAGGTTTCCTGGAGATACTCCGCAAATAGATCAGCCTTCTCTTTGTGGCCTCTTGCCCAGGTTCCATCATCCTTTTTAAGTGGAGGCACTTGCATTTTGGGTCTTTTGAGTCCCTTCGTCGCCTTCCACAGTGAGTAATCAGAATTTTTTTCATCAGTTAGGCTAACTAGATATCTGTTGATTGATTCATTTTTAACTTCTTTAAGAAGGGATTTGAGGCTGTTACATAAATTGTTAAGAATTGTTTTGTTTTCCGGTGTTCGATTAATTTGCCAGGTTTTACGAGCTCGTCGTTTTTCTCTTACCAACTCTCTAACTTCCATTGGGTAGGATATGTTAAGCGTCTTCTTATTTTGTAAAATGGGAGTGCTTGCCAATGCAGCATAGTGAATTATTTCATTGAGTTGCTCCAATTCGTCTTCCAACTGTCGAGAATTTCTTATCGGTACCTGGAGATTGATTTTGTCCTCCATTATTTCACGAAAGAGATCCCAGTTTGTTTTTGAATTTGTTAATCTGGGTGCACTTTCCCTTTGAATTACAGTTTCACTGACTGTCATGATAACCGGTGAGTGATCCGATACTAGAGAATTGCTGTTTTCAATGTGAATATAGTTCTGAGATATACCTCTTGCTACATAAAAGTCGATTAGGTCCGGTATCTTAGTTTCGTCACTGGGCCAGTATGTTGGGGAACCACCAGAGTAAAATTCACATTTTGATGTCTGGGCTGCTTGAAACAATTCTTTACCCTTTGACGTCGTAAGTCTAGATCCCCAATAGGTGTTTTTTGCATTAAAGTCTCCTCCAATAATAAAATCACGTCCTAATGATTTAAATAGTTTAATGTAGTCCTCCCTTTTCAAGTTATGCCGGGGAGGACAGTATATTGCGGAGACAGTAAGCTGTCTGTGTTTAATGTGAATCCTAACAGTGGTGACTTGCATTGTTTCTTCTTCGATTTCTGTTTCTACATGGTGTTTTATATTTTCTTTTATTAGTAATGCTGAACCACCTCTTGCTCTTTCTGCTGGATGAATGGAATGATATAAGTTATAACCCCGGATTTTAACAAACGAAGATTTAACAAAATGGCTTTCGGATATTAGAAAAATGTCGATTTTTTCTGTATTTAAAAATATTTCTATTTCTGGAATATGTTGCATAAGTCCATTCGCATTCCAGATTGCTATTCTGAAAGTTGTGTTCTTACTTAACATTTTTTATCGGATTGCGTAATAAACCGAAGTGATAAAACGTCGGTTTGCGAGAACAGTGACGCATCTCAAAAATGGCCAATTCTGAGATAATAGGAAAAATATCCTTTAAATGTGACAATCTTTTATCTGGCATAGTGTCACTTCTAAACTACACATAGTTTTCAATAGATGTGACGTTGAATTTGATGAATTCCCCTATTTTATACCAAAAAAAAAACTTCAAATGGATTTCCTCAAAAATATGATATTTTGAGATGTGTTCTCGCAAACCGACGATATGTATTTGAAAACAAGATAAAAATCAATTATATATTTTTAAAATATGAATTTAATTAAACAAAATATAAATAATTTTCGATAAACTTTCCAAATTCAACTAAAAATAATACCTAATAATTAAGATATTAATTAATGAAAATTCAAAAAACATCTATTCAGTTTTGAGATTAATATCTGTCATTCTTTTCACACGGTAATTCAGTACTGCAGTGGATTATAAAATACCGAATTATAAAGTGTATTTGATAATCCACTTCGGTATTAGATTTGCACATTTCACACGGCCATTTTTCGGATTATGTAATCCAGTTCGGTATTGGATTATGGTACGTGTGAAAGCGACTATGATGATGGAAAACCGAAGTTCATAGTATAATAGTATAATTATACTATTTCGTTATACTATTTAGCTATCAAAAATATAATAGGTAGCAAATTGTGTTTTTTACATTGTAAATTTATCTGACAGTGTATTATTTTGACAATTCGCAAAATTAGCATTCGATGGTTTTTTTTTGTGAGTTGTATGGCTTGTTCAAATATTATAATGGAATTTAAAGTTATTTTTGTGAAATTAACATTGTGAATATCGGCATTTATTTCTAAAAATCATGGAAAATTGATTTTTATTTATGAATATACGTTAAAATTTTCAAAATAGGAATTATACCTACGTTCACTTAAAAAGAAGTATAATTGGTGTTAACTTCATCGCGCGCGATGGAAAACCGACAAGGAATAATAGTATAATAGTATTATAATGCTATTATACTATTGACGATGGAAAATCGGTGTATATTTCCCTGGCGACAATGCCAGCAACTTAAATTATAACAGTATGCATACTTCAGTGGCTTATTATTATGACATTTTTAGACAAGAATAAAAAATAACAACAAAATTCACAATAATTTAATTATTAATTAAAATTTTTATATTGAATTTCACTTACCTCGATATTGTTTAAAGATTAGCTAATTTTGAACTTCACACACTACAGCTAATCTTCACAAATCGCGCTTAGCTGTCAATATAGTCTATCAGGGGTATAAGAGAGATGCGTGAACCTTAAAACAGAGATGGATACTGTCGAAAACTAGTATTTTTGACACAGTTTCCAACACTTTTTTACACGACTTTTTGACAGTGATAAAAAAAATTGGAAAACGTAAAATTTTAGCTTCATTTACGTTCAAAACTGTTTCAACAGTTTGAACAGTTTCGAAATGTACCAGTAAATTTCTAAAACTTGCTCAAGAATATTATGTTTCCTCTTTTTCCCAGTATCACTCGCTCAGCTTTAACACTTTCCGACAGTTTTTGACACTTTTCCACGCTTTTGACAGTTTTGACCTATTTTTGACAAATTGAATTTTTAATCATCATAAAAGTTGTTTTAATTCCCATTTAAATAAGAACCCACCTAAATTTAACACACCATTGTAAACCCTGCCACTGAATTAACATAAAACGCACTCATTAAAATATGTTTTTCATCAAAACAAATGCCAATATTTGACAGTACAAATCTCAAAATGTCAAGCTCGGCTGGCAGCAGCAGCAGCGATGAGGAAGATGAACATTTAAAACAATTAAAAGAAGCAATTGATCCCACATTTATAAATGATACGTTGTTCGAAGACCCAAGCAAGACGACCGAAAAACATAAAACCAAAGGTAGTACTCATTTTTATGCCGAACTTTCACCCCTAAGCAAAGAATTGTTTCCACTTTTCCAGAACCCACCAAAAATCTCAAATCCGAACGATATTTGGATCTGGACGATGGCAATGAAAATTCATTGTTTGTTACTGCATCAATGCAAAATCATTTCTACAAGAAATTATCGCAGGCCATCGACAAAATCGTTGATTTTGTAGACGAAAGCGATGATTCGATTTTAAAATGCAAAAAAAAGAAAAAATCAAAGCGCGGTGGTGGGATAAAACTACTCCGAGAATTTGATGAATACCTTAAAGATCCAGACGATGTGATTGATGAAATGCCTTTGATTCAGAAAAAAACAAATATTAAGCGAAAACATGTACAGGGTGAGACGTTTGTCGATGATGACGCAAAAATAGTGGAAAGTGTGGTGCACGTAAATGAGATGCAAGAAAACTTCGAGACGAAATACTGGAAAACGCCGCCAAATCGAGAAAAAGTGGTTCGCTATCGGGAAAAGAATTCCGTATACTATCTGCAGGAACCAGAAAATGAATTCACCAAGCAACGAAAAAAGAACAACTGGGATGAGTGTAAAATTTCTCGAAATTACAATAAAAAAAAATCCGCAAAGCTTGGTAAATTATAATTAAAATCGAGTTTATTTCACATCTCGAGCTCTTCCTCTTCGTGTCCAGATTCAATTGATTTGTCCGACTCGTCCATCGTAATTGGTTTCAAACTTGCTATGTACGCTGCAATTGATTTAAATTCGATTAATCCACAATCTGGATGTGGAAATGTGATCAAAACTTACATTTATTTAGTGAAATTGGCGGACCTCCCTTCTGGTGATTAAGCCGCGAATGATACCGCAAATGGAAAACTAGACGACCACGACCCACAAACCGTTTCAAACAGATGTGACACTCGAACATTTGATTGTCGTCGTGCAGTTTCACGTGAAGCTGAAATATTTTAAAATTTTTAATCGGGACTCTCAGTTATGATGCCCTCAAAGACTCACATCTAAATATTTCTTGCGTGTAAACCCTTTATTGCATACGGTACAAATCAAATTTTTGGCATCTGTATGCCGCCTCATATGATCACGCAAGAATGGTTCCGAAGTGAAATCCTTTTCACAAATATCGCATTTAAACGGTTTTTCACCGGTGTGATTACGGATGTGGATCTGAAATATCGAATAGATGTCGGGATATAAGATGGGTTGGCAGCAATCAAGGTGCACGACTTACATTTAAAACTTTTGGGCATTTGTATCCCTTGCCGCAGAATTCACATAGGTATGTATACTTGTCGTCCTTAACGTCCTGTTTGAATCTTGTTTTAAAGTATTCCGGATGTTTCTGCCGGGTGTGCAACTGAAATAGAGAGGGTTATTATCGGGATCCTCTTAAAATAATCTCGTACACTTACCCGAATATTTGTGTAATTCGAGTAATTTTGGCCACACTCTTTGCACGTATATTCGAACTCAATTTCATTATTTTTGATTAGGGAGGCGTGCTTGCTGTTGATGTGCTTCTTCATAAAACTGATCGTATTATAATACTTGCCGCAGTACTTACACTTGTGTATCCCTTTTTCTAAAACCGACGATGTATCCACATCAGATAAATCTTCGTCGCCAAACCAGTTTTCATCCTCAATTATTTCATTCGCCCGAGTTTCACCATCATCCCATGAAATCGGATCGTTCCAATAAAAATCATCGTTCCCCTCGTCGTAGCCAACAGTCTCAAAATTATCAATCTCTTTCAATGGAGCAGTAGTAGTCCGAACTACGACATCCGTTTCGATACATTTATGTCGAAAGTAATACGAATCACATATCTGCCGTACACACACAAAACATAAACGTGCGGGTAAATCATGTTCGTCCATACTAAATCGTAGGCCCGTCAATATCTCGAGCATAATGGACAGCTGAAGGGTTTCGTTATTTTCTGTTGTTTCGATGGTTTTGAATAAATCAACGGAACGATTTTGTTCGAATGGTTCCAAACAAGTGCGACATGTCTGATTTAAATCCATTTATTGTGATTTTAATTATTTCGATCGGGAAATCTTCTCAGCAGCTGAATTTGTTTACAAATTTTTTCGACTATTCACAAAATCACAAACAAGAAATGTCATGTAATGGTATAAAAAAAATGAGTGTGTTTCATGTTATCGATTTTAAAAGCGTGAAATGCAAGACGATTCAAGAGTTGTTTCGTCGGTTTGTTAGTGGTTTTACTACTACAATATAATGAAAATCGGGCAGCACTTCCATGAGAAAATAATCCCGAATTATTTTCAGATTTAATTTTTATCTGGAATAAAAAACTTCTCTCTTGTCTGTTAAATATTTACTTATTTTATTTCTTCGAGTTTGAAGTTCTAAAATTTTTTTTTAATGATTATTTAATTCCTCTGCCGGTTGCAACTGTTGTAAAATTCTCCAGGAAATATTCTTAGCGTAAAGTGTACTAGGTAGTGCTGACAGATAGGTGTGATTATATAGGGTGGGCCCATGATACAATAATATTACAAGGTATGCTTGACAGCTAAAAGCACGTGAAGCGTGACGTCACTCAGAGTCAATTTGGATATTTTTTTGCGAATTGGTTTAGGTTTATAAAAATATTTTTAGGTTTTTGAAATGGAAATAAGTTTCAACGATTGTACACGATAGAAAAAACACAAATCTCAACCAAACGGAGTCAACGTTACGAAATATATTACTGAAAGTGACGTCACTAAGATGAAAAATGGCGATATTTCGATTGGTTGGAACATAACTTGTATATTTATTATACCATGGGGTGGGCCATAACAAACAAAAGATCGAAGTGCAGCAATCGTTTTATAGAATTCTTTGGTTGTTTGCGTTCAAAGAGCTTTTCGATCAAAATTTCGTTATGTAAATGCGACGGATCGAGGGAAGGTTACTGCCAATGATGATCGCTGCAGAGCTATGCTGCAACACTTTTTGGGAATAAAAGCGGCAAACTTGGTGTGAAAGGCCTTTACTCCAAACAGGATGGTGCCACATGCCACACAGCGGATCAAACAATGAACATTTTACGTCAAATATTTCCTGGACGTGTGTATCGATATTCGGCCTGAAAAGAAAGGTGCAAATCAATCATCCACTTCCTCTTACCGATTTGAAAGCAAACATCCGGCCATTTACCGGAGATAATTTTTCATACGAATTGGAATGATGCTAACTTTTGATGAAGAGATGTCAATCGTAATTTTAAAAATGTTGCTTTAGTTACTGGATTACTGAAAATAACTGTAGATGGCCAAAAGAGAATGAGTTCACTGTTGAAAGGCCAAATGGCGAAAGGCCGAATGTCGAATGACCGAATGTATCGATAGGCCGAATGTCCAAAAGCCGAATGGGTCGAAAGGCCGAATGTGACGAAAGGCCGAATGTGACGAAAGGCCGAATGTGACGAAAGGCCGAATGTTTAAAGACCGAATAAGTCAATAGGGCATTCGGACTTTTGACCCTATTCTAGAGAATGTACAAGAAATTTCTCGAATAATCTACTGCTCTACATGCGACGAAGTAGGGAAACTAAAGATGGAACTGCAGACGGAAATTCAACACATTAAAAACGAGGTTCATCACGGTGAACAAGAATTAGAAACGGTTGAACAGAAATTGTAAAGGTTCAGTGAATCGAAAATGAGCTGTTTGTTGTCAAGGCAAATCAAATAATGCCAATTAATCCAGACCATATACACGATTAAGGTAAATCACCAACTTTTTGTAATTTTGAAATTTCGATTCGAAATGGCCACCAATCAAAATAATTGGAACGAGGCGAATCGTGTCACAAACGGGAGATCTATCGCAAAGGAATTTTCATCGGCAATCGGGCGACTAGTGCACCTAACAAGTTTAAGTATTTCGGCTTGTTATCTGGAAAAACATCCACGTTTCGGCATTGATTAGAGACAGTGGCAGGGGGGAAAAATCGTGCATTTAACGACCGGGAGGACTCTTTTCCAACACGAAATGCTGATTGCAGATATTGTAGACAGATCATCTTGGGAAATGATTTCATGAGGGCAAATGATTCGAGATGAATGTACGAAATGTATTAACTTATGGTAACATCGAGTTGTCACTTTAAATTAGCAGGCGAATTATAGTAGACCATCGAGAGAAGCTGCAATCAAACTCGGAGACGATTGTGTGGAGAAGATTGGAAGGAGGTGGCTTACCCAGGTTATTGGTTGATTAAGCCAACGAAGAGGATAGGTTCTGTTCTAAGAAATAAAAAATTATGATAGAGAAAGGACCAGTAAAACCAGTGAACGAATATAGAGTACCTATTTGTGATCTTACTCTCTGCGATAACACGAAAACCATCAAGAAAGGGACATTCATTGGCAAATGTGAAGAGGTGTAGACGACAGTGAAATGTGACATGCTAGTGCAGAAACAAATTGTAGCCTTAAACGTCTTGCACAGTGGCACTGAAAAAAATGAAATACCTAAATTTGCAAAATGTATGAATGCTCATCAATATGACGTAATGGAAATGGATTTTTTTTTTGCTAATCTGTTTGTATGGTCAAGGCTGAGAGTTAAAATGAGGGTCGGGTACCTGCCATACGAATTGATCCAAAAAAGTAAAAACATTTTTGGTTCAAACTCATTTTTCTCGACATTTTGAAAGTCGCAAAGTCCGAAAAAAAAAAGCCTGTCCATCTGTTTGGATATAGTATGTATGTACTTGCCATAATTGACCCAAAATCACGTGGTTACGTGGGTATATTACCACGTTGATCAATTTTGTATATATGGCGGTTTGAGAATAGAGTTGAGTATTGAGTTTGCGGTTGAGCTGGGTTACATTTTCGGGTTGAGTTGGTGTTGAGTTGAGATTGGGTTAGGGTTTAGTAAGCATTTCAGCTGGGGATTACCTTGTGTGTATAATTACCGGTTAGCTTGAGTTGAGTTCATGTACGGAAGTAGATTTTGGGGGGTTGGTCGTGAGTTTAGTGTTGATGGAAGAGCATGTAACCCTGCTCTTCCATCAACACTAAACTCACGACCAACTAATCAAAAAACTTCATCCGTACATGAACTCAACTCAAGCTAACCGGTAATTCAACACACAAATCACTGAAGATGTATCTGTCATACTTTTATAGTTTCTACGTATTATTACAAGTTCTATTATTTTATTGGCGATTGGAAAAGTAGCAAATGCGATACTGGAAACAAAATAAAATTTCTCACCCAGTACCTGGTCCGTAACAAATACATATAAAATGTATCTATCGGAAATAAAACACACTGTCGTAGCCACCAACAAAATTGTGCCAGTAATCATCCTGAAAGCAACTGTTTGACATGCATAAGAGGCAAACAGACACGTTAACCATTTAAACGAGCAGATAGGCTCGATAGGAGGAAATCGTTATTTTCTAACATTTATCGACGATTTTTCTCACAAATTGTTCGTGTTTTTGTTAAAATACAAATCCGAAGCAGCAGCAAAGTTCGAAAATTCAAGAATTTTGTGGATAACCAAACCGGGAATTTAACAAAATATTTGCGAATCGGCAATGGAGGCGAATATATTAAGCAGGTTTATGTCAACATTTTGCGAAAAGCTGGGATGTGTCACCAGACCACAGTTCCATATACGCCAGAACAAAATGGAATCGCCGAAACAATGAACCGGACAATTGTCGAGAAGGTGAGATGTATGCTTATTGATGCCGGATTAACGAGTACTGGACATAAGTAGTATCGACGGCATGCTACATAATCAACCGATCTCCTATACGAAGTATTAAAGTCGACGAAACACCCGAAGAAATCTGGACGGGACGAAAACCCAACATTAAACATTTACGTGTTTTTGGATGCGCGGCAATGGTTCATGTGCCGAAACAGAAAAGCAAGAAACTGAGCTTAAAACCTGAAGGGTACTGTGAAAACTCGAAAGGATATCGTTTACATCAACCACAATCAACCTTGAAGACCAACGTTTAGAAAAGACCACACAAAGTGACCCGAATAGTCACGTTATTTTGTTCCCGGACAAAAAAATAGATAAAGAACCAATATATGTCGATGAAATCATAGATAGAAATCAATCAAATGAAATAAGTGATGTATCTTCAGACGAAGTAATATAGAAGACAAAGATCAAATGACGTCGGATTTCGAATATCTTCCAGCAACATCGACAGAAGAAATATCTGTGCAGACAGTACCGAGAAAATTGTCGCGACAGCCTAAACCGAAATAAATGGGAGATTTTGTTTCTTACATGTCTCAATACAGTGAATTATATGATCCAACAACAATCGAAGAAGCTTTGTCAAGGACTGATGCACTAATGTGGGAAAATGCAATGCAAGAAGAATATGAGTACCTTATTGACAACGATATGTGGGAACTCATCGATCTGGACCCAACTATCAATTGCAAATCGGTTTTTAAAACAAAATGCAACGCTGAAAGGATATCGTTACAAAGCGAGATTAGTTGTGAAAGGGGGAGCGCCCCAAAATCTTGCAGTTACAAAATCTTGCAAGTACAAAATCTTGCAAATACAATATCTTGCATTTAAAAAATTTTGCAGTTTTATTACCTGTCTTTAGTATCTAACATAATATTAATTGCGAATTCATAAAAGTTCAATATAATTAAAAAAAATAAAATAAAAAAAATTGTGCAGATAGCGATCCGGATAACTATGTGTCAAGAAATATGGCTAATATTAGAATTAGAATGGAAATCTCCATTTTTCAAAATATTTCAATAAAATATTCTGAATAAAGAAGATTTAATCTTCATTTTCCAGAATTTAAATTTTCGTTTCTGATTAATAAAGATTTAATATTAAAATTAAAATGGAAATCTCCATTTTCCAGAATATCTCAACATAATATTCTGGTTAAGAATATTTCTGTGCTTAAAAGGTAAACTATCTTAAGTCGACTTAAGCTGTTTTACCTTTTCTAAAATTTAACGTGCTCTATCTCTCCTCTAACCTCACTTAGTTTAATTTAAGTGGTAACACCTTGTAGACAAAGGCTTTGGTCGCAAAGCCATAGCAAATTTGACATAAGTGAAAAACGAATATAATATTCAACTTTTTCTAACTCTCTAAAAAAAATTTGAAACTTGAAATAAGATGTTTTACCTTTTGACCACAGATTTAATCGTGGACATTTGATTTTTGATATCTTAAGCAAAATTCTACTGTATAATTATCATTATACAGTAGAATTTTGTCAATGCGATTTGTTATCTTGCATAACAATTTCTCGTACATTTATAGAATCGCGCGCGCGATTCTATAAATGTACGGGAAATTGTTATGCAAGATTTTGTAATGCAAGATTTTGTAATGCAAAATTTTGTAATGCAAGATTTTGTAATGCAAGATTAAGGGGCTAACCCTGTGAAAGGATATTCACAGCAAAGGGAGTTGACTAGTGAAGTGTGAGGTGTTGAGTATGCCTATGTGAGGTGTGATGTTGTATGCTTCCACTTGTTGTATTTCCCCAATTTTTTAAATTTCAGCTCCGCAGATCCGTATAGTGAAATTATTATTACCCGAAGAAATGGAGGAAAAATAAATCGCGTGGTTATTGTTATTTCGCACAACTACAATAAATTGAGGTTTAACCTTTTATTTTAATAAAACTTATAAACGTAGGTATTAATCCACTTAATTATTGTCACCAAATAAAAATAATGCTACTTTAAAACTACACTTGTATCAAAATTTATTAATTTTAATGTTTGGTTTTATAAACTATGAAATATGGCTGTCATGACGATGGCTCTGAACTGTACAGAATCGTTCTTTTGTTATGGAAATTTGTTTCCCTACCGGCGATGGATGTAAGTTACTCCAAATGACATAAGAGCTGTGCACCTATATTAATTTATATAATTTTTTAGAGCTGGGAGCCGGCTTTATTTTCATTACTCATGCACGATCTGTGTTGTGTTTTATTATGTCGCCACATACTTCCTTAAGATATTTAATATCACTTGCAGCAAAATACGATTTGAACATTGAACAGATGGACACTGTAAACGATTTTCTTCAAGGTGAACTTAAAGAAGAAATTTACATTCTTCAACTCCAAGAAGTTCAACAATGGCGTTCAAGTATGCCGTCTTAGGAAGTCACATGGACTCAAGCAGTCTATATGTGTTTGGAATCAACAACTTGGTAAAGTATTAAAGCAAATTGGGCTATTGCAATCTAAAGTTGATCCTTGCATATACTATAAAATAGAAGGGGATAAGATGCTGTTTTTGATCGGACGTGACCAAATGAGGAATGTGCCATATCAGCAAGCAGTGGGAAGCATTCTTTTCGCGTCTCAAGTTTCTCGACCAGACATTAACTATATGCAGTCAGCAATGTCAGCAGGTTGATAGTGAAGATAATTATACAGTATTTAAAGGCAACTGCTATATAGTACAAAATTAGAATTTTCTAAATTAACAACTTCAAGTATCACTGGTTATTGCGATGTTGATTGGGGGCAGTGATAAAGACAGGTTATGTCTTCATGAATCAAAATGGAGCGATATGTTGGAATTCTAAAAAACAACCAACAGTCGCGTTATTTACAATGGAAGCAGAATACATGGCGGCGTCATCGCTGCGATTCCGGAAGCTTAAGTCACTCGAAAAGGAACTTTTGACGAGTCGAGATCCTGGAGCTGGCATCAACAAACGTGTTTTATGCATTAAGTGGCCTCTAAGCAAACCATATAGGCACCATTTTGTACGAGCAAATGTGGAGTCTGGTAGGATAAAGATGAAGCATATCTCAATGAGTGAAATGAGGGCAGACGTGCTGACGAAAGCCCTTAATTAACCACAGCATTTCACATGTACTACCGGGATGGGAATGAAATTTAAATAGCTTACGTAAAATATTAGTTTTTAGTGGTAATGTTGAAATATGCAGTAAAACCTGTATAATATATTTTTACTCTCGGTTCTTGTTCACTGGTTTTGCTCATCAACTAACACTCGTTTTTTTTTATTTTGTCATCTCTTAAATAATACATTTCATCAGAGTTGGGGTAGAGTTGAAGTTTAGTGAAAGGTTCAATTACAGATTTAGCTTCAGTTGTATTAATGTATCCATGAAATCCATGTTGATTTAAGGACTGAGTACAGCGTTGAGTTTGGGGTAGAGTTGATGGCTAAATTTCGACTTGGGGTTGATTAGGTTTGGGTTCAGGTTGGGTTGGGGTTCATTCAACTGTTCAATTGGATTTATTTGAGTTGAAAGTTGGGTTTAGCGTTGAGTTGAGGGTTGGGTTGGAGTTGAGTTATGATTGAGTTTTGGGTTTGATTGAGCGTTGAGTTGAGGCCAGTTATGGTTGAACAAGGTTTGAGTTGAAGTTGATTTTGGCGGGTTGGGTTATTGGTTGGTTTAGTGATTGCGTTTAGGATTGCGTTGGGATTGAGTTGGATGTTAAATTGTAAATTGAGGTTGAAACAAATAAATTATAATACCTATACAGGTCTTCGCTGTCAAAAAACGGCGATAGATAGATTAAATCTTAAGATGACACTAGTAGTTTTTTTAAATTTTTTTTTTGTTGTATCGAAACAAAAATATAAACAAAAGCAAAAAACACGAATAAAACTTACAACTAGACATGAATTATAAAAAAAATTAATTTTATTTTTGATTTATTTACCAAAAATTAAAAATTGTTAAAGCTGACATCTTTAGAAGTTATCCCGAACTATGTTTTCACGTATTAAATAATACTGTATTATCGATAAATCTGCCAATATCATTGACCTCAAGTTTACTATGGAAAAGTGTCATTATGTCCTTTATAGGGTATTATAATTTATTTGGGTTGAAATTGTTGAATTGGGATTTGAGGTGATTTTCAGGACCGAAGTTTTGATCACCTCTTGAGGTTAGCCCTCTATATTTTTGCTTTTTATACAAGAACTTTGTAACAGACCAATTTCGAGCAAATAAATATATTTAATTCATGTGTTCAAAACATTGAATTTGATTAAGAAGCTTTTTTCCCAATAAACGACGAAATAAAACAAAAAATATTTAAAATTTCTTTAAATATAATAAAAGTTTATTGCACATAATGATTAATAATATATATATAAAAAAACGGTTAATTACAATTTTTGTTTAAGTTACAATTTTTTCTAATCCAAATCAAATTTATACAAATCAGAGGGTTGGGGGGTGAGGAGGGGCAAGATTATAAATTTGTATTTCTAATACAAAATAACAAAATTCATTGTGCTTTTAGCACCAATACAGTTTTTTTTATACAAAAGTCTTAAAATCTATTACAATTTTTAAAAACAAAAATTTTCCGTTAAATTGCAACCACGTGTGCGCAGCAACTTTTTTTTTTTTTACGTTTTGAGTTTTGTTTTCTAAAATTTAAATTAACTAAATTTGGTATAAAAAAAAACAATTGAAAAACTTACAAACTAAATTGTTTTAGTGATTTGTTTATTATATCTTATATTTATTATTATACGGAAGACTTAAGTCAGATCGTTACTAATTTGGTATTAAGATAGTATATAATAGTTAAGTGCTTGACAATAATTTTATATAATTTATTGCTTATATAGACTAGATTATCAAACGAGATCAGCTGTCATAATCATTTATTATTTGTATCACAATATAAAAAAATAAATTATATATTTATTAAACGAGGTGGGCGCATGCGCACAACGTTTTTGTGTACCAAATCGCGCGCCAACCATAAAATTTATTGGGTGAGTTCTATATTTTTGGTGTGTCCTGCCTCCTGCGACAAACGAAGTCATGCACCTAACCCTTTATAAATAAATACTAAGTTAAGTGTGTCTACTTATTAAAATTAAGTTATATAATTATCACAAAAAAATAACGGAACTCGAATTTAATATTTAACTATACATAATAATAATAAAACGCGGTTTATAACTTAAAATACTATATTTTTGTGTTTTATATTTAGTGTTTACTTTTTTACACATAAGAACATAAAATTTATTTATTTTTACTTTTTTTTCATATATAGGGTTGAACATTTAATATTGTTTAAAATACAATATTTACAACGGGGACGCGCGTATACTACGTATGTTCTTCAGTCGATTAATTAAAATAAAAACAAAAAATATCTATCTAAAGTTATTAAATTATTTTGTATTATTAATTAATTAATTAATACTAATTATAAATTTATAATGAGTTTGTGTGAGAGAGATAAACATATCGAGTATGTACTGAAATTCATATTGATAAATCTTCCCAATCTTCCTTCTCTCGTTCACTGAACTCAATTTTAAATGGTACCTTAGCCGAACTAATAACCGAATGACATTGAGGTGTCAATGGATTATTCCGTAGATCGACTAATTCGAGTGAATCGGATGTTATCATTTGTGATGTGTCTATTTCTGTAACAAGAAACAAAAAAAGTGTAAGTACATATATTTATAGAGGCCGTTCAACTGTTCGCCTATTTTTAGATCTTTATAATTTTCTTACCAATTATTGAATTATTATTTGCCAATAGATGTCGTAATTTTGCCATTTTAAATACAACACTTGGCAAACTGATAAATGTATTATGGGAAATATTTAAACGCTGGAGACAAGCCAAATCGGCCAATTCATCTGGTAACTTTGACATTTGATTGTGTGATAAATTTAAATCTGAGATAGAAATAAACAAAATAAAAGTTTAAATTATATTTATATAAAATAAGGTTTATAAATTTAGGTGGCATATACCTGTAATTAGACTAAATTTAAGTGCAAATTTTGGTGGTATTTTTGTTATAACATTTCCGCTTAGATCGCACGTTTTCAATTCGGTGTGTCGCATTAAATGGTATACAGCGTCTGGAACCTGCATTAATTGGCAATCGGATAAATCTGTAACAATACAACAACATTATAAATTAATAAATTTTCATAAACATACATAAGTCGTTGGTGTGGAAACTAGGTAACTAGATACAATAAAATTACATAAACCAAAAAAAAAGTTGGATGCAGATCGCACGCGTACCCCTCACTTGATCAATCGAATTGCATGATTGCATACGAATTGCACACACTTTGGTTATGTGATTATACAATTAATTAACGATTACGTTATACGGAAATTTTTATTTTTATTTTTTTTCCATTATCATTTCAATCGATCGTTACCTAAATGCTCTGTTTCATTTGCTTCTTCACATTTTACGACAATACGCATAACACCATAAGCCATTTCTTAATTAGTCTATATATTGTTTTATAACACACAATTAATTAATTTTTTTTTTTTTTAATTAACTTTTTATAATTTTTATCGTAACTGTATATTTTAGAAAAGTTAATATGGCGGATGAAAATTATAGAAAATCGTCAGTAAAATGGAAAAACTAAATTTAGAACCAAATGTTTTTAAAAACGATTTGTCGACTTCGGGGTTCGGGCACGCATTTAACGTGTTTACAAATTTATTTTTAAAACACTCGGATAAAATAAAATGTTATGATCTTACAAGACGTCAAATTACCGATATATGAGTCGCGATAATAAAATGTTAGTGATTTATAATGGTGGAGAGCACGAGTTTTATTTTTGTCTGTCCGTCGTTTTGTTTGACATTTGACAATTTAAAATTTAAAATTAATGATTTTAGACGCCTAATGACTTCCCCCGAATATAACGCCTAGGCGTTGTATTCTTAATTTGTTTCCCTTGATTTGACAAGAGTTTTTTTTTTCGAACAACAAATTATACTTCCTCTTCTTATAAATTATAAAAAATTAAATTAATTATTTATTAACGCCTAAGCACTATTGCTGGTGGTCTAGGTGTGAAGCTGTCTGGGGGAATGAAGTTGATACTAGTTATCAGCGCATTATCTGTGCATCGCGGATCTCTGCACAGTTGGACGTTTTTCTCGCGGGATTCTTATGAAAAAATATAGAGGCCGGGGCTCTTAAAAATCCGGAAACTACGGCTCGAGGGACACGTCCTGTAAGCCAACAGATGAAGCGGGACATTAGCAAAAATATTGCTGATTCCCCTATTACAACAACTGTTAAAGGAGCGTTGACCAATAGTTCTGGTTCACAAACAGCAGTAATTAAGGACATTAGCTCGTTCGTATAAACCTACTCCCCCTAACTCTTTGGGAAACGACAAAGTTCTAATAAAACTGGTCCCGGAGTACCAGATTGAGATGTCCAGATCCTTGGGGACACTATGTGGACTCCAGGAGGACTTGGTGTTAGACTCGCCTTCGGGCGGGGTGTCCGACACGATGGTGGTGGAGGCAATGGTGTAGATTAATGTTAAGGTTGTTGTTACGCCCATCGTAATGAAGATAAACCAACGGATATTATTTGAATTTATATTGTCCAATTTAATTTTATAATATTTGTTAACGCCATCTATTGCTGTGAATTATCCCTAAAAGTGCTGTTTTCCTTTTAATATTTACTAATGCCATCTATGGATGGGATTTTCCTACTATAAGCAAACCGAACGCAATATTTTATGTCAAATGAAAGAAAAATTAATTATAAAGAATTAATCGTAATTTAGATTTCTAGAAGAACACACATGCGTATTGAGTTTTATTTCTTTGTTTCAATTTACTCGGCTGCTCTTCTGCTCAAAATTGAAGCTGATGGAGTTGACGTTGTCCTGACCAGGAACCTTGGGTCATTGGAGACCGGGTTATGGGACTCAGAGCACCAAACTATAAAGTGATGATGTTTTGTTCTGTTTAATTGCAGTTACTCGGATGTACTGGCGGCTTACTTCAGCCTATCTACCACAAAAAGGTGACGATATACCACCTGCATTTCTTAGAGATGCTTTAATGGATGCTCAAAAGCGAAACGTCAGAGACATCCTAGGTAGTGATATGAACTCACACCACACAATATGGGGAAGTACGGATACAAACGAGAGACGTGAGTTACTCCTTGATTTTATTCTTAGTTCTAACCTTCAAATATGTAATTTTGGGTGTAAACCCACTTTTATAACTAGAAACCGACAAAAGACGCTAAATACCACGTTTGTCTCAGACTTAATTAAGGATAGTTTGGTGAATTGAAAAGTGTCTGTTGACCATTCCTTTTCTAATCACTGCTATCTTCAGTATGAACTGGTTACAGAAGCCACAAATAGGAGGAAAACCGACTGTGATACCTTCAGGACCATTCTAGGTAATTCTTTGCCTGTGCCGGTTCCAAACCCCCTGTGTCTACTCAGTAGCTTGACTTAGTAGACCAAGCTATCAGATGCTTTTCATGTAGCTATGTTGGGAGCTTCTCCTCTAAGTAGAGCTTTGGGTAAACAAAGGCCACCTTGGTGATCGAAACAGCTCCAAAGCGTTGGTCAAAAATGCAAAAGGCTTTTTAGAATATCCAAGAAAACAGAAATATGAAATAAAGAGTCCTAAAATAAGTGCCTGGAGGCACTACTGTACAGGCTTCTAGTCCTATCATCCCGAGTCATCTCCAGCGACCGGAGGGTTCTTGGACCACAACTAGTGTTTAATTTTTGGAATTACTCCTGATAACCCACCTTCCAGCATAACCCACTTTCCGGAGCCGGCTAGGTGGTCGAAATCTCAACATGCGTTCTGTAAAGGGAGATCGGTGGAAACCGTTCTACACTCCCTGATTTGTCCTATTGAAAAATCCATAGAATTTGAGGAATACTTCTTGGTAACCTTTCTGGATATAGAAGGTGCCTTTAGCAACGTTAAACCGGTGACGATAACTCGGACTTTGTTGAGTCTGGGTGTGGATGAATCTCTCGTTGGCTGGATAGATCAGATGCCGAGATGCAGGATCGTGAAGGCTAATCTGGGCGGGTCCTCCATTAGCAGATTTGTAGGTGTGGGAACGCCGCAAGGTGGAGTCTCGCCCCCCCCCCCTTCTTTGGAACTTGGTCATAACTAGCCTGTTACTGGAACTGGAGGGGCAGGGTTTTAGGGTGGTTGCTTATGCGAATGACGTTGCTATTGGTGTCTTTGGAAAGTATCCTTGCACTTTAACAGAGAGCATGCATGTGGACTAAATTTTAATCCACGTAAAACTGAGGTGGTCCTCTTCTCTAGGAAATACAAACTTCCTCAAATTGATCCTCTTACTTTAAATGGTATTAGCTTGACCTTTACTGATAAAGCGAAGTACTTTTATATTGTTTTGCACAGCAAACTTAATTGGAAGCCTAATATTTTAGGAATGGTAAAGAAAGCTACTATACTCCTGTAAAAATGCTGTTGGTAAACGATGGGGTCTTGAACTCCATATCGTATTCTGGCTCTATACCTCAGTGATAAGGCCCTTACCTTTATATGGGATTATTGTTTGGTGGCCAGCTTTAAACAGTATGGCTAACCAAAAGTTGGTGATGAAAATTCAGAGAACTTCCACCTTGTGGTGCACTTAGGAGTACACCCAATCAAGCATTGGAGGTTCTTTTTCATCTCATACCCCTAGATATTCTGGGACTATTGCAGCGTTTTTCAGGCTGAATTAATTACGATAATGGAGGCCATGGATTGGTTCAGGTATAATTTAGTATCTGTAAGGGATATTCGCATTTTTACGAACAGTCAGGCCGCTATTAAAACGCTATGAGCTTATTTCCTTATGTCAAAGGTAGCCCAGACCTGTCTCTCATCTCTTAACGAGATGGCACATCAGTTCAACATCCACCTAACGTGGTTACCAGGGCACTTCAGTATTGCGGGGAATCAAAAAGCAGATGAACTAGTTCGGCAGGGTAGAAATTGCCTCACATTACCAAATAAGGTAAATGTTAAAATTCCGCTCGCTACATGCAAATTATAATTTCAGGAAGCAGCTAGGCGACCAGCAAACTATAGATGGTCCAATGGTATCTCGTGCATCATAACTAGGCAGATTTGGCCAAAACTAGATCAGGCAAGAACTGGACAGCTGTTAAACTTCAACGTCGCCATATTAAATAAATTGAAATTTCAAAAATTAAGTTTTATCTATTGCACCATTTTTAGCCATAGTTTTTGGCAATTGTTAGCAAAGCAACCACTCAAGTTTTATTAATTTTCGTTCAGCACACTATGGAGAAATATAAAATAATTGCTCCGAGCTAACAAAATCTAACAAAACAAAATTGATCACATGTTAAGCTCAGTATGCAGCTCGCGCTAAGAGAAATTTTCCATACAAATTTGACGTAAAATTTAGCTAGCTAAATAAAATAATTTTTTTTTAGCTGAGAATTTCGCTGAGCGGTATGCACCTTTGCGTGAAAAATTTGAAAAAATATCAGTTGTTTCATTCAAATCTAGATTGCGCCACCATAAATTCTCCAAACATTTTAGCCGCAATTTATCTCACAAGGACAATAATTTTGACGGTTTTGAATTTTGATTCATTTTATAATCGAAGTAGCCACGAAGTAAAATTAATTTATTTTTATATAAAGAAGACAGAATTCAAAATGGCCGACCAACATTACGAAGTCGAGTATTTAGAGGTTTATTTGGACAGAAACTTCAATCAAAAACAAACGAATAAAAGTCAAACAAAATTTATCTCTACACAAATTATTAGCTTGACGATTTATCTGTAATTAAATGGAGACTTGTGGAGACCGCGGTAAAATTTATCTTAGCTTGAGCTGCATACTGAGCTTCAGATCAAAACGAAACGAAACTTTAATGCGGTCTCCAAAAATCTATTTAATTTCGTGCGAAATAGAAATTAAATTTTTTTTGGAGATTTTTTTTTTTGACATAATTTTAGTTTATTTTATGAAGCTTTTTGGTGTTCTCGAGTTTTTTTAATGTGATTAAAAGTATTTTTATAAAAACACTTGATGACAGCTTTATAAAATAAACTCTCGATATAAAAACACAAATGTCAAAATTTCACATGAAAATAATGGATTTCTGCATTAATTTCGCTTGAAAATATTTGGAGACTTTAAGCGCGCCATCTCTGTTGCATTGAAATAACCTAGTTTTTCGCTGTGGAACTGAGTACATACTACTAATTTACCCTAGATGACGAACAGTTTCTAATCTGGTTTCCCGCTGTTTTGCGTACATTGCTAAAAAGTAAGTTTTTCTCACTTTTCTCGGTATGGCATTTAGATTTGCGACATTTCTAAAAACTTTTACGATCTGCTCAGATTTAAATCGTAAATAAGATCTGTAAATAAAGTTTTGAGTTAACTTTAATTTTATCCTAATATGTTCAGGTTTAGTCGAAATTTCAACTCAATTTCGAAATGGTATATTCAGCGCTAAAACAGATGTTCCGAATACTATATAATATATATCTACGTTTATATTTCCCCAATTCCTGAGGTAATTCAAGCTCGAGGGGACTAATGACTGTCGGACTTTATGTAGATCTTTTTAGATATTGTTTTAGATTTAGCACACACCGACTGACCTAATTACAACAACTTATCAAGAGACTTGAAAAAGCAAAATGTAATCGTTTCCTGTAATCAATCATCTAAAATTTACTAACATACACAAGTAACCGATATAATGAAAACGTCACAATAATACAAAATGTGACTCACAAAAATGTCCGTTCACTTTCTGAAAATAAACTACGAGTACACACTGATTAATTGCAATAAATAAACGAAAAATTGAGCACAACCACGTTTTCAAATTTTCATTTAAGCTGCTGCGTAAATTATTCCGTTACATTGTAAATATTTACGAATTGGGAAAACCTCAAATCTAAAACATATTCAGTATAAAATTTGCTTACGTAATCGATCGCCACACACAACAAAGAAAAACTGTTGCGATCATATAAACGCGCAGTAAAACGATCACCATACACCATGGAAAGGTAAATAAAAACATGTTGATCGCGTTTTATTCGCGACATGACACAAAACATATTATACATAAAACCATATGATCATTATTTATAAATGCGATCGTTTTGTTTGTATTTCCTGAATTTCACCACATTTTCCATTGTCTACATTTTATAATCTGCGCAATTTTCATCGGAAAATTTTTTGTGTTTTCATCTCTTTGTATACTGTGTTATGTGTTGATCTAATTTTTATTTTTATTAATGTTCATATACACAAATTTATAGACTTTGTATAATTTGTATAGTTGTGTGCGTGCTTCCAACTCGGAAAAACTCGATCTTGAGTTTTTTTTGTTTTTCAAAACGATATACGCTTTGTTTATTATGAATTTTACTGCTGAGTCATTTTCAAAATTTTCTGTTTGATGTAAATAGGAAATCTTGGTTTGGATGAACGCAATTCAATTTTTTTTTTGTTTTGTACTGTATTATAGTTTACGATCATGTGAGTTTCGGCGTAATTCTATTGAATTGCGTACTTATTAAACAGACAAGGGCATCGTTTATAAATGGTTTAAACCTAGTTGACCTTTAATAGTGAAATGATTTATGTTGGTTGTTTATTGTCGGAAAATTTGGAAGAATATTATGAAAATAACTGAAATAATTCGTACGTTGTAAAAATTGTTCAGAATTTTGGACTAAACTATGTGGAATATTTTTTTGTAGAATATTCAAGCTAAAAGACAAACTGTATGAACAATTTTGTTATACATGAAATACAGGAGTAATACATGAAAGAATAGGATCAAAATTTGTTAAGGACTGTAAACTTTATACATCTTATCTGTTAAGTAATAGAGTGACGATCATGTGGGTTCCTGCGCACTGTGACATTGAGGGCAATGATGTCGCTGATTCTCTAGCAAAAACTGGGTTTAAATTTATCGGTCCCGAATCGGTTGCTTTTTTATCATTTAATTATGTTAAGAAAGCAATCAAAAACTGCGCTATAAGTGAATTAAAACAGCAATGGCTTGCTACTTGTAGCTGCCGCATTGCGAAACTTTTTATTAGTGGACCTAACTTGAGAGCCATTAGATGTGCTTTATCTCTCAGCAAGAAACAGTTGAGAGTCTTGATCGTAACTCTTACTGGTACACCTTCAGCGCATGGGGCTATCTTAGGATGCTGTATGCGACGATTATCAAAGACGATGATCATGCTTCACTTCGTGTGCAGTTATTCTGCTTCAGTTTATGCTTATATATATATATATATATATATATATATATATATATATATATATATATATATATATATATATATATATATATATATATCTACTTCAGTTTATTAAGGCTGCAGCACGGCCAGAATGTATCAAACTTTTAACTTCATCCATAAAAATCTTCGGACATTAGAAATATTTTGCTTAGATCTTATGTAGACTCTAAAATTTGAATTTTTATTTGACTTTAGGGAGTTGAGTGAATTTAGAATCAAAGCGAGAAAAGAAATTTGACAATAAAATATTTTATTTTCGTAATTTGGAAGATTTAAAGTGAATTATGTTTCCGATTTAGAAAATAATTCAATTCACAAACTAAGTCAAAAGATACATCAAAACTCAACTCAACACTCAACGGTAAAATTAAATTCACAAATCTTGTGCTAAGCATAAACTAAATCAAAAGTCAAGTCAAAATTAACATCAATCCGTATGTGAACTCAAAAGTAAAATTTAAGTCAAAAGTTATGTCTAAAGCTAACTCGAAAGAATATGGTGAAAAATCAAAAGTTGAGTCTCAAAAATTGAATTCAAAAATCAACTCAAAACGTAACTCAGAAGTCAAAATTCAAACCAAAAATCATGTCAAAAGTTAAGCTGATATAGAACGCCAAAGTTGAAGTTTCGGAGGTACATAAATCTCCAACAAAAATATTTACAACATCCACTTTTAACCTGTGTGAATTTATTCTTATTATTATATCAAGTACCCGCCAGCTTTCTGCCGTTTACTATTACTGATGTGAGATTTGTATTGTATACGTTTGCGCCTTAAAGAGTGTCAAACACTGTATGTCACTGTGTTATCTAAATTCGTATTTCTCAATTAACTGAAATAATCACATTAAAATTTGGAATGTTAAGAATCGCGGTAATAATAGTTAAATTAACACTTTGCTTGGATAAGTTTCTAATTGGATAAAAACTTGAATTTAACGATTCAAAAGTTCAGTCAAAATCTTTCCGCAAGTCGTATTAAAATTTAAGTCAAAAATTA
This sequence comes from Tipula helvola, assembly GCA_963556165.1. NCBI lineage: Eukaryota > Metazoa > Arthropoda > Insecta > Diptera > Tipulidae > Tipula > Tipula helvola. Next base: position 379,544,886 of record OY744481.1, on the reverse strand, counting down.
ACTCAAAGTTTAAAAATTTATTCAAACGTTAAATCACCGCAAAAGCCTATTTTTTAAATTAAATTCGATAGTTAAATACAAAAGTCAACTTAAAAGTAAAATTTAAGGACAAAGGTAAGTCACAAATTAAGTCAATCAAAATCAATCCACAATGATAAATGTTAGTCCAAATTGATAGGCTTTTGGTCGAAAGTTAAGCAGCAAATTTCAATTCGCTACACTAATATACGTTTTGTTCCTAACCCATCGAAAAAGTGAAAGTGTTAGCATAAATATTTAGCAATATAGAAAGGATGAAAGGATCTGTGAAAATCGCTTAGCGCCATCCAACGGAGACATATAACGATTATTCAGCAGAAAGTACAAAAAGTGTTCTCAAAAATAAAAAAGAGAAAACGTCAATAGTAAACTTAAGCAAAAATTGCAATGACCGACGTGGACAAAAGACCGATTTGAACAAAAAGCCCAACGTGGAGACTTTTTTCCGGCAGATCTAAATCCATTCCTCTAATGGTAATGATCATTTTAAAAGTAGAATAAAGACAGAATAATATATGAAATATGAGTGAATAATGAATGATTATTCATTCCCGTGAATAATCAGTAAATAAAGAGGGAATAATCAAAGAACAACAAGAGAATGTTGTGTGAATACTTAACAAATAACGTGAATAAAGAATGAATAATGACTGAGTAATAATCAATATTGCGTGAATAATGAGTGACTCATAAAGAAGAATGCTTAGTAAATAAGTAAGTGACCAGTAAATAATGAGCGAACATTCAGTGAATAATGAAAGAACGATGAAAAAACGTTGATAATCTATGAATAAAGAGAGCGAGAGAGAGTAATGAGAGAATACTTGAGTAATATGCTTCAATAATGTGTGAATTATGAATCAATAATGAGTAAATAACCAGTGAATAATGCATAAATTATGGGCGAGTAATGAGTGAATATTAATCTCATTAATCTCTCTCTCTATCTCATTATGACACATTCAGTAAATTTTTTGTCTTTTTTATATTGTCATGACCGGAGTATTTTTATCGATTGATTAAATCTGATTTACATACCCATACCCATTTACATAACCCATAAATTTAACTATTATAGTAATTCGATTCATTAGAGATTTTAAAAATTAATGTCTAAAGGAATATCTAAGACCTATTTGGCAAATTAAAAATTTTGTGGCGTTTTAATCTTTCCCTTGTTGTGGTAGTGAGAAGCTTGCTGGCCAAATCGTTTGGATATATTTTCAATCTTGAGTGATACCTGGTACTGGCGTATCGTTTGCAAATGTTGCAACAGTTACTTGATTGCTTGTAGGTATATCTGCGGTATATAACAGATATAATATCGGCCCAATTACGCTGACCTGTGGTACACCAGATTTAATTGGGCAGACATTTGTATCTTGATGTTTTATTAAATATCTGTACAGTAGATATGATATAAATTTTGTATTGTAATCCCACATGCCACACCTTGTCAAAAGCTTCCTTCAGGGCTTCTTCAATTACTTAAACTATTCTGTGCACTTGTTCTATTGTTGAGTGTTCTGGCCTAAACCCAAACTGATGATCCGGAATCAGCTTCTTCTCCATCAATGTAGGCTTTAGACGCTTACGTAGTAATTTTTCAAATAATTTAGATATAATTGGTAGCAAGCTTATAGGCCTGTACAACGTAACCTCTTCTGAAGGCTTACCTGGTTTTGGTATTAATATTACTTGTGATTGTGAAACCTTCCATTGTATTGGGAAATATTATGTCCTAAGTACAGCGCTGAATAAGTAGGTTATAAATCGAATACCCTTATCTGGCAACTGTTGCAAAATGTTTCCTGTGATAAGATCATATCCTGGTGCATTTTAGGATTCAACTCTATCTGTAACACAGTTCTTACTTCTAATATAGAAAACCTCGTGACAGTATGATTCATTTGCAATGGTGCTTCCAAGTAGTTTTAAATGTTGTTATTCTGTATATCCGTACTTTTTGACGGATATGGTTGAAATACTCTTTCAAAATGGTCTGCAAATACTTCGGCCTTTTCTTCGTTATTTCTCGCCCAATGATCGTCACTTTTACGTATCGGCGGAATATCCTGTTGTGGTTGTATCAGCTACTTAGTCGCCTTCTACAGTGATAATCTGTGATTTCTGTTTGTGAGAATCATGGTCAATATTCTTGAATTGACTGGTTTTTTTTCATTAAGAAGCAGTTCTGTTAACTTTTTGACGGCTTTGTTTAGTTTACGTTTATCTCCCGCTATTTTCTTGACAACATTCGAACATTCTCCTTTTTTTCCTTTCTCATTTTGTAGTCGTGTGGACTTCCAAGCTGCCAACTGAATACATTTATTGAGATGTTCCACTGATTCATCTAAATCACTTTCTGTCTTTAACTTATAGGTTCACTGGTTGATACATGATGAAGATTACTTTTTTGAATTGATTTTAATAATTCTCGTCCTTTTGTTGTCACCAATTTTGATCCCCATTGTTGATGTTTTGCATTATAATCACCCCTACTATGAAGCAATGACTCAAAGCATTATAAGAATGATCAAATTATTCCATTTTTATTGCATGTTTTGGTGGGCACTTATGGCCGAAATGGCTATAGGACCTATCTTCTATTACTACAGTAGTTGCTTGTAAGTGCTCTTTCTTAAACTGTTCTGCTTCACGGTGTTTAATTATTTGTTTGATTATAACTACAGTGCTACCATGAACTGTTCCATCAGGATAATTTGTGTTGTATATAGTACATCTGGGTATTTTTAGGAAACTTTTGCTTCAGATATTAGTATGGCATCTATTTCTTGTTCTATCAAGAAACTTTTAACTTCTTGTCCATTTTGTGACAAGCCGTTGGCATTTCAGATTGCTAATTTAAGGGTTCTGAACATTGAATGATTTGGAGACAATGGTCGTTAGAAGGTTAAGCATAGTGTCCATTTTGGTCAATAATTTTTCCATCATAACTTCCAATCGCTGTGTAGAAGACTGCTCGGGCAGTTGTTGATGATTTTTTGAGTTATCCGTTGATTGGATTTCTTCGGTACCATTTCCTTCCAAAGTTTGGCCTTTAATTAAATCTTTGAGTTTCTGCGCATATGTTGTCCCAGTAACTAATTGATAAGATGGATTCGGGTTTGTAGCGGACTGTGACTTCTCTACTATTTTTTCTCTGGGTGGTGGAAATCTGCGAGTTTGTACTTCTTTATACACATTGCAACCTCTATAATTGGCTGGATGGCTACCATTACAGAGCACGCAGTTCACCTGTACATTTCGCATATCTGGGTTTGTGATTGCAATAAGATTTGGTATGTTCGTATCTTTGACAAGTAGTGCATTGATCTACTTCACGCTTGACATGTGGCTTTTCAACTTGAACAACTGAATGCATCAGTCTACTTATCGAATGTAAATCTTTATTTGATTCACTCCACACCTGATAGGTTTTGTCCACTTTCTGTTGGAACGAACAGAATTCGGTGTTTCGCTTTTTTAGGGCTTTTAGCGTTACACTTTATTTATATTTAAATCAAAACGCTACTTTTAAATTTCTACTTTAATCAATAATTTTATTTTAAATTTATTTCTTTTCAAATTATTTATTAAGTTTACTGTATAATTTAATTTATGTATTACACATTAATTTATTATATTTGTGCAATATTTTAATTTATATATTTATTTAATTTACCACCATTTTTGTTTTTAGTTTTCAATGTCAATGCGAGCACGCATGCGCTCTGCATGAAATCCGAGACGAGACTGATTCTGAATTCTGATTCTGTTCTGACTTCTGATATAAATTTTTTAATTTATTTATTTTGTTTTGTCATTTCGTATGGAAGAGACCAAGTTCTATTGTTTTGTGTTGTGTAATAGGTGTGTTCTTTGCGTTTTGAAGTATTCTGATTGTGTGGTGGAAAGCGAATGAAAGAATTGTGGTGAATGAGTGAACGAGCCGCCACAGGCTCTTATCACCAACCGGTACAGCTCGGCATCTTTTAACTGAATTTTAACCTAGTTAATTCCAATTATTTTTAAATTGAAGTTGCTTTCAGCCAATTCCTTTAACAAGACAGTTAAAGGATTGATTGTTTCTACACCTCTCACAAATATTGGTAACGCGTTCATTTGTTTGCATTTGGTGTAAAGTGTTAGTGGACTTGTGCCTCTACCCCTTTTATTGGCGTGGACACAGTTGGATCGCTCGACTCTTCGACAATACAAATAACGACTGAATATAAAATTATTAGTAATAAAAGAGAGAATTTGGTGAATAATGAATTAGCAAATAATAAAATTTTCTTTTATTTCATCAACATATAACCCTAAAGAGAATAATGGGGTATACATAAATCATTTCAGTATAGACTGACGCGTACCCAGTAATCTATCGGTGAAGTAAAAAAATTACTGTTTTGAATAAAAACAAACAAATAAAACGTCACAAATTATAAATACAAAACATTTCCCCGTTTGTCAAAGTTACCTACCTTATCAGCGGCCTTTATATGTATAGTTCTATTAAACATTGATTCATTGTACCTACTTCTAAAATTGCGCGCTTCATTCTGTCTACTCTATTGTATACATACTCGAAAACTTTTTTTGTTTACCAACAAATAAATTAAAGCGCGATACATTTTTTGTTTGATATCAACTATTTACAGCTGATAAGGTTAATTGTATCACAATTCATAATTACAATAATTCACACCAAATTGTTTTTGTTGTGTCGATCTTCAATTATTGTTAATGATCGCATCGGCTGTAATTAGATTTTGTGGTAAAATTATTTGTTTTATTTTCAATTGTAATCGTCTAATGACACATAAATTTAAATTTGTTAATGAGGTGTTAGAAATTCCATTTTTTGATTGTATACGGCGGTGCGCACGCGGTTTGACACCGATATCTAATTTTTGTTTAGCAAATCAAACCGCACACTACAAAATAAAAATAAAAATGATCTTGAGACTTTTTTTTTGATTTTATTACCGTAAAATTCATGCCATATTGTGCAATAAACATGTTGTGCATATACTCTTGTAACTTGATTTATATTGTTCATAATAATTAATACGGAAGTTATGTGTATAAGTGGCTTACAACAATCTTATGTTAATATACGGTCTGATACATTTTCTTTTTTAGTGATCAATTGGATGTTTTATTTAGACGAGTGCAATTTGTATGCAATGCGCAGCGCCACCATTAAATTTTTTGTGAGGAATACGGAAATTAAATTTCTAATTATAATTAATAATTTAAAAATTATAATTACACAATTAAAACAACTGGCACACAAAAATAACAATCTTCATTTAATTAATAAACAAAATGATCGAAAGTATTTTTGTTGTTGTCATTTTCGTCTCATTTATAATAATTCGCTAACATCATAATGATAGCAGTATAAGAGGTCAGTGAATCTATTTAGCTTCGTTTTCGTTGCAATTTTTGAATATATACGCGATCGCCACGATCCACATTTGTTTCTGAGTCTTCCAAACTGGTTGCATAATTAAAAAAAAAATCCAAACAACTAATTTAATTTATAAATTTCACTTTTAGTTTTTTTTTTGTTAATTTTTAATTTGATAATAATATAGATTGTTGAGATCGAATACTTCAAGTTTGGGGTTTGGAAATGAAATTAATTTTTTTTTGGTTTAAATTTGTTTAATGTTTTGAAAAAAAATTTAGAAAAACTTAAACTTATTACACCACACAGATCAAGACAAATAAGAAATAACATATGATTATGTTATGTCTGTATATGTAAGTATGTAAATGCTTTTGTTATGTTATGTATCTCTTCGCATTATAAATCATCATCATCAACATGTGAGAAGACTGTAATTTAGATTTGAATAAAATATTATGTGATGAATGGAATGGTATATGGTGCAGATAATTATAGACTTGGTATTATATCCTCAGTTGGTTGAATTAATCACGCTATACTGACAGACTTCATATCCGATCGTATTAGTCTAAAGTTAATTCGATTTAATGCAACTGATCAAATGAAATTCGATATCATCATCACCCGCCCTGATTTCCTAGTCTTATTTTGAAACAAAGAGTTGTTTGAATCGAGACTATTCGATAATTTTCGAGTTTTACCAATGCCTTTACCATCCACAAGGCAACTCATCAAAATTGCAAAACTTTAATATTAAGAACGTCAATAAGGCTCGATTCTAAACTCGAATAATCTGAAATAATCTGTTCATCGTAAGAAGCTCCATATCATTCGAGTTCGAGATATTTTGAAATTTTAAAAGTTTAGATTTTCAAGAATATTCGAGATTTGAAGAAAATCGAAATAACTCGAGTCTATTTGAGGCTCTTGGAAGTTTAGACATAAACAATTTTATTATCTAAAATATTTTATTTTAAATTACAAATTTAATTTGAGCGTAAATTTCGTTAAAATTTGAAAAAAACATTCTGAAATCTGAAAAATGAATTATCTTGAACCTATCCGCTATCCCTAACACCTATAATAATTTTAACGTAACTTTTGACATAACTTTGGATTTGTTGATGTGGATTGATTTTGATCTCGTTTATGATTTAATTTGTGACTTGATTTTAGGCTTAACTTTTGACTTGACTTGAACTTGACTTATAAATTAAATTTTTAGAAATAACGTTTGAATTAAAAGGACTTGGTTTGACTTAGATGATAAAACACAATTGTTGCAGTTAAAATCCGTTGCTAAAGTTAAAATTCTTAAAATACGTAATTTTGATCGATTGGAATTTTTTGAATTTTACAACTTACTTACTTTTAGCTTAACTTTTGACATATTTTTAATAGGCCTCGAAATTTGTTGACGTTACTTGACTTAAGTTTTGACCTAGTTTTTGACTTGGGAATTGATTTTCAAGTTGATCGACCAATCACCACAAGTTACATTATCAAAGTCAAAAACTAGGTCCCAGTTTAAATCAAGTCAAAAAGTTAAGCCAAAAGAAGAGAAGTTAAAAGTTATATCAAAAGTTCTTAAGTTTTACTATAATCATTTGACTTAAGCCACAAACTAAATGAAATGCGAGTCAAAATCGATCCACAATTCATAACAAAAGTCAGTCAAAAGTCAAATTTAGACATTTGGTGGCTTAACCAGGATTCGGATGGTTTCCGATTTAAAATCATCAATCACGCCTGATGTAAGCCTAAATCACATTGACGAGGAAGTCTACGGAGATGAGATCAGTAGGTTGATTGTTGATTATAATCTAGTAAAGCCGGTAATTGGCATCGAAACTAAAAAGAAATTTGTTTTGACTGATGTGAAGCCAATTGTGCAGAAGCCTAAATGATTATCACCCTTGGAAACCAAACTCGTAAGACAACAGATCAAAAAATGCTGAACTCTTCATAGTAGAAATTAATCTCTTGATAAGTTGTATTCCGCTATTTTAGTTATTTAACGAGTTAGTTATTTAATTAAATGAAAAGGCTTTTGCTTACAGTAATAATGACTTTTAATAATATCTTAGAAAGCCGTTTTCGGATACTATTCCGGGAATAGTTGTTAAAAATGAACCGACGAACGCAACTGATAAAATTTTCAAAATTCATTTGTAAATTTCGCGTTCCGATAAATTTTGAAATTCGAATTATTTTAATACTTTCGAAAATTTCATTTTCTTGGCCGTCTGTTTATAATTCTGCGAATAGACCTTCTAGTACTATTCTCAGATGGGAGGATATCATCAATTCAATCACCCAAGTTTCTCTGACGCATGAGAAGCTAGCTCGAAATGTTTATCCCGAAAAGGCTTTTTTGTAAAATGTGGGTCTGGGCTAAAATTTAAGGAAATTTTTATTCCATCCAGAAATTTTTTTTTTAAAACTCGAACGGTATATTCATCCCGAAAACTAATTGTAGAGAAATTTATTTGATTTAACCGCATTATAGTAAACTAAATATTAATTGATAGTTTCTTTGGGCATACAATAGGTACATTAATACCGAATAAACACTAAAGGGTCAAATTTTCATTTCTTATGAAATGGCGTATGGCACTCGACTTCTTAACCTTAAGCAATCTAAAACTCAAGCCTAATCGTCATTAAAAAAATCAAGGAGCTTAAAGGTGAAAATGAACCATAACGTAAACGTAAAACGAAACATAAAACTCACAGTGAAACACGGCCAATTTCGTAAATCGTAAGTTCCTGCGCCGATCTGAGAGATTCACCATTTCAGGGAGATGGTGCAAGAAATTTCTAAATTTCTAAATTGGGCATGATTCATTTCAGTATTACGTAACCTTAAGCCCCGTGATTTCTTAATGAGGCTCGATACAAGATTTATAGAAATTGAAATTTGACCCCTAAGCATTTTACGATTTTTAAAAAAATTTCGTATTTTATAAATATTACGTTTAAAATTTCAGGAACGACGTAAAATATTTCAATAATTTGAATCAAATTGAAGAAATTTAAGAAATTGTGGTTTGAATTTCTTGAAGTTTTTAAAATTCATCGAAATTATTTTAATTTAAAAACTTTGAAGAATCTTGACCTGTTTAGTTCAAGGTTCTACGAAATTTAAGACATCAGAAATTTTCAGAGATTTAAGAATTTTTTCAAAATTCTCGAGTATTAATATTAGGAAATTTAAGAACTTAATTACCTAATTCCAAAAGTCTCAAGAATTTAAAGCACCGTCCAAAAATTACATCGAGCGCTATACTCTGAGAAAGCGAGAATCACTGTGCGTTTGTCCAAAGTGTAAAAATTATGTTGACATTTTACAGGACTAATTATAATATCTTGGGCCCAACAGTGTTCTGGAAGATGACGTTAGGTATTTGTTATGAAAATATTCTGAAAGAAATATCCAGTTATAATCTGCAGATATTTTGATTAAATAATATTTTAATTTTTTGCCGCTATCCAGCTGGCGAATATTTTAACCTTCTATAACTTTAACCGACAAACAATTTCTCACGAATGATTTCTATTGTAAAGACATAAATTCTTCCCCACTTTGTCCATTATATTTGTACCCCTAATGTAACCTTCTCTCATACATACTATATATCCATATAAACTATAATTGGCAATACCCATAGATGGGGCACTAATTTCAATTGCAAATTACTTATTCAATAATTACCAAACAATTATGATTAATTTTCTCAACACTGACTGATTGTTGTATTGTTTGCTATAAAAAAATAAAAATTCATGACATAACATATGATTATGTCTGTGATATGTGTGTTAAGTGAAAATATGTTTTTATAGAGCACACAATACGCTAAGAAGAAATAATGAAACAAAATATTTGAAATATGCTAGAATATAGAGTTAAGCGCGTATTTGGCTATAAAACTATCCATGACGAATTGCTAAGTGTTTTTTAATTTTTTTTTATAAATAAAATAGGAAAGTGAAAATTGTTTTTTCAAGTGTTACGGACATAAATACATTTTCATATACCTGTTTTGTCTACCGGAACGTAATTTTAAATCTAATTTTTGAGTTTAATATTCACAATCAAGTTTTTAATTAATTTATAATCGACTGACAGGCAGATAATTGTATAATAAGCAGCACAACCAAAAATTTTAATATATACTGTCACTGTCAAGGGAAACGGTTAAATTATTTAAAACATGATCATCTGCTGGACAAAATTATTTAGTACCTAATTTATGTACTTTGGTCGCGTTTTAGAGACTACATTGAAAAATAATTTTTTAACCTTCGCTGACATTTTAGTCTTGCGCACATTTATCTCTGATGAATTATACTTGATCAATCATCGCATAATTGGATTTTTATTAAAAATAATTATTTGTGCCATAAATGGATTTACTATTATTAATAATAAACTAAAGTATTGTAAATGTTGCAGCCTAACCGAAGGTTAGTTTCGTTTACGTATGTACTTAGATTTCCTAGGAAATGGCTACGCGATATAAAATTGTATATCGGCTTACAACAAGTGAATACAGACATACGAATGAATGCGTATGTACGAAACATAAATCTTCTAATGAATCTAATTGACATTTTGTTACAAACATACAAAAAACTAGAAATAAAACTTTAAAAATAATAGCAAACAACAACAGCAACGAATAATTGTCGAAGGTAAGTAAAGAAGAAATTCTCTTCTGGTATACAGGAAGTGTTTAATGTGAAAGTGATTTTTTTTTTTCTTTTGTTACTTGCTCTATGTACGTACAGTCTGTCGTATATATAAATAACTAGTGTTACACAGTTTATTATAGTTGTTGGGAACCATTTTTATAAGTGATTGATAATTGATCGATTTGATCTTGTAAAATACAAATAAAACGCAATGTTGTCAGTTAAAATCCGTTGCTAACGTTAAAATTCGTGAAATACCTAATTTTGATCCTTTGCAATTTTGTGATTTTGACTTGATTTTTATTTTAACTTCGCTCCTTATGACGTAACATTCGACGAAATTTTTGACATGTTGATCCTAGGTATGTATAGCACATTCCTGGAGTATGCCTAACCCATTATCAAGAAAAGATACCTGGGAGTACCATATTCCAGAATTATGCGGGCCCAGGCCCTGCTTGTATCCTCAACATAAAAGGTTTGTAAGGATTTGGGATGTTAGTCACAGATATAACTAGGGCAGTAATTGCAGCAAAGTTATTTTCTAACTACATAGTTGATTTATTAAAACAAAAAAATTTGTTAAATAAAACCATTCTCACACTATAATAGGTACATAGGTGTTGCTATAGATTTCATCAAAATGTGTACTCAATACTTAATATCCAGTGGTCTTCTTTTCTCGTGCTGTATATAAAGATGTGTCCCTATCTCCCACCATCACCAATTCTCGCGGTGGGTGTATTTGTTCGTTAAGACTCAACAACATAATCGTTTGCACATATTGATGACCTAATGGTTGTTTAAGTCAGTTAAGTAAGAGTTCACTGTAGAGTTATATATAGTTATCCTTATCATTCATTCAGTCTATCTAGGGTTTATTTATCATTAAGTTTATCTGTTATTACTTTTGAAAAAAATAACATTCACAAACAACATGCAACCTACCTCTATATAAACCGTTCACTTTTTGCCAATGATATCAATAGAGATATACTGGCAAACAACTTATCCCTAATTTTAATTTATGCAATAACAAGAAAATTCAAAGTCCCATATATCTCATTTACTGATTCATTTCATCAAGTTATGAACCCACACCATCTTCAAAAGCAAACCGTCCATTTTATTCAGCAAAATTACACGGCACTATGTTTACCAGGTCTGCACCAAAAATGCAAAACAATGACGTGTCCTTAGAAAAGTTATCCTTAATAACAAAATCAACTTTACCAAAATATTGAACCAAATAATAATCATCCTTGCAAAATCAAAATACGGCACCAAACTATTTTATTGTCTCTCTCCCTCGCACCGAGCTTCTTACACTTGACGTTTGTTTATTTCTCCTCTATAGGCTTTTAGCTCTATGATATATACATATACATATATTAAAATCACACACCAAACTAAAATCATGCATTATTTCATGAGAAATCGAGAAATTTGGCTTCCCTCACTACAAATTTAAGATATTCAAGAAAGATATTGCCTGATAAATGCATCCCAGCGGATTACATTTTTCCATATTTAATTATTTAAATTTTAATTTAAAACACTTCACACACTGAGACTGAGTTATATCCATAGAACTTTTTTTTTTAATTCGGCCATAACACTTTAGACCACTACATTTTCGATCAGTCAACACAAAAATAAAAACACAAAAATCTATCATTTTTCCCTTACTTTCAATAGATCATGTTTAAATGTCAAATTTTCAACAACTGCAAGAGCTACCATCTTTCGAAAAACTCCGAAAACACAAGCAACTTTCACATAATGCCACTAGGTGTCACTAAATATTTGCTGTCAAAAATTGTATGACATTTTTATGTGTGCATTTTGGGAACATAAAAAAAAATATTTTCGTGTTATAAAAGTGATAATTAAATTGATTTTGACTATCCCCTTTTGAAAAACGTTTTGGCAAACGCTCTGTACTTCTTTTTTGACCGTGCTGCCTCTTTTGGAAAACGCTCTGTACTTTTTCAACAATTGTGCTGCCTCTTTCGGAAAACATGATCTATTCTCTCGTGTAATTTTTCTAGGTTAGAAAACAATCAAAAAATTAAAAGTTCAAAAAAATGAAACTTCACGTTGAAGTTTTTGTAGCAACGGGTATAAAACCCAACAATACAACAAACTATCAACCTTTTAAAATTAAATGAAAGCAAAAACAGGAGAAAATTGATAAAAATTAAGGAGCGAATGAAAAACACGACTTCACACACTGACTATTCTAGTACTTTTTTTTCTCCAAGCTTCAGCTGTCATGTAGCATAGAAATTGTATTGTCTTGTGACAACTATTTTTAATATTTTTCACTAATAAATTTATTTAACGAGGATAAAGCGAAATTTACGCATATTACTTTCGGGAAAAAGTGAAAAGTTGAAAAACATATTTGACAAGTGAGCATAACCTCGGCATCATGGAAGAACTCATTAAACAGTTTGGAAGCTCAGGTTGAATATGATAATTAAATTGATTTAGACTATCCCCTTTTGAAAAACATCAGAAATATTTTTTTGATTGTGTAGTGACATCTAGTGGCAAACGCTCTGTACTTCTTTTTTGACCGTGCTGCCTTTGGAAAACGCTCTGTACTTTTTCAACAATTGTGCTGCCTCTTTCGGAAAACATGATCTATTCTCTCGTGTAATTTTTCTAGGTTAGAAAACAATCAAAAAATTAAAAGTGCAAAAAAAAATGGAAACAATTAACTTCACGTTGCTCGTGAAAATTTTTGAGCCGTATTCGTAAATAGCCTATTTAGATACAGTACTTAATTGAATTATCGGTGCATTATGGGTGTTGGTGCAACGTATCATAATCATTCTTAAATAATAAATTCTAATAATATTATTTTCCTGTTTCCAGATATGTACATAGGTAGGAAATAGCTGATTAGTTTAATTTTAGGGCTAATGATTTATTTTTAACTTTTTATTTAAAATTTAGTTGCAGTGTATAAATAACTAAATAACTGGCTCACGATACCTGTAACTAATTGACCAAGCATTGTGAATTTAAATCGTAGTTTAGCAATTTTAAGTTTTAAACGTTCTTTTAGAAGTTTTAGCTAAGTATTGGGAGAGTCTTCATATTCGATTTCATAAAATAACAATTTTTTGTACCTAATGTTAATATATTGTATTTTATTTACTTATGTATTTTGTTCATTAATGTCTATTAATTAAATTAGTTTAAAGAAAATTAAAAGGGGTCTCTTCATTAGTCTACTAATAAATAATTTAATTTTCAGAATATAACATAGTTCCTGTATTAATCATTATTATAGGGATTAAAAGTAATCCTGAGTTACAGAATTAAATTTTAGATTGAACCAACCATACATAGTTTAGAAATTGTGTTGTTCTGTGCTAACAATTTTACTAACTTATCGATCGCTTGGGTGTCTGTAGCCGGGTCGATTCTGTCCCATCTAACAATCCTATCCTATCCTTCGGTTTTGTTATATGTAAACGGGTGTGCGGTGTGTGCCCGAGAGTCCGGAAGTTCCTGCTATAATGCTTCAAATGCTTTGACTTAAGTTTTGTCCTAGCTTTTGGTCCGAATGACGATATATCGATTATATAAACAAACAACGAAAACTTGTTATTTCGAATAAGTTGTACCCCGTACGGTACCACCCTTTTGTTTTGTTTCTTCATTTTCCACTCGGCCCTCCTGTATAACTAATCACCCGTTTCAGATGATCGAACGTCTTCAGAATCAACAACATCTTCCTCTCGGTGTCACCAAATTGGATTCACCGAATCACAATTCAGTCTACAATACTAAACACAATCTTCTTTGCCGATTGCAATTTTTACGATTCGCATCCTACCCTTTGAGAATCTGATCACGTGCAGTTTCTCGAGTTTGCAATCGATTTTCATCAAATAAATTAGCTGCTTCTCTTTTAATTACTTCCCGCAAATCGAAATCTTCCGGACATCTCATTTTCGTGCCAAAAAGTATCTCGAACTGTGCCGTACTAATGCTCCTCTGATATAGGTATTATTTAAAAAACGGTGAAGTTTATCGGTATGTTGTAAGTGTAACACAGTTCATGCTTTTCAAGCGATCATTTAATCAAAGCTGGTATTATTACTCGATTGATGCGTTCAACTTATTCGTTTCCCCGTCTGAATGCCAGTGTTGTCATTGAGAAATATTCAATGCCTTCTATATGGTAATATTTTTGAAATTTGGTCAATGTAAACGCAGTAGCCTTATCCCGTATTTTGGATTACCAAAAGTTGATTTTTGCATGTTTAATTTTTGAATAACTTCGCTACTAGTTAGGATGTTGCATATGGATATATCCGCCGCTCGATCAACCCTTCCGTCTTTTTGACAGCAAATGACAAAATGGATCCCGGTCTTTAACAACAACTTCATTTAACTTCCGATAGTCGACACACAGCGATGGATTTGGATTAATCTTTCTTGCTTGATAATACAACCGGGCTCGTAAAACAAGATTTACTCGGGCGAACGATTTCTTTTCGATCCACTCATATCAACTTGTTGTTTTGGTTCCACTTTTGTGAGTCAATAGAATAGACATAAGTGTATTAAAATTTCAGCGGAGTTCAATAATGTTTGACAAAAATACCGAATTCCTTGTAGCAAAGTGTGCCGCAATTCGAGTTTAAATTTAAAGACATTTGAGAATTAAATGAATTTTTTATATTCTGTTGCTCAACGCGTTGGGTGCGATCTTAACGAAATCGATCAAAAACACCAAATCGACAAAGAAGTAAGGGATAATTAGAAAGGCAGAGGACAACACTCCAGGAGTATGAAGACGTATATGAAAAACGTATTAACTTCGGCCTAAAAGGACCAAATTTAATGAAATTCTGTCAAAAATTACCAAAAATATTGTTGCTTCAAAACCACTTGCTCGACATTTTGAACGTCCCTTAGTTCAAAAAAGCAACAAAAAATTCGTTCGTCTCGTTGTCCGGATGTCATATATGGTATCTCGAGAACGGCTTGTCCGTTTTGGATTTTTTTCAACAATCTGTTTCTAGGCGGAAAATTGAAAAGCTTTTGGAAGCTGTACGTCAAGAGGATCGGGGGCCCTTGCCGTATGAATAGACGCAAAACCACGAGTTGAGGGTTGAGTTATTGTACTAAAGTTTTGAGTTGAAGCTGAGCGATGAGGTTCAGTAGGCGATTTATTTGGTGGTTGATCGGGGGGTTTAGGTGAAGATTAGATTAAGATGGGTTCATGTATGATGTAGTTTTCAATTGTTGATTAAGGATTTGAGTTGAACGTTATGTTTGAGGTTTAATTGAGCGTTGAGTAGCTCTCGAATCGAGTTGATTTCATAATTGAATTGTCCGTTGAGTGTGGAGATGAGTAGAAGGTTGAGTTTTGGTTCGAGTTGAGTTGAGTTGGGGTTGAGTTAGCTTGGGTTGAGATTAATTGAGGCGTTCGATTGCGGAATTTTTTGGGCGTTAATTCGTGAATTGAGTAAGGCATTGAATTTGGGGCTATGTGAGGGGTTGATTGTAAAATTAATTTGGGGATTGGGTTGCGATTGAGTTGGAGGTTCAATTGTGAATAGAGTTGGAGATTTAGTTAAGAGGCTCAGTTAGGAATTTATTTGAGATTTGAGTTAATTTTCAAATGCGAAGTTCTGATCACCTCGTGAGGTTTCAGCCCTTTATATTTGTAAGAGGGCATCTGCTTTAGACCAAAAATGTAAGCCATGCGCTCGAAATGAGATGAGGAATTTGGTTGAAAAAGAGATAGATCAAGACAAATGAATGACAAATAAATTAAAGTTTGAAGGCAACTAGAAACGAGGAAGTATTGCGATGCGCTGTATACATGGTGTGAACAGGCTAATTAAATCTGGCGCAATAAGGCTATGTGGTAAAATATGATGGCCGAAAATTAATCAATAAGTAGAAAAGTTTGTAAACAATTATCAGAAACACACAGTAGACCGGTGTGAAATTCTTTATAGAAAGTGTTGCTGTACACAAATTCACAAAAAGTGTAAAGTTTAGTCGCACATAAAACAAATGATAGTCCAGAATTATAGTTAATTCTTCATAAGAAAACAGAAACTAGTTCGGATGAAATCAGCTTACCAAGATGTCTAACATGCCCTGATACATAAAGTCATATAAGGGCTAAGTCAGTCTGTTGAATGCTTTTAACAAATTTATCAGAGGTAGTAGGCATCGTGGTAAGCTGATTTCTCATTTGTGTAGCTACACTTTCTGTGAGATGGCAATATTTGGATACTGATTTCAAGGGCCTACCACCATTAAGGCCCAATTTATTGCCAAACAAAGGATTACGGAGCATTTTCGCAAGAAAAAAACAGAAATTCAAGTTTGAACTGACTTTAGCTTTGAACCAATATTTCTTCATCCAATGAGCTCTTTTCCAATTGAACCCCTGATAATTAAAAATTGGTAAATAGCACAAATTTGTAATAAAATTAATTATTTATTTACAAGCCAAATTACGCACACTAATTAAATTTCTAGGTACGAGTATATAAAGCAATTTAATCTATTTTAGGAGTGAAATTGGCGAACAATGGCGTTAATTATTTCGATCGAAAAACGAAAACGTATATTATACATACGCGCGCATAAAGTACAAACCGAAGGTTAAAAAAACATGAAAGTCATCGAGTTGAGTTCTTTAAATTGTGACGTCACAAATTAAATGCCCAATTGCATTTTTAAAAGTTAGCCAGTTCAGTTATTATTACAACAACAAAAAACACACAATTTTTAGCAATCGGCACCGTTTAAAATTTTGATTATTAATAAAAGAAACTATTTAACATTTTTTTGTTTGTTTCTTCGATAACGAATAATGTTAACGACATATTATTACACAAAATACGTTGTTTCAATTTCAATGGAAAAAACAAAAAAAAAAAAAATTTTGCAACACTCATCTTATATAAAGCAGAAAAGAAAACGAACAGATTTTTTTATTAATCATCATCATCATCATCATCATACCAAATCAATTTTTGATCTTTTCATAAAACAGTAAAATCAAAAACCCCACCGTTAAATTAAAACATCGCCTCGTGTGTACACATTGCTCCGATTATGCAATTTGAAATTTAATTTGCGTTTTCTAACATTTTTTTACTTTCACTATTGAGCACACTTACCTAAATTACTATTTTCTTTGGCATCTTCACAACGGCGTACGACACGAATTACAGCACGGCCAGCTAAACGTGTAAATACCATTGTGCCACGCAATTGTTCCATACTTGCTGGAAATTCACCATCATCTTCATTATTATTTTGATTATTATTATTGTTATTATTATTATTGTTGTTGTTGTTATTATTATTGTTATTATTCGTATTTTCATTTTGATTTGTTGTATTGGTAATATCATTACCAAATTTTGATGGTGGACGCATTTTTACACTGAGCTTTTAAAACAAAAATCCACTCACAAAAATTAGTTTTAAATCCTATTAAGGGATATATATTCAGAGCACACTGTTAAGAAGTATTTAATAAAATATAATTTACACGGTTATTTTAAACTTTTGTTTTTTTTTATTATTTTCATACAACTCAATCAAATCACTTGATTAATTTTCCACAAAAAATAAAAAATTTCACTTTACAGAAAAAACTAAATAATATTTTCACACAAAACTTCATACATGTAAAATGTAAGACTTCCGCTTTTCAAATGTTTTCCATAAAAGAGAACAGCTGTTTTTATACGTTTACAACGCGTAGACAGAGATAGAACGAAAACAAAGAAATAAATATTTAAAAAGTATACGCGCGCACTCAAGCTGAGAGGAGAAAAAACAGCTGATAAATGATCGTAAAATATCATTTGTTTTTATTTATATACAAGTAAGTTTATAAACATATACTTAAAGACATTTAGTGGTAATATCTTTTGTTGTTTTGAGGTTGTGCGCACGATATCTCTCTCATCTATACGAATGCGGATCAATGAATTTTTTTTTTTATAAAAGAGAGCGAGAATAAAATATTTTATTATTTAAAGACTAAACTCAAAGTAAATAGATCATTAAAAAATAACACAAATGAAACAAAGGCGTGTGTAATAAATTTAAAATTCTAATACACATTCGTTTGTTTATAACTTGGTGAATCCATGATCGATCGTGTATTCAATAGTCCGTGTGTTTGTTTAGTGAAAATTTATAGGTAACGAATTTAGAGATGTACAAACAAATCACCTGCCTTGAGGGAACGTGTTTTGAAATTGAAACAGCGTTTATTAGTTGTTGCATACTACGTAGTACGTACATATGTGTGTTTGTGAGAATGGCAATGTGCACATTATGATTTTGTTTTTCTCTGTAAATAAACAAAAGATTTATTTTTTTGTTTTTTTAATTAAGTCACGCTCAAGTTATAAAATACAAAATATTATTTTTGCGATACGTAAATTTAGTTTGTACGTAGAAAAGCTTTCAGAGTATGTGGATGAAGATGGTATGGCGTTAAAGCTTTGTTCAGGCTACGCTAGTAATTTAGTCGAGTAGCGAGTATTTTAGTAACTAAATTTGTCTGAACACCAAAATTTTAGTCGAGCATTTTATTCTATTGTTTTTAGTCGAGTAAGGCCCCCCACCACTCTTCAAAACAAAACAAGAGCGAACATGTTGATTTAGTCGAGTTCATTAGTTGCCGCAAGGATGTCGTCTCATTGGAGCGAAGAAATAACTTTGAAATTTATTACGAAATTTATATAGAACACGAATGTCTATGGAATATTAAATCTCCGCGTTATAAAAATGGTAATTTTTTGTCGAATTTACAAATCCAATATATTGATAAAAAATATTTAAGCAAATCAAGCAATCTGTGTATGTTGATTTGGAAAATGCAATGACATATCTGGATTTGGTGAGAAAGATATTAAATTGAAAATCAAAAACATCAGGTTTGTGTTTACTTTTTTAATCATATATATGTAGTTATTGTTACGAGGACAGTCTGAACGACCTAATCGTAGCAAGCTGGGACATACCCGGCTGTCAATTATTTATAATATAAAACGTCAGAACTATTTTCACCACGACAAGTTACACACCGCGACACAAATAAAGTATATTGTCAGTAATCCTTGGTGTATTATTTACCCTAATAGCACTATCACCAGGATCGTAACAGTTGCGACGAGGATAAAGCGAAATTTACGCATATTACTTTCGGGAAAAAGTGAAAAGTTGAAAAACAAATTTGACAAGTGAGCATAACCTCGGCATCATGGAAGAACTCATCAAACAGTTTGGAAGCTCAGGTTGAAACCCAACGACAAATGGCAGTATTCATGCAACAAATGGTTCAGCAGCGAAACGCTCCGCCAGCAGGTCCAGCCAATCCAGCGGATGCAGTTCACCGACCAGCAGTGGCACAAAAACACAAGCATTTGTCCGATCGAATGGAGAAATTCGGCTACATCCCGGAGGACGGTGGAACGTTCGACCGCTGGTACGCTCGCTATGAGCACATCTGCACAAAGGAAGCACAGACATTGACGGTCCACCAGCGGGTGAGTTTGCTTACTGAGAAGTTGTTAACCTCGGTGTACCGACGTTTTGCTGACCGCATCCTGCCTGAGACCGTACAAACCATCACCTTCGAGAGAGCAATCGAGGAGCTAAAAAAAATTTTCGGCTGGAAAGAATCGGTCTTCACACTCCGCTACAAATGTTTGAGCATAGGTAAAGGTTCAGGAGAAAGTTGGGACGATTTTACGAGCCAAAGTCAACATGAAGCGCGAAAAATCCGAGATTGCCACGTACACAGCCGGTGATTTTAAGGTCCTCATGTTCGTCAAAGCGCTCATGTTTTTGGGTTAGTGTAAATAAATACCTACGTTAAAATACAAGTAATTTATCAAAACTAAATAATTTCTCCATTTACTGCTAAAGTCATACATCAATCTAATATTAAAATATAAAGGGCTTACATCTCACGAGGTGATCAGAACTTCGGTCTTGAAAATTAACTCAACTCCCAAATCAATCCCTAACTGAAATTCTTAACTCAACCTTCAGCTCTACTAACTCAATCGCAACGCAATCACCAAATCAACCACCAACCCAACCCTCAACTCAATGACCAATTCAGCCTCAAATCAACTTTTAACCTAGCTCCAAATCAACTCCTAAATCAACCCCCAAATAATTCCAATCCCGAACGCCTCACTCGTACCCAACGCAAGCCAACTCAATAACAACCCAACCCTAAACTCAACTAAGCTCGAACCAAATCTCAACACGGTTCGAAAACCACATGGGAACACGAACTCAAGTTAACCTAATCTACACCTCAACACCTGACTCAACCACCAAATAAATTCCCAACTGAACCCCATCTCGCAATCCCAATTAAACATCCTACACGACAACAGCTCAACCCCCAACTCAACACTAAACTTTAGCCCAAACTCAACGTCCAACTTAATCCTCAAATCAACGCGGCAGGAAAAATTACATTCGATAATGAACTCAACTCAAAACAACTTTAGTTAACTTCTAATTCTACACAACCACAAAAAAAATTCCAACTTAATCGGTCACGCCTGGGCAACTCCAACTCAACCGCAACTCAGCCCTAGTCCAACCACATCGAACTGACCCAAACACTACTCCAACCGTTCCTCCAATCCTGCTGAAATAAACTTCGAGCAAGACCCGAGTAATACACCCACTGTAACAGATTGCGTAGCAATGATAATCCATCGAATCTACATTACAATATTTAAACTAGAATTTTTGAGTTAGGAACGTTACTCATCAATTGATTAATGGTTTGAGATCCAACTAATTTTTAAACACCTTGCGATATTGGTTCCAAACTATAATATTTAAATTGGCTTTATATCAACAGCGGATGCATCAATCAGCGATCAACAACATATGTACATATAAATGATGGATCTAATTAGAATTAGAAATAACTTTTGTATAGTTTTTGGTTGTATTTTGTTAATAAAAATTCGTAATAAAAAATAAATCCAGCGGTTGCGTTTTTTCTTTCATCCAAATTGTGTGGTAGAATTTGATTTGTGTGTGATCACGATGACACCACCTCCCAGGGCATATGTATCCTCAAGAAGGTACCTATCCCTTCGATGTACGGTATATGAATCAGGAAAATATTCATCGGTCATAGTTGACGGTACCTCACGTTTCAGCAATACCTATTAAGTTATAATTATCGTATATCACTCGCATTTTGGAAATAAATGTTTAACAACGATCTTGGCAGAGCCGCATATCCGGAATACGCGGTTGAAGGGACGATACATTATACATCTCGAAAGGAACTATACCCAAACCTCTTTTTACATGGTGTGAAAAAGACCGAGTAAAAACAAGTTTCGGTATACTTATTTATTAGAATCTAAAAGCAATGCAAAATAACGGAATTATTTGTCTCTTTTTTTTATTTACACCGTGTAAAACAGACTGAGTAAAAACCGGCTTAGGTGTATAGATCTTTGAAGTTACCGAAATTAACATCTTTTAGACTAATCTTAACCGATATGAAGGTAAGTGAGCTGTCCATTGCCCGGTCCTTTGAAAACAATAGCCTGAGTACAAATATAATCTACCTTTATACAAAAGTTCACCGAAAAAACTTTATTCGTATTTTGAATGGCTGATAGTTGTCACGTATTGTTTGTGTAGGCCTAGTATGCTACAACAACAAAGTTTTATTTTTTTATTATATTTGCCGAAAACAAATTCAGCAGGTGTCATCAGGGTTTGGTGATCATAGTGATCAGGGAACCTAATCACCTGCGGTTACAATCAAAATTATTTGCTTGATGTAATGTAAGTTTGACTGTTGTTCCATAAATTGTATTCGCCCAGTTTAATAATGATGGATTTAGTAGATAGACAAAGCGATTGTTACAATGAGTATACCTGTTGGCATTCTAATAATTGACATACACTAATAGGAAATTCGGAAAATTTTTACAAAACAAACAAGAGAAAGTAATTAACTGACATGAGATCACCACCATAAAATGACGCGCCGACCGTACAATTTCCGGTAGTAAAATTTGTTATGAATTAGCGTGCGGGTTAACACTCATACAAATCACATACAAAATTCTTATCATGTTTTATAGTTACATAAGAGGAGATCCGCGTACTTTAAAAGACGCAATCAAACATTTGAAAGTCAGGTTTTATTATTTTTAATTTCAATCATCGGCCCCCCCGTACTATACCGGATAAAAGAAAATCGTAAGTAAATTAAAACAAAAACACAAAAAGTTGGAAAATTAATTTTAATTTTCGTGTGACTGACATTCAAAATGAAAACGTTGTAATAATATATAAAAAATAATATTAATACAACAGCAAAACTAATTTACTAAAGAAAACCGTTTACAAATTTTCTTTTTCATCGTGCGATCGTCGACAAAGAAAATTTTCATCAGGAAAAAGAAATGAAAACTACAAAAAAGAAAAAGAAAATTTAATTAGAGAAAAATCATTCGGCTGCAGTATCATAAATTATTTATATTACCTTGATCGTTGATCTTTTTACGTAGATGCAAGATTCGTATTGGGGCTATATACACGATCATCGTTTTAAATAGATGTGCATGTGATCTACGTTATAATGAGTAAGTGTGCATCTAAGGGTTAGGAGATTTTCTCTGTTTACTATGCTAAATTTGTTTCCTTTAAAAAAAAATACGAGAGTCTCATAAACTTTTGAGATTACTTACCTATAAGCGATATTTTGATTAAATGCGCCTAATTGTGCCAATTAAGAGTTTTTGGTTCCGAGTTGCTTTAGCTTTTTATTTGTGAAGCGAGAACAAAAATTCGATAAATCGACGTTTCCGGTTGATACCTTAATACTTTGTGACATGTTGAGGTAAAGTGTTATTTCCGGTTGGTATATAGACAAAGCTTAAATAAGAATTTTCAGGATGACAAATTTATTCTAAGTTCTCATTTCTTGTTCGAGAGATTAATACTTTGATATCCTAGAAATTATTCGGTACTATAAATATTATAAGATTTTCAAATTATCAGTGGAGTAGGAATTTTCTAGAGATTAGTCTTCGTAGTTTTAATATCGTTAGAAGAAAAGTTTGTTTGCGCTTCAGCACAAAGAAATTAAAACTCAATACACACGTGTGTGTTCTTCTAGAAAACTGTATTACGACTTTATATTTGTTTTTTCTTTCATTTCATTCGATGTCGAAAGGCCGAATAGGTCGGAATGCCAAACGTCTCGAAAGGCCGAATACCGAGTGGGCGAATATATCGAAAGGCCGAATGCCGAAAAGCCGAATGGGTCGAAATATCGAATGTGTCGAAAGGCTGAATGTCGTACATCTATCAGTGGAAGCGATATGAGCGATACGATTACTTTGATCTGTAGTGTCTGGAAGGTTGACGAAGCAATTTCCTTTATTAAAAAAAACGTAAGAAGATTTTAATATTTAAGGCGATTTAATATTAAGCATTTTTATACAAAAATTTTGATAAAAATATAAATTTTGGTTTTCATAAGAATAAAAATTTTGAAAATTTTTATTCATAAAAAGATGAAAAATTAAAATCAATTTCGACACAAACTTTCGACCCTATTCCTTTTATTTGACATAAAATATTACGTTCGGTTTGCTTATAGTAGGAAATTCTCATCCATAGATGGCATTAGTAAATATTAAAAAGAAACAATATTATTAGGAATAAATCAGAGCCATAGATGGCGTTAACAAATAATTTTATATATAAATTTGACAATATAATTTCCCCGTTGGAAATACCCGTTGTAAATAATACCCGTTGGTTTATATTCATTACAATGGCCATAACAACGTTCTCCTGGTTTTGAACAGCGCGGTTCGCCTCTCCAATAGCAGTTGTATTATATGATGATTGTTTTACCAATTTTAATGTTCGGAGATTCGTTTGTCCAATAAGAGCAGAAATTTTGAATATGCCCTTGGTGAGGTCCCAATGAATGAGATGGTCTAATTTTGAGTCTAAAGAACCCAATTCCGGTATTGTAATAAGTGGTCGAGCAATCGATGTGTAGGACAAAAATAAATGTCAATCGACCCCCCAAGCCCCAACTTGAATAATCTTGTCATCATTCATGAACAATAACACCGACTTCAAATTTCAGTTAAAGTTTAGTTATTCAGTTGAATATGACGCCATTTATGCTAGCCGCATAACGGCTTGAAAGTCATTTGCAGCTTCTAATGAAGAAACTAGATCGCAGTAGAAGCACATGACTGATAGAACTCATCGCAGCCAACAATTGTTTCACATCTGACGGTAAAATTAGCTGAGGCCAGAGTTTCGTTAGAATTAATTAATTGCTATGGCAATAATTCACAACGCTAGGTAGGGTGTCCACGAAGTCTGAAAAAATTTGAAATTGAAATCATTTCGACTTAAAAAAACCAGGACAGTTTTTAAGTCTCGAAATTTGTTATGTATTTAATAACAGAAATCCCTTCTAGAAAAGTTTCAAAAGCCGACACCTTAATTCATTATTTGGATGTACTGCAACTAATTTATTGATCATCAATTATGTTGGTTAAGTCAGATACCAAATTCCAATTGAATTGGAGCATAATCGCAGAAATTCTGTTTGGAGCAGGGATGGAGTTGGCCAGATTTGAACAAACATTGGAGGATACTACTAATGATACTTTGGCACATAAATACAAATTATAAATCAAAAAATTAGATTTGCCAAAACTAAATTTGTTTATAACCAATCCAGACCTTTACTAAATTTCCAGCGTCAAGTGGAACTCAAGTCAATTTTAGTAAAATTGTATATCTAAGTTAATACGCCGATTCTATAAGCAGTTCCTTATATATAAAATCGAATTAATTACGCTCTGAAGAATTCCTTCGGCCATATCATTTGAGGTTGGGGTTTCTTAATTAAACCGTGACCGAACATCAAGAAATATTGCGGAAATGTATTTTTACATACTGAGCCAATTCAGGCTATTTTCTCATATCCAACATCACATGGAACAAGCACATTTGATGACGGATTTTAGTGAAATTTTATATCTGAAATAGTTTGTAGATATTATAAATTGTTCCATTTAGATTTGACATTTTTGACTTTTCATACACACAGCCCATCCAGACAAATTTCCCCGCGTCCAGCACCAAATGGAACACAAGCATTTGTCGATGTATTTTAGTAAAAATTAGCGTTCCTCCGGTCAGTGCTGAATTTAATAGTTCCGATGCTCAAAATTTAATCAAGTGACGGAAGCACTAACCACACACGTTGTTTAATTAGTTGAAGAATGATTTAATGATGTGAAAATCGATCAGACCAATGTTGATTGCTGAGAAAAGCCTTTTTCTCTCAGGTTATAGAATTCAATTTCTCAACTACCGGAATCACATGTTTGCGCATGTGTCTACAATGAGGGGAAGTTCACTTCTCTCCGTAGTAGCTTCGTAGACCTCCATTAGGCGTACAATGGCGTTTAAAGAAACACGATAGGGAATGTATTGCCCGACCTAAACATACCGTCAAATTTGATATCTAAGTAGAAGGCAAAACTTTAGGAGCATTGCACAACATCGTACAACACAGCTGCTTGTATTATAAATCAACCCAGCTGATTAAACGCTGATAATATTTGCGTTCTGCGTCGCAATTTAATCTCTCTAAAAATGGTCCTCATCCTATTGGAATTACCAGTCCAACAAATTGGCCTAGGAAGCGAAGAGGAAATACTTGGTCACTGCGAGAAGGCAGGCATATCAGTCAGGTATCATCAATTTCAACACTTTGATGGACAACCACCACAGAAGCCTTGATTAAGTACGAGAAAAATTGTGCGTCAGGATGGTCACAGATGGTAGACAATGATATCGAGGTTTAACTATAACGTCCAAGAGTTGGAAAATTTTGAAAAATTCAAATAGTTTTAGATTCTGGTACTCCCCAAGAAAATCCGCAACTGAACCCCTCATTAAACCTCAGATCAGCCCCCAACTCAACTCCCAACTCAACCCTCAACTCAACCCCAAATTCAATCGCCAAATTCAATCTATTACCCAAGCTTGACGACAATACAGCAGAGGTGCAAACCGTCATCCAAATCGGGGTAGAAATTCGATATATTCAATGGTGATAATTGGTGAGGCTACACAAGTATCTTCTTCAAGAATAAACCCGCGATTTAAAAACCACCGAAGCCATTACCAAGGAAAGCGATTTTACGCTGCGTCTGCACCAGTCACACGAGACACCAACGACGCCATGTTTTAGTAGCCGCAAAAAACGGCACAGTAAATTAAAGGACTCAATATTTTAGGTATTGATTGGATTAAACCATTTGAAATTTGGATGAAACCATCAAATCAATCTGCATCGTTATAAAGGTGGCCAGATAAACACTCGTGACAATGTATAAAACGGAACAACCGCAACAAACTTCTAACCAATACTATCTTTAGATTTGTTAGATGCGTATTTGCAGAGTAAAGACGAACAAAGGAGATGCTCATAATAGATGGACAAGAAGGTTTGTATAAAAAAAATACCAAGTCTGCGTTTGGTAGTTTCCAAAAGATCGAGCTCGGTGGATCGCATGATTTTAATGTCAATCACAACAGACCTGTGAATGGTTCGTAATGATGCCGGCATCCTCACACTTGGATGCTTGTTATCAATATTTATATAAATGCGTTTTACTTAAGAATATCGGTCACCGCAAGTGGAAGCAACTTATAACGACTTCAATTTCACAACGCTATACAATAAATCTATAAATTCACAGAATACAATCTCGTGTTATTTGTGTACAATAAATATTCTTTGTATATAGCTCGGAAAATGTATATTTTTCTATTTTGGGAAATGAACTTTAATTTGTTACCAACATACAGACAGACATACATACTTACGTATATATAAAAAATAATAAAATCTTCAATTATAATACAAAAATAGTCAAGAAGATGTTTTTGCTTATTTATTACAATTTCCATGCTGCTACTCTTTGTGTTACCGAGAAAACCAGAGACCATTTTTCATAATTTTCCTGTTTTACAAAACGTATATTACAAATTCTAATTTTAGGTTAAATCATTCCACATTTTTATAGGTCATGTTTTTAAAATACGAATACACGTAAGCAAAAAAAAGAAACCTTGTGCCAACTTGTGTACTCTACGAATTTTCCACAAAGAAAATCTAAATTCTGAACTAAAACAATACGCGACTACCTTGGTCATGTGAAATGAGGAGATTTGTAGTCGTTTACGATATAATTTGTACAATTGTACGTACGTACAGCCAGTTTGGATAACATATCAAAATTATATACGAAATAATCACCCCTATTATGATTGTCGAGTCGATCGACAATCGACACGACTCTATGTTGCCTTTTCCTTTTTCGTATTGTTTTTATAAAATGAAAAAAAGAAAACGCAATACAGAGTCGAGTCGATTGTTGATCGACTCGACAATCATAATAAGGGTGAATAATTTTTTATTGAATTTTCCTCGCTATAAATAAATTTTTTTATTTGTTTTTCGAAATTGCGTCTCAAAATGGTATAAAGAAAATTGCAACAACAAAAGTCGAGCTATCTACATATATACATTATACACACACTTGAAAATTAGTCGAAATGAAAATTTTTGTGTTTGTAAATATTGATGCTGCATAACTGTTTTCTCAAAACCGCGATTCTGTTTATTTTCTGTATATACATACTCGGTATTTATAAACAAACAAAGCCATAAAGTCTGTTTTTAGTTAATTTTCGTAATTATTCACTTCGGTCGATTAATTATTTGCTTACAAAAAAAAATATAACAAGAATTAGGCCATATGAGTTTAATCAATCACCGGTCCCCATTCATCGAACAACTAAAATGTTCATGTCGATCGGATAATGAATCACCAAAATACGTTTGAAATTAAATTTGTATAACGAACATTTTTATTACAATGTGTGACATCTTTGTATTAGCACACGAACTAAAAATTCAAAATGGGTTATTTTATATAAGAATTATTTATGCGAGTGTACAAACTAATTTTGTATATTGCCCACATTCAGGTGTATTATATAGTAAATATGAAATTTGATCAAGTTTAATTTACGAACTGACAATTATTTAAAATTTGGGCTTGCTTTTACGATTGGATCTTGATTTGATTTCGAAAATTGTCTAATTGAGTTCAATCTGTTATACTGTTCTATTTTCCTAGTTCTGTTGGTGATTTGATTTGATTCCTGTTAAAGAATATTAGGGTGTTGTAATGATGAAAAAAATATGGTTCGGCCATTTCCGGGTTTTCATGCGGCGTAACAATCCATCCAACAAATCGCCATCCCCCATATGCCGGTTGTACTCTTTAATTATGTACGGGCAATCAATTTCATACTGTTGTTTTTCATTTTTATCCCATCGGATTGCTTTCTGTTCTGTGGTTGTAAGGTGGTGGTTTTCGTGCCTTGCAACAAAACTGATGAAATGTCGTCTCCATAAGCATTTCCCACATACTCCTCAGAGTTCTCGATAGGTTACAATCCGGCACACGATTTGAACCGATATTTCCCACGCTATATATTCCTCTGCTGTTTAGGTATGTTAACAGGCCCATGGACGTGTAAAAATTATCGAAATAAAGAATATGGTTAACAAAATTAGGTATATTTTTTGAAAGATAGCGAACAACAATATTCTATCGATGCTCCAAGACCAAGTGTGCCTATGGAAGTTTTATTATCCCCAGCACCACAATAAATTTCAAATGGGTAAAAATCCGAGGGTAAAACTCCATTTGTGCAGCTTGTTCGGCATATATTGACGCAGAATAGTTCCTGTCATTTTAGTTGCGCACATTGGCTCATCTACGCAAAGCCTTGGCTCATCTACGCAAGTAGTGAGTGAGAAGCCCTAAAAAAGGATTACCCCTTGTATGGAATGGGTCCCATTGGTTTGGGATATCCATATGGATGGGTGAATGGTTGGGTGAAGGATAAATGGGGGCGGAGGTGCTGGGGATGGGTTGCTTGGTGAGCCAATCGGCTGGATTAATTGAACAAAGCCCTCTGGATACCTGGCTGCCTCCACTTGTATTTACCCTCACCTGCGTATACGGATCTCGTCAGTGGCAGGGGAGCACCAAAGCCAGGAGTCAGTGGTACCAATGCCAAGCAAGAAAGCGGGGGATCGGGAAGGATCGATCTTGCAAAGCGGCGATACAGAGAGAGACGGTCGGCTTTTAAAATCCGGGACAAACTGGCAGCAACCCCTGAGGGGCAGCTTACAGTAGAGCAGAAGGAATCTGTGGTATGGGCGAGGGAGATTGTCGGCAGCGACAGCTCGGATAGGGTTCTTATGCCTAAAAGACAGAGGTCCCAGGATGAGCTCAAAGTGGGCGGCAACAAACGAGCCAAGACAGTTACAGGAAGAGGGTCGGGAGATCCCAAGGAAAATCCGAAACTATTCAGTGAGATCCTAAAGGAGAACGTACTGGTGCTAGCCGTCATTGACAGAAGTCAAGAAGATGGGAGCATCACGTCAGAGAAGTGGAGGGAGGTGTACAATGCACTAAACTCCATATTCATCAAGGTCCTGAGAGAAAATTCAGGACCCCTCCGTTCTGTAGAGATGCGGGATGGCACCAAGGGCGCGTAAAGTTAACTGCGTGCTCGGATCTGAGATCGGTGGATCTTTATAAAAAGGCAATAGCCGAAGTAGGTAAGGTTTGGATAGGCGCGAGGCTTGAGGCAGTTTGCAAGGAAGAAATTCCGAGTAAACCAAGTGCACGCGTCTGGTTACCAACCAAGCCGGACAAGCCAGAAGAGGTCATTGAGATCATTCGGGCAAGTAATCCAGATCTTCCAACGAAAGACTGGAAGATTGTCAAACAGGAGGAGGCTAAAGGGGGCTTCAGAATGGCAATCATGCTGATCAATAAGGAGTCCCTTACTCCCCTTTCAGAGACAAAGGGTGTGATCAGCTTCGGTTTCCGGTCGATCACGCTGAACGTTTTTAAAAGGGATGAGGTACGCATGCGCTCGGAGGACGGGCCGGGGGAGGACGGGCCGGGGGAGGACGGGCCGGGGGAGGACGTCGGACGGACACAGCGGGAGACGGTCGAGCAAGCGCATGAGGTTCAAGATACTGACGTAGAGTTGTTATTGGAGAAAGCCAGCCTTCTCTCGCTTGGATCCGATGGGGACACCTTGTCGGAATCTGAACAAAGAGTGGCTGGAGATGACGTTCAAGGCAGCGAAGCGTTAACTACGTGGGGTGAAACGGCGGATACCAGGGGCCCCCCGGAGGAAGGTAGCATTAGCCTGAAACAGGGAATGCATGAAGAGGTAAGTGAGATAATGCTCGATGATTAACGTTGTGCAGATTAATCTTCACCATACGAAGCCTGCTTTGGTGGATCTCGTTATCAGACTGACTAGATCAGGAGAGGACCTAGTGTTAATCCAGGAACCTTGGATTAACAAAAACAGGATCTGTGGCATTAAGGTGAAAGGGTATACAATTTTGTACTCTGAGAAGATCAGATCTTGCATCTTAGTGAAAAATACTTTAAAAATGTTTCTACTTTCTCAATACAGTAGTGATGACGTTACCGCGATCAGTGTGGAGGTTGCCAGAGATAAGTTCTGCGCTTTAGAGGTTATGTTCCACTTTATTCCAATCGACCTTCATGGTAAACAGATGGCAGCCAACATGGCTACGAGACTCTCGGCTGTCTCTCAGTGGAAGTCTCTTCAGGAGGGCACTCGACGATAGGTAGATTCGCTGGCGAAGAACTGGCAAATCTGGATTATATTAAACCAACGTTGTGCTTCGATAGAGGTTTCCGGACCATCTGTCCTTCAAGGGAATCCTGGAGAAACGGATCAATACTGGAAAACGGGGCAATGCAATTTTTCACGGACGGCTCGTAGCTAGACGATAAGGTAGGAGCCGGAGTCTTCTGTGAAAAGCTTAATGTTAATATTTCTGGAAAGGCTGAAGTGGTGGTGATCGGGGAAGTCATGACATGGTTGAAGCATAATGTGGTATCCGTGAAGGATATCGCAATTTATGTGGACAAGTCACTAGGGGCGGTTTGTCTGAAGTCACGGGTGGCGCTGGATTGCCGATCATCTCTTAACGAGATGAGCGAGTATTTCAGCATCCAGTTAATCTGGGTCCCCTCCCGGGTCACGGGGAACTGCAGGGCGGACGAGCTAGCTAGGTACGGTACGACTCTCCAGATGCAGCCGGAAAGGGTAGGTCTGGGGAGGCCTATGGCAGGGCTAAAATTGGCGCTCAGTAAAAAGGTAATCGCCTTGACAAATGAGAGGTGGATCAATAGTCTCGCGTGCAGGGTAGCAAAACAGGTTTTGCCAAAACTGGACTTGCAGCGAACTGGACAGGTCACTGCCTTTTTGGGGAACATGCGAGAAGGCTGGGGATACAGACGAATGACTTTTGTAGAAGTTGTATGGACGAAGAGGAGGAGGAGACTTTACATCACTTCCTATGCTCATGTCCGGCGCTATCATACAGAAGGCATAAGTACTTAGGTGCGTACGATATGGACAGCCTTTAGGAACTCGCGGACTGTGGAGTGCGAGATATTTTACGCTACATAAGTGACTCTGGTTGGTTTCGGCGGGAGTAATGGAGTGATGGGATCCTGTGGTATCACAACGGGCCACTGCTGGCCTAAGTGTGCTATAGCAGCCACTCTAACCTAACCTAACCTAAGGGTCGTTGTCGATTTTATTTAATATTAATTGAAATGATTGCCTTACATAATACGTCTTAAACGTAGCGATGATACCTTATCCAACGGTCGTGTAAAAAAATCCGACCGTGTAAAAAAAGGTTTAGTTTATTTTTTTCCATCGTGTTATTTGAAAATCGTGTAAAAAAGACCGTGTAAAAACAGGATTGAGGTAAATGCAAATTTTCATTGTAATGTACAAAATGCATCACCAGAGTGCCCCAAAATAATTTTTTACTAAACCTATACCAAAAACTGAGATAATAAAGCCAAAACTACATACCAATAATTTTTTCATCCTTCTAAAAAGTCATAAAATATTTTTGTGGTAGAGTTCGTGAAGCTGAAAAAAAAATTATTTAACATGTTACAACTTACAATCTTAACTACCGACACTTCCCTTAAATTGACGTATACTTACAAGACATTGGTGATATCAGCCGTCCAACTGGATATTAATAATTAAGAAATAAAATAAAATTTTCTAATTTTTCCATCTTTTAAAATAAATTATAGGTAAATAAATATTTTAATTATTTTTTGTTTTTGTTTATTTCCACATCTTCATGTTTACGATTTAAATTATGTCCTTAACTTAATAAATATAAATAAGATAGGTAATTGATATACATTTAGGATAAGATTTTTGTTTCTTCCTTTCCAGACACTCGTATAATTAATAATCTATAAACTAGTGTGTCTAGTAGATCTAGAATATGAAATATGAAAATTTGTAAAAAGCTTTTTATTGTTTCCTTAATAATAAAAAATAAAAACAATATATCCTTACTACCAAGGTACAGCATAATCTACTAAACAAAATATATATAATCTCCTGGTGTATTAATGATAATGATTTGTGTCAAAAAACAATATTTTGTGAATATGTTTGTGATGTGCGTAAATTATTTGGTGTTTGGTATAAAACTGAATTTTTTTATTTTGTTTATTGTCCCGCAACACCTTGGGCATACTGCAGAGCACTACATAAATGCAACATTATAATACTTAGAGCTTGAACACGTTCCTCCAATTGGCCTAGCAAAAGGGCTCGGCGTGCCTGTTCATGTTCAACGCTCATTTTATTCGTTGTACTATTGGCACGTGAAATACTATGATTAATTAATTCGTTGTTTAGTGATGATGTTGGCGAATTTTGTTGGACACCCGAGGAAACCGATGATGATGAGGCTGAGGTAACTGGTGACGATGGTCCCTTGGTTTGTAATATTATTGAGGTATCACATGGCACTTGTATATCATTTACCATTGACGAAATACTATTGCGCTCGGTATTAAAACGATTTGATTCTAAATTAGCATGCTCTAGGGTTTCACTATCGAGGGCTAATCGTAGTTTTGCCAATAAATTATTGATACGTTCAACACGGGCATCCACCTCCAGCTCAATGTACAAATTCCGACTGGAAGTTTTTGCCAGTGCCATCAAATCGTCTGGTGAACCCCATCCAATAATCGGTTCAACTAATTCTGTAATTTGCTCTTTCGTCAAATCGTTTATTGAGTCGGGGAATTGATCTAAAATATTTGGAATGTTTATGAACGGATTGACAGTATTTAAAGTGGCCAGCGATTGTTTTCGCGGCGTGTGCTGTGGACTTGGCGGCAAACTACGACTACTTTGGCTTAGCGATGATACTATTCCCGGGATTGCCAGGTTATTAGCTGAATTCACACGCTTAATTCCTTGCGCTAGTAAATCACTAAAACTCTGACGATGATTACCATTATGGTGGTCTAACTTTGGGCTAACCTCATCAGCCTCTTCCAATTCATCGCCATCCATTAGCTGTGGCTCAGTTATTTTTAATTCTGGCTGTGACGTGGACAATTCAGCCGGTCCACAAATTGTTGATGTCTGACATTTTGTGACACATTTTTTGTGGCAACACATGGCACACTCACGACATTGTACGGCATCCTTCAACCAAATCTATAGCGTAAAAATAACATTCGGAAATTAATCAAAAATTAGTTTGTACCAATCCAACCGACTCACCTTCTTTCCACAAAAATCACACTGGGTTGAGCGATGGAAATGTGTTCGCACAAAACTATGCGTTTTCTGTGATACCATCGTCGGTTCGTACATTTTGTCGTCGCCCAACCCCTCAGTCCAACCGGTTTTCGTTTTTTTGGTGTCCGGCACAAATGTTGCAGATGAACGCAAAGATGACAATCCAATTGACGTAAACGATAGTAGTACATCACCAAAACATAAATCCGGATCGAAACCAGATTGTAAATAGTTTACATTATGGGATCTGTTGAAATATACGGTTTAATACAAATAAAAAATACAAAATCAGAGCTACTCACAAATTCGGTGTGTCCGGTGGCGTCAGTGGAAATCGTTTCATAAATTGTCCACCATTCGACTCACCACACTCGTACAATACATTTTTGATCGGTATATTTAAATAACCGAGCAACATCACCTCCTCTTGATCACGACCAAATACATTCAAATTCAAAAACAGCGAGCCTTCATTTAATTTAAACGTCGACAAATCTTCCATCCGTATAAATGAATTGATCACGCAATCAATTGTTGAATGCTGTTGAAAACATTCCACAGAGGTATGCACGCCGTTATCACTAAATGAAATTTGTGATGGAAAATGTGTTCTTCCATTGTCGCTGTTCAACATTGATTCATTCTCCGAATTTTTCCGGCTGATTAAATTTTTCAGTTTCGATGATGGTATTTGAGATTTTGATGGCGAGCTACTCGGACTATTACCTGAGCTAGTATCACCGATTGTTACCTTATCGATTGAATTTTTACGTATGATTGATAGTTTTGATATTTGTACGGATTCAGTCGATTTACTAAACGATATATTTAGTGCGTCATTTGAAAAGTCTTCGCTGAGTTCATAATCCTCGAGGATTGCATCATTTTTTATTATACCCGATACCATGCGTTCAATACGCATCTGAAACATTGGACGATTTAAACTTTTTATGATTTTGGCAACATGATTTATGTGCGACACTTTTTTACCCTCGATCGATATAAGTACATCGCCCCTCATTAGTCGCGCTTTGGCAGCTGGAGTATTCGGTATAACGGCCTCGACCAATACAATATTATCATTCTGCTTGAATACGATACCAATTTGTTGATTTTTAGCTTTGTGAATTTCAATATCGAGCGATATAATGAGATTACGATCATCGTGCTGTTTGGCAAGCACCCACGGTATCGAAGCTATCGTTAGCACACAATACATATGCTTCAAATGTATTGGCGTA
This sequence comes from Tipula helvola, assembly GCA_963556165.1. Classification (NCBI taxonomy): domain Eukaryota; kingdom Metazoa; phylum Arthropoda; class Insecta; order Diptera; family Tipulidae; genus Tipula; species Tipula helvola. The sequence continues at coordinate 379,509,633 of OY744481.1, read as the reverse complement.
TTAAGACGTGTGATTTCTTTCACCCGAATCTCGAGCAAACCATCCGGAACAATATCATAAATATCTAGATCCTCTTCAACCCGATGAAAGAACGGTTTGTAACGTATCTTGTAATTTGGTAGTGTATGTTTTCGCCGAATTGCTTTTCGTATTTGATTCGATATTAAACTGGAGACATTCGATTGCATTTGTCTACCTTGAAATTGTGATTTAACACCCAAATCTATTTGTGGATCGCCCAGAAAAGCTAGCGACCAATGTGTATACGGCTTTCGTGTGAATTGTAGTCGTGCCAATCCGGATATTTGTTTAACTGTGAAATATCAAAAATATTAGTAATTATTTTAACATTCACACAACATTGCGACTCACCTTTAACTGATACATAACCCTTTTTCCCTAAAACCATGTCCGCATCAATGGATAATGTAAAATTACCATGATAATTAATATTTAAAATTATATCTAAATTTTCTATGTGACCCTCGTCCGGATGCAGTTCAACGCCATGAACTTTAATTGTTTTGATTTCGGGAAATTGGCTACCCAAATCTAGGTCACAAATCTGGGTGAAAAAAGAAACAAAAATGAAAACAAAAATTATTATTTTATACAAGCTTTTCGAATCGATTTTGTTAAATAAAAAAATAAAAAATTGTGCGAGATTAAATTTAATCTCTCATATAAAATTATTTGTAAACAAATTGGTTAAGTAATCCTCTAGGCGGGTCGTAAAATGTTTCTATTCCTCGGCCGAATATTTCCCATGCTTCAACGTTTTCGTACTACACGACATATTTTGAATTTTCGAATATGTAATTGGCTTTAATTGACACCCGAATAATTTCAGCATTATGGTCGAAGTAATTTTTTTTTCTAACTTCCAGTTACTTGGCCACAAGTTCTAACTATCATACCTTTACAAAGTCTTGAGAAAATTCCACACTAATTTATGTTACTGAAGTAACGAAAACAGGGCGATTCATCTATTTTGAAAGTATATAAATTAGAACGGAATTTCCGGAATTTTGGATTTTGGTTAGGAATTTCTTATGTTTTTTAATTTTGGTTTCTGAAATTTTTGATTATTACCACAATTTCAACTAAACTGCAAACTTTTCAATTGACATGCTACTTTATCCTATTTAACACAAGATTTCTCCATTTAAACTCCTCGCGAAGTTGCTTTAAGGATGAAAACTTTGTTTCCTACTTAAGAATCAGTAAGTAAGTTAAATATATTTACAGGTGGCATCATCCGGTATAATTTATTACCACTATAGGTTAACCTAAACATTAATAAATTCTTAATACTTTTCTTCATTGATGACTCCATTTCCCCTTGCGATTCTTCCAAGCTCTTTTCATTGGCTGTAAACTTTTTCATTTTACAGTTTTTCTTTTCTTGTTAGGTTCAGCATTTAAATAAATATTTACGGGTTTTCCAATAATTATACCATCCTGTTGGCTTTCAAAATTAACAAACAAGAAATATAAAGAACTTAAAATTTCTTTGGTGACCTTTAATGCCCTTTGTTTTGCAGCCAATGGCAAAAATGAGATGTCCAGTGATATGGAAACCCCTAAAAATCTCGCGGTGTTCCGTCGAAAAAAAATGAGCGAGGTTTCTTCTTAGGTAATTTTCAACAAGAAATTTAATGGTGATCTTGGTTATGACCTTGGCCTTCATCTTCAAGGTCATTTGTAGGTCAAGGTAATTTTTTTTAATTAGAACCCCTATTTTTGAAGACAGAATTGAAAAGAGCGACCAATTGTACGTCCGAATATGTATTTTCCATGACCTCGCAAGGTCATCTGAAGGAATTTACATTGCGAGGTCAAAGTATCCATACTACAACCCCTAGAAATCTCGCGGAGTAGGCGAAAAAAGAAAAAATGAGCAAGGTTATTTCTTCAGTATTTTTCAACAAGGAATTTAATGGTGAGCTTGGTTGTGACCTTGACCGTCATCTTCAAGGTTATTTTGAGGTCTAGGACATTTTTTATAGGGAAACCCCTGTTTTTGACATCGGATTCGAAAAGAGAAATCAATTGTACGTCCGAATATGTATTTTGAATGATCTCCAAAGGTTACATAAAGGAATATAATTTAGTTATAATGCTTATGACTTGCTATGAAAATTAAAAAAAAAAATTAAATTAAAAAAATTAATTATTCATTTTAAATTTTAAATTTTTTATTTTTTTATAATTTTCATAGCAACACAAGCATTATTACCATGTTCTGTATTTATTATTTTTTAGAACGTACAAACTCGTTTACAAGAACGTACTGACCTAGCGAATTATATTCACTAAATCAAAAACTCAAGGAAAACAGAACAGAAGTAAGACAATATGATTCTTTCGACTTTTTATAGACAAAATATATTAATAATAATGGCATTCACAACATTTTTCGATCATTTTTCGACTTGTGGCTATAATTCGCTAGGTCAGTAAATTCTTGCCTTATGCTTAATGTATGAAGTGAGAATTGTATTATTGTAGTTTAGTTGTAGGAACTAAAACGACAAATACACTTTTGCTCAAAGTAACAACCAAGAATATTTTTTTTTACTTTTATCAATTAGCAACAAAAATTAAGTAAAAAGCGAAATAATTTTTCAAAATAGTTGCTAGAATAATTCTAGGTATACCAACCATTGTTATGTAACGAAGTGATTTTATTTTTAATTCAAAAGCAATAATTTTAAACGGAGAAACCGAGAAATATATTTTATTAATGAATAAATCGTTTCAAAATAGCAAAACAACTATTTTTATTGAGAAATCAAATTGGATACATTTGAATGCATTTGTTTGGTATATCTGGATACATTTGCATTTTGCCGAGTAGTAACACTGGTCGTAGCTACCTGAAGAGTAGATCGAACATTTTGTACGTGCGAAGTTTTCAGTACTAAACAAAACTACCACATAGAGTTCTCAGTTTTTCTTCAGGGTCGATACACTTTGTATGACTTTTGGCTTAAAGTACGAGGGAAATTTTGATATTTTAACTGTTTTGCTAGATATACTATAAATGATTGGCCTCTAAATTTTTTCTGATTAACAAGTCGAAAAATGTTGTGAATGTCTATAAAAAACCGAAAGAATCTTATTGATTTATTCGTAAAGCGGGAGGGAGCCTTTAGTCTCGGAACCAGAAATAAAATAAAATCGATATCGCCCAATTTTAGATCGGCGATAAATTTAGGTGTTATAAATCATGACAGTAAAATAATTCTTGTCATCGCCTTTATCGTAATAGGAGGATACAAAATTAATAACCGTAAAGTTTATGACCCTAACAAAAATGTCTTTTGCGCCATTAGATTTAGATAATTTAAATTTGAACGAAAATGTACCATAAATCCTTTATTTAAATTAAGCGTTGTTGTCATTAATAATTTATTATCCAGCTATAATACAATGATTTACATCAAAGACAAAGTATCGCCAAACAAAATATGCTGATATATCCATTGAATAAAAAATCATTACATAAATAAAGTTTTTTTTTTGTTTTATTCGCGCACAATTTTAATTAAAATAAAAAATTTAATTTAGAAAATATTCGAATCGTTCGCGCGCTATAAATATAATTTCGCGGAAAAGCTTCTTTTTGTGTTAAAATATAAAATTTAAAAGTTTGGTATTTTACCGAAACAAAATTTGCGTAGGCCGACCCGATTAAGTGTGCGATACAATCTTTAAATATTGGTTTCCTTCTTTTATAATTGAAATGATTTTAGATTATGATAACGTTGGCAACAAATCGTACAGCATTTATTTCGAATCATTTATCAATGTAGGTGGTTTGTGCTTTTCATTATTCTACAGAAATGAATAACAATACGAAAAGCAATTTATTTTATTTTGATACTTTTGAACTTGAATGTTAGCTTTTAATTAACGGTATAAATATGCAAAGGCAACAAGAATCAAATTACGTTTCGCGTCTGTATAATAACACGTGTAATATGTACATATGTATGTATAAATATAATCGTACTAAACAATCGAGAAAATACGTGGGGGGGTACTATTTAGGTAATTCGAAATTAAAATTTGAATTCTGAATATTAGGAAGTTGTAAATAAAGTTCAGAGAGCTAAGATTATAGTTGCAAGTTTGGATAAAGAAACGTGCAGCCTGGAAATATGAAGTTTACAGACCAAACTATTTAGTTATTATAAGATTATACAACAAATCACGAATTTGTTGACGGCTTCCATGAATTCCGTTCTAAAAAGGAAGAGATATTTCCAAAATGTTCGGCTCATTAGGATTGTAGTGGCCAGCCATAAGTGGGCAACAAATTTCCCCCAAAATCTTTAGAAATAAAAATGGGTTTGGAATAGAGCGTCAAATTTAGAGCTGTTAGAGGATTGAAAATACTTCTGGGCTCTCCAGACTAGAACTATTGGCTATCAAACCATTGATTAGCTATGTCGGTTAAAAACCGATTTTTGTTTAACTGACATCACGATTTTTACCGAATATTTTTAGACAATTTTCTTAACCTGCTGTTTAAATTAGGAGCCACATAATTAAAATACCTTTGCATCGCGAGACCAAAACGCAGAAAATGTTAAAATTACATATTGGAATGAAACCCACAAATCAAGTCCTAACTCAACCCGCAACTCAATTCAAAACTCAACACCCAATACAACCCTCAAACCAGCATATTTTATAAAAAAATAGTCGAAGTGAAACCACGCCACGTACTTTTGGGTCAATTCGTTTGGCAGGTTACTCGATCCTCTTGGCATAAAGCTACTTAATTCTCCGTGAGAAGCCGTGCTCGAGATTAAATTAAACAGACGTTACGTGAAACTAGAGAAATATGTAGTAAAGTATAACACAACCGTGTTTATAAATAAATAATTGATACACAAAACTGATTTTTTTATTTGTGACGCGCACCACGCGCGTAATGTTTTGTATTTTCTTTGTTTAATTATTTTCGTATTTTTATGTTTGATAAAATTTTCACTTCTTGTTACAATGACATTTTTAAGCAAAAACACTACAATTTTCCACCACTGCTTGAGATCATTTTTCGTGCACGTAACTTTGATTTTAATTCTACTAGACACTACTGAGTTATTATTAATTTGTATTACTTTTGGATATTATCACTGAGAGCGGTATTTGTAATTAGAAATTACCGAAAGAAAAATTGACATTAAGTCGATTGTAAAAATATCAAGAGGTGTCGTGATGGAAATTCAAAACGATTGTGTGTAAGTAAATATTTCGGTATACGAGCGAATGAATAATTTTGACAAGATGAATATTTTGTTTGTTATTGCATGCACTGTAGTATAATTAATTTGAATGAATTGCATGTGTTACTTGTTGGTTAAAAAGGTGCGGTGCGTTTATGTAAATGAGTGTGAATATGAATGCGCGAATTGTTGATTGTATGAATATTTGAATTTCATTTGTTTGATTTAAATGTGTGCTGTGCGCACCAATAAACATGATTGGTATATTGTGGCGATGAACGAGTGATGAATATTTATGTGAATAATTGAATTGAATAAGTGAGTCGCTACAGGACTCTGCCGCGAGTGATTTCCCCCTCCCTAGGGAATGATTGTTGGAGTGGAAGCTATACGGTCGGTTTTGTGAATCCGATGGCTTGATGTCTGCTCAGCTGAACTAAGTATTCCGTAAGCTGGTTTAAGTCGATCGATTGAAACATTGGAATTTTTTCCATTAATCGATACGATGAAATGTTTCCTGAATCTACGTGTAACTTTATATGAACCTTCATAGGGCGGAGTTAATCCCGTGCGAAACATTATCTGTTCTTATGAAAACAAAATCGCAGTTGCTGAGCGATTTCGGAACAAATACATCATCTTATTTGGATTGCCGCATGGTGTTTTAGGTATGAGGTTGCGCATGGTTTGTCGCAGTTGGTCGACGATTGTGTCGGTAGTTGGAATAGGTGAAGAAGGATTTTCGATAAAGAATTCACCGGGTAGTTTGATGGTTTGACCGTAAACTAATTCTGCCGGTGAGCACTTAAGATCTTCCTTCACTGTTGCTCGGATACCAAGTAGTATGATTGGTATTTCCGAACTCCAATTGATTGTAGTGCTTCTGGCCATTAATGGGGCTTTGAGTTGCGGATCGAAGTGTTCGACCAAGCCAATGGCTTATGGATGGTAAGCCGTTGTCCGTATCCGATGGGAGGCAAGGAGTTTTGTTAACTCGGTGAAGAGCTTGGACTCAAATTGCGTTCCTTGATCAGTTGTGATGTTAGGGAGCACGCCGAATCGTGATACGCAGTTGTTGACAAAGGTGGTAGGTATGTTTGTAGCAGACATATTGGTCATGCAGTATGCTTCAGGCCAGCATTTATGTGAATAATTGAATTGAATAAATGGGTGAGTCGCTACAAAAGTTTTGGCAAACACTTAAGCATGACAAATTGGTCAAAAGCCACCAACCACTACGGTAATTTATCGAAGTTGCAATAGCTGTTAGTCATCACATTCTCTGGAAGTCGGCCAAAAATGAATACCCATGTTGCTGGGATAATGCGCTGTTAAAATACGTCTACTTGGTGTTTTTTGCATTTTTTGGAAAATACAGTGAAATATAGGCAACAGGGATTTTACACCTGAAGAATGGAATCACAATTTGATTTGCTCATGCTCCGTGGATGTTTAAACGCAAATTAAGGTTTAACGTCTTTTGAAAAAATTTACTGAGCCAATAGCCCTCGTTCTTCATTAAGATTAACTTCAATTATCCAGTATGCATCTAAACAACGCTACCTGACTGCCAGATGGTCAGGAATGCCACATTATTTGCAAATGCAGTGACATGCCTTCCTTGGGGAACTCACGCCCACGTAAAAACTCGTGAAACCGCCATCTACAACTGCCAAGGATTGGGCTTCAAATTCAAATACAGCTTTTTACTTTTCGAGCATTGTTGTCGAGTCACCTAGATTTTCAAGCGAGCTGAAAATTTATAAAAAACAAATTACTCTACAAAACCCGAATATTAAAATACCGAAAGTGACATCTATCAAGAAAAAACCAAACTGTAAAACTTAATAGCAACCAAGAAGTTGGCGTCATTTTTATAGTTTCGTTGGATGATAAAATGGGTTTCTGTAGCAACAACATTTTGTGTTGTAAATTATACATTTTTAAAAATTGAAGATTTTGCTGAGGTTCCGTTATTTTCCGTTGAGGCCAATTCCGGGATAAAGTGGGCATAGCAATCGTGTCAAATCAGCTCTTTTAGAACTTGATCACGATTGGCTTGTCCAAGCATTGAGTCCTAGAGAATAAAATCCAGTTTTTACTTACCAATTCCTAATTTCTGTTAAAAGGATAGACATGGGCAACGTTATTTTCAACGTTATTTCTCTTTTGCTGTTACGCCAAAATATGACTTTTCAAGATCAAGACATCATTAACAACTAGGTACATAGGTCGAGTTTCTGTCGACGGATAAATATTAAATTCCTTGAAGGCTACTTTAAGTCCCAACCCCTTTTTGCTATTTGGCTTTTATTTCGTTTTTCATTCTTGCTAGGCCCCACGACTGCCTTTGTGTATAACATTTTTACACCCTCGGAATTGGTTGCCTCAAAACTAACCCAAAAATAATAATTTAGTGAAAGCCCAGTTTGACCATCTCGGAAGAGACCGTTTTATTTGAAACGGTAAATTTATTTTAAGCTTTGAATGACTAAAAATTGGTTTAACTATATTAACAAAAAATCAAATGTTACACATTTTGGTGACTATGCAAATTCGATCCACTTACTGATCGGGCTTACGTGAATTTGATTGAAGTGCGTAATTTTGCCAGTATTAAACATTTAAATTGGTTTATATTTTGCAAACGTTTTGAAAAATTCGTTAGATGTTGAAAAATAAAATTATTATAATTTCAAACTAACCCCAATATTCTATCTTGCCTTGAGTCAGCTTTAATGTTATTTTAGACTGGGGCTAATATGAAGCTCTGAAAAAGTCCCTTTTTAATTTGAAACCCAACCAATGTCTTACCTGGGCTTTTCGAGCGTCAAATCATATCTTTCATTGTAGGCGGCCATCGGCAATACTTTTAGTGTTACTAACCACGTGAATGCCCTCTCATATCATAGTCTAAGTATTTACACAAACTGAGTTTTGATGTCCACAAAGTCTTCGACAACTTTATGAATTAAAAAAAAAAATGTTATCCTCTTGACGGCTTGGATTATCACCGGACAACCAACAAAAAAAAACCATCCCCTTATAAAATTTTGACCGTAGCTATTTTTAAAATTTAGGATGAAAATAAATCGGGTTTACGGCTTGGAAATTATGTTACAATTTCGTTGATAAACATAAAAAGTTTATCTTTTGCGAAATCAGACACAAAACCACAAAATGGTAAGTAACCAGTCACAACATATCTGTATATTATACAGATACCAAAAAAAAATTAACTTCAAAAAACAAAATTCACACAGGTCTGAGAGATCTGTAAAAAAAAAGTAAAAACACAAAGTTTTCCATGGTGTATTGGATAAAATATTCATTTACCACACTTCGAAAGTTTTCCTGCATCAAGCAAAAGCTGTTTTTTATTTTTTTTTTTTTTTAAATCTCATAAAGTTTTCAATAACCTTTAGCACTTGATGCTATTAAAAAAACTGTATTTAAAGTTTTTAACTATTTAATTTATAAACTTTTATTTATTTATTTAATTTATAAATTTCATTTTTGTTAACTTAATTTATTTTATAAAAAATTCAATTTTAATTAATTTTAGTTAATTCACAATATTATTTAATTTAATATAATTTTAATTATAGAAATTAGTTTTTATTTATTTAGTTTAAATTTATTATTTTGTCACCACCAGAATATTATTACGCGTGCGTACCGTACTAAATTTGAGATATGACTGTTTACAAAATACCAAAACCGAAAAGATAAAATTGAAAATTATACAAAGAAATCGTGACGTTTTACTTGTTGTTTTTGTTAGTGAGTACGCATATTGTGAACGTAAGGTGTCTGGTTCCAAATCACTTTCGGAAGATGTCGTTTTGATTGTTGAGGTAAAATCAATACTTTTGGTTTACAAATTGGGAAGTAAGCTTAATGTTTGTTGTATACAGTAAAACCATATTAAGTAAATTGAATTGCAGTTGCGATGATCGATTCCAAAAATAAATTAGAATTTTTGAATTTATATTTTGAATTGAAAATAATTTATTGTGGTGGATGAGAGACGCCACAGGACTCCCCCGCAAATGGATTCCCCCTCAAGTGGATTACCTAGGAAAATATAGTTGTTTCGGCTGAGACCCGAACAGATTTGGATGTTCGGTGGGCTGAATTTTGTTCAGCTGAGCAAAGTATGCCATAAGCCGGTTTAAGTCGATCAACTGAAATGGTTTGGTTTTTACCATTAATTGAAACGACGAATTGTTTCCGAAGGCGCCGTATAACCTTGTATGGGCCTTCATAGGGAGGGGATAATCCTAAGCGAACCTTGTCTGTCCTAATAAAAACAAAATCACAGTTTGAAAGTGATTTCGGGACAAATATATCATCTTGTTTCGTTTGACGAGTGGTTGTTGGTATAAGGTTCTGCATGGTTTGTCGCAGTCGGTCGATGACTGTGTCGCTAGTTGGTAAAGGTGAAAGAGGATTTTCGATAAAGAACTCACCAGGTAGTTTGATCGGTTGACCATAAACTAATTCAGCTGGTGAGCACTTCAGATCTTCCTTCACTGTTGCTCGGATTCCCAGTAATACGATGGGGATTTCCGAACTCCAATGTATTGTGTTGCTTCGGGCCATTAGAGCAGCTTTGAGTTGTCGATGGAATCTTTCAACCATGCCGTTGGCTTGTGGGTGATAAGCCGTTGTGCGTATCCGATGTGATCCAAGGAGTTGTGTTAACTCAGTAAATAATTTGGATTCAAATTGCGTTCCCTGATCGGTTGTAATGTGAAGGGGTACGCCGAATCGTGATACGTAGTTGTTGACGAATGTAGTGGCAATTGTTGCAGCTGACATATTAGTCATGCAATATGCTTCAGGCCAGCGAGTGAAGCGATCGACACAGGTTAACAAGTAAGTATATCCATTAGATGGAGGAAGGGGTCCTACTATATCTAAATGGATATGTTCGAATCGACCAGGTGGAATTTCGAATTGTCCATGAGGTGATTTTGTGTGCCGTTGGACTTTGGCACGTTGGCAAGATAAACAAGATTGAGCCCAATTACCTACGTCCTTGTTTATGTTAGGCCAAAAGTAGCGAGCTGTAATCAATTTACGAGTTGCACGGATACCAGGATGTGAGATGTTGTGTAAAGTGTCGAAGATGGTTCGACGTAATGAATCTGCGATGTATGGGCGATTGTTCCCAGTAGATGTTTCGCAGATGATTTCTAGGCCAGGTAGTTTAAAAAGCTCTAGTTTCATTGATGAACTAGTGTGACATTCGGAAACAGAAAATAAATTCTGAAGTTCTAGGTCGGCTTTTTGTGTGGTTGCTATTTTGTGCAAGTCGATGTGAGTCTCGACTGTGGCCGTTTCGTTGTCGGTTGTGCGGGATAGTGTATCCGCGACAACGTTGTCATGTCCGTGAACATGCTGAATGTCCGTTGTAAATTGACTAATGTAATCCAAGTGGCGAGATTGCCTTGGATTACGTTCAGTTTTTGACTGAATTGCTCTAGTCAGAGGTTTGTGGTCGGTGTAAATAGTGAAGTCCCGACCCTCGACACAATATCTGAAGTGTTTCACTGCCAGATATATTGCGAGTAATTCCCGATCGAATGCGGAATATTTCTTTTCGGCATCCGAGAGTTTTTTGGAAAAGAACCCCAGTGGCTCCCAACACTCGTTATTGTACTGTTGCAGTACCGCACCGACTGCAGTGTTCGATGCGTCAGTAGTTAAGCTGAGCTTTGCGTTGCTCAGCGGATGTGCCAGAAGTGTTATCTGTGCCAATTCAGTTTTAAGCGACATGAATGCCTGTTGACATTCGTCGGGCCAAGAGAAGTTTCTGGCTGTCTTGGGTTTTTTTAGTAAATCCACCAAGTGACTGTGAATTGGTGCGAGTGTTTGTGCAAGTTTTGGTACAAATCGGTGGTAGTAATTTACCATGCCGATAAAACGCTGAATGTGTTTAATTGATGTTGGAGCTGGGAATTCCCTAATGGCATTAATTCGTTCTTCAGACGGCAGAATACCATTAGGGGTTATCTTGTGGCTGAGGAAATCAAGATTGGATGCGCCAAAGACGCATTTTGAACTGTTAATGTGCACGTCAAACTGCGTTAGTTTCTGGAATAGTTGTTCCAGGTGCTTTTTGTGTTGTTCCTCAGTTTGCGAAGCTACAAGAATGTCGTCAATGTAGACGAAGACGAAATCTAAATCACGAACGACTTCGTTCATGAAACGCTGAAACGTTTGAGCGGCATTGCGTAAGCCGAATGGCATTCGGGTGAATTCGAATAGGCCAAACGGTGTTGTTATCGCCGTTTTTTGAACGTCTTCAGGTGCGACGGGAATTAGATGGTAAGCTCTGACGAGATCTATTTTCGAAAAAATTTTGCATCCATGCAAGTGCATGGAGAAATTTTGGATGTGGGGTATCGGGTAACGATCAGGTGTTGTCACCGTGTTTAATCGCCGATAATCCCCACATGGTCGCCAATCGTGATCTTTCTTTTTCACCATATGTAAGGGACAAGAGACGGGAGATGCAGATGGCCGGCAAATCCCTAATTCCACCATGTGTTGGAATTCTGCGAATGCGGCTTTGTGGCGGACTGAATCTAGTCTGCGTGGTCTTGACACGGGCAGATGGCCTGCTGTGACAATGTGATGAACCACGTTGTGTCGGACTGGCAAATTATAGTTTGGCTCTGCTGTGAGTGAAGGGAATTGTTTGAGCAGAGAGCCGTAGCCATTGTTGACCGTGAAATGGATCGGTGTCGGTGTGTCGACTTGAACCATTGTGGCATTAATTGACAGCTTTGTTGCTGCATCAACCAGCCGTTTGTTTTTCAGGTCAACAAGTAGTCCGAATTTACTAAGGAAGTCGGCGCCAATGATCGGGCGATTCACAGCAGCTAAAATGAAAGCATGCGTGAAGGTACGTTTAAGCCCGAGATCCACCTGTAGCAACTTTGTGCCGTAGGTGTGGATAGTTGTACCATTGGCAGCCGATAGAATCAGATCTGAACTGCGTTTAAAAAGTGAATAAGAAAATTTGAATAAATGAGCTGGAATAACCGAAAGGTCAGCGCCAGTATCGACTAAGTAAGTTAATTTGTTTATTCGATCGTGAACGAATAAACGTGACGTATAGAGTATTGAGGCAGTGTTAGTCTCAACATGGTAGTTTAATAGTTTTTTGATTCCGCATCGACTTTTTGACTTATTGCGGACGTCGCTGGTTGCGACATATAAAAGTTACACGGTTTAATGCATTTATTAGCTGATGCGCCGAACTTATAATGGTAATAACATTTTCCCTGTTGGCGCTTGTTGTTATTACTTTGACTTCGGTACCGATTTTGTGATGTATTTTGTCGTCCACGCGACTGGCTCCGGCTTCGGAAGAAGTTATTGATTCGTGTCTCAAGTCGAGATAATCGTTCCTCAACTGAACTGTTTCCAGGAGGAGTTTGACGAGTTTCGTTACGCATGTTGTTGTTACGTTCTGCGGGTCGAGATTGTCTCCCAATTTGTGCTATGTTTGGATGTTGTTGCTGACCAATATTAATTACGTCGTACATCCTGTCGGCGGTTTTCGCAAGTGTTTCTATGGAAATGGACTCGGGCTGTGCCACAAGTGCTATTTTAATTATTTCAGGCATGTTCCTGATCCAGAGTGATCTGATTAGGTTTTCAGAAAAGTTCTCGCCGGCAAGAGTACGTATCCGTCGTAGTGCTTCTGATGGCTTACGGTCGTCTAATTGTTGTCCCGACATGAGGGCTTCAAGTTGTCTCTCATTCGAGGGCGCTAATCGGTCTAATAGTATTGTTTTTAATGTTTGATAGTGATCGTTATTGGGTGGTTTTTGTAAGAAATCGGAAATAATGTCGCAAGTTTCTGGCGACAAGGAGGACAACGTATGCATGTATTTTTGTTTGTCCGTCTTAATACCCTGAAGGTCGAACTGTATTTCCGCTAGCTGAAACCAGCTGTTGGCTTTATGTGGCCAGAACGGTTGTAAATTTGGCCTTGTTGTTGTGGCCGCGACCTGAGGGTGTGTTTGACCGGTTGTATCCCTGTTGGATACGTTTTCGGTCGTTTTATCATCCATCGATTCGTCGTCAGACATAATGAATTTATGTAATGTACGTTTTAATAAACACTGTATGTAATAATCACTACACTAGTAAGAAAAAAAAATATATGCGACTATAAACACACCCAAAACCAAAAACAACAAATGCGAATAAAAGTAAAAAAATTTCAATACACGTGGATATTTGATAAAAGAAGCGGGATTTCTACGCGTCTGGTGGTGAAAAATAGTTTACAATGATAAAAATCAATTGATCGTAATCGAGCAAAATAGAATATAATATTTTTTTTTTTTGAAAGTATTTTAAATATAGAAATATAGTAATAAAATATGTATATATATATGTAATATAATAAATATAGTAATAAAACGCAATTTGTAAAAAAAACTTTATTGTCAAGAAAAAAAATTTGTATTAATAACTTGCGGTTTTTATGTTCGTTTGTTACTGTGTGCGTTGCTTTTCCGTTGTGTTGCTCCCACGTTGTGTTGCTCCCACGTTGTGTTGCTCCCACGTTGATCGCCCCTACACTTCCGTGTTTGGGTGATTGAGTTGACACGCCTATGTGCGTATTTTGTTGCTCCCGCGTTGCCCCCGATTACGTTGCGCCGTATTTTGGGGTTATTTTATTATGTAATAGGTGTATGTGCTTTTGTATATATTGTGCACGTATTGTAATAACTTTATTTTCGAATGTTAACAATTTGTATATATGTATTGTGTACGTAATAATAATGTACACCGTTGTAATAATATACACCGTTTAATAATTTTTATTTGTATGAATGTAGGTACACCGTGTTTATTACATAAAACTAAGATTTTTCACTACAAAATGTACCGGCTTTATATACTACAAAATTTACACGTTTTTTTTTTTTTATATATTTCACAAAAAAAAAAATAATTATGTATGTATGCACCGGTTTTTTTTTAGTTTATTTTTTGTTTGATTTTTACTGTTACTTTTTATGTTTATACATGCGTATGTATGTATGTGCGTATTTTATTTTCTCGCACGATTTTTTGGACGTGCGTATTTGTTTGTCGCACGATTTTTAACTGTTATTCCTAAAAAGGAACGTCGGGGTCACCACTTTAGCACTTGATGCTATTAAAAAAACTGTATTTAAAGTTTTTAACTATTTAATTTATAAACTTTTATTTATTTATTTAATTTATAAATTTCATTTTTGTTAACTTAATTTATTTTATAAAAAATTCAATTTTAATTAATTTTAGTTAATTCACAATATTATTTAATTTAATATAATTTTAATTATAGAAATTAGTTTTTATTTATTTAGTTTAAATTTATTATTTTGTCACCACCAGAATATTATTACGCGTGCGTACCGTACTAAATTTGAGATATGACTGTTTACAAAATACCAAAACCGAAAAGATAAAATTGAAAATTATATGTACAAAGAAATCGTGACGTTTTACTTGTTGTTTTTGTTAGTGAGTACGCATATTGTGAACGTAAGGTGTCTGGTTCCAAATCACTTTCGGAAGATGTCGTTTTGATTGTTGAGGTAAAATCAATACTTTTGGTTTACAAATTGGGAAGTAAGCTTAATGTTTGTTGTATACAGTAAAACCATATTAAGTAAATTGAATTGCAGTTGCGATGATCGATTCCAAAAATAAATTAGAATTTTTGAATTTATATTTTGAATTGAAAATAATTTATTGTGGTGGATGAGAGACGCCACAAACCCATATAAAATAATACCTTTGACAAAATTGTAAAAAACTCTTGAAAAGATTAAATCTTATAACAGATTAAAATAAAACTTTTAATAAGATTTACATAAATCAAAACAAAAAATTATTTTAATTTAAAAAAATTTATTTCGTTTTATACAAAACCTTAATCAGGAAAAATAGGGTTTAAAAATTTTATTGGATATAAAAGGATTGCTAGTTTTATATGGATGAAATTTTTATTTTTATTATGCATCTGTGGCGTCTGACAGTATCATAATTTATATACATATTTAAGTGGCTGTTTTTACTATAAAATATTATAGTTAGACACATAAAGATTTTCACATCATTTCCTATAAAAGTTTTATTATTTCAACACCAGTATCTTAAGAATCAATTTAATTTGCTCGAAAACTATAAAAATATTCTGTTTGAAGTATGTCACCTCTTGATAAGGTGCACATTTATTTCCGAACTTATAAATCAGGCTTCGGGAGAAAATGCCTCTTATTTTGCCGAATCAATTTGAGGTTTTCGAATTATAGCAGAGAGTATAGTAGAGTATAAAGCCATAATCATGTGTTATAACTTTTCACTGAATTCGATAGGAATAAATAGTAAAAATGACCGACCAAACGGCTCGGATCGGTGATGACGATGGACACAACTATGACCCCCTGTTGAAAGTGCAGAATCTATCGGCCGACCTACCTTTCAGGTCAGCACTATAGGCTGGCATGAAGCAATGCAATGTGCAGGTGGTTTATACAAAATGGGTCTATCAAAACTGCGAAAGAGTTGGGAGTGCTTTGAGCCCAAGAAAAGATTGTATATAAAAAAAAATCTTAAAAATGGCGTTTTTTAGCTTCAAGGTGTTCAATGAAAAAAGCAAAAATATTGTAAACTGTTTATATAAATGTTTTCTTCATATATTTAACAACAATATACAAGATACCTGTATTAAATAAATATTAATTGCAGAACTATTAAAATTAGATTACATATTTATAAAATGGAGGTGTGGCCAACACACGACTTTCTTTTACGAACAGCGAATTTTAAGAAACTTTTATAATGCAAATTTCTTGCAAACTTTATTAAGATTGTTTTTATTTTTTCATGTTTTCTGTAAATTGTATATTTTTGAAATATTTGTAAAATAAATTTTCTGTTTTACGGAATCTGGGACCTGGAACCCGAAATATTATGTAAGAGATTAATGAAGATATATCTGTTTTGAGGTCCCTTGAGTCCGAAAAAGTGGGTTTCGAAATGATGTCTGTCTGTCAGTCTGTCCGTTTGTCTGCTCGTCTGTTTGTCTGTGTCTTCTCTATAGCCCAGATGGCTTAACCAATCTAACAAAAACTTTAGATTTAAGCTTTACTTATGTAAAAGAAAGTAATAAAAAATAATAAATTTGTAAGAAGTTTGCGTAATTGGTGTCTCAAAATTCCCTGTTCGTAGAAGAAATGTGTTGGCCACACATCAATTTTATTTTTTTTATAAAATTTTTTAATTTTTTTTATAAATTTTTTTTTTTTTTAAATTTTTTTTTTTTTTAATTTTTAAATATTTTTTTTAATTTTTAATTTTTTATTTTTTATTTTTTTTACTTTTAGTTTTTGGAAACATTTTGTTTTAGTAGTTTTTTGTAAACCTTATACTTTTTCAGATATTTGCAAAACAAATTTTCTGCCCCACGAGAGTGGCTACTTCCGGTTGACCGATTTGGAGCAAAATTCACTGGGACCTCCCAATTTATCAAAAAAGCTTAAATCTGAAGTTTCAGCTGGATTGGTTAAGCCATCTGGGCTGTAGAGAGGACACAGACTGACAGACGGACAGACAGACTGACAGACAGACATCATTTCGAAACTCACTTTTTCGGACTCAGGGGACCTCAAAACAGATAAATCTTCAATAATCTCAAGGTCGAAAATTTTCATGATTACTATACTTTATTTTACTTACGTAAAAGAAAGTAAAAATATCATATATTTTTCGAACTTTCAATTTGAAAAATACATCAAAGTTGGCTGTGACGAATTAAAATAATACATACTTGCTAATTTTATCTTTAGTTTTGCTAGTGTACGTCAGATGTCTAAGATGTTTACAGAAAAATACGAAAAAAATTATTTACTCACAAAATTATCACACATTCTTAATATTTTGTGAATTTGTTTTGCTTTTCCTACAATTTTTGAACTTGAAATTTTCTCAGGTAGCAATTTTTGGTACGATTTTACAAAATGTGTGTGCCATCACTGCCATCTATGTAATCTATATTGACTTAATAACCAGACGATTTGTAACAAGCTTTTATTTAAATTTGACCAGAATGCTGTTGTTATGAATTTTTTTTTTATATTTTTGTTTAAATAAATCAATTATTACAAGAAATTTAAAACGATTTACTTTAACGACATTCGTATATGTTAAAATTCAAACATTTATGAAAATATTTCAGAAATCATAATTACGAATTTGTGGCGTTTTCATTTAAAAATTTGTCTTAGTAAGAAAAGTGATTTCCCACATTATGTTTTGAGTGTTTTCCTGTTTTCTAGTTTCCTTATAATAGCTCCGTTTTTAGACTATAGCTTTGTATAATCTAGGTTGCTTTGATTAACCACGTGGTTTTGGGTCAATACGTATTCAAAGTATCCGATCATCTTGACGTACAAGTTCCAAGAGCTTTTCAATTCTTCGCCTCGACCATAAATTATAGATTGGCGAAAAAACAAAGCGGACAAGCCATTCTCGAGATACAAGGAGTAAAGGCATCCAGGCAGACTCGCATTTGGCTTTTTTGCTTTTTCGGATTCAGTGACCTTCAAAACGCTGAGAAAAGTTGTTTTGAACAAACAAAATTGTTGGTCATTTTTCGCAGAATTTCAACGACTTGTCGCTCGAAGTTGATTTAGACAATTTTGGAATAAGACATTATACAAATACTGTAAATTTGCGAACTTCTGAATTATGGTATTTAACAATATGTTATCGAACTTATAGTTAAATTCCTGTAACTTTTGAAGCTTCTAAATGAATTTTGACGAAACCTATAAATGCTGGCTTATTTTTTTGTTAATTTTTTATTAACTTTATGATTTTTACTGCAAAATAAAATGACAAAATTTACAATTCGCCCAATAACACTACCCTGCAAAATTTTAAAAATTTGGTGCCCCTGGACAATGAATAGTTGTTTCCGAAGTAATTTTTCACGCTGAATCCGAATATGAGCGCAGAATTGCTCTATCATGTCAGGTTTGGGATCCGCTTGAAACGCGATATTTTAAAACGGGATATTTCAAAACGCGATATGACGAAACGCGATATGGTACAAAACGCGATATTTCAAAATGCGATATTTCAAAACGTGATATGGTACAAAACGCGATATGGTACAAAACGCGATATTTCAAAACGCGATATTTCAAAAAGCGATATGGTACAAAACGCGATATTTTAAAATTAAAATTTTAAAATAATAATAAAATTAAAATAATAATAATATTATTTTAAAATAATAATAATTATTAATATTCCTTTATTTAATAAAACTTTCCTTCACCAAAATGTTGAAATTGAACATGTACGATCAGAACTAGGAAATCGCGTTTTGAAATATCGCGTTTTGTACCATATCGCGTTTTGAAATATCGCGTTTTAAAATATCGTGTTTTGTACCATATCGGGTTTTGTACCATATCACGTTTTGAAATGTCGCGTTTTGAAATATCGCGTTTTGTACCATATCGCGTTTTGTACCATATCACGTTTTGAAATATCGCGTTTTGAAATCTCGCGTTTTGTCAAATCGCGTTTTAAAATATCGCGTTTCAAATGGGACCCGTCAGGTTTATGAGATATTCTAACCTAAAAGTGCAAAAAGCACTGTTTTTTGACATATTTGAGGTTATCTAGCACCGCGATTTTTTTTTTCTTCAAAAGTCCATGTGTGGGATCTTATAGTACAAGTCTTCTTCTTTCAAATGCCTTTGAGTTTGCTCAAATATGTTTTTTTTTCGCCGAGATATCCCATTTTTAAAATTGCATGTTCGTGAATTTGTCGGTATACTGTATTAAATTTTGAGGTAAGTGTATCAAATAAGCATTTTGTCCATAAATTTAATTCTTAACAGAAGGTTACAGTAGCTATGTTGGATCCGCCATATTCAATTATCAAATTTGGAAAATAAATTCATATTCAGCGACCAAAAAATCGGTGGGTACCGTATTTCAGTGCTTAATATTAATTATTCGGCGTACGGTAAATTTTAACAATTTATTTTGCAATACAAATCAGGTTGAGTGTGTGTTGTGTTTTGTACTCGTAATGTCGTGAAATAATAAAAATGGTGAGTTATATATTAAATTATTATTAATTATATTAAATTATTTTCAAGTGATTGTATTTTCTATATGCGAATATTCCGAAATCCGGGATCCCGGGATTGCAGTTATATACAGCCCTGCTTAGAAGTATGGAGCACCCTATAAATACAGTTATATTTTTTTTTTGTATGAATCAAGTGATATTTTTTCGGCTTGGAAGTGTTGTTGTTTTTGATTATACAAAATATTTCATTTGTTTCATAACGGTGATTTTGGTTTCCCAATGTAAATGGATTTTGTTTAAAAACTTGCATAGGATTTTATTCATTTACAAGTTTTAGTTTGTTGTGGTTTCTGATCATTTAAATTATCTTAATTATTTTATTTCTCATAATTCATAATCCTGTAATTATTAGTTCGAAAAAAAATATAAGCTTGGACGATCGGCGCAGAATTATTTTGTTGCATGAAAAAGAAATGAACCAAGTTAAAATTGCACAATCAGTGAAATGTTCCAGGCAAACGGCATTAAAGCAGTTTGTTCTGACTCAATCTCATCAGGACAGCGCAAAAACTTTGAGAAATCGGAAGGCTACGTCCCGTGATGAACGACAATTGCCCAGAATGTCGCTTGTAAGGAAGAAACCCTCTTCTGAGCTAGCTCCGAACCACAATGAAGCCGGAATGTCACGAAAGAAAGAAGAGGGCTTTTGGAATATGGATTGAGGATGCAAGGCTCGAAAAAAATCACTGCTAATAGAGAGGCACCGGGAAATCCGATTAGAATGATCTAAATAATACAAAAATTAGAAGGACTGTTTTCTATGGATAATGCTGAATCTCCGTATCCAATTGGTAATTTCAGAAAATAAAAATTGCCTCTTTGAATGGAAATAGTAATTTATTTTCCAATATAAAAAATGCTTTTTTTTGATATTTTTGTGTTCACTCAATGAATTCACTTTTTATTCTCATCTTCTTCTTGACAATTATAAAAAATTCATCTTTTTTCTTGTATAACAAACTGGTTCTAAACCGCCAATAATTCTCAACTGACAACTTAACGCTATCTGTGTTAATATCCTAATATTAATTAACTTTGAATACAGTGACATCTCTTATTGACTAGTTAGAATTAATGTTTAAAGTTTAGTGTTTACATGTAACATAATTTGAGCTAATTAATTAATTCAAAGTTGACAATGCCAATAAGCTGTCAGAACAAAATATTACATAAAGCTAAGTATAATAATTTTTAATTAATAAATCATGAATAATTCTAATTTTAATTCTGTTTCTTTTAGGTGATTATCGATTATTGTATTTGCGGTGCTTCAACATTCCGCCGGCCATGAATCGGCTGGTTCATATGACTGAACTGGTAATCTGCATAACTTGTGTATTGGCCTCTGGATTATTTTACTAGTGTTGGCCAATCGTATATCTACAACGCGTACCTTGCCGTCTGGTCCTGGATGTGTTTTAACGATTTTACCTAATGCCCAACAAGACAAAGGTAGCCCACTCTCTGCAATGAGAACGATGTCGTTGATTTCAAGGTTGTTGGATTTGCTGGTCCATTTGCTTCTTTTTTGCAAGGTAGTGAGATACTCGCGATGCCATCGTCTCCAGAAATGTTGCTGCATTTGTTTTACAAGCTTCCATCTCGCCATTGGGCTAATGTGCTTATCGTTTATATTTTCTTCGGCTATGTCGGTAAATGTTCGCCCAATTAAAAAGTGTGCTGGCGTTATGCAATCGATTTCTTCAGATTGTGTGGTAGCTATTGGTCGTGAATTTAGTATGGCTTCTATCTTTGTCATCAAAGTTGAAAATTCCTCTAATGTAAGTATAGACTCACCGACGACTCTTCCCAAATGGATTTTTACCTGTTTCACTGCTGCTTCCCATATGCCGCCCATATGTGGTGCTCCAGGTGGAATAAACTTCCAGTTAATGTTATATTGCAGCAGCGCTGATGCTATGTCGGACGCCTTGGTTTGGAGAAACTGAAGCAATTCCTTCAAATTATTATTTGCACCAACGAAGTTTGTCCCATTGTCGCTGAAGATTGTATGGCAATTTCCGCGACGTGACGTGAATCTGCTTAAAGCACCAATAAAACTTTCGCTCGTAAGATTGCATACTGTTTCAATATGAACCGCCTTTGTGCTCAAGCAGACGAATATGCACACATACACCTTCATTGGTACTTGTCCTCTTCGTCTCACTGGCTGAACTTTAAATGGTCCACAATAGTCAACGCCTACATTGTAAAACGGATGAGTGTATTGTACTCTCGCGGCTGGTAAATTGCCCATAAGTTGTTCTTCTGTAGTTGGATTTTGTCTAATGCATTTTATGCAATTCTGCACTATCGATCTAGATAGCACTTTCCCTTTTACTATCCAGCATCTCCGTCTAATAATGCTGGTAAGCAAGCTTATACCTGGATGATTGTGTAGTAGGTGGGTATCTCTTACTATACACTTAACTGCGTGGTGCTTCATTGGTAGGATTATTGGATGTTTGGTGTTGAATGGAGCCAATGATTTTTGGATACGTCCCCCTACACGGAGCATTCCCCTTTCGTCAATAAATGGATTTAAACTCGCTATTCTGCTTTGCTTTGGTAATGGAATTTTGGTCCTCAGTGCCTCAATTTCGTTAGCAAACTCCCTTTGTTGGATATGTCGTAATAAAATTTCTTCAGCTGCTTGCCTTTCTTCTCTGTTAGCCTCGATCGTTCCTCTTTTGGTTTTGAGATTTATAAAACGTTTTACCAGCGACAATATCTTGCACATCTTTATGAAGCTAGAGTATTTGTTCATAAAATTGTCCAGGAATTCATTTGTTACAACCACAAATGTGTCCATCTTTGAGGGTCGTAATTCTTCGGTTGTTAAGTTCTGTGATGAAATGCCTCTTAATTGTGATTGTTTGGTTTCGTCAAAGTCACTTAGCCAATGAGGTCCATACCACCAAAGCTGGCTTCCAACAAGATCAGTTGTACTCATACCTCTCGAAGCGATATCAGCTGGATTGTCTTTCGTTGGCACATGAAACCAATGTTCGCTTTTGTAAATCTTTATGATCTCGCTTGTTCTGTTTGCGACAAACGTAGTCCACCGTCTAGGATGTGCTGACAACCAGTCTAAGACTATTTTAGAATCTGTGAATAAATAAATGTTTATAATTTTGCACGTTAGCGATTCTTCCACCATTTTCATTAAGTTGGCCAACAGTAGAGCTCCCATTAATTCTAATCGTGGCAAACTTATTTGTTTAACTGGTGCTACGCGTGATTTGGCTGTTATGATGTTTGCCTTTAAACCATCATTCGTCTTAATTAGTGCGTACACGACTGCGGCATAAGCTTGTTCACTTGCGTCACTGAACCCTATTAAACTTAATTGGCCGGTTGTTTGCAGCCACCTTGGGATTCGCACGCTCGTAGATCGAAGGATATCACCTTTAATTTCTAGCCAGGCTTCCAAGATTGCTGGAGGGAGCCTATCATCCCACGCCAAGTTCTGCATCCAAAGGCTTTGGAACAATATCTTCACTTTAATCACTATTGGAGATAACCAGCCCAGAGGATCAAAAGTACGGCTGGCATCGGATAATAAGGTGCGTTTAGTGTGGAATGCTCGTTCTGGTAAGTTTGCGGTAAATTTGAACATATCTTCGTAAGAATCCCATCGAATACCTAACACCTTTGTGGCGGTTGAGGGTTCTCCTATATCTTTCACTACTCCTTCTTCGGCGGTGTTGTTTCGAATAAATGATCGTAGCTCATCATTATTTGTGAGGAATTTGCGCATTCTTAATCCATGTTTGCTCAATACTGTCGTTACCTGCTTCATAATTTCTTTGATTTTTGCAGTACTACTAGCCCCGGTCATCATATCATCTACATACATATCCTCCAATATAATCTGTGCTGCTTCTGGCTGGCTCGGTTGTATTTGCAAGCCAATCTCCCTTAAACTGCGTGTTGCTAAGTACGCTGCTGATGCTGTGCCATATGTGAGAGTTTTTAGTCTGTAAACGGCCGGTTGTTCATGTTTATCCTTTCGCCACAAAATATTTTGGTACTCTTGATCTTCCTTTGATACCCACACCTGCCGATACATCTTCTCTATATCTCCACACAGTACAAATTCGTGCTGGCGGAACTTTAACAATATTTTTAATAGTGGTGGTTGCACAGTGGGACCAACCATTAAAATGTCGTTTAAGGATACCCCGGTAGATGACTTTACAGAAGCATCAAAAACCACTCTGAGCTTCGTGGTGGTGCTGTCTGCCTTCATTACTCCGTGATGCGGGATATAATATTTAATAGCAACGTTGCAACCTTGTACCCTTTCCATATGCTCGAGCTTCTCATATTCCGCCATGAATGCCTTGTACAGTGCTCCGAATTGTTCGTCTCGCTCGAATTTTCTTTCCATGGCTTTTAATCTGTTTAGAGCAGCATTATAAGTTGTTCCAAGCATGCTAGGTGGTTGCTTGAATGGCAGCTTTACAATAAATTTGTGGTCGTCAGCTTTGTTTGTTGTGGTTTGAAATAGTGCTTCACATTTTTGTTCATCCGGCGTTCGTCTATTACTTTTCGGAAGTTCTTCGATTTCCCAGAATCTGCGAAGGGAATTATCGATATCTAAAAGAAGATTAAAGTTAGTCAGCTTGGTATTATTCTGCTGGTTCTCGCCGCTTCCACCGGCCACAATCCAACCGAACATAGTTTCGAGCGCTGTTAAGCCACTTGGCAAGCATAATTTCTGCGAGGCTAATGACTTGAAGAAGATGTCAACTCCCAAAAGCAGGTCGATTTGTCCGCTCTTGTTAAACATTGGATCAGCCAGTTGCAGCTCCTTCAGCATTTCAGCATCACGTTCTGATATTTTATAGGGTTTGGATATGACGGATACTTTCGGGATGATGTATACCTGTGCTGCTAGTGTTCCTTTACCATGAATTGGCTTAATAATCATCTCGGTAGAACCTTTCGTTGTCACCATTCCCACTTCACCTAGCCCTTTTACCAGAATCCTAGCGTTTTTGCGTTCCAGCTTTAAATCCTGCATGCATGCTTCAGAAATGAAGGATGCCTGAGATGCAGAATCCAGCAACGCACGATATGTTTGGTAGTGACCATTGACGTCTTTAATCCTCACTAACGCAGTTGGCAGGATAGTGAGTGATGTTTCGGGATACGTGGTATATGTTTTGAGGTCTGCTACATCTACAGTCTCACTTGTATCCTCCTCTTTGATTGGTTCAATCTTGTGGACTTGAGCGCTCGGTTGATTAGTTTGTTTGGCTGCCTTCGATGCGTCTGATGAATCATGTAGCGTGGTGTGATGTTTCCGTTGACAATGATAGCATCTTGCTCTTGATCTGCACTCTTGAACCCGGTGACCGCCATTTAAACAATTGAAGCACCTATTGTTTGTTTGAATTGCTGCTGACCTTTGTGCCGAGGTCATGCCTTGATAAATATCGCATTCATATATCCGGTGTCCATCTTGTTCGCATATTGCGCATTTGTTGGTAACTCCGGATGATGTAGCTAATGCATATGCTTGTGATACTGCTATCGCCCGACTGGGCATAGTTTTCTTGGTATAGCTTTTTAGTGACTCTGTCATATCTATGCGCTTCCCTAGGAATGTTAGTAAGTCATCGAAGGTGGGAAAGTCCTGATCCGTAGTTTCTTGCGCCCAAAGAGATCTGGTTTCGTTATCTAATTTATTTAGTGTAATATAAATTAACCAAGGATCTCTTTTTTCCGCATCCGCTCCTAACGCCTTTAGTCCTCTAACTGCTTCGTCGATGGAATCCGTCAATTTTCTAATATTTGCAGCATTGGGTTGTGTAATATTTGGTTGCTCCATGAATATCTTAATGAATCCGTTAACTGCATATCGCTTTCTGTTATATCGTTTTATGAGCTTTTGTAATGCCTCATTATAATTAGAATCAGTCACTGGAAGATGCCGTATTAATGCTAATGGTTCTCCTGTTAACAGACCCCTCAGGTACTGAAACTTTTGCGCCGCTGTTAAATGTTCTCGTTCATGAATGGTGGAACTGTATAGGTCGAAGAACGATTGCCACTGCATGTAATCTCCTTCAAATGCTGGAATATTTATTTTTGGCAAACGAACTTCAATGGATTGACGCTGCGTAGTGTTCATTATGTTGTCTGTGAGCAATAACTTTTGTGTATCAAGGCTGCGTTTGCGTGTGATAGCATTCAATCCTGCATGAACCACGTAGTAGTTGTCTTCAAAATCGGGAAAGTCTGATTCGACGCTGCAATCAAGATCAAACATTTCCCTTTCAATGCTTTGAAACTCGTTTAGCAGCCGCTGTACTCTCTCCTGCTTAACACATATTTCGTCTAGGTTAGCGTTCTCCAAATTACCACGAACATATGTTACTAATTTGGTCATTGATCCCTTGGCTATGGCTCGCTGCTTTTTTAAGCTCTCCATTTTTCTTGTGGTCTCCATTTTATCACTTCACAAGAACTTTAGATTCTGATTCGCGAATAAGCCGACGATTGTAAATTTCACTGAGAGCTTGTCTATTGAATTTCAATTCACTAAGGACGCTTGGCTTATCGAATAACGGATCGATTATAAATTAAATCACTAACTCGCGATAATTTATATTTTCACTCTGAGAATCTATTCAAATTATAAATATGTAGTTCTACTCACTGTTGTCTATATCGGTTTACTTCAATAATTTAAGGTGATCGCCTAGCGTTACGCGTGCTCTTGTTTAGCGTAGCGTCTTTCCTTGCAATCTCTGTTATAAATAATTGATTTCCAAAATACCGCTATTCCAAATGATGATTGATGACTCCGTTCGTCAGAATTTACAGTATTTGGTCCCTGTTTCGGCGCCAATGTTTTCTATGGATAATGCTGAATCTCCGTATCCAATTGGTAATTTCAGAAAATAAAAATTGCCTCTTTGAATGGAAATAGTAATTTATTTTCCAATATAAAAAATGCTTTTTTTTGATATTTTTGTGTTCACTCAATGAATTCACTTTTTATTCTCATCTTCTTCTTGACAATTATAAAAAATTCATCTTTTTTCTTGTATAACAAACTGGTTCTAAACCGCCAATAATTCTCAACTGACAACTTAACGCTATCTGTGTTAATATCCTAATATTAATTAACTTTGAATACAGTGACATCTCTTATTGACTAGTTAGAATTAATGTTTAAAGTTTAGTGTTTACATGTAACATAATTTGAGCTAATTAATTAATTCAAAGTTGACAATGCCAATAAGCTGTCAGAACAAAATATTACATAAAGCTAAGTATAATAATTTTTAATTAATAAATCATGAATAATTCTAATTTTAATTCTGTTTCTTTTAGGTGATTATCGATTATTGTATTTGCGGTGCTTCAACAAGGACGAAGGAAGGGCTAAGGTGTTTTGTTCCGATGAAAGCAATATTGAAGTAAGTTATCGTAAGCATCAATATTAAATTTTAAATGGTAAATAATTTATTTATTACTTAAATAATTAAAAACAATATAAAAATAAAAAGGACCTAATTTGTTTATAAAAATTTAAAGATTTGGACGCTCTGGAATAACGTATGTGCGGAGGAGAGCTACTGAAGCATATCATCCTGATTGCGAGATCCCCACAATGAATGGAAGTGTGATGGATTTGGGCTGCGTGTCAACTGCAGGCGGCGGAGAAGTGTTCATCTGTGAAGGAAGAATGAATTGTTCGCAATTTTTTTATTACCGTCCGTCCGCAATTTGTTTGTAAAAAATGTCAAGCCGACATTTCTATTCCACCACGAAGAGGTTCGCCGCCCCGGTGGCACAGTTGTTAGCATGCTTGCTTTAAGCTCCGGAGGTCCCGGGTTGGATTCCCAACGGGTGATGAAAAAATCATGGCTGGTTAATGTAGGATCAATGAATTAATCACTCATTATCCGTTGAATAAACGATTACGAAACTTCATCTTGAAGCGGCCAAATCCCTCTATGGGATGTAGCGCCAGCGGAAAAAAGAAAAAAAAAAGAAGAGGCTCCCTGTCATACGTGGACTGTTTCTAAGAAATAGGTATTCGTCACAAAATATCCGTTTTGGAAGCACAGTCCCGGACTTAAACCCCATTGAGCATTTGTGGCCAATGCTGAGAAAAAAGGTTTCGCTACATGAATCAAATTCAAAATCAGAAATAATTTTGAAAATAAAAGAGGAATGGAGGAAAAATGATCCTAGCTATTGTAAAAAAATAATCTGCAATATGGCGAAAAGAGTGGCAGCGTTTATTAAATCGAAGGGGGGGAGACTAACCAAGTATTAAATAATACTTCACAATAATAAATATGAATTCTAATAACTTTCCTGTTTCATTTCTCTTCTTTCTTCTTGCTCCATACTTTTGAGCAAGGCTGTAATATATATAATCCCGGGATTGCATTCCCACAGTGGGGTAGGGAACATACAAATATACAATTCTTATATTTTCATTTATTAATGAATTGTTGAAGAATTTCGTTCGTATTTTGGATGTGCTTGTTATCCATAGAGGGAATTTCCGACGTTTTTTTTTCGGTTTTCAGCTATGCAATCTCTTTTGGGCTTCAAGGCACTCCCAACTCTTTCGCAGTTCATTTTACCGTACTACTTTACGCCGTAGTAGCCAAATCAAGGACGCATTGATTCTTGCCAGCCTACAGTGATGACATGAAAGGTGGGTTGGCACATGAATTCTGCACTCTCAACAAGGGGTCGTAGTTGTATTCATTGTCCTCACCGATCGTAATTAAATGATGAAAAATCACTTTTGCAGTCCGCCCTATCGGGATTCGAACCCAGTACCTCCCGTTCCAAACGCCGCTGCTTTAACCACTGTGCCGTTTGGCCGGTGATGGTTTTGTTTGTGTTAAGTTTGACTTACTGATATACTTTTAGGATACTGAATGTTTACTGAGCTGTTAATTAATATAATTTGTTTAAGAGTGTTGGCTGAATAAAATTGATAAAACTTTTTAATTAGTTTTCTAATTGCAAAGTTAATTTATGGATTAATTTTTAATTTTATTTATTAATTCATAATTTGTTTCAGAGATTTAAGTTTAAAATAGTTGTTACTCAAGCTAAACAAAATTACATTCGAATAGATCTAGATTAGCACTGGAATATCAGTTATAGCGGTAGCGGCTTCAAGTAGTGTTGGCAGGCGTTTTAAATTCTTAATTTTCGATTGACAAATGATTGGAAGTTGGTTCGATTCTACTTTTAAGAAATAATTAATAAATATCAATTGTGTTATCATTTTATTATTTTAAATTATTAAATATCGGCTATACCGATAGGTGCTTATATCTAGAAACGTTAACTGTGTTGCAGTTTTATTATATGTAAACAGGGTGTACGGTGGCACCGGCCATCTCCGGAAGACAAGGTCTGACTTGCCCGTACTTTTCGATCAATCAATCAATTATATTTTGCAATAAAAATTAGTAATTTGTTAAGAAAAAAATAAGAAAAAATAAGCAAACCTCTTAAAGCTTTCAGCTTTGTTTTAAATCGCATTTAAAATCGGAAGTCAACAGGGGAAGACGGAAGGTCTCGGGTTTTTATGAGATGAGTTCGAGAAACACAGGCATCGGCTGAGTTTGGAGTGGTGAATACTGGGTATTAGTACACCTTCTTTGTTTTACTGATAAGTTAATTTATACATTAATTTTTAATTTAATTTGATAAATTATAATTCATTAATTTATTAATGTATTAAATAATTTTTACCATTCCAAGGATTGAAAGCAGGTTTAATTTTAATAATCCAATAAATATAAAAGAAGTTGAATATTAAGAAGAATTACGTTGTGCTATGCATGAGCTATATTATACTAACTATTGACCGCCTTAGTCTCTGTAACCAAGTTGACCCCAATCCTCAAAGAAATATTTAACCATCCCATCTAATCCTTCCAAGTTTATGGAAAATCGGGTGTACGGTTTCACCGAAAGATCAACTAATCAATCAATTACAAATTTGACGCTTTTTCTAGCGACATATTCGAAATTGTTGGAAACCGTGGACAGGTTAATGTGCCCTATATAAATTTTTTTCGAAAGCTTTCGTTAAATTTGATCACATGATTATTCTGATTATTTGAAATATTTTCAAAATTGAAAACCAACTAAAACTGTAATGTATATCGCATAATTACGGAATTACAAAATATTTGTTTTCTTGTTTTATTTATGTTTTGATGCCCAAGAAAATGTTTCCTTATCTCAATATTGAATTTAGATAAAAATTTTACTGATATTTCACTTTCAGGTATAAAAATACAAAATGTACTTATGTAAATATTTTTGATAAGTTATCTTTCATTTTATCAACAGTCGTTAAATTATCACGTGTTCTACTCGCGTGTGATTACTCTTTATGCGTCCAACAGATTTGATCAAATTTTAAGTTCTTTGGCAGTTTGATATTTTATCGTTTCTAAACGTTTTGTACGGTATAATTAATACAGAATCAGCTAAACGAGTCATTAAACCTCGTTTAAGGTTCAAAGACCTCAATTTCCATTTTATTTCGCCTTGTAACAATGTCGGTCAAAAGTAAGTGTGATGTTGGAATTGATTCACTATGATTAACCAATTTGTTCGATGACACACTTGTGTATATAAAATTGGTGTAGTTGAATAACTCAATCTCGATGTGATGGCCGATATTCTCAATTAGTGTGTGATGATTGCTTTTTGATCCACCTTTGTGAATGTGATGATGTACCTTATAGGTTAATATACTATGTACATACATGGACTCAAAAGTTTCCTGTATTGATAATAAAAAGCAACTTTTTTGGCAATGTTTTTATTTAATCTCCAATAGAATCTCCTTTTAACTCAATACACTTCATTCGAAGATTTTCCAACATTTTTTTTCCAAGCATTGCTGTGAAGTGCTTACTCATTCGCGTACACGGCATCAGTTTTGCTTTCGCATATGCAAATGTACATGCAAGATATTTTCTATATGGTATTTTGAAATGTTTACTATGTCAACAATCTCACTCAACTTCAATCAATATTGAACGTTAACAATCCGCTTTTTTCTGTACTTCTCTTTAAGGTATATTATGTTGCATAATAGCAGGAAAAAATTCCTGATCAGCCCTTTCAATTTTGGATTTATTTTTAACTAAAAATTATCTAGAAATGTTCGTGCATCACGCAGCCAAGAAGAAACCAGCACCATTTCTATAGAATGATAACTTTATTCTGACTAAACGTTTAAAAGGCTGGCCTTTATATACCAGTTTTACAATAAAATGACCTCCAACTCCTTCCCTCTCCAACTTCGTTTTTTAGTTGGACAAAGCTATATATTTATGTATAAAACACATTTTTTAAAACTCATATTGCATACAATAAAATATTAATCGAGCCCACCAACAATTTATATTATGCCATATGTATTTGCGAGATAAGAATAAATATATAGGACTGGGTGTGTGGATGGTTTTTTGTGGCAAGTAAAATTGCAAAAAAAAAATGATCAATTCCTAAAGGAAAAATTTAAATCCATGAATATAAATTTTCGTACAAGATAAATACAATTAAATTTAGATTGAACAATCGAATTATATTGATAGTGAATCACAACAATGTTGCTGTATGAGAATTTACATTATGATTTTAAGAAAGAACATAATTTATCCAATACCCTAATGGTTTTTAGAAAAACAAAAAAAAATTAATTCCCTGAGAATATGCTGCGGACAATTTTTTAATCGACCGATATAAAGTTTGATATTATTGTTGTTGGTACAATAATTTATAGTGGGGAAATTAACAACGATTACTGAATTTATACTTAAATTCCGCGCACAAGCGAATACGATAATTAATTTTTGTAAACGTCTTTTACAGATTGTATACAAAATATTAAAATTAACCAAATAATTTGTATACCCAGTCATATTGTGTTTGTTTTGTTGGCTAATTGCTTATGCAAATTTATTTGAAAATCGTGTCATTTACAATTTTCAAGATAATTCTGAATTTCAGACATAATTATATTGTGTTAACAATGTTATTAATAATTTTATTATTTTGTGCTTGAAAACGTACGTCTCGTCATTGTTGGATGGGATTGTAATTTATAAGTATGAATATTTAATGAAATCATGGATAAAATAAAATGAACAATGGGGTGAAAAGATTCACTCTGAATTTAAATTAGGGTGACTTTTCTTAAACATTGTATTTAAATAGTACTCCTAGTTTTCATCGTTATTTGTGTGACTCAAGAAGCTGAGTGATAATTGTAATTTAAAAAATACAAAAATAGTAGAGCAAAGTAGTTCTTTCTTAAAAATCTTACACCCCTTACTAAAATCGAATGGACTGCCACTTAAAAATCTCCACAAATCAAAAAGTACCGCATCAACCGTTCTCGTATCTTAGCAGGTTAAGAGCGGTCAGCCTACTACAGCCACCTTAAGCATCCCAATACATCCCAGCAGGATTATAAGCTTGAGAATTCCGTTATTCCAAATCAACCTAAAAACTTAATGGGTTAATAAGAGCATTTCTATTTATGATAAATTTTACATATTTTCAATTTAAAGTTTGGGAGTTACAATACCTAGAAGTGATAATACTCGATTCCTTTATAAAAGAAAGAGGTTACCATTAACATTTTCATGATGACCTTGACGAACTATTTCAAGGTCAATTTTTATTAATATTATCATTTAATATACTCTGTTTTAGGTAATTCTTCGATCAAATTGGTAAATCGAAAAAACTGTTTCAGCTACATAACCTGCCGGTGATATTAGATAAACCGGATACAACAAATTTGGAATAAAATGCCGCTTAATTTTATTTATATTACGTGAGGATTAAGCTTATGCCCAACCGGTCACTAAAATTAATTAATTGCTCACCCAAGCGTATATAAATCTACGTGAATTTATTACGGTGTTCCCATTGTATTGTTCATTCCGTAATATTACAGAGCCCACATATAGAGCATTATTGTCCTTACAACAACAACAACAATTTTAAAAAATGAGTTGCACGAATTAAAGAAAATCGTTTGTATACAAAGCAGCAATTTGTAATATAAAACAGAGGAAAATTTTCCAAAAAAGAAAGAAAAATGGGAAAATATTTTTTTTTTTGAGATAAATTGGATCAGAGGGTTTTATTTTTCCTTATGTACATTTTCCGTTTTTTATTATGTATATTTTCGGTATGGTGGGCTTTACAACGAAAAAACATTATCATTACTTTAATTTATTATTAATTCACTCACAAAATGGCACAATATGTTCTAGGCTCTGGGATGTATTTGTATGTAAAAAAACAAAAGATGTATGGTGTGATTATGGTAAGCTATCTTAAGTGTGAATTTATGTCTTTGAATTACATATTTGCGTTGCCAAAATTAGATTCACACAGAAACCCAAATAACTGTCGCAGCTGATGAATTTAAAATCCTTCTCAATTGTGTGGTGGAGTGGTGGCATACCAATATAAATATTATATACCAATAAAAGGCAGCATGATTCAGAACGATAAACCAGTATTGACAAGAATTATCCAAATTATCTATATACAAAATTAAAACAGTTTGCTAAACCAAAATTATGATGATTATATCATGATAAAATAATTTGTATAAAACAAAAACAAAAAAAAATGTGGAATGAATATTAATAAGATTTAAAATTTTCCAAGAAAGTCAAATTTATAAAACAAATCACCAACAAATGGTCGACGTGATTTTTGGCTGTTCAGAATCCTGATTATATTAGTTTAATCCGAATTTAATGTAAAATATAATCGTAGGCTCTCAGTTCAATAAATTTCCGGAGATGTTGCCAAATTTGTTTGTAGCCTCCTCCTGTGCTTTTTAGATTTTGGCTAGAAGGCAGCCAATAATATATCAAGCTTCTATCAAAATTAAGACAATAAATATATTAAAATTCATTGGAATTAAGTCCTAATTGTCACGAAGATTTAAGTTTGCCCAAACTAATCGAAAATAAGGGCCACATATTCTAGTGGACATTTCTAGACTTGTCGATGTAATTTTTTAAAAAAGTTCCAAAATTACTACACAAACAGATACAAGACCAAATAAATAAATATCTAAAAAATTATTAAAATCATCAAAAATCAGTCAACTTTTAAATTCTGTGAAACGTAGTAGGATTCAACACAATTGGACAACGGGTCAAGATTAACATAACCAAAATTGCAACTTGTCATATAATCTAAATTCCAATTGGAATTAATTGAGTAGTTTTTTGTCTTTTATCTCCACATAATAGCGAATCATAAAATTTCGAAAACATAAAATCCCGACAAGAAAACGTATTAAAATCCCGACTCCACAAAATTTCGACAGCACTAAAATCCCGACTCTAGAAAATCTCAAGCTAATCCAATTGCAAACTCGAGTTTTCAAAATATTTTTATAGAATTTCTTCCGTTTTTCCAGAATATAACCCAGCTCTTTTCCAGAATATATTACTACTTTTTTTGAGATTTTTATAAGTTATGAGATTCGACTACTATTTTGTAGAAACTTATATTCGTTTGCTAATAGAACCACCTCTTTTGTTGATTAGAGCCATGAAAGCTATTTCTTAAATAGAGTATGAAAACCAAAGTATTCTGTGGAAAATTTTGATACTCCATAAAACGACCAAGATCGGTCACCTGCTTCCATAGATACCATTAAGGTTTGATGTTCAGCAGTAATACACATCTGATCAGCTGCAAATATGACTTAACACACAAGCCAGCATTTTGAGCTACATTTTTCCTTTCAGAGTTAATTAAAATATTTGTATCTACACTTTAGATTTGTTGTATTAAATAATTTCGGTTCGATATCGATTCTTAAAAAATTTAGCTAATTTTGTAGCTTAAAAATGAGCACAGAAATTTGGTTTCAAAAAAAAATAATTTCGATTTGATTTGGCGATTTCCATTAAAATTGCAACTGTAGTTTCGTTCATTCGCTCAACAATTGAGTTCATTACAAAGTGTGTTAAACACGTGTTTTTTTTATTTTTTTTTAATTATAAATGTTTGTTTTGATCCCTGAACCACTTTGTTTAAAACTGAGCTATTTTCCTGCATAAATTATAAAACAATGTCTAAAAATTGAGCCATTTTTATCTAAAAATTAATTACTTTGTCTAGTGTCTTAACTGAGCTACTCTTTAGTTTCAAATATAAGGAATTAATTTTTTTTCAGGCAAATGTTAAAACATTTTTATCCAGATTAATAAGCCCTCATCTAATTGTAAAGTATACATTCGTTCAACATTAAATGTGGCTTAACACACAAATCAGTATTTTGAGCGATTTTTCCGTTCAGGGTTAAGTGAAATATTTGTATCTACACTTTAAATTTGTTGTATAAAAATTTTGGTTCGATATCGATTCTTAAAAAAATTGAGCTACTTTTGTAGCTTAAAATTGTTCACAGAAATTTGGTTTCAAAAAGAATAATTTCGATATGATTTGGCGATTTCCATTGAAATTGCAACTGTAGTTTCGTTAATTCGCTGAATAATTGGGTTACTTCATTCATATAATTTTGTTCATCACAAAGTGTTTTAAACACTTTTATATATTTGCTTTAAAAATTGAGCTACATTTTTCTTTATTTCTTTTGAATTATAAATGTTTGTTTTGATCCCTGAACCACTTTGTTCAAAACTAAGCTATTTTCCTGTCTAAATTATGAAACGGTGTCTAAAAATTGAACTTCGAAATATCTTTTAAACTTAGTTTTCGATTGGATCTAATTTACTGCCAACTTTGTCTAGTAATTATAACTTAGCTACTCTTTAGTTTCAAATATAAGGACTTAATTTTTTTTTCAGGCAAATTTTAACATTTTTATCTAGATTAATAAGCAAAAGAAAAAGATTCTAATACTCATCTAATTGTAAGGTACACAGTTTTTCAACTGTAAATGTGGCTTAACACATAAACCAGTATTTTGAGCGACTTTTCCGTTCAAGGTTAAGTGAAATATTTGTATCTACACTTTAAATCTGTTATATTAAATAATTTCGGTTCGATATCAGTTCTTAAAAAATTGAGCTACTTTTGTAGCTTAACATTGAGCACAGAAATTTGGTTTCAGAAATAATACTTTCGATATAATTTGGTGATTTTCATTGAAATTGCAACTAAAGTTTCGCAATTCGCTCAACAATTGGGCTTGCTTTAAAAATTGAGCTACATTATTTCAATGTTTCTTTTGAATTATCAATTTTTGTTTTGAGCGAAATTTGAAAAATTTTCCTGTACATAAAATATTTGTTAAACTTAGTCTTCGATTGGATCTAATTTACAGCTCATTTTGGCTTTATAGTACATAATCATAACTAACTCTGTTTAATAAGACCTATGTAGTTTTTCTAATTTTTTGGTTGGGTGGAAATTTCGAAAATCTATTTCTCAAGCAAAGGAAAATTTCTTTAAAATTTTAGAGATTTTTAGTTCCCCAACTAACTTTTTACATGAAGGTTTATATTTATAAAGAAGTTGTCTTAAAACTCATTTCGCATAATTTACAAATCGTAAGCCAAAATAGAATCAAATCTCTAAAGTTATTTCTCGAAAAATACATAACTTTTAAACCGCAACCGTCAGATCGATTTTAAAAATTAAATTTGCTGTATACAAAAGCGTAAAAGCACGATTAAAAATTCCGACAGCACAACATTTATCTTAATATATTATGTCCCAAAGATTTAATGCGGAAAATTTCTTGTTTGTATACGCATTTATGTTTTTTGCAAAATTTATCATTATGTAGAAGCGAAATGTGGTATAAAAAAATAAAAAATCATATCGATTAGAACGACATAGGTTTTATGTTAAGCCAAAAATATAAACCAAAAACATTTTGTGCGAATGATATAAAATAAAAATATTTGTTTTTCAGAATAACCCACACGTCCCACACCCACAATTCAAAACTGAAAATCGATTGACTCGATTTTATCTACACTCGTGTACAGTTCTGTTCGCGAATTTATTATTAACGCATATACAGTATACATTACCCGTATACATAATTGAATTTATCTATCTATATACGTGAGTGAATCTCGATAAAAACGAAAATAAAATGTAATATGGATTATACATAAATGGATTATAATACTTACTGACAATTTATCAAACAATTTTCCAATTGTTGTTTTTGTTATAAGGTCATCTAATTCCACCGATAATTTACGATAAAACCATTTTCGCACTTTATTCGAATGTCGAAGTTCAAAAAATAAAAATTGTAATATTAAATTGACAGCGAGTGTTGAATTTTTTGTTGGATCACTATTTGCGGCCGAATCCAAATGTTGTGGTTCTCCACCAGACCCAGCAATTGCAGCTAAAATATCCTGGAAACGGAAAAAAAGGAAAAAATTATTTTTTAAGCATTTCACATTTACACGTGCACAGGTTTTCATCAATAAATTGTTGAATCTAACTTTTTTGATTTGAGTTAAGACAGAAATTGACAAAGACAAATATAAATTATTGATTTGAACTTTTATTGTGTATGATTTCTTGATTAATCGAGAAGATAACAACGTTTTTTATGTATATTTGGATGATACAGTGGCAAACTGAATAAATGGGTTTAAGACTGTAAAACTTTGGCACGATAAAAAATAATTTTGTCAATAACAATGTGCGGGTTCGGTGCAATATCCTTGCGACTCGATACAAAATGGTATAGTAGCGATTTTGATCACAACTAGGAAGACATTTTGTTCGCTGCGGAAATTATGGTAAAAAGTGCAAAAACCTGTTTAATTTTGGAAACGGCTGTTTAAAACTCATGGCTAGATTGCAGAAATCGTTACGCTTTACTGAACCCGCCGAATAATTTAATATTGTTTACCGGTTTGTCCACTATACAATTTGTAATACTTTTGTTGTTAATTCCTATAAACCGTAAATCGTATTTTTGTAGAGGTCTTCCGAAGTCCGAGGGTCCTCGAAATTTTTTAAAGCAGTTAGCTTACATGATTCTTACTGGCTGGTATAAACACCGACTTTATACTGGGCACAGAAATGCTACTAATAGGTAAAAATATTAATCCAGTTTGGACACAAAATAACGATAAGTCGAATTAATTAGAAAAAACGTATTAATTTTTTTTGTTTTAGTTACTTAGAGGCTCTGAAGCATAAAGTTAACAAAACCAGCATAAAAGTGCAGCGAGAAAATACTCAGTTCAGGATTCTATCCGATCGAACAGATGTTGTGTATTCTTGTCTTCGAGGATAATCAAAATATAGTTAAATGAGCCGTTAATTTTGAAAGTGGTGCAAGTCCATTTTTCAAAAAATTTAAGTTAATGATAACAATAGACAAATAAAAGTATAATCTTTCTAACGGTGAACAATTTATAGTCAAAATAAAAAAAAAATAATTCCTAATACTTGTTCAAAAAATAAGAAAATTCAAAATCCCGTATATTTTTGCATTTATTGTTTTTCTATTCCTTCATTTTCTCGTTTCAATAAAATATGGACTTGCTCCACTTTCAAAATACACGGCTCAAATAGTAAATATTGTCAATCTTTTAGGGTTTTGTAAACAATTTAAGTCGATTATCTCTTCCTTCAAAAGACCTCGCCTCTCTTGAACCATGATTTGCCCAGGCCAAAAATCTCCTAAAGAAAATTTGTGGCAGTTTTCAGGAGATTTTCTTGTTTTGCTGACAATAAAATTTAATAATTTCGAATTTCAATCAATTTGACTAACTTGGTAAAATCTTGATGATCACATCACCATAGATAGAGTCCTAAAGAGAATTTGGCAGGGTTCTAAAAAAGAAGATTAACTAGCTTGATGACCATTGGAAATGCAGGAGTTCAATTATTTAAATATGAGCGCTACTTAATATTTTTAACAGCGCATAAACATTGCATAGTACTTTACCGAGTTTGTCCTAAATTGACCAGATGTTGGAGCTAAGCTGAGCTATATTATTTTGTTTCAATCACTTGCAAATAAAATTAAATTTAATGGTAAAAAAAGGATTAACTTCGGTTCGCAAGAGCCAACATTATTGAAATCCTGCCAAAAATGACCAAAGATGTATTTTGTTCAATACCATTTTTCTCGACGTTTGGAAGGGTTCCTGAGTCCGAAAAACCAAAAACAAAAAAATCAAAAATGTCCGTCCGTCTGTCTGGTACCCACGGTATCTCAAGAAATGCTTGGTCGATTTGGATTTTGTTCGTCAATCTGTGGTATCATCACGTGGTTTTCCAACCGCGTTCATCAATTTTTTATGCTGATTTGAGGATTGAGTTGAGCGTTGAGTGTGGGATTGAGTTGATGGTTGAGTTGGGTGTTGATTTTCGGGTTGAGTTGGAATTGAGTTAAAGAAGGGTTAGGGTTGAGTGAGCACTTCTGTTTCGGATTTGTTTAGGAGTTGACTTTTCGGTTGAGTTAATGGCCAAGTTGGGGGCTGAGCAGGAGGTTGAGTTGGGATTGAGATTTGGTTGAGTTGGGGTTGAGTTGGAGTTGAGTTGTGAATTTATATGGGATTGTGTTGAGTTTTGAGTTGCTTTTAGTTAGGTTCATGTAAGCACGCATTTTTTCGAGACGTATTGATTTTAATTGGGCGTTGAGTTTGGGGTTAAGTTGAGAGTTTATTTGAATGTCGAGTTAAGGGTTATTTTTTGAGTTGAGAGTTATAAAGATTCCGCACTCAATATCACAAGGGCACATCTTGCAAACATAGGATTCTATCACAAATCACAAATGAGCATAGCTACTTTGGCAAATTGAATCAATTTAGGCCAAGGGAGGGAAGGCAGTGTAGTTACATCGATAGTACTGCAGTTAGATATATGCGAACGAATCATTTCAAAAGTAGGACAACTGCTCACAAAGTGAATGCAGCTGTCCTCCTCTTCAGAACAGTCCTCGCACATATTGTCCTGAGTCAGACCTTAGCGATGGAGATGATCTTTAAACCGCCCATGTCCCTTAAGGATTCCGACCAGCATGCTTAATTGGTCCATTATTAGAGCTACAGCAACCTAGTAAACCTTCGATTTGGTTCACTAACAAAGTGATTCGCTTTACGGCAGCAAGAAGTAACAAGCCACTTCAGCCTTAACTTCTTGAGATTGAAATTTTTGTATAGCATTCTTACTGCTGTTAAAAGATAAAAGGGCCTCTGGTTCGAAACCGACAAGTGATAATCACGACCCAGCCTTGGCTAAGGGATCAGCGATCTCCTTATTTTCGATTTTACAATAAGCCGGCACCCATAAGACCGTGACTCTATCGTTCGAGCAAAGAAGGTTAATGAAATGTTTATAGTCCATGACAATTATGGGAGTTGTCAAGAGATTAATCAATGAGTTGAGTACAGCTATACTATCCTTACAGAAATAAATATTTTGGTAATTAACAGCGAGATATTATATGTCAATGCTATTAATTCAGCTTGAAAACAGTGCACTTTGAACCCAGACTACCAAACGATCTTAACTCAAATTGAAGGCAGCAAGTTCCAAATCCAGCAATAAGTTCAAAGCAAGAACCATCTAAAAAAAGGCAATATAGGACAAACCAAAACCATTTTGTATAATTTTCATGAGTAAACTGTAGCATTAGCAGAAATATTAGGGTCCAAATTTACGAAAACAACCCGTGCTTGATTTAAGGATGTTCCCGTAGCATGGGGTTATGTCTTGCAGAATCGAGCCCAAATAAACAAATGAAATTAATCAACAAAGTTAAATAATCAAAAAATTTGTTAATCACCACAAAAAAGTATCTTCGTTTAGACGAATATGCGGAAGTACTAACCTATTTGGTGAACAAGTTTCGTTCACGTTAAAACCGAATGATGTCCCAGCATTTGTAAAAGTACGTCCGAGACCTTTCGCATTAAAATCTTCTGCCGAAGAAGAGATTAAACGTTGGGTAAACGATGACCACAGTGATAACACGATACCAATTGCACCCAATATTAAGGCAAACGAAAAAATTCATGAATTATTTGAAGTCTAACCGGATCCGAATTTGTTTTAAAATTTCCAAGTTTTAATGCATAGAATCACGTCCCCTACGGTTAAAAAATGTTCTTCTTCACATGCTCTAATTCTGGTGAAAAAATGTACACCACGAATTGTTTACTATTTTTCATATTGAATTTTTTTTTTATTGGTAACCTGATCAACTTTTTTGTTCTAGTTGGAAATAATTCAACTCATACAGCTAACTTCGTGGTGTACATTTTTTCACCAGAATTTGGAGCATGTACACACCTTCAAAGTTAATATTTTAGGAAAATAAATTTTCAATTATGGTATCAACAAATTTATGGAATTGGTGACAATGTTACATTGCTTAATTATATAGTTGTAATTATTTGTTTATTGTTCGCTATTTGAAGTGTAGAACAGAAGACATTATTGTACGAACTGCCGCAACAATAAATAAGATACAATAAGTTCTAATTAAATGTCAGGTTCTATACATAATTACGAGTAGAATACCAATTTTCACAAATTATCAGCAAAAATATTAAATTTGTCGATTCATTCTTATAGAAAAAAAACTTAGGTGATCGGGTTCGGTTCGATAAACTTTTTAAAAACAATAATTTAATGAATTATAAGTACGTAAGTAACTAAATTGTATTGATATGCTTTAACGTAATTAGTATAACACAATAAAAATAATAATTTATTTTAGAACCGCCAGTAAATATGCCCATAATTAGCATAACAAATCACCATAACACATAAACAATAAAAATCTATAAAATATTTTTGAAATCATTGAAATGTAATCATAATAAGTAATTTCATTGTCGACCACGACTTACGCCGCTTATTCGCGTCTCCAAGAAAACTTTATAGTCAAAACAAACATTTTTTTTTTAATTACAAACCGACGTTTGTTGACACAAAACCAGAACTATTTTTTATTTTTTTTGTAAAATCAAAGTTTTCGAGTTCTGTATTTTTATAATAAACACGAGCTATTATATTCCCTAACAGCAGTCCACCATAACATTTAAATACAATTTCGCATCGTTTATCGGTAGCAGATTGACAAATAAGGAAACAAGAAAAAAATCCAAATAAATAATACGGAAAAAGGGTTGAAAACTAAAAACAGTATATTCTTGGTTACAGATGGTGAGGTGACTCAATTTCTGCTTTGTTTTTTTTAGTTTATTACTCATTGCAATAATTTGCGAAGAAGTGTTTTAAAATCGAAGGTTTACAGCTCGTAACTATTATGATAATACATTAGGGTGTATACATATGTGTCACAAATTAGGGACAACTCCAAATTGTTTTTTTTTTTGTAATGGCTCACAATTTGTAACAGAACAATCGTAGGTTATTGGTTTGCCACAACAAAAAATAATTGATTCAACCAGATAAAAATCAATACGAGCGTTTGGTGCAATACAAAACTTTTATTTTGTCGAAAACCAAATGTTAACAGAAAACAAACTTACGAAAATTCTTACAAATTTTCCAGTTTCTTGTTGAAAAACACGAAAAAGTTTTTATGTATACAAATTTGTACACCGCAATGACAACCGTGTCAATATTTTTTTGGTATTTTATTGAAGTTTCATGAAAATATTGTTCCCAATTCAAATAAATTTTATATTAATTTCATTAGGGAGTTCAAAATTACAAGTAACGTGCGTTGTTTACATTTTTTTTCTGGCCAGAATCCCAAAAAGGGTTTGGGTTTTCTGTTTTTGCAATACGTTTGTCTCAATTAACCAACGTACTTCACAATATTAGACAACGAACCCGTATCGACTCCGTATGATTCTTTAGAGTGCTAAAATCTAAAAGATGAAGTGTTGATTAAGCTTTGGATATCTTAAGCATATTTTAAACCATAAAAGCATAAAATTAAACCTCCCTTTTCCAGAATATTTTAAAATTAAATTTTCCTTTTCCAGAAATTTAATTGAATTTTAAAATTAAATCGCAAATTTCCAGAATATTGTCCATACCAATTAATTGCTTAATTTTAATTTTAAAATTATGTATATTTCTCTTTTACAGAATATTGTAAAATTAAAGAAATTGCATTCTAATTTTAAAACTAAATCTTCATTTTCCAGAATATTTTAAAAATAAAAATATTTCCATACTAATTTTCAATCTCCCTTTTCCAGAAATTGGGTTATTTTTTTATAATTAAAACATCTGTTTTAATCAATTAAATATTAATTTTAAAATTAAATTTTCCATTTCGGAATATTTTAAAATTAAATCTCCCTTTTCCAGAAATTAGATTTTTTTAAATTAAATCATTTTTTCATAAATGAAATATAATCCTTATAATTTTAAAATTGAACATTAGCCTTTTCCAGAATATTTTTAACAGAATTTTTCCTTAATTTTAATTTTAAAATTAAATCTTCCTTTTCCAGGATATTATGAAGTTTAAGAAACTTTCATTTTAAGTTTAAAATTAAACATCCGTTTTCCAGAATATTTTAAAAGCATATTTTAAACCATGAAAGCATAAAACTCAACCTCCCTTTTCCAGAATATTTTAAAATTAAATTTTCCTTTTCCAGAAATTAATTGAATTTTAAAATTAAATCTCCATATTCCAGAATATTGTAAAATTAAAGAAATTGCATTCTAATTTTAAAACTAGTTAAATCTTCATTTTCCAGAATATTTTAAAATTAAAAATATTTCCATACAAATTTTCATTCAAAATTTAATGTCCCGTTCCAGAAATTTGATACAAATTTAATTTTAAATTTAATCATCTGTTTTGATAAATTAAATTCTAATTTTAAAATTAAAAAGCCCTTTCCCAGTATATTTTAAAAACA
Organism: Tipula helvola; assembly: GCA_963556165.1. Lineage (NCBI taxonomy): Eukaryota > Metazoa > Arthropoda > Insecta > Diptera > Tipulidae > Tipula > Tipula helvola. The sequence continues at coordinate 379,466,320 of OY744481.1, read as the reverse complement.
AATTTTCCTTAATTCTAATTTTTAAATAAATCTATCTTTTTCAGAATATTTTAAAAGTAAAAAACTAATTTTAAAATTTAATCTCAATTTCCCAGAAATTGGATTCAACTTTTAAAATTAAATCATCTTTTTTCATAAACTAAATTATAATTTTAAAAGTAAATTTTCCTTTTCCATAATACTAGGAAATTACAAATATTTTCATTTTAATTTTGAAATTAAATTACCGTTTTAGTAAATATTCTAAAAACAGATTTTCCTCAATCCAAATTATAAAATTAATTTATTTCCTTTTCGGGTTAAATTATAAAATTAAAACTATTTCCATTTGAATTTTAAAATTAATCCTTCCTTCTCCAAAATATTTTAAAATTAAATTATTTTCCTTTTCCAGAAATTCCATTCAAATTTTAAAGTTAAATCTCTATTTTCCAGAATTTTTAAACTTAATTTTCCAGAAATTGGATTCCAATTTTTTTAAAATTAAATCTTCTTTTTTGATAAATTAAATTCTAACTTTAAAATCAAATCATCATTTTCCAGAATATTTTAAAATGAAATCTTCCTTTCCCAGAATATTTTAAAATTAAATCTTCTTTTCTCAGAATATTATAAAATTAAAAATATTTCCCTTCTAATTTTAAAATTAGACCTCCCTTTTCCAGAATATTTTAAAATTAAAGAAATTGCATTCTAATTTTTTTAAATCTTCATTTTCCAGAATATTTTAAAATTAAAAATATTTCCATACTAATTTTCATTCTCCCTTTTCCAGAAATTTGATTATTTTTTGTTAATTAAGACATTTGTTTTGTTAAATCAAATACTAATTTTAAAATTAAATTTTCCATTTCCAGAATATTTTAAAACTAAAAATATATCTATGCTAATTTTAAAATTTAATGTCCCTTTCCAGAAATTTGATTCAAATTTAATTTTAAATTTAATCATCTGTTTTGATCAATTAAATTTTAATTTTAAAGTAAACTCCCTTTTCCAGAATATTTTAAAAACAAATTTTGCTTAATTCTAATTTTTTAATTAAATCTCCCTTTCCCAGAATATTATAAAATTCAATAACCAATTTTAAAATTTAATCTCAATTTTTAAAATTAAATCTTCCTTCTTCATAATATTATAAAATTAAAAATATTTTCATTTTAATTTTGAAATTAAATTACGGTTAAATTTTTCTGTTCGGGTTGAATTATAAAAATAAAACTATTTCCATTCGAATTTTAAAATCAAGCCTTCCTTTTCCAGAATTTCCATTCCAATTTTAAAGTTAAATCTCTCTTCTTCAGAATTTTTAAACTGTAATCTCAATTTTCCAAAAATTAAATTCATTTTTTTTAATTAAACCGTGTTTTTCCATAAAATAAATTCTAACTTTAAAATTAAATCATCATTTTCCAGAATATTTTAAAATTAAATCATCTTTTCCAGAAATTGCAATCGAATTACAAAATTTAGCCTCCATTTTCCAAAAATTGGGTTCTTTATTTTTTTTAATTAAATCATCTTTTTCCATAAATTTAATTTTAATTTTAAAATTAAATCTGCTTTTATCAGAATATTCTAAAATTACATTTTCCTTAATTTTAAATTTAAACGGTAAATCTTCCTGTTCCAGAATATTTTATATATTTTAATTTTGTTACTTCATTGTTTGTGTGGTGTGTCGGTTTATCAGTGCGTTCGTTGTTTTGCTCAGATGCATTGCTGGGTACTTAAAAATAAAACCTTGGTGAAAAATATACACCACGAAGTTAGCAAAATAATTTTGTATAGAGTTGAGAATATTTCAACCCCTGTTGTTAATTTACATGTAATTCGTTACAGCCCAGCCTTGGATTTCCTATAGCTAACTTTTGGCTAAATTTAAAGAAAATCGTTCTGTGGAAATATGTACATTAAAATCGGCCTCTGGGCAACCATTATGAACTTTTTGAAGTGAAGTGAGATTTTTGGTCTGGAATATTAAAAGTTATCGAAAACCTCGAGTCATTTTGAAAAATACATACAGCCTCAATCCGACAAATGTTAACTTGATATTCCAGACGATTGTATAGAAGTTGTTAGTTCAGAGGCCAACTTAAGTAGGTTGGCACAAAACAATGTTGTTTAATTCGTAAATAATTACTATTCGCTTGACTTGACAAGTTAAGGAGGCTCTATTTCGAGTAAGGTTAAGGATCCGGTTTGTTCAGGGTTCATAACTTGTTTTAGTATTATATTATAGTGAGTATTTGGGCCACTACACAATCCATTTTAGTTGGTAATGCACACGAGGTAATGTTTGTAAAAAAGTATCTCAATTAAAATTAATTTTTACAATTTGAATTTATTCTGTAATCAATTTATATTATTTATTTGCTCAATAACTTATCATTTATTTACATCTCAACTACACACTGATAAATTATGTAATACCACAAGAGTATAAAATATGAAAAATATACAAGTTTTCTACTTAATTTACGACTTCAATTAGAAATAAATTACAAACTAATTTATCGATATAAATTAAATTGATAATATTCACATATTCTATGTAAACCTTGACAATGATATCAATTATAAAGTAATCGTTTCTAAATTAGTTTAGGTAGTAAGTAGTTCTGCATGTACATAAATTATTATACCTCATATATTTAAATGTATAACAAAAACTAACTGTTATATACATATATGGTTAAAAACTAAAATATTTCCTATCCCCCAAACACATAAATTTATAAATGATAGCTAAAAAATCGATTTTCTTGTAAATTCTATAAATATTTCATTTTAGTTGTAGTTAATATACATAAACATTAAACATATACATAATATTTCGTTTGATTCATATTTAAGGCTAATGTTGTTTGAATTTCAATTAATGAGTTTTTTTTAATACGCCCATAGATATACATTTTATAATATAGGGATACACTAAACTCAAATCAAAAAATGGCAAGTTTCTTATTTAACGGTCTGCCTGTCTATCTCTCAGGTGTTTGTTGGTGTGTCTGATTATTCAATGAAATGGAATCATCAATTTTCCACATCTCTAAAAGTAAAAGAATGAAGTGAAATTGTTTCCATTACAGTACGGTAAGTAACATAAATAGTAAATGTACCTAAGTAATATGGTCCAAGGAATTTTTTTTTGTATGACCTTGAAAATATGTGTCAAGGTCAATATGTCAGCATCCAACATAGTTACAAATAAAAATTAACTCGGTAGGCATTTCCTGGTCATCCCAAATAAAATAATATTTAGTCTGGTCATACAAAGTGAACCGACCCCAAAAAATGAAAACCTTCCTTGAGTTTTCTATGTGGTAGTTTGGTTTCGTACTGAAAAGTTCGGCCTACTCTTCAGGTAGCTACGACCAAACTACAAAATACAATTCTAACTTCATACATTAAGTATGAGGCAAGAACGTACTGACTTAGCGAATTATAATCACTAAATCAAAAACTCACAAAAAACCCTCATTTTTGTGTGTTTTATGCCCACACAAATAATAGAAAGAGAAGTTTGTCGGAATTAAAATCAATAAATTCTTTCGGCTTTTTATAGACAAAATTGGCTTCTTCATTTTTTCTGATTAACAAGTCGAAAAATGTTTTAAATGCAATTATTGTTAATATTTGTCTATAAAAAACCGAAAGAATCTTATTTAGAAAAATTTAAATGCGGCTCTGTCTTATTACAATAAAATATATTTCTTTAAATAAAGGATATACCAGCAACTTAAATAATCGGATTTCCTTTTAAAAACCGAACATAAAGTTTATTAATTATAGCCACTCATCATCTGCAAACATATACCCATCTGGAATAAACAATATTATGTATATGAGTATGTCTAATGAATAATAAAAAAATTTGAACTTAGATTCCTTTAAAATTATATTTACACCCTATACTCGAACATACCATATACGAGTACAGAAAATACGTAATAGCAGCAGAAAAATAAGGATTTTTTGTAACCAAGGAAATGTAGAAAACTTATTAAAATTCTGTGCGATTCATCAAGCATAATACGAGTAATGAATTTTAAATTTAACATTGTTTCTCTTCTTAATATTTAATTGAAGGAAAAACATAAAAATTCGCTATGTACATAAGTATTTAGGATAGTTTAATTGGTTTAACTGCGGGCTTTTGAAAATAAATTTTCTCACATGTCACTGGTCGGTGAAGATGTTTTTGAAGTTATAAATCGATTTTATTTTTACATTGTATCGTATGGAAGGCAACTTTATATTTATGTGTTCATATGTACTTTGACGTATACATTTTACTTTGTTATCGTTTGTATATTTTTCCAACCTTGACCATATCACATTTCATGCATCGATAATTTAAAAAAAAAAAGGTTAAATCACAATTAGGCAGCTACCACACCTATTACAAACATGAATGAACATTTAGGTGTATGTAAGTAGATAGGGGTACATTTTTATTGTGAACAAAATTATACATTGCCAAGTATACGTATGAAATTGCTCGCGGTCATTTAATTGATTCATACGAGATTATAAAAGAGAAGTAACACGTCAATTGGAAATTTAAATTTAGAAATTATTGTATTGTGCAGGGATGAGAGTATGTAACATGTTAATTACTTATGTTTAAAAAATCCTTTATCCTTGTTTCATTATATTACATTTTGTCACAGTTTTTTCTTCAAATTCTTGTCATATTTCGAGTTTATTAATAAAGGCTGTAGATGCTAGATGATTAGGATGCCCAAAAAGGCCCAGTACAGAGTACTAAAGCGATGACATTTCGCTTTTGCACTATACGAGTCAATCGCTATATTCTAATTGATTTATGATCATAAATCCGGGAAAACCATTCACACTGGGACAAACACATCAGCTCTATAGCACTGGCCTTACAGAATTCAAGTTATCAGGGCACAAACAAGTCTCCATATAATATTTCGCCAGCTTCATGTAGCGCAAGGTTCACAATATGAATTGATGGAACTTCTATAGGACCTTGGAGGAAAAGAAATTGGAATATCCAACTCAGATCATGAACTTACAGAGTAACATTCTTTGAAATCTCAGAGGCGTATAAATACACGCAAATGCTTACAATCTACGAAGTTACGAAAGGAAGCGGTCCAAGTAGGTCAAATAATTTTTACTAAAAACAAACCCACAGTTTTGCCGCTAGCTGTAATTAATAATTTGTGTCCCACCCTTTCTGATCAATTACCTGTTTCAGACGATTCTGCATGGAATGTACTAGTTTCCTAATTTCCTCTGCGGTAATTTTGTTCCATTCTTCGATTAATTTCGACTTTAAGTCTTCTTTGTTACGAATCTCATATTGTCGCATCCGTTTTTCCAAATTATACCAAATATGTTCGATGGGGTTGAGATCTGGCGAATGTGGGGGATGTAATAATATGTTTTTAACGCCATATGACGTATGGCCGTTCTGCGACCGTCCGATCCGAAAATCTTAAATGTTGATTCATCACCGACCACACCTGAGTTCCAAAACTCTTCTCGTTTGTTTACATATCGCAGAGCATAATCTAATCAATTGCATGCACGTTGCATGTTGCAACCTAAAAATTTTTGGCATTTCCAATGGAATATGTTAAATCACTCGCCAGTCATCATAAAAATGAATTAAGCACTGATTTCTGTATTGTTGAAGTATTACCGCATCAAAAAAAAAAATCATATTTGATATTTTAAATTTTAAGGATAAACGATTGTAACAAAATATATTAACAATAATGGCATTCACAACATTTTTCGACTTGTTAATCAGGAAAAATGAAGTGGCCAATCATTTATAATATATCTACCAAAAAATTAAAAATATCAAAATCCCCTCCCCCCCCCTCCCCCCCCATCTTCATTTTGTCTCTCTTCTATTAGTTGTGTGGGCGTGAAACACACAGAAATGAGGGTTTACCTTGAGTTTTGATTTAGTGACTATAATTCGCTAAGTCAGTACGTTCTTGCCTCTTACTTAATGTATGAAGTTAGAATTGTATTTTTGTAGTTTGGTCGTAAGTAGCTACCTGATGAGTAGACCGAACTTTTTATTCGTGCGAGCTTGTTAATACGAAACCAAACAACCACATAGAAAACTCAAGAAAAAGTTTTTCATTTTTTCTAGTCGATACACTTTGTATTGAATCTCGGGTTAAAGTATGGGGGAGATTTTGAAATTTCTACTTTTTTGGTAGATATATTATAAATGATTGGCCTCTTCATTTTTTCTGATTAACAAGTGGAAAAATGTTGTAAATGCCATTATTGTTAATATACCTATTTTGTCTATTAAAAAGCCGAAAGAATCTTATTGGTTATGTATTAAGAGATTTGAATTTTTCAGTTATTTGATTTGTACAAGAAAGCCGCCTTTAGTGGATTGAACGTCAAATCACATTTATGCAGGAACTTATGCAAGCGATATACTATTGTACAGCTAAGCAGAGAAGACAAAGAAATTAAAAATTTGTGTAATGCCTCAAGGGATTTTCTGTACATACGGTACATAGAATTGTCGAGCTTTTTATTTTTTTTGTTGTAGTTAGTTATATGTGAGATAGAGCTTTCTATATTCCTGTTGTGTTCGTTCTGAGATAGAAAAAGGTTAATATTGTAAAATTTATAATTTTGTAGTTTTTGTATATGTACTCGTTTTATATTTCTTTTTGTTTCGGTTTGATTATAAGAAGGGGGTTGGGTGGTAGAAGGTGGTTCTTATGTATACATCAAAATCAAATTCGTTTAACAATAACAAAAAGTAAATTGTTTTTCTTTTTTTGTTTATGTAAAGTGGTTTATTTCGTTTTACAAGAATTATTTTGATATGTAGGTATAACAGCTATAGTGAAATGGGTAAAATTTTATCGGGTATGATTTATGAGAATTTCTTTTCAATTTTTAGCGAATTATACCGAAAAAAAATGAGTAATGAGTTTGTACACTTTATACCCATATTTCGCCAGATTGATTGTTTTTTAACAAAGTCATTCAGTTTTTTTTTTTTGCTTACTTTATAAATACATATAAAATTATGTTCTTTGAAAATCTTTTAACGCTTCGTAATGACAGCTAAGATTTATTTTTTGTTAATCTGGCGCCGCAATACAAAAACATAATGTGGGTGGGGAAAAAATTGGTTCACAGCTTCCTACACTTTTAAAATAATTAGACCACAAGTTTTTTTTTTGTTTTGTTGTTGGTGCAACACACGAAATTAATCGAAACATATTTTGAAAGCCAAACAAAACAATTGTTGAAAATTTCTTTTTCTCTTATCCTAAAACGTTTATCATCAAATTTAATTCCCAAATGAAATTTGTATTTTTTATTCTTTTGAACATTAAAATATGAAAAAAAATTTAATCATAAAAAAAAATGTATGAATATTCTGTGGGGAAATTTATGTGTACATACACCCGTATATATGTTGGCGTATAATTTAGGTAGTGTTGCTGTGTGAAAATGCCAAATTTATTTTAATTATTTTGTTAGGTAAACAAATTGCTGCCAGCAGTCTGGATGGTTGCGTGCTTTTGATATCTTATAGGTTGTAACATACTCAATATTCATAAAAGTTTTGCATTTAGTGAATCAAACGAAGTTGAATCAAATTAAATTTTCAGCGTTTCTCTCCACTAAGCTATGCATGATTGTTGTCAAATACTAAAATGCTGGGAACAAACAGTCGATGGTTTGGCCTCCGTTGAAATGCTAAACGAAATTTTTTAAATTTATTAGACTATTTCAACTGAAATAGATTATGGCTTGGAATGAAGCTGAATCTACAGAAAAAATTCAGCTTGTTACCAAATCGTGGTGTAAGAATTTATATTATCTAATCCATTACACAATTATTCATATTCATCTGCCCATGAAATCGGAAAATTAAATTGGCGTGGCAAAATTTCAAATAATATTCACATCTTTTGCCAGATTTAAAAATCGGACGAATGAAGGATATTTTAAAGGGATCAGGAAAAATATCAGTTAGAAGGCTTTCATTAAAGATACGAGTCAGCAGAAGATCTACACTTTCAGAGCATCGTTCACAAACCTTTTCCATGTTGATTCGTAAGTTGCGTTTGATGTTGGAATATTTCGAATTAAATTCTGCGCTTCGCATTTTAAATGTGTTTTGAGCAATTAAAATTTACGCGAGGCAATTCGGACATCTACTTTAGGTGTAACACAAAAACTTTAATCCTTCATTGTTTCCATCATTTGCTTTTTGAAGAAATGTGATTTATTTGTAATATGGGACTGTTACCTTCGTTTCGAAACGATAAAAACCAAACAATTCAAAGAACTCAAAATTTCATCAAATCTTTTACTGCACGCATGAAGAACAAATTTGAATATACAAGCGAACTTCAAGCGATTGAAGAGAGATTAAATTCATCGTTGGTCATTAATGGAAAACGGATTAGCCGTAATAATTGGCCGAATTGTGATCGTTGTTGCGATAACGGAATTCCGTTTAATTCGCATGATTTATTCATCCAACGTACCAGATTATTAAACAGATCAATTTCTGTTAATCCTTTAGCCTTACGATCTGATTTCAAAATTTTCTCCAAAACATTTGATTTGATTTTAAAAAATTCATCATCAGCTTCTACCACACCTTTCATATCACTAATTACCCAATCAAGCCTTTCATTAAAGTTCAATTCATATTTATACTCCAAACTGAAATCCAAAAGTGTTAAGTCGGTCGAATTGCTTGTACTCACATTCAACACTTTGTTTTCCAATTTTACAATTTTATATTTCACAGCTAATTTTAACATGTCGACAATTATTGCATCCTCAAGGTCACACGCATCCGTGTATATAAAGCGCAAAAATTGATAAAACACTTTGTACGTAGTATCGGTGATTGTAATTAATTTCGTGTCTCCTATAACATTTCCCCTGAACTGTTCACGGAAAACTTTACTGCGCTTCGAGAGTTCCCAAGAATGTGAAAAGAGCGTCTTGCCTTCAACAAGAAATTGGACGTCGGACTCGAATTCGTTGTTAAACAATTGTTTCGTTATCTCCGCCATAGTTAAATCCGGTGAATTATTTAGGTCAACGTTATCCATTTTATTGGTCACTATTTTCACTTAGCACTTTATTAACCTCTATTAAACTTTCTTCACGAGTATATTGAGCACAACTTGAATAACCTTATCACCATACATGTTATAAATACAAAATTTTGATAAAGATAACCTTATCTGATCGTTTTTCACAGTATGCGTCACATTAGTAAAACTGCAAATGTGTATTTGTTTCTTTTGTCTAATCTGATAAGCAGTTGTCGATAAAATAAAGTTGAAAGATATATTTCTGTTATTTATCAACAATTACAGTAATATTAGTTAATCAGCTGTTCAATCAGTGTGTAAGAATGCAGCTGACTTTTTACGCATTTCGCCTGCTTTTCGATTTTTTTTGTTTAAGTTGCGTAAACTGCACATAGGCTTTATTATTTCAGCCTATAATCGCTTTATTAAATTATGCGAAAAAATATCCCCATTCCAAGTTTACCTGCGGGGAGAGGCTAACTAACCTTTTGGTTTTCGATTGAACAGAAGTTTCAAGACTAGCGATTAACAAGTCGCAATTGCGATCAAACGCAATTATGTTAGCAATTATCCGTTTGCAGTAGAACATAATGCTCACATAATTGGTCCCTTGGCGCCTCGATGTTCGGATTTTTTGATTTTATCCAGATTATTCGATTTTAGAAATGGAAACTTCGACTCGAGGAATATAATTGCGAAATCCTCTACAAAAAGGAAACATCTACTATCAATGCGGATGCTTTATCTCGAATCGAACTCAATGAATGTTTAGCAAATCAAAAATCCAATATCCCGAAAAAATAGATTCCATAAAACAAATAATTTCAAAAGAATATCCTAAACCAGTAGAAACAACATCAACATGATAGAAATCATGAAAAATTTCGACACTCTGGATATTAGCGACTCCCAGGAAAAGAACAAAAAATATCCCTGAGACACTACTTACAACATTTAAAATGTTCAACGATTATTTCAAACAAAATCCAAATTTAAAACTAATCAGATCTAAGTATCACAGATATTAATAAACAATAAGAAATAATCAAAGCCCCTCAAACGATACTTATTTTGTGGAATCTAACTTATTTAATGTTATTTGAATGTAAAAAGTTAGGTTCCACAAATAAGTATTCGTTTGGGAAAACAGCCATACAGGTATAATTGAGAATTTTGAAATAATGAAGAAACTTTATTTTTACCCTAATTTAAAGCAATAAATCACAACATTTGTGATAATTGTGAAGTTTGTAAACTCAACAAATAAGAGCGCAAACCTGTTAATCTGAAATTTCAAATTTCCCCAACACCAAACGGACCGATGGAAATACTCCATTGTGATACCTTCGTGTTAAGATTAAAACATTTCTTACGATTATGGATACATTTTCCAAATTTCTCTCCATTTTCGAATTACCTAGCTGGAAATCTCAAACCATAATCTGAATGTTTAGAAACATTTTTTCTAGGGTAGGACAAATCACAATAGATTCAGCTACGGAATTTAACTCAGAAATATTCAATAAATTTATGGATATGCACAATATACTCGTGCAATTGCATACCACCACAGCTAAGGCTGTTTTCCAAGCGATACTTATTTTGTAGAAACTAACTTATTGCATAAGAAATTACATTGAGTAAGTTAGGTTCCACAAAATAAAAATCAAATAATCGTTTGGAAAACAGCCTAAGTCACCTGTAGGAAAGACACAATATTATAAAAAATATTCCAGATCGTTTTCCGGAGGAAGAATTTCTGGAAGAAATTCGTAAAAAGTACCAGTAGCAAAATACACTGTGCCAATTAATAAACGGAACAGAAATTTTCTTCGAAAAAAATCCAAGATTTGAACGCTAGTATGTACTTGGTGACATAATACCTTTCAAAATGTTTGTTTCTAATTTTTTTTTTTTTTTTTAAATGCTGGCAATGGCTTTATTCTTGAATCTTTCTACATAAGAAACTAACAAGGAGTATAATCAAATCTTAAGCTAAAATTATTACATAATATTTTAAGTCTTAACCAATGTTAATACTTATTATTAGTGCTCACAATTTAATTAATTTATTAGATTATATTGTACTTATATATGTATAACACACACATTTAATTAGTTTACAGGTTCATCAGTCCGAGTGGATCTGTTTTTTTCAGTCGCCTAAATCATGGCTGTTTTATTATATCCCTGGTCAATTCGTTGGAATTCGCTTCTAGGTTTGAATAATATTTAGAACTGAATTCTTTAATTGTTTCTTTAATGGTTTTAATCCCAAGGTCGTCATGTATATTACTATTTCGAATGTACCACGGAGCATTGGTTATATGAACTGCAAAATATCATCGCTTGGGTTCGTTGCAGGATTTCTCTGTTTGAAGCGCTGGTAGACCCCATAACTGAATACCATATGTCTATATGGGTTTGATTATCGCTTTGTACAGTGAAAGTTTATTGACTAATGACATGTGAGATTTTCTTCCTATCAGCCAATACATTTTGGAAAATGTAATTTTTATTTGGTTGCGCTTTGTTTCAATATGGTTTTTCCACGTTAACCTTCTATCCAGGTGCAAACCTAAGTATTTGACCTTCGTTTGTTGAGGAATATTTGTATGGTTTAATTTCACTTGTGGGCAGGTGCGTTTATATCATTTAGGCATGTAGTTGCGCTATTTTGTTTGACCATGTATTGCCTTTGAATAAGATAGTTTCCCAAACCTGAGTGAAATTTCTTCGGTAGAAGCCGTTCAATCGTGCCAAACTTTATCAAATGCTTGTGCCTATATCGAAGAAAGCAGCGCAACAATATTTCTTTTCCTCGAATGTGATTTTGATTGCATTTACAATTCTGTGTATTTGCTCTGTGGTACCATGTATGTTTCGGAACATAAATTGGTGGTCTGGTATAACGCGCCGTTCTTCTAATATTGGTTTCAATTTTGTTAGTAACATTTTTTCAAATAGCTTTGATATTATGGGCAGCATGCTTATGTATCATTGTGATCAAAGATATTTTCCATTTTTGAGGAATATAACTGGTTCGCATGCGATCGCATTGAATATGAATGTTATTAGTTTTATGCATTTGTCTGGCAATTCCCTTATCATTTTTCCAGTAATGAGATCATGCCCTGATGTCTTTTTCGGGCTTATGCAATTTTTAATTATATTATTAACTTTCTTCCAATTATACTTTATAGGTTTGTAGGATAAACCATCATCCATTAGCTGGGGTAGCACGAAATAATTATCTTCTTCGTGTGGTGCGAATACTGTTGTTAGATGATCAGCAAAAGCATTAGCTTTTTCTTCATCACTTCTCGCCTAATTTCCAGCTGGTAGTCTAATCGGTGGATTAGAATTTGTTAGCCTTATTTTTTGTTGCCTTCCATAAAGAATAATCTGTCCTCTCGGTTGCCGAGAGATCACTTAAATAGTTCTGGACGCTCTGGTTTTCTTCTTCCCGCAAAGAAACCTAAAGGACTTGATAGCTCGATTTAATTTCCATTTCAATAACGGTGATTTTGTTTGCTGCCATTGCCGGCGAATTTTTCGCTTTTCCTGGATTATAATTCCTTTATATTATGTGACAGTTTACTAACTTTTTTAGAACTACTTATGACGGGTGTAGCCTTTTCAGCTGATAATGCCATGACGTTTTTTAAATTTTCGGCCGCCGCATCAATGTCAGTTGGTGTGGTCAGAGAAATATTAAGTAGACAATTTTGTTCGACTAGCCTCCTATATTCATCCCAATTAGTTTGCTTGTCTGTAAGACGGTTGAGCATTTCATTTGTGGCCTTAGCATATGTACGTGGAATGCCCTTTGTTACACAAAAGTCAATTAAATCAGGAATTTCCTTTTTATCCGTGGGCCAGTAAGTTCGGTTACGGGCAGATAAATAATCCAGGGACTGTCCCTCCTTACCTTGATAAAGTTCGGCGATTCGGCGATGTTAATCTGGAACCCCAATGAGTATGTTTGGCGTTGTAATCACCTCCCGCAAGAAATTTATTACCCAGCTGGCTGAAATAATCCAAGAACTAGAGTTTTTTTAGCTTATTTTGGAGGACAGTACACTGCCGATATGACACAGTTTCCAGACCACTCCTGCAGACAGATGCTCGTTGATTGTATATGTTCTATCTCATATTTCGTAAGTTCATAGTGTTCTAATCTTCTTTTAATCAATATAGCAGTGCCTCCATGTGCTTTCCCATCTGGGTGCTTGGTGTCATAAATAGAGTACCCATTAATTTTGAAATAGCTATTCAGAACTCCAAAACGCCCAAACCATTATTCGTACCCTATCAAAATTGTTCTTGTTCCTCTGAAATTCACTTCTGACTCGATTCAAAACCAATATTTGTTCTTTCTTTTAATTCTAATGTGTTTTCCATTTTCACTAATGTGGACAAATTAAATCGAAACCCAGAATCAAAGTCGAATTCAAAGTTGAACCCACTGGCGAATTCAAAGTCTAAATAATTTCAAAGTCAAAATTGAAGTCTAACTTATGTCAAAGGCGAATTTGAAAGTCTAAGTAAGGAAGACAAGGTATACAAACAGGTTGGAGTGACACGCCAAGTGTAAACTGAGTTTGTTATTTTTTTTATTAACGATTGGCCAAAGGAACAGCAAATTAGTCGAATTGTTGTCTAATTTGTTTGCCTGTTTTCGTGTCAATTCAACTCTTGTGGCAGGTATTAAAACTAAAAATTGGGTTAAGATATTTTTAACCACCAATTTTTTTTTTTTTTTTTGTTTACAGCAGCAATACAACAAGAATCTCTATTTGATTAGCCAAAGACAAAATCGATGCAAAATTGAGCAGCAAAAATAAAAGGTGATCGGTCGAGTTCAACGTCAAAGTTGAAGTCAAACCTAGTCTACCTAGATCTGTTCAGGTTTTCAGAAATCCACTCGAAATTCTAAGGTCGAGCTGGTCATCGATCGAACCACCTGACAAATCTGAGCGAGATAATATTAATTTCTAACAAGTCATATCCATGAGCTGTTACATGCATTAATATATGTCAAAGTCAAGGCATGCAACATTTGCGAGTTGAATTGGGTTGGGTTGGAGTTGAGTTGAGGTTGCATTAGGATTTAGTGAGCAGTTGAGCAATTTTTTTATATATGGCCATTTGAGGATTGAGTTGGACATTGTTTGCGGTTGAGTTGAGGGTTGAGTTGGATTGGGTTCTATTTGCGGGTTGAGTTGGACTTGAGTTGTGATTGGGTTAGGGCTTAGTGAGAGTTCATCTGACGATTTATTTGTGTGTGAAACTGACGGTTGGACTAGAGTCAGTTTGAGTTGAGTAGTTTTTAATATCATGTTGAGTTGAGCGTGAGTTTGGGTTACAGGTTGATTAGGGTCGAGTTGGGGTTGAGTAGGATTTAAGTTTGGATTGAGTTGAGTAGGGAGTCAGCGGTAACCGCTGGAAATTTATTTAGGGTTGCGTTGAGGATTGAGTTGGAAGTTAAGTTGAGTTTGGAGTTGAGTTTTAAGTTCGGGATCCATTGAGTTAGAATTGAGACAAGTTCAAAGATACATACATACAGTTTTCGAGCCATACTGGTTTAGAGTTTTAGTTTGGGTTGAGTTGAGGGTTGAGTTAGGAGTTGAGGTTTAGTGAGGGGTTCAGTTGCGGATTTATTTGGCGGGAATTGTGAGTTGCTTGTATTTGTTCAGACCATATTTATTTAGAGATTGAGTAAGGTGTTGAGTCTGGCGTTAAGTTCTGGGCTGAATTTGAGGCTAAGTTGGGGTTAATTAGGGACTTGACTTGTTCTGACTTGAGTTCATGTTCGCATGTAGTTTTTCGGACCGTATTGATTGAATTAGGCGTTCCGGGTTGAATTGGAAACCCCTATAGCTCAATAAGGTCTCTATTTAAAATTACCGTTTTGGAATTTTAACATTTTTTAACAACTTTAATTAACAAGTCTCGGCTTAATAAATAAGCCTTTTATGTAAAAATCAGATTAAATTACATTCTTGTTTCGGGATATATGTTTTCATTTTTCCCGACAAAAATTATAGGAGGTAGGAGCTAAAAATGAGGCAGATTATTTTCTGTGCAAGTTTCAATCTTCAAATTTTTTGCCAATTAAGAATTTGGAATTTTCTCTCGAAACAGAATTCAATTGTAAACAACGTATTCGAAGTTGAAAACAAAGTTTTAGCAAAAGTTGGAGTAAAAATCGAATAAAAGCAAAGACAAAATAAAAGCTAAATTAAAAGTAGAATTTAAAGTCGATTCGAAATAAATGGTAAAGTTAAAGTTAAAATGCAGATCTATTAAATTCAGGCAAAAGTTATTTCAAAAAGTATAGGTTTGAAATGCACTTCACCTTGATGTATAATTTCAAGGTCATTAAAAATAATTTAATCAGGTTTTATTCCTCGAACCCAAACAACTTTGAGATATTCGAGATATTTACGTGGGTCAACTTGTAACGTTAAACATTAGGATGAGCCGAAGTCATTCAGGGAATATTATATATGACCTTTAATTTAAAAAATGGGAGGTTCAAATTTTGATTTTCCAAACCAAAATTACTTTTTATTGAGTCCAATCCCATTATAAAATATGATACCTACATCAATGGTCGAAACCAAATTAATTTTATTTCCCATGAAAAATCTTTTCATGGAAAAGTAATTTCAAACGACTCCTATTTATTCTCCTAGATACAAAAAAGGAAAAGCTTGATGATTTTATGAAACATACAGATTTAAGTAGGTGGTATAGAATACATTATCTAAATTATATGTAGCGTATTTCATCCATTTTTTGTGCTCTATACTATTATTGTAACTTAATGTTACCACATTAAAATCAGTCAACTGTTAAAAAGTATCTCATCAGTTCATTTTAAAATTCATGTATACTCTCGATATATGTGGGGTAAAATATGTATGACACATGCTTATATTGCTATTAAGTTGTTATGCAAACAACAAAATTCATAATCCATATGAACCAGTATGTTGCTACTATATAAAGTTGGTGTTCACCTAAACAGACAAGTTCTCAAACTACGGAGTTAAATACATACTAAGTATTTACAACAAATATTTACCCCAAAAAATTAGTTTACTTCAAATAAATAAATTTATGTACGAATATTTGAGAGGCAATAAAAGTTTGCCTACGACGGATAAAGGAACAAAAAGATTTAAACATTTTGAAATTTTGGTTTAATTACACTATTTTGATACAAAAAATAAGAATTGTGTTTATTTTATGGCTAAAATTTAAGGAGTCAAAATATTTTGGTCTCTTATCTTTAATATTAAAGACAATTATAAAAGATTTCATTTTGGAAGAATGTACACAACTCGTTGTTTGGGAATAGTTGTATGGGGTTTGAGTTATTTTTTAATTTAAAACGAAATCTCATGGGGATTAAACCAACTGTATATAATAAAAATGGTTAAATATAACGTAAAACAAAAAGGATTCTAAAACTTTTCTTATTAGTGTTCCTTTAGTAATTAGAATGATTTAATGTGTCCCAAAAGATGTTCAATAAGATATCGATTAAGCTAAATGAACAAAATAACAGGTAATTTACGATTCTTTTTTTATTCCAGAGCAGCTTATGAAAATTTATTGCATTAAGTATATTCAGTTTCAAGAGGAAAACAGTTTTAATCTAATCTAATCTAAAGTTCTAAAAATGGTAGGCGTGTGAATTGGGTTTTTCTTCTGTAAATTTATTGTTTTAGCCTTTGCAAAGTTGAAGGTAGAATTGGGAGTTCGGACTTGGTCCCATTTAAAAATAATTAGCTATTAGGGCAACATATATATGATAAACTCAGTCATTGTCATTTAGAATTTAGTTGAGTTATAAACTTATTTGGATCTAATTTTGAGTCGTTTCGCAACTTTTCCAAAACCTTAATATTTTTATCGGTGTTTTGAATGTGTACTGGTTGGAACAGGTATAATTTACCGTCCCAAAAATGGTCTGCGAAATCTCAAGAAGAAAAAGAAGCGAAAAAAACAGAAAAAAAAATCAAAAAATACAAGCCTAATATTGTAAAGCTGTAGCGGC
Organism: Tipula helvola; assembly: GCA_963556165.1. Lineage (NCBI taxonomy): Eukaryota > Metazoa > Arthropoda > Insecta > Diptera > Tipulidae > Tipula > Tipula helvola. Next base: position 379,449,157 of record OY744481.1, on the reverse strand, counting down.
AACCCTGTTTTCTGAAATTGAATTTCAGAAACTGCACCCAAGTGCAGGGCCTGCGTGATGATAATGCGACGAGGCCGCATTATTGTAGACTGGAATACAAGCAAATATACATTCCCATGAGATTAGGACGATGCGAAAAATATGTGACAGGCGGCTTTTTCGGAAAAAACGCAACTATAGATATGATACATGGTCAGCCACTGAAAATTCGAGAATGAGTTAAACGTATAACTGAGTTAGAATTATCATGAAAGACCGATGCAATGATTGCAAGACCATTGAGCACACCAATGAAAATTATTTTCGGTTGCGTAGATCACAAAGCACGTCGTCTAAGAAATCATCTTCCGAATCCGATACAATAATAATTGTACGTGCGTGGTGCGATGCTTCGACGCCGATTGGTTTAAAACTGCCCAATTGATGTTTATTATATTCCCTGATGATATAGTGTAAAATACCATTATGGGACTTGATTTTATCATGGACATTTAAATTGTCATCGACTCCGGAAAAAGGCTTTTCTGAGTTACCCACACTAAATTAGAAACATATCAGCAGCCTGATTCGATGGATTTTGTAATAATGAAACTGTAACCACATGAAGGCCTTGAAATAAAGGCAGAGGAAAATGTTCAGGAGGATAGTTTATTAACAATTTTGAGCAATGGGAGCACCAACTAAATTCAACAAATATTCTATCAAGACGATAGATCCGAACCAGCTTTCTGTAGCCATCTCGCCATACCAAATGTCTGGACTTAGCAAAGTAATTTTAAAACAAGAGATTGACAAAATGCTTGATAGCAACGTTATCGAAGAGTTTGAGTCGATTGTAGACAGCACTTGTAGTTAAGGTACCTAAGAAGAAGAATGAAATCGAACGATGTCGCGCCGGCGACTTTCCGACGATTCATCAACCAATATGGAAATGGTCTGCTAAACATCACATCGTCTGAAAATATCTCTTTTTTCGTCGGAGTGTGCAGTTTCTGGGCCATGTTATAACCCCTGATGGGAAAGAGACTGGCCCGATCAAAGTGTCTGCGATATGAATCTGCATTCCCTTTCTTGGTATCGGAAATTTATCAACAATTTTTCTAATGTCACCCTTCCAACTAGTTGTGGAGAACTATCGATAGTTCGTGGAAAACTATCGATAGTTTTCGATAGTATCGCTCGCAATTTTTTTTATTAAAATTGAATAAAATATTTTTCTTTTGATTTTTTTATTTTTATTTAAATGGATGATGGTGAATAACAATACTGGTAGATTCAGTTTTAGCCTGATGGTGATACTGACTAACGCAACAATTACAAAATACCGAAACTATCGATAGTGAAGACGATCCACCACTACTTTCAACCAATTTCACAAAGAAAAACGCACCGAGGAGTTCGAGTGACGCTGAAAGTTCTGCTTTCGAAAGTTTCTGCTTCGAGTTCAATCTTCCCACTGAGATGGTTCTCTGATTTGAGACGATATTTTATTTTTTTTTTTATTTTTTTTATTTATTTATTTGTTTACAAAAAATTTGAATAAAACACCAACCCCATACTTACACAATCTATTTTGAGCTATAGAGGCTCATTTATAATAGACTGTGCAAGATTAGGTGTGGATTTGCATAAAAATTGTTTTTCGTTAACAAAATGTTCACACTATAGCCCTTCAAATCTATCCTGTAAAGCGTCAAGTCTGCTGCTTTGATATTTTTTTAATTTGAAGGATGGATGACTTATCGATGTGTTGTATCCACAGCAGAAAACCAGTTATAACCATTCACATACTTGTTGATCTTTGCAATCAACGCGATCATGAGTGTTTGTGTCCGCTGACCCGAAAATCATAATGTCGATGTTGGGCTCATTCGGCAATCGTTCGGCGAGTTTTAAAACATTCCAAACGGCTCGAGCACGAGGATTATATGCGGTTTATGACTTGTTGCATTTGTATGCTAATGGAATTTAAAATTATAGAAAAATAAATTTAAAATAAACATTTTTGTAAGAAAAAATAATTCCGTTCGGCTGACTCGAAAGTCAAAGCCAAACCCAATTGGAAGATGAAAGAGGGTTTAAAATTTAACATAGCTTCAAGAAGCAAGATGATCTGAACTAAATGTTTCTCGGGTTACCTTATGAATCTCCTTCTTTTCTGAGGAAATCGAAGAAAACCAAAATATTTCTAGCACATGCGCTGTTCTATTACTGAGATCTGTCGTAATTGTGGGGCTGTCAGAAATACTATAGGCTTCAAATTTGAAATCGAGCGGCCTCCCTTAAAACCTTATAATCATAGTACAATGAATTGAAGTTAAAGCTGTGGATTTGTTTCCGTCATTGCCTTATGTTAACAGTGGCTATTGACACATCTGATAGTCCAAGATATTGCTGGTGGCACTATTCCTGCTGGTCTCGGCAACCACCCAAAATTGTACGAAAACTTTGATTGACAAGCTGTTCTCAATTCAACATACTACGAATACTGTTTGAGGAGTAAAGTCTAACCCCATTATATTATCCCCGGTCCAATCTGGTGAAGCGACATAACAAGGACCTAAAAACTCAATTGGGAATTTTAGTTAGCAGTAATCACCCTGAGTGGCCGAAGTTAAAAACTCCCCTTCCTAACATTTGGCCGAAAGTTTAGAACGCTTGAGAATGTCACCAACGATTTTCGCAAAACTATTCGAGAGAATTCAATCGAGAGCAAGATGTAATAAATAAATGTAGTAGTCGAAGTGGCGCAGTTCTATTCTAATTGGCCGTTTTACGGAATCTAAGAATTTTGGTAAAATTAAATTTGCATGAAACCCTTGGTGGTTTTTATTATAATCGGTTGAGAAACAGCCAAGCTCCAACTCTAATAGGCCATATTCTAAAATATACCCTACTTTAGAATTGTATCAAACAGGTATTTTAGAATCCCGTTTCCTTTCAAATTTCATCATTATATCGAGCTCCGGTGAAATACCATTAAAGGCGAATTCATGATTGCCTTCGTTCCTTCATTAATTCGGTCTGAATTTTTTTTTTAATCAATCGTATTCCTTGAAAATGACTTTATTTTTCGTGTGTGTTCCTTTGGTTGGATTAAAAATGAATGAACGAAGGAACGAAGGCAACCATGAATTCGCCTTATCTGTTGGCCGATTTTCGCCAAAAATGGAAAAATTTACTCGTATCTCAAATTTTACATAGAAAGCTTAAACAGATTGGCAGACACCACTTCAAAAACAACTTTTTCTAACTCAGGCGGCCCAAAACTTAACACTGTTGAAGCTGGACAGATTTTCACATTAAAACAGTTTGACTGAAATGCCTTTTGTTTATTTGGAGTGAACAACCTTCTTGAAAGATACTTCAGTCACATATTTTTGGACTGCAATACCCTTTGATAGGTTTGCTTCCATTAGATAGGAAGGAAAAGGAAGGTTTAATTTTCAAATATTGTGGAAAAAGGAGATTTACTTTTAATATTAGACTGAAAATCTACGTTTTCCAGAATATTTTAAAACCGTTTCGGACGTACTCATATAGTCTGGTCAAACCATAACAATACATTTTACAACAATTTTCCCTGGAATTCCTTTTTAAATGTATGACTGAGTCTCCTCTTCAAAAAGAATTTGAGTCAAAAATTCAAAAAGAGTCCCAGTCAAAAAACTTTGACTTGAATGCCTTTTTAGTTTTGATTGAAATACCTTCTGAAAAGGCCTTCTAGACTAAAAATATTTTGACTGTAGGCGGATTCATAGTTGCCTTTGTGCGTGCATTCATTCGTTCTGAAATTTTTTTTATCCAATCAAAAGGACACAAATGAAAAATAACGTCATTTTCAAGAAATATGATTGTTTAAAAAAAAATTCAGAACGAATGAATGAACGAACAAAGGCAACTATGAATCCGCCTTAAGTTACCTTCTAATTTTTGACCGAAGCACTTTTCTTTTTTGACTGGGGCCTCGGAGCCGACGTACAGGTCTAAGAAGGCATTCAGTCACAAAAACCAACCAGTCAAAGGTATTCCAGTCCAAAAATGTTTGACCAACATGCCTTTCAAGAAAGACAAAGGGCATTTCAGTCAAACTGTTTTCTGACCAAAATATCTTTTTTTCAGAGCAAGGTTTATTTTTAAAAGGAGCTTTTAATATTTGTATGAGAAATTTTATGACTGAAACATTTGTGACTGAATTGTTTTTGACTGTATCCTCGGAGAACAATTTTGCCTGGAATTCCTTTTTGTTGATTGACTGATTCTCCTTTTCAAAAGGTATTTCAGTCACAAATCCAAAAAGAACTCCAGTCAAAAAGTTTTGACTTGAAAGTCTTTTTAATTTTTTGAATGAACTTCCGTCTGAAAATGCATACCAGTCTGAAACTATTTTTGCCTAAAATTCCTTTCTACCGTGTAAAATTGAGTTGTTCGACGCTCAAACCTGTTTGCGCGTTTTAAGAGATTATTTTCATCTTGTTACATATAGGCATAGATTTGCATAGCTCAGATTTTCCAGAATTTGAGGTTTTTTGAAGAACAAATCAAATCATTTAAATTTTTGTTCAGCAGAAATTTATTCGAAATTTTCCAATTTTCTCGAGAATTTTGATATTACTGAAGAATTCTGTCGGGCATTTTTTAGAGACTTCAAAAATCAAGATTATTTGAGAGATTTTTTCAGATAAATTTGTATCTTATTTAAAATTTATCGAGATGTAACGAGTATTAGAATCACATCGAGACAGAATTAAACCTGAATTTGAAAAGAATTTATGCCAATTATTTCTCACCAAATCTACGAATCATTTGAATTGATTTCAAAAAGAGCAAAACGATTGATTTTGAAAAATTTTGCAGCAAAATTTATCATTTTGAAATCTAATCGAATTTTCAGTTTGAACATAGTTTGATTAAATTAAAAGCCTCTCATAACCGGAACAGACAGCAAGATAATGCAAACAAGACTTATTCCTATAGCATTATCTTTTCTGGAAGAGGTTTTTTCTACATTTTCACAAAGCATTTACGAGAGCTGCACCATTTGAAGGTCAACAAGGAGCGACTAACGAATGACTGAAAAAATCAACTAACTCTAAGAATCACTAAGTATATTCTTTACTCTCAAGTTAAAGTGACTTAAATCATTAATTATTTAAATATTACCCCGACTCCGATGTGTCAATCTTTAATAAAAAATGTGCAAGCTAGATGAAATTATTAAGAGATATCTCTTGAAACGTTTATCCCATCGTTAAAAGAATGTTAAACTAACCTCCTAAAAAATTAGCAAATTTGAAATAAGTCACTTTTCCTTGAGAGTAAAGATACATAAGTATTTGATATTTTTTGGAACTCTTAAGGTCGACGAATTCTGAACGCCTAATGGAGCGTCAAACATTTGTTTCACAATTGCTCTGACACATCGATTGGCCATAAGTGCATTTTGTATGAAGAATTCAACCATATCGCCGCAATACTTAACAAATAACATGTGAATGTGTATATTATTGCCACCAGTGGTGGAAAATAACGAATTTGTCGGTCAGGATGACTCAGTGGCGTAACAAGGTACTGGCAGCACTCGCAGCCACGGAAGGACCCATGTTTATTGAGGCCCACAAGATTTACCAAGCGTTCGAATTTTAGTTCAAAGTTTGGTTCTGACAGATATTTAGATTTAGAAGATGATTGTCTAAACTGGTTTGAAATTAATACTTTCGACATCAAATGATAACGATTATAGTGTTTGATGTGTACTTCTCACCCCAAATTTACCTCTTTCGCAAATCAAATTAAGCCTTTTTCCAAACAAATTAAACCTTTTACAAATCAAGTTTTGATTAGAAAAGGTTGAATTTGATTTGCAAAAAATTGTTGCAAAACAACAGATTAAATTTCTTTTGCTAAAGGTTAAATTTGATTTGAAAAAGTGGAAAATTGTTGAAACTTTCTTTCTAGAAAAATACCTGACCGGGACAGAAAACAATTTCTTGTTTCCCTCGTTAGGAGTGCCTTTGTCTTTAGAAAGGGAATCAACGGATACCTGACCCAAAGCAGTCAGTCTATATAATGAATTCGTTCGATTTATAGGTTCTTATTTATCGAATGTTTTTTATTAACGGTAAACAGTAATAAAAACTAAAATTATTTTAAAAAACTGTTTTAAATACTTAAGGAAATTTAAATTTGCAAATTTCAAATTAAATTTTCAATTAGTACATAAGTAATGATGTTTTTTTTTTTGGCTGTTTTCGGCTGTTTCATATCCCCTTGTCTTGGATTTCGTGTTTTAATCACTTTTAAAATTTCTCGAGATTATTGGAGTGTACTTTGGAAATGGAATGCGTGGTGTTCGTGACTTAATTTTTAATTCGGTGTTTCGAAGCACTGAGGTTATTCGAGATTTTCGAGATTTTTCGAGTATTTTTGAGAACCACCCTCAAGGGTGTCATTCTTATTGCATATGTATCGTTTTGTTGAGCTTAGCTCTAACTTGCTTAATAGTATTAGTAACATTAAGCTACTTGACAAATAGTTCAATATTTACACAAATTTTTCGAAATTGTCGTGGGCTTTCCGAAATTATTCAGTAATATCCAGATTTTTCGGTATTATTGAAATTGTTCGAGATCAATCGAGATTCACATAATATAGATGTTATTCGAACTTATCTGAAAGAGAGATTTCCTTAGATTTTTGAAATTTCTAGGTTTATTCGAAATTTCTAAAGATTTTTAAATTTATTCGAAATTTGTATGGTAATGTTCTGCACTTAGCTTCGCGTTCTGGAAACTTGTAGAGTCACACATATCAATCAGAATCGTGATATTTAGTAGATTTTTAGAGATTATGCCAAAATTTCAATGTTTCTTAGTTTCCTAGGTTATTCGAAATTAACCAAGAATGACCAAGTTATTTATGGTTTACATGGTGGATGGTGGTGATTAACGCGTAACATTTCTTTTGGTTTTACATTTTTTTTTTTTTTTTTTTTTTTATTACTTGAGGGCCATGTGGGGGCTCAAGCCACCCCGCACTGCGACCTAAAAGATCTTTTGTGCATCAATCCCTACTTAATTATCCGTCCAGTCAATATTCAGGCTCTAAATGAACCTGATAATACTGCCTGACGGTACGTGATACATACTATCTGGGCTCATTGCTCTCCCTCCTAGATGTTTTAATTATCCGTCCAACCAACATTCAGGCTCTTAATGAACCTGATAATGCTGCCGACCGGTACGTGATACATACTATCTGGGCTCATTGCTCTCCCTCCTAGATGTAATAACATTTACTTCTGCTAGAAAAGCGGTAGCATTGGGACTCAAGGACGTCGAGAGGGCAGACCCACTCCCGTATATTCCTATCCGTGCCTCGTCTACCGTTTTGATTTTACTCTTGCGAGTTGCTGGGACATACTATCTGGGCTCATTGCTCTCCCTCCTAGATGTTTTGGTTTTACATACTTACTATTGTTAATTCGATATTTGAGAACTTTCTAGAATATTCAAGGTATGTACTTTGAAAATTCGAAATTTTTGAGATTATTTCGAAATTCTTGATATTATTTTTCAAATTATATTCGAAATTTGTGAGCAATGAGTTGATTGCAATAAATTTCGTATTATTTGAAGCCATTGAACCGTATCGTCTATACTCTCGAAATCAGGTACTTTTAATTAATGTGATGCTGGACAAATAAGTTTTTAACTATATAAGCTTTACTTGTTTATAGCCACAAAAAGCAGTTTAGGGGCCCAAGAAAAATTTAACGGGGAGGATGACTACGACGAAAGACTCTTGTTGTAGATTGGTAGCTCAATATGTAGATTGTAGTACTAATAAGTAAACTGTATGCCAAAGAAAACTATGAATGTACCAACTAAAAAAGTTTTAACAGACGATTCGCTTATTTTTGAGTGGACATTAGCTCCATATAGTAAACAGTGTTGCACACATATTTGGTAATTTAGCGTTCCTATGTGACGGTATAGTTCGAACTCATTGTGAGTTTGGTAGTGCGGTACTTAGTGCCTACGAAGAAGAATTGGAAAAAAGAACAAATGCCCAGAGTTTGTAACGCCAGACTAGCTGTGTAAGTTCAATAAGACGCTAATAAATAAACACATTTATGGAGTTAGCAGAATTGTGACGTTTAAAAGTTTTTTAACGGTGGCCGCAGAGCATGTTATTGTACTTAACTGGTAGAAGTGTCAATTTCTACAAATCGAGTTTTAGGTCTTGAGATTGGAAATTGGCGTATAAGACACACTAATACAGTAATACCGGTCAGAGTTGTACCGGTAACAACCGTTAAGATTTGAAGAGGCTTGACACTGGTGACGGATAAAACGAAGACTTTAGAGTGTGCGTACTATATTTTTAGCCCTGGTTAGACATAGAACGGCAAACAGAGCATCAGGGATCGAAGAAAACGATCTAGAAATAGAATTCCAAAAATAAATTGAATAATTAGAACCGTAGGCACACCTCAATGTTTTCAGTATATAATTTCACCTCATTTCTAATACAATTTAAACAACAAAGTCTATAATTAGTTGAACAAATTGGCCGACTGCCAGATATCTGATTGCCCCAAAATTAGTCGACAATTTTGTGTAATTGATTTTTGTTCATGGGGAGTGGACTTTACATCAATCATATCGCACGTTTATAAGCAAATATACCAACAAATTTGAGACTTGCGCTACTCTAATAGTAAAATAAAACGAACGAAAAATATAATTTCCGTTTTACAAGTATGTATGTAAATCTTAAGACATTTTGGTGATGGTGTTGTTGTTGTTGTTCAAACCCAGACAAACACGAACAGGAAATATACTAAAACAATTTATGCAATTTATTTGCATATGACCTTTGCCATATCATGGCATTTGGCCAAGACTACAAATCTATAAAGCAGTGACTTACCTCGGGCAAATGATATTTTTCCTCAAACTTTTTACGTCGACTATCACTGGATGGCAAATTGCAATACTTAATGAATGCATAATATTGGATGAGAAGCATTAGAACAGCCCCAATGATCAGAGACATTAAACAAAACAAAAGCATATTAATTATATCCATTGTGAAGTGCTGTTGTTTTTGTTTTTTTTTGTTGTGAAGGTGTGGTGCCCCTGTTGTGCTTTTGTTTTGTTTTTATGTACACTTTTCATACACAAACACACACACACTTACACAAACTACACAAAAAAAAAAAAAAATTCACCCAGGGAAACGTCAATAAACTTTTTTATACTACACGATACACGAATATTTAGAATTTTTCAAATTGCACAACAAATTAATAAATAAAACATTATCACCTGTTAAATAAATTATTTAATTAATTTTAAACAAATCAACATATTAAATTATATCACATTTATATTATAAATTCTCAATTCGGGTTTGTTCTCTCCCCCCCTTTTTAGCTTGCTACCTAGCTATCAATAAAACAAAACACACACACAAATATCAACAAAAGCAATGAAATCACATTTTTTTGTTTATTTAATTAATTTGTAACTTATTTAAATAATAAATAAATTATTTTGTTATCTAACTAAATATATTAATTATTAAGTTTTTTTTTTGTAAATTTTTCTTGTTATTGTTTCAGATATCCAATAACAACACAACTTTATTGGTAAAAATGTTGTAGCAAACTGAATCGTCGTCGAGCCGGTTTTACGCATGCTGCATTTGAATCGTGTTTCGGGTGGTTTAGATGAAAAATAATAAAATGACGAAACTAAAAACAAACAAAAAAATCAGGGGAAATTTATTATTGTTTTTTGTTTTTCTTTTTTTTTACTGTTGTGTTGTATAATTCATGCACAATCGTGTTGTTATTTTGATTGTGATGTGAGATGTGAAATAAAAACAGAAAGAAACCGGTTTTTATCAATCAATGGAAAAACAAAACAAAAAAAGTCGGTGAAGGAAGGGATGCAACATGTAAAGTGTAAATTGACGTGGTGTGGTATTTTTAGTGGATTGCTATTTTTTAGAATAGTTTGCGTAACGCATGTAGAATGAAAATTATTTGAGTTACTTTTTAATTTTTTATTTAAATATCCTAAGTACGATGCAATAGGGAAGGAATTGATAGGACTCAGACATACCATTAAAGTTAAATCAGACAATTGAAGCACTACCGTTTCCAAAAACTTAGCTTAGGTTTTACTTCGGTCTAAAAAGATCGAAGTATTGAAATCCTGTAAAAAATTAGCAACAATTTGGTTGGTCCAAAACCACTTTTTTTTAAAGTCGCCGAGTTAATTCGAGAAATTCAAGTGGTTAACTTTGCAGTTTGCGCGTATATGAAATAGTAACACATTTATTGATATTAAATCTTAATTTATTTGCCTTCGACCACACTGTAAGATTTTGCAAATCAGAACTCAAGTCTAGAACAGTCAGCAGCGTCATTGACATTGGTGAACATTTTTAGATGGTCAGCGTATTGTAATCATCGTGTAGACAAAATGGTTGGCAAATCGTTGATAAATATAAGAAATAAAAGGAGAACCCTCCTCCCCTATTTTATATTCTTGATCCAAGAATTTGACAAGATAATTTGCTAATTGGCCGTTTCATCATTCCCTGAATCCTTTCCTGGATGTAGTTCCATTACTCTGCCGATCATCCATTTCGAAGGTGTTAATGTGTTGTGCATAATAATCACAATGTCATCTAATTGTAAATCGTTTGTTCTAGTTTTCCACTTTTGTCGCTGTTGAAGAGAGAGAGAGAAAGCAGATACTTACTTTGCCATCGCCGCCAAAAGAGCTGGCTCATTTGTTGCAGATTCTACCATCGAGAAAATGTTGATTGTTTGTGTGATTAGATCTGGTTCTGGCATCAGAGGATCCAGTTCATCGTTCGACTGACATAATGGTCTTGAATTCACCATTCCCTCGATTTGTACTAAAAGAGTAAGTATTTCTTTGTAATAACTCCAAAATGCGTGAAAACCGGTGGGATAAAGTGCCATAATGTACCGTTTTCTGCCGAATTTTGCTGTATTTTAGAGGACGCCATGATTTTTGTAATTTCCTTCAACTTCCTGGCTGCATCTAAAAATTTCGAACCATTATCGCTAAAAATTGCTTCACAAATCGCTCGCCTTAACTGAAAACATTTTAATACAGCCATTAAACCGGTGTATCCAGGTCACAATTCTTTGAATCTACTTGATGCTTGAAATCCTTTTGAAAATTGTCTGAACTACATGCTCCGGTGTTACTATATATGAATATTGACCATTTTGGTTCTTTCTTCCATTGCATTCAACTTTCCTAACTTAATGCCTTTCCACCACAAGTAAATGTTTTCAGAATTGACGCGGCATCATACCTCTAGAGGCATAATCGGCACGATTACTTAACAATTCAAAGTGAAACCATTGATTGGGATTAGTGAGTTCTACTATCTTAGCGGTTCGATTTAAGCTGGTATCAATATCAATTAGCAACTTATTTGAACTGTTAAATTACCTTCTACATTTGTTCCACCAGTCACTAGCCTATCCAACTTCATCCAGATCAAAGAAATGATCGCTTCCTATGAGAATATCAAGTTTGTTTGACCCAAGCAACCCTGGATCTACGAACTTTAGGTTAGTTAGCCTAATAGGACTAGACTGTTCTAATACTCGTGGTGGCTCATAGTTTCTGATATTTGGAAGTATCAACGCTTGATTGAAAGTGTTGTTCGTTCAAATACAGTTCGGTTATACCCCTGGAGACACTTGAATTGGTTTTACTTACTCGCTTTATTGTTATCCGAGAATTACTCCTTGATAGACGCAGACGATTCACCAAAGCTTCGCCACAAATGAGGTTTAAGACCCAGAGTCTAACATCGCGCTGTTGGCAACAATACTTTCATCACAGAAGTATTAACCCGCAAGGTGGCTGCATAACATTCGATTTTTCTATCTGCAGATTCACTGGCTTGTTTATCTTGATGATCCTCTTTTCTGGTTGTGGCACATGAACTTTGATTTTGAAACGTCTTTTAAGTGTAGAAGTGTATTGTGTCTCTTGTTGCATTCCACATATCTTCCCTTTGATCGACATTGTTAGTCTTGATGCTTAGAACTGAGGCAATTAAAACAAATGCCATTGGCCTTAGCCAACTGTCTACGAAGTGAAATGTCGAGATTTAGAAACTGTGGACATCCAAACAAGTATGGCCACTTTATCACTATGAAGTACCTTCACAACTCTTCTATCGGAACTACCTTGTTTGCTTCCTAATTTGACTTCTTGGTTGATCTTGTTTGAAGGGAGTTCATACGAACGCTAAAATATCAAAGAAATACTGGAGTTTATGAAAATCTATTTCCGCTGTATGAACCCACCACATTTGTTGTGTTTCGGAATTCCTCATATTTGCCATCAAAGAAAGATATTTTACAGGTTTGCAGTTTAAAGTCAGTAGCGGTAGGGTAACAAAAGGTGGTGTTACAAGTTTTAGCTCGTATTAATAAACTCCATGTACGCGAAACTCTTCATAATGATCTATTCGATGACAAAATCATAGGATTGGCAGGATAGGCAGGGACTCAATTTTTTAATCCAAAAATTGTCAGCAATGGCTGGTGATCGGTACGCAAGGGCTTATCGCTTGGTTCTGTGCTTAGTTGTTTACCGCTTAGCTTAATAATTATGCTGCATACATGATGGGACGGTGGATAGTAATGCGCCAATGCGAAATCCGCTGCTGGAACTTCCTTAAGTTTAATGAACGTGTCCATCTCATTCGTACTTAGCATCATCCGCTGAATTACTTCGATTTTAACTTTATCAAGGAGTAACCGTAAGCGATGTGGGCAATGAACTCATAGTCCTAGATGCGGTCGAGAACAGAGAACAACTTACAACAATAAGCATTCAACAATGCATTTATCGACTATAGTACTCCTAAGAATTGCAGCCTATGCAACTCATCTTATATTGCTTGTGCAGCTGAAAAAGGTACTTCCGTACTTGGCGGTGAGTTCAGTTTCAGTGACACGTTCATTTTGCTACACAATCCCAGCTTATCCAAAATCACAGAGGAAAAATTTACTTCGCTATGCCCTTAGCATGAAAGTTATAATTGCAGACTGCAAACCTTTCAGATCTGAATTTGCAACGTAAACCTATCCGACCCTGACTAAATTGAAAAAGTAACGCGAGCTGCTAACTGGCAATATCTGTCTTTGTATCCGAATTTCATGCATTTTTGACATTCTTTGTTTGTAAATGGACAGTCTCATACAAATGGAGTATTACAAAAACTTAAAGTAATGTACTAACACAAAAAATATGAACACATGTTACCAAAGCAAAAAATAATAATTTTCAATCAAAACGCGTGTCAGTTTTGTGTTTTACCGTTTCTCGCGAACGAAACCCGTTGTTTGAAGAAAAAAAAATCGATAATCTACAAACCAAAATATTTTCCCCCACTTTCTTTAAAACGCTATGTTTTTTTGTATAGTAATTTTGAGGGGGTCAACCATAAAGATTTTAAATCGACAAATTGCGGGGAAATCCTTTTACTAGACAAACTAGGCAACCCACTAATTTTATGATTTGTAATTGATGCGCATGTCATAATTTATTTATTTATTTTTGTTAGTTTTATGTATAGTGCTGATAAGAAAATATTCGTTTTTTTTTTATAAATTATGGATTGGTATTATTGTTATTATTTTGGTGGGTGGATTAGATTCTGTATATGAAAAATAATTTCGATTCAATATTCAATTACCTTGTTAGTTATGTACACTGTCTCAAAAAATTGTCCGTACACCACTCGGTTAAGTATAATGATTTGGGGAACTTTTAGCTGAAGGGAGTGGGACATTTTTGATCTTCACTGAAACCATAATTTTTTCTTCTTCTTCCGCTGGCGCTACATCCCATGAAGGGATTTGGCCGCCTCAACGATGCTCCTCCAAATAATCCGATCCGCCACAAGAGAACGCCAGACACGGTGACCGAGTGTGTATAGGTCCCTCTCAACGTCGTCCATCCATCGGGTAGGTGGTCTCCCACGAGGTCCTACTTTCGCTGGTGCCGACTCCAAGGCCTGTTTAGTGGTCCGATTTTGTGAACGTAGTACGTGCCCAAGCCATCTCAGCCTTGACGATTTTATGAATCCTATGATGTCGACTTTATCGAGATTATTTCTGATCTCGTGATTCATTCGCATTCTGTACGTGGCTCCCTCTTTAATGGGACCGAGAATTCTTCTTATCATCTTACGCTCAGTTACAGCGATTTTCTGGATGTTTTGCGCTGTTAGTGTCCAAGACTCGCAACCAAAGGTGACAACTGGTCTTATCAGCGCCTTGTAGATGTCCAATTTTATTTTGCGCGATATATGAGGAGACTTGAAAATTTTGATATTGGCGTAAAATGCTCGGTAGCCTGCTGCGATCCTCGATGAAATGTCCACAGAAACGGAGTTTTGCTCAGTGATCAGTGATCCTAGGTATTTAAACTCATTCACCTTTTCATATTGAGTATCTCCTGAAATGAAGTCCCCACGAGTCTGCCTTCTCGCGGTCACCATGTATTTGGTCTTCGCTTCATTGATCTGAAGGCCTATTTGTTGGGCTGTTAATTCCAACGGGAGGAGGACCTCTTTCAGAGAGATGATGTTGCGACCCAGAATGCAAATATCGTCAGCGTATGCTAATAGCTGGGTTGATTTATAATACAGGCAGCTACGCTGAGCTATATTAAGCTGACGAATGACATACTCTAATGATAGATTGAATAGAGTTTGAGCTATTGGGTCTCCTTGCCGCACTCCAGATGTTATCTCGAAGGCATCCGAAATTTTGCCTTCTATTAGCACCTTACATATTGAGCCATCCATTAAGAGCTGGCACATTGAAATCAATTTTGACGGTATGCCCAGATAGGACAATACGTTCCATAACGTGTTCCTCTTAATGCTGTCATACGCCTGTTGAAAATCTATGAATAGACTGTGTACAGGGATGTCCTTTTCATAGCATTTCTCCAGCAAAATCCTCAGCGTGAAAGTTTGATCGGTCGTTGATCTATTTGGCCGAAAACCACATTGATAATCACCCAAGATCCTCTCGCTATAAGTTGATAACTTTGCTGCGACTACGTTAGCCAAAACCTTGTAGCCCGTGTTCAGCAAAGCTATACCGCGATAGTTGTTGCAGTTTAATCGATCTCCCTTTTTATGAAGTGGACATATTAGAGCCGTCTTCCACTCTACTGGGATTTCCATACTGGGAACTCCATTTCTACTGGGACCATAATGAACCGGTTTAATTATTTCGATGTTTTGAAGGATATTTTGTTAACCAGTGCTGAGAAAATGGAACATGGGCAAGATTTTCGCTTCGTACATGACAATGACCCGAAGCATTCCTCAAGCCTGATCAAGGAATGGTTATTGTACAACATAAAGTCAACACTCCTTCATCCCCCGCAACCACCAGATCTCAGTTTCGTTGATAATTTATGGCATTATTTGGTGTGAAAGATCCGTGAACACCAAATTAGCGGTAAGGAACAATTTAAACGGGTCATTATGGAGGGATGGACTAAAAATAGTCCCGAAATAATTCGGAAGTTTTTTTTTTCAATGAAAAGAAGTTTGCAAAATTTCATTGCATGAATAGGTTACAACAGCTTAACGTTCCTTAACCGAGTGGTGTGCGGACAATTTTTTGATACAGTGTAGTTCACAGAGCGAAAAAAAATATTTGTCGTCACGCAAAATTTTCTTTGTGATACAAAACTACGTCTCAAGTTTATGTATTTTTAGGAAAGACAAATAATAGAACAAAAAATAAATTGGGTTCTTAATAATAATAAGAAATTTGAAGATTATTATCAATTCCCCCTTGTCAAGTACAAGCAAAGTTTTTTTTTTGTAAGGTTGAAGAGATCGTAATGTAAGATTTGTAAAAAAACTCGTAATTTATCCGTTGTGGTCTTTTGTTTGTGGTACTTGGTTCTGAACTATGCTGGGTCCGTATACGCCAACCATTTTGATGATTATAACGTGAACACGTAAGATTTAAAGTGATTTCAGATGAAAGTCATTGTTTTTTGCCAAACAGTCTTTGACAACTCATTTAAATTCGCTGAAACCCAATTGAACAATAATTAATGTGTTGGTTTTGCAATTATGAAACTAAAAGACTGGTGGACGAAAACGGTCATCGAATTTCTAACATATTTTTACGTTTTAAATTGAGAACAATGTTGTTCACATTTCTTATAAACAAAACAACAAACTAAGGAATTTAGTTGGTGACAGTTGATCCCCCCCCCCCCACCCTCTCCCCAACAAGTTTAAACACAAATTATTGCAACAAAAGTTCAACGGGGGAAAAATAACAGAAATGGAAATGGGGGAATTGAATAAATATGGCACCACTGTTTTAAATAAAGTCATGAGTGTTTGTGTTTTGAAAAATAATCAGATAAACTTATCTTTATCAAAATTATGTATTTAAGTATACATGTTTGGTGATATGATTAGTCAAGTCGTGCTCAATATACTCGTGAAGTAAGTTTAAGTCTAGAGGTGTAAAGTGCTAAGTGAAAATAGTGACCAATAAAATGGATAACGTTGACCTAAATAATTCACCGGATTTAACTATGGAGGAGATAACGAAACAGTTGTTTAACAACGAATTCGAGTCGGATGTCCAGTTTCTTGTTGAAGGAAAGACGCTCTTTTCACATTCTTGGGAGCTCTCGAAGCGCAGTAAAGTTTTCCGTGAACAGTTCAAGGGAAATCTAGGTGTTAACAAATTAATACCAGTCACCGATACTACGTACAAAGTGTTTTATCAATTTTTGCGTTTTATATACACGGATGTATGTGACCTTGAGGATGCGATAATTGCCGACATGTTAAAATTAGCTGTGAAATATAAAATTGTAAAATTGGAGAACAAAGTGTTGAATGTGGTTACAAGCAATTCAACCGATTTAACACTTTTGGAATTCAGTTTGGAGAATAAATATGAATTGAGCTTTAATTGTGAGTTTGATTCAATAATTTGTAGTCTGAGTGATGTGATAAAAACTAATGATTTTTTAAAAATCAAATCAAATGTTTTGGAGCAAATTTTGATTTCTGATCGTATGCCTAAAGGATTAACAGAAATAAAACTGTTTAACAATCTGGTACGTTGGATCAATAAGTCGTGCGAATTAAACGGAACCCCTTTATCACAACGACGATCACATTACAACCAATTATTACGGCTAATTCGTTTTCCATTAATGACCAACGATGAATTTAATCTTTGTCATCAAAATCATCCAGATTTATTTACAAACGATGATATTTCAACAATTTGCACACAAATTATATTAAAGGGGCATGCTTCAACTACAAGATGGAGAGCGCAACATCGTATCGAATACGTTGAACCATTCGAATGGCACAAGCCCGCACCAAATCAGAAATGGATAACAAAATTTACAGTTTCGGCAGATTTAATTATGCGTGGGTTAAGATTTGGAACAGGAAGTTGTGATTACGAAATACATATTTCGGGAAGAAATCTGACAACAAACACCGCTATAAAAGGTTTGACCTTTAATTTCGCAAAGGGGGATTTATATTTCTACACGTGCAGCATAGGCGAATCATTAAAACTAAAGCGAAATATAGACTACACGGTTGAAATCAAATACAGAAATTCAAAGAATAATGTTTACTGTCGAAAACCAAATGTTAATTTGATTGTCACTGGACCGTCTAATTTAATCACGTTGAAGAGCACGTGTGAGAATTTGCTTGAAATTATAGTAAAATTGGCACCCAACTAAAACTGGATGGAGTTAAATGTACATCTCTAAACTATGTTGTTCTTAAATAAAATGTTACAAAATATTTATTTTATTTTATTTTTATTTTATTTTTTGATGGTTTGATATCTAAAAAAATTTGAGATCACTTTCTTATCTCGAGATTAAAAAAATTCAATTAAATCTGTGCTCAAAAGTTAAAACAGCTTAAGTTGACTTGCTGAAAATGTAATTTGACAAGTTTCGAAAATATTTTAGTGCGCATAACTTCATGGTGTCTCTGACAACATATTTTATACAATAAAATTCACTTCGATAGTTGATTATCCTCAAAACGCGAAAACAAATGAAATTGTCAAAATTTATCTTCACACATTTATCATCCGGGAAGTGAAAAATGTGTAGAGATAAAATAGTGACATCTGTATTCTAATACGAAAACTCCCATTTCGCTAGCTAAACTGCGTACTGCAAAGTGAAATTCAGCGGTGAAATTTTCATTCTCGCTTGTGTCAATTTTATATGAAAAATTTCATTTCACTTCAGCAGCGTACCGCCTTTATGCTTTATATTTGTAATTCATATTTTTAACGTCCATCTCAAACAAAATTTTTGACTACTCACGCAAAGTACAACTGGGTATATTTCATCATCCGAATTTTCATCAATTAGTTCCATCGTATTCGGAATATAATATTCTTGTCCATCGCGATACTCTGAACCGAAAAAATAAAATGTATCAGTTAAATAATAATGCGCGTAATTTAACCTCACTTTCAACGGAATTTGCAGTAAGGCTTGTTGGATTAACCGGTGTGAAGTACTTAACGTTAACAGAAAAATTATGAAGTTTTGTTCTTTTTTTGAATACTAGTAGGTGAAAATAATTTGGTACACTTATTTTTAATTAAAAGGTTTGTAATTTGCAGTTTTCGTGATAAAAAAAATAATTATCCCTTTTATATTTTAACCCTTTACTTGATAGTTGATTATATTCGTCTTTTCATGTAAAGTGTGTGACATCTAGCTGAATATTTTTTAACTAAGCATAAGGTGATCAAAATTTGACGTTTCATATTGACGATTGTAAAAGTAGAGAAAGCGCCTCTCGAGGAAAAAAATTAAAATAATGCACCTGATAAAATGACATTTGTCACAAATGCGACGAAAGAAAGTTTACCAATGCGGTAATTAAAAATTGTTTTTATAGTCCAAAATTGGAATTATTTACAATTACATATTAGCAATCCGGTAAGTAAAAATTGTGTCTATAGTTCAAAATTGGAATTGTTTACAATTATTTCGAACGTCAAATTATCAAGTAGTTCAGTTTAAAAATTTTCCACTAGATGGAATTCGTCATGCTCCTATCATCAATAGATCGACAATTTGACAGCTAAAATATGTCAAATTTTTTTGAGTGTTAGGAATACAGCAGTTTATATGAAACTATCTTAAAATATTTGAAAATAACTTAATTTTAATAAAAATAACCACAGAAAAAACTCAAACGGCACAAGATAAAACCTAAAGCATGGTTTCCATGATGGCGAGGCGAAAAAATTAGTCAAACTAAAAAGAGGAAGGAATAAAAAAAATAACATGAGAGTGAGTGAAACAGCAACAAGTCGTTACAACGAATTTTTATTCATTTATTTTTGACGTTTCGAGATTTCATCACCTCTTTGTTTGTATTTGGATTGATATACATTTGGAGACATTTCATAATTTAACTTACATTTTTTAACTTTATTAACATCCATTACTGTATTAATGCTTTATATTTAATTATTGTCTTTACAAATCAAAATCCAAATTAACGGTTCTATTTTGAAATTTGTTTTACTCCGAAAATTTTCTTCAAATTGACATGAATTCTGAAAATCAGCGGCTAATCCGAAAAAACATGATCCATTTCATATTTTTTTCGGACTAGACGTCCAATTTCGGAGTGCTGAATTAAAATATTAAAAATTGGACGACCCAATTTTTCTGTCAAAATGATATTTTGTCTCTATCGTACTATTGGTGAATTTTTACTTTCTCGCCATCGTGGAAACCATGCTTAAAGAATACGAATTTGCCTTCTTTTTATGTTTTAATTTTTCACTTGATTTTCACAAAAAAAATTATCGGCTTAGCTTAAAATGACATAAAATGAATACATTTAAATTAATTTTTTATTAAAAAATATTTAATATATTATGTCTGTAATAATAGAAATAAAATTACATCTGTGCCACTTCATACAAAAATATGAACAATATTTTGACGTTTAATTTGTTTTCCTTAACACAAAAAGTCACAATGAAGTTGTCTAGCATTCAATTTAGCATTGTGCAAATTTAAATACATAATTTAATAGTTTTGTTTTTTATCTAATAAATCTGCTGAAAAATGAGTAAATAGAAAAGTCGAAAATTGTGTTATGTTCCTGAATGAATTTCTTACTAAGGTGAATAATATTGTTTTACTTCAGTTTCCGAATTCGTTTGCTCAAAGGGTAAAATGTCAAAATACAGAAAACTACTTCATAGGGTAATTTTATTTTAGTACTATTTTCATATTCACTTTTGTAAAAACAAAATATAATTTTGTTTGTTCACTTTTATTAAAACAATATATAAAAGATTGCGATTGTAAACTCTCGACAGAGAAGAGTAATAAAAAATAAACGCCATTTTGGCCAAGCGTTTTTGTGCATATATCGCATTACAAAAAATAACTTTTGTAATTTTAAATTAATTAATTTTATTAAAATACTGTATTTGAAATTAACGTAAATATTAATAAAGTTTTGTCAATAATATGATAAAATACCGTGCCTGTGATTATTATTATTGATGTTGGAAAAATTGGTGAAATACGCGTTCACATATAAAAGTTTATCGGCATCTACGTAAGCCACAAGTTTCGATATATATATAAAACATAGCCATTTGTACGATTGCTTGATAATCAAAGCAACGGAGCTTATTAATCGTCAACACGCGTCCGATTAAATCTCTGGAGTCAGATTAAAACTAAGGAACGGAGCAGCATCACGCAGTCACAAAGACACAATTCAAATCAATCCAGCAACCGCTACAAATGGGGTTGTTATACAAGAGGAAGACATGGATGTTTGTAAAGCAAAGCCATCATACAGATAACATAACCCAACTTCATGTAAAAATAAATTCAAAGCACTGTATTTTAGAAATAATAACCTGATTTCCTTGAAGTAAAATAACAATATAATATTTTATAGATGTTGCGCCTAATATTAGAATAATATGCTGTTTTATTTAAAATTATTGTGAAATATTAATAATTTATCAATAAAACTTACCATACACCAATTTTGTATGCAATTTGACAGATAAATAAATGTTGATCACCGACGCTATTGTCTATTGCAACGCCTCTAGCGGCGCTGCAAAGGCGAATAAGATAATATGTTTATTTCATAAATTTGTATTTCGCAAACGATACACTTTTTTCATATAACACAGATACAAATAAATTGGTTCATTATCTTATTTTATTTGTATCGTGGTTTTCTGGGTAAATTAGATGTCAAAAATCAAAATATAGGCGGGAAACGTTTATTGCGACTAGTGCGCCACGGTAAGAAGTTTAGTGGAAAGTTGTCTGCGTTCTCTTTATTTTTTTTAAAGATTAACGGATTAACCCTAAAGCTCTTAACAAGAGCCTGACAGTCTCTATTTTTTATTTATCGTGTATTAATACAAAACATTTTTATTTAAGCATGCTCATTTTTTTAATTTCAATTTACCGCTAACTTTACGAGGAAAAGAACAAACACATTTTTTTCGAAAATAATCCCGGTATTTTTTTGTGTTCGTTTTTGTTTACATATCTACATAATATGTTAAGAGCTTTAGGGTTAATTGTGCAATGTAATACCGTTTTCCAGTTACACAAAAAAAAAAAACCCGGGCGAAACCGGGGCGATAGCAGCTGTCATTCGTCGCCCGGTAAAATTTTTCGGGGCGATTAGTTTCGCCCAGGTTTTTTTTTTTTTGTGTAACTGGAAAACAGTATAAGTATTAAAATATATATTTTAAATGTTTTAGATACATTATTTAGTTTTATTTTCATATTTTATTTAATTGATGTTGATCATATAAAATCAATGATTTTAAAAAACATCATTTATGATATTTAATGCAAGGAAAATAAATAAATATAATGTAGATCATATGAAATGGTATCAAATATGATATATCAAGCACTAAGTAAAGCATTTTGTTTTTAGGAAAAATGGTGTCGCGACCACGATATTTAACTCTATAGCAGGTGGGGGAGATCGTAAATAACTGGGGTCAGATAGTGAAGATGAATTTGATGAGGATGATTAAGTTCGTGAAGATAACGTTTACCTATAACTCAGAGGATTGCAATAAAGTCAAAAATGAAGCATCAGTGAGAAAATGAAGCAACTGCGATGGAAATCACACAGCTAATTATAGAGGGTACCCAATTTATGTTGAATTGAAAAGGAGAATCAATCCAAAGCAGCGAGCAGAACAACGAATGCTTAATCTACATTCTTAAGTTAAAAAAGAAGCACGACCGGAAATTGTAAAACCAAACGCACAAAATGGGAACCTGTACGCAACTGTCAATGATAGTGTGCATCAAGAGGTTTCATACGCAAGTGTTCTTAAAGGTACCGCTCCTAAAGTGCAAGCAAGTGAAGAGGGAAACATTTCATAAGCTTTAAACAAATTGACTAATATATGATGCAAAGCTTCATGGCGATGATGGAGAAAACCATGGATCTAATGATCCAGAATATGAACACACTGATGCAGGTAGTCGTACAAAGTCAAAAATGACCATCATCAAAATAGCCATGTGGAATGCAAACGGCCTAGCACAACATACAGCGGAGGTACAAACATTCCTCACTGAGCACAATATGACCGTGAAGTAATCAATGTCGTATACGGAGATATCTGCATACATAGAAGCTCAAAGCAAAATCATTGTAAACTGAAAAATTTTGATAATTTCAAAATCAATTTTTTAATCTCAAATTTTAGGATTATATAATGTCGAGTCTTAAATAATTTCGAAATATCCATAAAATCTTAAATAATATCGTTACAACAACAAAGCCACATATTTCTCCAGTAAGCCCAACGTCTAAAATCGAATAATCTGGATAAAACCAAAAAATCCAAACATCGTGAAGCCTAGGGCCCAAATATGTACGCATTATGTTTTGCTGCAAACGGATAATTGTTAACATAATTGTGTTTTCTCGCAATTGCGACTTGTTAATCGCTAGTCTTGAAACTTCTATTTAATTGAAAACCAAAAGGTTATCCCCTCCCCGGCCCCGCAGGTAAAATTGGAATGAGGGTATTTTTTCGCATAATTTAATAAAATGGTATAGGCTGAAATAATTCGAAAAGCTGGCGAAATGCGTAAAATATCAGCTGC
This sequence comes from Tipula helvola, assembly GCA_963556165.1. NCBI lineage: Eukaryota > Metazoa > Arthropoda > Insecta > Diptera > Tipulidae > Tipula > Tipula helvola. The sequence goes on along the minus strand of OY744481.1, from coordinate 379,425,878 downwards.
ATTTTTACACGCTGATTGAATAGCTGATTAACTAAATTTAAAACTATACATACTGTAGTTGTTAATAAATGACAGAAATATATCTTTCAACTTTATTTTATCGACAACTGCTTATCAAATTAGACAATAATAAGCAAATAAACATTTGCAGTTATATTAATGTAACGCATACTGTGAAAAACGACTAGATAAGGTTATCTTTATCAAAGTTTTGTATTTATGTATAACATGTTTGGTGATATGGTTAGTCAAGTCGTGCTCAATATACTCATTAAGAAAGTTTAATACTAGAGGTTTAGTAAAGTGCTAAGTGAAAGTAGTGACCAATAAAATGGATAACGTTGACCTAAATAATTCACCGGATTTAACTATGGAGGAGATAACGAAACAATTGTTTAACAACGAATTCGAGTCCGACGTCCAGTTTTTAGTTGAAGGAAAGACGCTCTTTGCACATTCTTGGGAGCTCTCGAAGCGCAGTAAAGTTTTCTGTGAACAGTTCAGGGGAACACTAGGAGAAAACAAATTAATACCAGTCACCGACACTACGTACAAAGTGTTTTATCAATTTTTGCGTTTTATATACACGGATGTATGTGACCTTGAGGAAGCGATAATTGCCGACATGTTAAAATTAGCTGTGAAATATAAAATTGTAAAATTGGAGAACAAAGTGTTGAATATGGGGTCAAGCAACTCGACTGACTTAACACTTTTGGAATTTAGTTTGGAGCATAAATATGAATTGAACTTTAATCAAAAGCTTGATTGGATAATTTGTGATATGAATAGTGTGGTAAAATCTGATGATGAATTTTTTAAAATCAAATCAAATGTTTTGGAGATAATTTTGAAATCGGATCGTATGCCTAAAGGATTAACAGAAATTAATCTGTTTAATAATCTGGTACGTTGGATGAATAAGTCATGCGAATTAAATGGAATCCCATTAGCGCAACGACGATCACAATTCGGCCAATTATTACGACTAATCCGTTTTCCATTAATGACCGTCGAGGAATTTAATCTTTGTCATAAAAATCATCCAGATTTATTTACAAATGATGACATTTCAACAATTTGCACACAAATTATATTAAAGGGGCATGCTCCAACTGCAAGATGGCTAGCACAACCTCGTTTAGATTATACTTATTTTGCGGTATGGAAAAATTCTGCACCAAATCAGAAATGGATAACAAAATTTACAGTTTCAGAAAATTTAATTATGCGCGGGTTAAGATTTGGATCAGCTTTAAGTGATTTTGAAATACATATTTCAAAAACAAATCCGACAACAAACACCGCTACAAAAGGTTTGACTTTTAATTTTGCAAAGGGGAATTTATATTTCAACACATGCAGCCTAGGCGAAACATTAAAACTAAAGCCAAATGTCATCTACACGATCGATATAAAATACAGAAATGCAGGTAGATATATTTGCCGGGATCCTAATGTTAAGTTGATCATCACTGGACCATCGGATTTAATCACGATTAAGGAGATGAGCGATAATTTGGTTGAAATTGTTTTAAAATTGGCAACCAACTAAAACTGGATGGAGTTTGTAGATCGCATAATTATGTATATTGATCTTAAATAAAATGTCACAAAATTACTTATGTTTTTATGTCTAGAAAATGCGTACGTATTGCTTTCTTATCTCGAAATTAAATATTGATACCATTTTTTGTTACGGTTTCAGGTACATACAAACACAAATTGAACGGCTTGAGTCTTTGATAAGATATCTTTCACTTTGGCTCGTTAAATTATCGCTTGAAGTTCGCTTGTATACTCAAATTTGTTCTTCATGCGTGCAGTAAAAGATTTGGTGAAATTTTGAGTTATTTGATTTGTTTGGTTTTTATCGTTTGAAACGTTTAGTACTGCATAATAAAGAATCAGCCAACCGAGTGATTAAATCTCATTCGAACTACTCAATTCCCATTTTATTTCGTTTTATTCCATTGTTGGCCAACATTGCGATACCGAAGTATTTTTTTTCCTTATATATTGCCTCATCGAAGCTTCCTTTGCTACTTTAAATCTAGGTCGTAAAGATCTGTCGACTAAATCATTTTTAGATGTGTTCGATAGATTCATCAGTCGACGCGGCTAATGCAACGCGATGGTAATTTATAGTGCCTGCCGCACGGTATCGTTCACTTTAATTTTGGACACGAGAGCAGAAACATTAATATGTACATAAAAACATTAACTGAATTTGAAACATTACTTTTGTTGGCGCCACCACTGAATACATGACCGGTGCAAGGCCTGGTGGCGAACACATCGAAGTAACCAATTTCCCTTCGTCAGGCAACACCAAATACAAAATGGAAAAATGTCAAACTACACGACGTGTTTTTAGTCGGTCTTGTCTTCTCTTCTCGTCATCAATCGTCATAAAACCAAAAACAACGTGTGCATCAAAACAGTGGCCATCTTAACAAAATAGAAATAAAAACATCATCGATAATAATCTCGTGTAATCATAATCATTTTTGAAGAAATAATAAATATCATTTGAAATAAAAGTAATCGGCTTTTCGTTTAATTAAAGTATTAAAGTATTTTATTTATTCGTGTAAATCGAAGTGCCCCCTTTTTCGTGAATACTCTCGTCCACTCGACAAGACAATCGCAAATCTGCTAAGCTATCGTGGCTAACAACTTTATTCCAGTGTTGTGCAACTACACCTAGTTGGAGATTATCTACTAGCAAATGTCGACAATAGCGTAGATAATAGTTTTCGACGTAGGCAATGTAGATAATGTAGAAAAATAGTAGACAATTCGTAGACAATGAAAATATTATTTTTGCTATTGCTTTGTATCCTTTGTATCGAATTCCTAACTTTATCTGCGAAAGAAAATGTTACGCTCATATTTTAAGTTCCCAAATCAACCTTAAATTCAGAATATATAATATGTATAAAGCACGGAAGCCCGAAATCAAAGATATCTTAGATTTGCAGTTAAGGTAAATTAATAAATGAAATATAAACGACAACACGTGTAAGTTCTCATTGTATGAAGAAACCCTATAAAAGAATAAACACAATTTATTTGTTGGTCTTATAGTTCAGGAAGTTTGTACAAAAATGTTAAATAATTCCAATAGAAACGAAATCTTACAGGATTGTAAAACTAGTTGGTATTTGTAATTTAGGAAATATCCCATTTCTAAGAGTTGAGGGAACCTTGCCACCGGGGTTGTAAAAAACATTTTTATGGTATACAGCACAAACTGCGAATATCTCAAATGACGCAGAATTAAATTTTGCATTTTAGTAAAACTGCAGAGTATATTTTTTAATTTAGTTCCGTTACATACCGTAGTAGTGCACAATGTATTATTTTCTAGCTCAATGTTTGATGAAATTTTGACAATTGTTCTCTTCTTTTACCTTTTTGATGAGCTCACAACCTTTCTAAATCAAATCGAAGCTTGTCTAAATTCAAGACCACTAACCCCATTATCTAATGATATAGAGGATGATACAGTATGATTTGCAACTAACACACTGCAACATCTCACCAGGCATCTCCAATACTTTAAACTATAACTTCAAGTTCAATGCAACTTGAAAAAGTAACAGACATCAAGAAGACATACAAAAAATATGCAAAGTGATCTACAAACAACTTAGCGGCTAATTGAAAAATTCCACCAGAGATCGTATCGCTTTAAACTAGAAGTTTGCAGCACAGTGGGCTACGTTCTCGGTGACTTGTTTGGGGGTGTTAACTGAAAGAGAAGCCGAACACTATATGACGAATCTACCGTACGTATCGAATAAAATGCAGAACACTTGGAATCTTTCTGAAAAATCAAACATCCATTATCCGTGCTATCATCAACACATTCATCAAAAACAATTTTCGTCACGATAAAATTGAATCGTGCTGCATTTAAAAACAGCGGCGAATATTGTTACTATAAGCATGTCCCATTGTTAATAAATAACAGAAATATATTATCTTTCAACTTTATTTTATCGACAATTGCTTATAAGATTAGACAATAAGAAACAAAAAATCATTTGCAGTTATAGTAATGTGACGCATACTGTGAAAAACGACTAGATAAAGTTATCTTTATCAAAATTTTGTATTTATAACATGTTTGGTGATATGGTTATTCAAGTCGTACTCAATATACTCGTAAAGAAAGTTTAATCCTAGAGGTGTAGTAAAGTGCTAACTGAAAATAGTGACCAATAAAATGGATAACGTTGACCTAAATAATTCACCGAATTTAACTATGGAGGAGATAACGAAACAATTATTTAACAACGAATTCGAGTCCGACGTCCAGTTTCTTGTTGAAGGAAAGACGCTCTTTTCACATTCTTGGGAGCTCTCGAAGCGCAGTAAAGTTTTCTGCGAACAGTTCAGGGGAACACTAGGAGAAAACAAATTAATACCAGTTACCGATACTACGTACAAAGTGTTCTATCAATTTTTGCGTTTTATATACACGGATGTATGTGACCTTGAGGATGCGATAATTGCCGACATGTTAAAATTAGCTGTGAAATATAAAATTGTAAAATTGGAGAACAAAGTGTTGAATGTGGTTACAAGCAATTCGACCGACTTCACACTTTTGGAATTCAGTTTGGAGCATAAATATGAATTGAACTTTAATGGAAAGCTTGAATGGATAATTAGTGATATGAAAGGTGTGATAAAAGCTGATGATGAATTTTTTAAAATCAAATCAAACGTGTTGGAGAAAATTTTAAAATCGGATCGTATGTCTAAAGAATTAACCGAAATTATTCTGTTTAATAATCTGGTACGTTGGATGAATAAGTCATGCGAATTAAACGGAATTCCTTTATCGCAACGACGATCACAATTCGGCCATTTATTACGGCTAATCCGTTTTCCATCAATGACCAACGATGAATTTAATCTTTGCCATAAAAATCATCCAGATTTATTTACAAACGATGATATTTCAACAATCTGCACACAAATTATATTAAAGGGGCATGCTTCAACTGCAACATGGACATCACAACCTCGTGTCGATTATATTCAGTCATGGGTATGGAGAACGCCTGTACCAAATAAGAAATGGATAACAAAATTTACAGTTTCGGAAAATGTAATTATGCATGGATTAAGATTTGGAACAGGTCTTAGTGATTTGTGACGCCGCCTTCTGGCATCGTCCCGGCTCATGAAGAAACTCCGGTGCATAGCCCTGTTTGACGGGCGATTGAACGAAGAAAGAGGAGAGATGGCATTTTTTTTTTTTTTTTTGGAAATCGCGCGGTCAGTTTGGTTGATGATAGGGGAGTCAAGTTTTGGATTTCGTGGCAGACGGTCGAATTTTAGTCTCTATTTGAGACGGCCGCATTTTATTTTTTTTTTATATATATATATATATGATAAGGAAATTTAATTTAAATAATATATATGTGGATATACCATAAGTTTTTGTGAATTGGCTCTTGTGATCAAGAAAAAAAAAATATATAAATTGTATGAGCCATATTATGAATGGTTTTATTTATTGATGAAGAATAAAAAAATAAATAAAAAAATCAATAAGTTATAATTGAACTTAAGTTAAAAATAAATAATAAATCTAATTTTGGATTGTAATTATTTAAATTATAAATTTGTTTTTATAAATTGGTGGAACAGTATTGTGAAATCTAATTGGCATAATAAACGCCTTATATGTGAAAGTTTACGTAATTCAGTTTTTTTATTTATTGGAAGAGTCGTCTTTCAAAACCGTTTTCTGGTTGTCCAGTGTTTGTGATAAACAAAAAAAAAATATCGTACGATCCTTGTGTGATCACTATTACAGTGTCTGTTCCGCTATAACGGAGCAATTTAAAAATCAGACGATCGTGGTGTCATCGCTACTTCAGTTCCGCTATAACGGAGTGGGAAAAAAAAAATCGTATGATCAGGGTGTGATCACTACTGCAGTATTTGTGCTGGTATAACGGTGCGATAAGCAAAACATCAACATAAATTTTTACGATTGTTGGGCCATCGCCACGCCCGTGTTTGTGCAGTGATTATTACGGGGCGATTTGTACATCAATTGGTTCAGTTATCATACCAGCGAAACCATCAGTGCTGTAAATTTTGGGCAAATTAATTTGCGCAACTATTGCAACAGGCGACGACAAGGCAGAGTTAGGTTGCTCTTGCCGGGCCAAGTTGTTGTTTAGAAATTACTACCACTCAGGGTACTACGATAATTTTACGGTGGGAGTGCTGATTCATTATTGAATACTAAATCGATGCAGAAATTCCTAGAAGACAAATGGTTCGAGATGCAATGATGATTGGACAATTTACAACAAAGAGTTCGTTATTTATTATATTTTTATTTTACTTTATTATATTTCATTGATTAATTTTGTTTTCCCCTTTATATTGTCATATAAATAATTGTTGCTCATTTAGATTTTAAATTCATAATTACAGTTAAAATTGATTGATTTTTTTTTTGGTTCTTAAATTTTTCTATTCGTCATATGGTTTTTCTTTCATTCATATTGCATTTTTTTTTTCTAACTTTTTTTTTCTTGATCATTACATTATGCATGCCTACTTAATTTTTATATATATACATATTTTCTTATATAAATTTTATTTCAGCTATCTCGTTCTTTCTTCGTTCATTTGTTCATTTAAAGTTTTTATGATTTTCTTCATTAGCATTTCCCAGGAGTGTTTCTTTATTCCATCTTCCAATTTCTTTTGAATAATTTTTACCGGCTTCACTTAATTATGAAGTGCTAAATAGTTCAGTGTGGTGATGTTGATGATGGGGTGATATTGGACGTTCCCTCCAGGTCCTATGGTTGTGCGAAGCGGATGTCATGCCTGTTATAATTTTTTTGTATTATTATTTTAGCTAAATTCTCTTTTATCTGTTTCATATACGCGGTTATACAAGCTCCTGTCATGCTTGGGAAATTTCCACGCCCTAACCCTGAAGCCTTAGCCAGCTAGGATACCGCGTCCCAAGCCTCTGACAGGAGATTTCTGTTAACGACATTCTGGTGTGACTTGGAGTTAAATGGTAGGTGCCACTTCAGAACAAGTTTCATGGCATCGCCAAACCCAAGTATACCAGGGTGTCGTTACAGTGGCGCCCAAACAATACACGAAAATGGCTTTTCTTTTTCACTTTTCATACATTTTTTTTTGTCTCTTTCAGTTACAGTTTTTATTTAAGACATTTTTCCGGTTTAATTCATTTAAATTTATTCACATTTAATTTTTTTTTAGTTTTCAGTTCGGCTTGACACCCTCATTTGTAGTTGTTTCCGGCAATTCTGACCGTTTGAATTCACACGAGTGCGCGCGTCAAGCCTTCCTATTCTTGGATCACTGGAGTTATCAACCACCACCGCTTCCACTTTAGTAGTGTAGACTTCGGTTTGGTTATTAGCTTCATTGTTTCCAGTTTAGTATTTCAGATCAAATCATTTCATTCTTTCTGTCAATTCATTTTTTTTCTATTAGTTCCTATTCTCGGATCATAGAGTTATCAGCCACCATCGCTTCCGCTAGATTAGTGTAGATTTCGATTCGGTTAATAGCTTAATGGTTCCAGTTTAGTAGCACAATTCAAATCAGTTCATTTTTTTTTCCATTCCTATTCTCGGATCAATAAAGTTATCAGCCACCATCGCTTCCGCTTTATTAGTGTAGATTTCGATTCGGTTAGTAGCTTGATTGTTCCCAGTTTAGCATTACAGTTCAAATCATTCAATTTTTCTCATCAATTCAATTTTTTTTTCTTTTCATTCCTATTCTCGAGTCATTGGAGTTATCAACCACCACCGCTTCCGCTTTGTCCGTGTAGATTGAGGTTCGGTTAGTAGCTTCATTGTCCCGAGTTTAGTCTTAGGTTCAGCTTATTCATGTCTTTCTTAATTTCTTTTTGGTTTTCTCTCTTTTCGTTAATATTTCTATTTCTTCTTTATTCACCTTTTATCTACACGCAGCAGATCCGGCACAACTATGGGATTGGTGTTCTGTTCTTGAGGATTGAATGTCACCTTGTCATCAGCATCCCCGTTATTTCGTAATTGTTTTTTTCTTCAGGTTAAATTTAGTTATTGATTATTTGTTTTTTTTTCTATTCTTATCATTATTACGAATAAAAACTTCAAATTTTTATTTTATTTTGAAGTTTAATTATTCGAGGATAAGTTAGTTTTTGGTTCTATTATTATTTTCGTTTTTTTTGGTTATTGGTTTATTGGATACTTAAGATTTTGAATTAAAAATTATAGTTAGTAATTAGTAATAGTTTAGAATTTATATTAGTAATAATAGGTTAAGTTTATTATTCAACTTTTAGTTACTGAATTATTATCATAACAATAAATTATCACTTCACGATCTCATCAGTTAAGGTAATTTGATTACGTATATTTCATTTCACGGACTCAAGATGGCTTGTCTACTGCATAGTGAGCATTTAGAATCGGATGAATTCCTCGTCGAGTGCATAATTCGCAATATTCAAGGTTCATTGCTTACACAAATGAACCAACTCAATGCTAGTTTGGCAACCGAAGCGCTTGATAACAATCTCGCCCCAAAACGTTCACATCAAGCAGCATTGAGTGCACCTAGACGAGAAATTGCAATTTGTACCACCAAGTTAAAGCATTTACAAGCCGTTATGCAAGACAATATCACGGACAGCGAGAGCACCTGGGATCCTGAAGCTATGACCTCCCGACTTTGTCACATATGTGGGCGTCTGAAAAGAATTTCTTCTTCAAAAACCGTACAGGCGACCGCTGAAAAGCTCATTGCCTCGTGTGAATCACTTATATCATTAGTTAGCAAAATTAAATCATCTGAATCTCCTATTAGTGATTCCATAGCTTCCTTAGTGGCCGTAGAGATCGACGATGGGGAAGAGTCCCAATCCGGAAGCGGGACGAGCTCAGATCAAGAAACAGGCCCGAAAGAAAAGATTCCTGATAACACAAAACCCACAACTTTGGATAATAGTAGCTTAGGTGATATTGATGCTAGATTCCCGCCAGCGCAGTTCAAATCGAGCTTTGCTCATGAATTATCGCAACTTCATTCCAGGGATGGGACGGTTTCTCAACATTTAATGACATCTCAGGCCCAGTTAAATTCCGTTCGTCCTGCGTTTGATAATAATATACCGTCTACGTCAAATACGTCGATCTATCAACCACCCCAATTAAGGCCTAACTTAAGATATGATCTAAGGAGTACACAGACATTTGCCCCACCGATGACCAGTGTTTCAGCTCCATCTATGTCATATCCACCAACACGGTATCCACCCCGCGTACAGTTTGATCCAAACCCGGTAACTAATAATCTCCAACCACAACCCTCATCTAGGAATGTGAATTTTCAACAACAGTATGCACCAAATCCAAATTATGAGACATTTGCCAATTCAGTTTCTGGTGGACCTCAACGATTTATAAATCCATCATCTTCGAATTTCCCTCATTCAGTCTCTACAAACCCTCGCGGGTTAGCGGCTCATCAGTTTTCTAGTGAAACTAGTCAAAATCAAAATACCACGTCAGCCGTGCCGCAAATGAATAGAGCTATCTACCCGCTCAATATCTCCAAATGGAACATATTTTATGATGGATCATCGTCGGATATCACTGTTGAAAAATTCTTTTTCCGTGTAGAAAGACTAGCGTCGACCCACGGTCTAAGCTTGCAGCAATTAGTGCACGATTTGGGATTTCTTTTAAAGGGTGTGGCGCGTGAGCACTACTGGATCATTCTAGAGAGAAATATTAATTGTAGTTGGGAGGAGCTGAAAGAAGCTTTCATTCATAGATTTCAATATAGGAGAACAGATTATGATATTCGAATCTTAATTGACAGCCGAAAACAGAAATACACTAAAGAGACGTTCATCGATTTCTATTACGATGTGATCAGTTTAGCGCTACCCTTGAGGAATCCTTTATCCGAGGCTGATTTAATAGATATCCTTCGTAAAAATATGCGACCAGCACTAAAGGCTCAACTGGCAGGTAATCAATTCGATTCGGTAGCGGCTCTCATAAATAGGTGTATTGCGGTTGAAGAGACATGGAGAAGTATCGGTTATACCCCAGAACTTAGCATGAATTTAGGTAGTCGGCATGTCAATGAAGTTATGGCTTCGCAGGCCACGAATGCTGATCATAGATACAAATATTCAATCCCATCGTTTATGGACTTCTCTATCCATCCCATAAATATTGAGGCATATAGTTCCCATAATTCGAGTGTTGCAAAAAAATTACCAAGTACAATTCCCATCAACAGGACAGGGCCTACTTGTTGGAACTGTCATGAAATTGGGCACGTTTTCACGGATTGCAATAAACCTCCTCAACATGTATTTTGTTACGGGTGTGGATCTTCTAATGTATTAAAACCCAACTGCTCAAATTGTACACGACAACAGGAAAACTTCCCATCGGGAATGAGAGCTGCTGGGTCCCATCATTCCCGTCAACTCGTTCGGCCACCACCCAGACCGACCATGACAGATTCCGCTTCCAATACGGACTCGGAGCTGATGAGTCAACAGAGGAAGTTGTAAATCCAAACCCTTCCCTTCAAAATAAACCTAATGCTAATAGTTTCATTTTCTCCTCGTCGACCGTAAGAACTTCTAAATATTTCAAAAATAAAAGAAAAATTAAACAAAGGCTTTTCAAATCAATTCTGGCATCGGTATTAGATGATGACGATCAAGGTGACAACCGTCCGTACGCCATGATAGCCGTATCAGGTGTTAATATTCGTGGGTTATTGGACAGCGGCGCAAATATCAGTGCCCTTGGTCGAAATGCTTGTGAATTTATTACTCAGCATAAGTTATTCTTGCATCCACTCTCAAGTTCAGTTCAGACTGCAGATGGTGCCGCTCAACGGGTTATTGGGTACATTAATTGTATGGTAGACTACAATGGAAAATCGGCCCAAATGCAAATTTTTGTTGTCCCTGATTTGCAACAGGAACTTTATCTAGGTTGCGATTTTTGGGAGGCTTTCGGTGTAAGACCCGTTATGGTTGAAGAAATACTTAGCCCTGGTACTCCAAATAAAACCGATGTGAACCCTAAACAGCTTCCACTCAATATTGTTCAACAGGAGCAACTAAAATTAGTAATTAGCGAATTCCCAAATTCAGAGAAATTAGGTCTCGGTCGAACCTCCTTGTTGAGTCACAGTATCGATGTAGGCGACGCTCCTCCGGTCAAACAGCGATTCTATCCTGTGTCCCCCGCCGTGCAGAAAGAAATGTATCGGGAACTTGATAGAATGCTGGAACTTGGAGTTATTGAAGAGAGCCAAAGCCCTTGGTGCTCCCCCATGGCGATAGTGCGAAAAGCCAATGGTAAGACGAGGTTATGTCTCGATGCTAGAAAGCTTAATGAAGTTACACGGAAAGACGCTTACCCTCTTCCCCTGATTGAAGGTCTACTTAGTCGTTTAGATAGAGCTAAATATATGTCGAGTCTAGATTTAAAGGACGCGTTCTGGCAAATACCGTTGAATCCCGACAGCAGGGAAAAAACAGCGTTCACGGTGCCAGGACGCCCCTTATATCATTTTACCGTGATGCCTTTTGGGCTCTGCAATGCGCCTCAGACCTTGTGCAGGTTGATGCACAGGGTAATTCCTCATCATCTGCAAGACCGAGTTTTCGTCTATCTTGATGATCTACTCATAATGACATCCAATTTTGATGAGCACCTGTCTTTGCTGTCCGAGATAGCATCTCGACTGACTAAGGCAGGCCTCACCATTAATGTAGAGAAAAGTCATTTCTTGCTGAATGAGATCGATTATCTCGGCTATGTGGTTGGTGGGGGTTCCCTGCGCCCCAATCCTGACAAGGTACAAGCCATTGCAGAGTTCCCCGTTCCTAAAACTGTGAAGCAGGTACGACGATTTCTTGGAGTATCTGGCTGGTATCGTCGTTTCATCGACGGTTACTCAACCCTCTCCGCTCCTTTAACTAACCTTCTTAAAAAGGGTCGAAAATTTGATTGGTCCGATGAAGCTCATAATGCCTTTACCGCCCTGAAGTTCGCTCTTATCACAGCTCCTGTACTTACCAATCCGGATTTTAATAAAAGATTTTACATACAATGCGATGCGAGCTCAACCGGAATAGGAGCTGTGTTATTTCAAAAATCCGAGACTGGAGAAGACAACCCTATTGCCTTTATGTCGCAAAAACTAAATGCGGCACAACGCAATTACAGTGTGACAGAGTTGGAGTGCCTCGCCGCCGTCCTTGCGATTAAAAAGTTTCGTGCATTCGTTGAAGGACTACCGTTTACTGTGATCACGGACCACGCGAGCCTCACCTGGCTAATGTCCCAAAGAGACTTGTCAGGGAGGTTGGCTCGGTGGAGCCTAAAACTTCAGGGGTATGACTTCGAAATTAAATACCGGAAAGGATCCCAGAATGCTGTGCCCGATGCCTTGTCTCGCGCGTTTATGGATGAATTACAGAAAACTTCAAAAAAATCTGTGGGCTCTCTCCCTGGTGATGATCCAATCAATCTCGATCTTGATTCTGAAGCTTTCCTCAGTACCGAATATGGCAAACAGGTATCAGATATACAAAACAATCCAAATAAATCTAACTTAAATATTATTAATGACCGAATTTATATTCGCTTGCCTGACTTATCGGATTCCATACAACCAGATTACCCAAATTTGAAACTCATTGTACCGGAACCTCTTCGTCCAGACTTAATAAGATCTGGCCATTGTCCCCCAACATCAGCTCACCTGGGAATTAATAAGACCACTGAAATCCTCAAGCGTTATTATTTCTGGCCAACGCTGGGAAGTGATGTGCAAAAGTTTGTTTCAGCTTGCGAGACGTGTAAAAGTACCAAGTCCATGAATTATTCAAACCGCCCACCACTAAGTTCTTTACCACTAACGTTTCGTCCATTCCAGAGAATTTACATGGACTTTATGGGTCCTTATCCACGTTCACGTAGCGGGAATACTTGCATCTTAATTGCCGTTGACCACTTCTCTAAGTTTGTCTTAACCCGGGCTATTCGACAAGCTACAGCTCAGGAAGTAGTTAAATTCCTCGAGAAAGATATATTTTTAGTATTTGGAGTGCCTGAAATGATTGTTACCGATAATGGCAAGCAATTCGAGTCAAAAGTCCTGGAACAGCTACTTGTAAAATATGGTGTTCGGCACATTTTTACCGCTAAGTATTCGCCCCAGGGAAATGCCTCTGAGCGCGTTAACCGCACTCTATTAGCGTCGCTTCGAGCGTACATTAAAGATGACCAACGGACCTGGGATCAATCTTTAGACGCGGTCACACACGCATTGCGCAATTCAATTCATGATTCTACCCATTATCCACCATACTTTTTAGTATTTGGTCACCATCCGGTAATGCATGGTTCCGCATATCGGTTATTAAAAGATGTGTATCAGTTAGGTGGCAATTACACCATTGTAGATCATAAACCGGAGGAATTATACCAACTATCCGCAAAGATTCAAGAACATCTTCATAAGGCTCAGTTAAAAGCCCACACTCCTTACAATTTACGAACCAGACTCCCGAAATATAAAATTGGCCAAACGGTTTATGTGAAAAATTTTACACAGAGTGACGCCTCTTCATTTTATTCGGCTAAACTTGCACCTAAATATCAACAGGGACAAATTATGCGTTTAGTAGGAAATGTTTCTTGCGAAGTTTCGGATCCAAAAGGGAAATCGCTTGGCATCTACCATTTTAAGGATATAAAACTTTAGATTTTCATATATTGACTCAGAACGCGTGTTTTTTTTAATTGTATAGGCCTGGCTTTTGAGACTTTCTCGGGTGTGGGTCGTCCCCACGACTGTGACGCCGCCTTCTGGCATCGTCCCGGCTCATGAAGAAACTCCGGTGCATAGCCCTGTTTGACGGGCGATTGAACGAAGAAAGAGGAGAGATGGCATTTTTTTTTTTTTTTTTGGAAATCGCGCGGTCAGTTTGGTTGATGATAGGGGAGTCAAGTTTTGGATTTCGTGGCAGACGGTCGAATTTTAGTCTCTATTTGAGACGGCCGCATTTTATTTTTTTTTTATATATATATATATATGATAAGGAAATTTAATTTAAATAATATATATGTGGATATACCATAAGTTTTTGTGAATTGGCTCTTGTGATCAAGAAAAAAAAAATATATAAATTGTATGAGCCATATTATGAATGGTTTTATTTATTGATGAAGAATAAAAAAATAAATAAAAAAATCAATAAGTTATAATTGAACTTAAGTTAAAAATAAATAATAAATCTAATTTTGGATTGTAATTATTTAAATTATAAATTTGTTTTTATAAATTGGTGGAACAGTATTGTGAAATCTAATTGGCATAATAAACGCCTTATATGTGAAAGTTTACGTAATTCAGTTTTTTTATTTATTGGAAGAGTCGTCTTTCAAAACCGTTTTCTGGTTGTCCAGTGTTTGTGATAAACAAAAAAAAAATATCGTACGATCCTTGTGTGATCACTATTACAGTGTCTGTTCCGCTATAACGGAGCAATTTAAAAATCAGACGATCGTGGTGTCATCGCTACTTCAGTTCCGCTATAACGGAGTGGGAAAAAAAAATCGTATGATCAGGGTGTGATCACTACTGCAGTATTTGTGCTGGTATAACGGTGCGATAAGCAAAACATCAACATAAATTTTTACGATTGTTGGGCCATCGCCACGCCCGTGTTTGTGCAGTGATTATTACGGGGCGATTTGTACATCAATTGGTTCAGTTATCATACCAGCGAAACCATCAGTGCTGTAAATTTTGGGCAAATTAATTTGCGCAACTATTGCAACAGGCGACGACAAGGCAGAGTTAGGTTGCTCTTGCCGGGCCAAGTTGTTGTTTAGAAATTACTACCACTCAGGGTACTACGATAATTTTACGGTGGGAGTGCTGATTCATTATTGAATACTAAATCGATGCAGAAATTCCTAGAAGACAAATGGTTCGAGATGCAATGATGATTGGACAATTTACAACAAAGAGTTCGTTATTTATTATATTTTTATTTTACTTTATTATATTTCATTGATTAATTTTGTTTTCCCCTTTATATTGTCATATAAATAATTGTTGCTCATTTAGATTTTAAATTCATAATTACAGTTAAAATTGATTGATTTTTTTTTTGGTTCTTAAATTTTTCTATTCGTCATATGGTTTTTCTTTCATTCATATTGCATTTTTTTTTTCTAACTTTTTTTTTCTTGATCATTACATTATGCATGCCTACTTAATTTTTATATATATACATATTTTCTTATATAAATTTTATTTCAGCTATCTCGTTCTTTCTTCGTTCATTTGTTCATTTAAAGTTTTTATGATTTTCTTCATTAGCATTTCCCAGGAGTGTTTCTTTATTCCATCTTCCAATTTCTTTTGAATAATTTTTACCGGCTTCACTTAATTATGAAGTGCTAAATAGTTCAGTGTGGTGATGTTGATGATGGGGTGATATTGGACGTTCCCTCCAGGTCCTATGGTTGTGCGAAGCGGATGTCATGCCTGTTATAATTTTTTTGTATTATTATTTTAGCTAAATTCTCTTTTATCTGTTTCATATACGCGGTTATACAAGCTCCTGTCATGCTTGGGAAATTTCCACGCCCTAACCCTGAAGCCTTAGCCAGCTAGGATACCGCGTCCCAAGCCTCTGACAGGAGATTTCTGTTAACGACATTCTGGTGTGACTTGGAGTTAAATGGTAGGTGCCACTTCAGAACAAGTTTCATGGCATCGCCAAACCCAAGCATACCAGGGTGTCGTTACAGATTTTGAAATACATATTTCAAAAACAAACTCGACAACCAATACCGCTACAAAAGGTTTGACTTTTAATTTTGCAAAGGGTGATTTAGAATCCAGCACATGCAGCCTAGGCGAAACATTAAAACTAAGGCCAAATGTAATCTACACGGTCGAAATCAAATACAAAAATACAATGGGAGGGATTGTTTGCCGAAAACCTAATGTTAAGTTGATCATCAATGGACCATCGGATTTAATAAATTTTAAAGAGGCGAGCGATAATTTGTTTGAAATATTTTTAAAATTGGCAACCAACTAAAACTGGATCTGGATGGAGTTTGTAGATCGCATAATTATACTGATCTTAAATAAAATGTCACAAAATATTTGTTTTATTGTTTTATTTATGTTTTTATGTTTAGAAAATTCGTATTGCTTTCTTATCTCGAAATTAAATATTGATAGCATTTTTTGGTTACGGTTTCAGGTGCATACAAATACAAATTGAACGGCTTGAGTCTTTGATAAGATATCTTTCACTTTGGCTCGTTAAATTATCGCTTGAAGTTCGCTTGTATACTCAAATTTGTTCTTCATGCGTGCAGTAAAAGATTTGATGAAATTTTGAGTGGTTTGATTTTTTATATCGTTTTGAAACGTTTAGTACTGCATAATAAAGAATCAGCCGACCGAGTGATTAAATCACATTCGAACTTCTCAATTTCCATTTTATTGCGTTTTATTCCATTGTTGGCCAACATTGCGATACCGAAGTATTCATTACGTACTCCCGTGCGATCACTGAGTGAGGCCTTGAGAATAATCTCCGCTTCCATCGGTCGAAGTTTGGTATGCCGGATCCAATCTTTAATTCAAGTCGTATATTTAATAATGTTTCTGCTGTGTTCGATTTTAATTCGTCTAGAAACTAATTTAAAAGTTAAAGAAGCACCCTGCAATTGTTTGTACTCATTATATATATGAACCGTTATTTATTTTGTAATAATTGTATTTTAACGTAATTAATAAAAAGAAGAGAAATCTTAATCAGTTGTATTTCGTAAATTGCCTCGTGAAATTAAATTTTATATTGCGTATTGTATTGACGGTTGGGGCATCATGGATTCCACCTAGTGGAAATTTGTTAAACCGAGCTACCTGATAATTTGGCGTTCGAAATTATTGTAAACAATTCCAATTTTGGACAATAAAAACAATTTTTAATTACCGCATTGCTAAATTTTCTTTCGTCGCATTTGTGACAAATGTCATTTTATCAGGTGCATCATTTTAACTTTTATCCTCGAGAGGCGCTTTCTCTACTTTTACAATCGTCAATAGCTTGTGTGAGTTTTATTTAAAATTTGAGTGAAGTTTGTTGAGAATTGATGCTGCTGTTGATTTATTTGTTTTGCTGCTATTGCTGGTACTTCGTTTGCTGCTGCTGCTTTTTCGGGGAAGAATACCCTTTCCTGATTAATCCTTGGTGAAAGCGGTGGTATACTCATTAATTTTCGAGTTTGCTGCTAATTTATTTGCTGTTTGCTGCAATATTGTTGATTCGTTTCGGAGTGTACGTTAAGTGTGGTGGATAGTGTGTTTTGTGTGATCATCTTTCTTCGTTGGATCATTGTAATATACGATAAACGTAATTTTACATCGTGCTGCATAAAGGCTAAGGTCAACTGGAGGTTCCCAATCTAGCGGTATTGAAAGTGGTGTGAGTTTACTGTTAAATTTGGAATATTGTGAGTACAATTTTTATTAATTAAATTTATTAAATATGGCTGATAAAGACGTAAAACGGATTAAGGGTGCCATAAAAATATTTCTAATATTTATTGATGAATTACAAGAATTCGCTGCCAATAATTTAAGCACGGCTAAAATGAACCAGATTAAATCGCAGCGGATCGAATCCATAAAATTTCAATCAAATTTTTTAATTCAATCAAGTTGAGCGTGAGTCAAACACATTTCTAGAATCGTTTGATACACATGTGCTGATGTGCACAATTATTCTCGGTTATCTATCCTTACAAAGTATCAATATTTAAAAAATTCACTACAGGGAGTTGCTGCAAAAATTCTAGAAAATTTGGACTTTTTATCCGTGAATTATGAGCAAGCTCGTCAATTGCTAATAGATAGATTTGACAAACAAAACTATATATAGTCGAAGAACATGCATGTTCGTGCACTTAAAACCTATTGAAAACTCACTTCACAATTATTGAATCTGCTGGACGAAACAAATTCACATTTAAGATCGCTTAAGAATCTTGGTCGTCCAACCGATTACTGGGACGACATAATAACATATTTAATTGTATCGAAATTGGACAATACAACAAGGGCTAAATGGAGGGAACAATCACCACTTAATGCAATTCCAACTTTAGCAGATTTATCTAAATTCAACAAAAAGCCATTCATTAAAATCACAATTTAGTGATGTAACATTGAATTCAAAGGGTGGTAAAGTTATAAATCAATACAATGCTCAATCGTTGAAATCAGGGTCACATTTTAATTCATCATTTTACGTTAACAATCGATTATCATGTGTTTACTGTAAAAAAGATGGGCTTACAATTATGCGATGCAATCAATTCTTGGCAATGTCAACCTCAAATTATATCATACTGGCTACTGCTGAAGTTTTCGTTATCAGTCACAGTGGAATCGTAGTCACGGCACGGGCTTTGCTTGCCGCTGGCTCTCAGTTAAATTTCATCACAAATTCATTAGCAACTAAACTTGGGATTCGGCCAACACCATCATCTGTAGCGATTCAAGGCATTGGATGCTCGTTATTAAATTCATCAGGTTCTGCATTGCTAACAATTAAACGCTTCTCCAACAATTATTAATTAACGCAACAATTGTGTCGCGTGATGTACAACAGAATTGGTAGACTATTTGAAATGTCTACCATCTCTTGGAAAAAATTTCAAAATTTTATTAGTCGAGATCCACAACAACGAATTCAGCGGAATATAATAGCAACACGTATTAATTGTGTTTTCCGCTTGGTTAGATAACACATTACCGTAATAAATTATAAATTCATAAATACAATTAATTAATTAGTATTTTAAAATTAATAATTTGATTAACCAGCCAAAATATATTTTTTGTTTAGTGTCCTGCCTCTACCAGAAAAGATGTACACTACACAAAAAGTTATTGCGGGTAACCCTAAAAATCAAAATTAACGGACAAAACAAAACATCAAATTCAGCAACTTCTCAGTACTACCACTCGTACACAGCAAAATAGACGTAATTAAAAAATAAAAAAAGAGAAACGAGTGAAAATCTTTATTTTTTATTTTTTTTTTGTTAAATTTTTATTTCATACATAAAACAAAATTTGTAGAATTTAAATCATAAATTGCCGTCAACAATAGAACTTCTTCAGTATAATATAATATAATTGTTATTACATATAACAAATAGTGTTTAGAGTAATTTAGAATTTAAGATAGTTTTGTGATTATACAAATTTTTTTGGTTTTTTATTTTTGAAGTGAAAGAAGTTTTCCCTTTTTATTATTTTTTTTTTTGTTTTGTAGTGAAGAAATTGATTTATCGAACTGACATTTCTCGATTAATAAAAATAAAAAATGTCAAAAAATACATTTTTATATGATTAACAAATTGTGTATTTATTAATTATAATTTTCGATTGAGTTTGGTGAGCCCACGGCCTCAAAAAAATTATTTATTTTTGTCTTATCGATTTTTATTACGTTTTTGTTTATTTAGTCGTCTTGGCGTTCCACTAATTTTTCTAGTAATTTTCCTAATCAAACCTATGTGCGTAACGATAAAATTGTGTTTGGCTTATCAAAGTATTGCATTATTTACATTATCAAGTGTTTTTTTTTTTTGGTATGAAATCGATACAGACAAAATTATTATGCGAACATAACCTCACTTTATATTTTTTTTTTGTTTTTGTTGGGGGGGCACCAAGCTCAATAATTTCTAATCAAGAAATACGAATTTTTTTTGCAGAAAACTCATTGTGTGAATTTCCTAATCAACATATTTAAATATCAAATTTATTTTATATTGAAAAAATATATTTGTGTGAATTTAAATTAAACCAAAAAAAAAAGCAAAACACCTACAAAAAATACTTAAGTAGTGCTTAAAATAGTGAAGACCTGATACAACAACAAAAAGTTGTATACTCTATATATAGTGTGTTTGTGAATGTGTGTTTGTATGCAGTGTATTGTGTGTGATCATCAAATCGAGTGATCATCCATCCTCCTACTTGCCAGTAAAAATAATTGAAAATAAAAATTTTGAGTGTAATATACGGGGGGGTACCTAACATATTATATTCAAAATGTTTTCACCCGACTATGAGAAACGTATATTAAAAAATTGTAGCCCCGTGGCAAGAAATTTAATGAACTCATTTGAATCACCAACTCAGGGAACCGCATTGGATCGATTTATACCGTGCAGGTAAGAATCATTCATAAATTTTTTATTATTAAGTAAGTATTTGGCCCATTTTAGGTTGTGTCTCGCAAATTATTTTGTTTTAGGATTTGTTGCAAGCCAGCACCGTATAGAGAGCATGACTAAGCCAATGCTTCGAACGCATGTTGAAATCATAAATTACTCTCATGACGTGCCACTTAAATAACCTGAACCTTTTTTCTTTTTTTTTTCTTTTTATAAATCAGCTGAGGAATCTAGTATAATTAGAAACGGCGATAAGCTCTACTGACTTAAGTATTTTTTTTTTGGGTGGAAATGGAAATTACGAATCAAAATTGATTTGATTTATCTCTAGCTATTTTGATGCCTAAAACTTATAGGAACCATTTCGCAGTTTTCATTTTTTGTTATAGTTAACGGCCACATACACGAAAGATTCGCCAGTGGATTCTACATGACACGATGAAGAGGAAATTTTTCATCTGTGCTCATAATCATTAGAGCATGAAAAATTAATCGGAAACCACCCAATCCAATTAAGAAGACAATTCTAATTTTCGACTCGTTGCACAAGGAGGAAAAAAGACAGGCTAATTTGCATTTTTGTTTTTTTCTAGATTTTGATTCAATTTGTCTGATAGAACGGGATAGAAGGTGTCAAGATGGCTAAAGAAATTTCAAATTTTTTCAGAGTGAACAATTCTGAGTTTTTTCTTCAAATTTTAAGAGAAACCTTCGAAAAAAATCATCCCCTTCCCGGAGTTAGCAAATGGATTTTATTAATTGGATTTAAATTTTAAAAATATAGAAAATTCAGAAACTTTGCCTTAAATTTGTAGGTAGCTAACTTTTAAAATGTTAGACTAGAAACGCCTGAATTTTGTTGAATCACAAAACTAAATAAAAATTTGTATTTTTTTTAGATTTCCTAATTACCTTTGTCGATTTACGCTAATTATCCAACACTAATTACATTGCAATAATATAAAATGTAGTCAAGCGACAAATGTTTAATTTGTCTGACAGATTTCCAATAATGCAATAAGTGCCTCATCGAATTTAAAATTGTTTAATCACTTACATATGCATGAAAAATTGATGTATTCTGTCTAAAATCTTAATTACAAATATGTCGACCATAATGAAATAATAAACGAGTGCAAAACAGTATCCTCGGTGGGTTTTATTCAATAGTTTATCTTGAGGTGAGGCATGTTGTTTAAGAAAAGCGCCTAATATATTTAAAATCGTGAGTTCTAGGAGATTGCAAGCGCAATTCTTCTACTAGATAGTTTAAACTCAAACTCCCCTCCACACGTTTAGTTCTTCCAGTT
Source organism: Tipula helvola (assembly GCA_963556165.1). Classification (NCBI taxonomy): domain Eukaryota; kingdom Metazoa; phylum Arthropoda; class Insecta; order Diptera; family Tipulidae; genus Tipula; species Tipula helvola. The sequence continues at coordinate 379,404,214 of OY744481.1, read as the reverse complement.
GAATAGGGTTTGTAAAATTTGTGGCAATTTAACTCTACTTAGTATATTTCTCACTTCTAAACCCACGTTCCTTGAAAAATTCTTCGAAATTTAATCAAAATGGACGGTGATTCAAACCACACGACAAAATTGATATAAATATTTCTCCACTGCAATAAAGAAAGACCGATTTCACAATTTGTGTTGAAGTTGTGCAATTTGTAATGTGTCGAAATCTATTAACGTCGCCAGGCTTCTCCGAGCAAATTGTATGTCGTTCGTATTTTCGCTTTATTAGGGATTGCAAAACCGAAACCGTTTGCCCATCAATGTTGAGGAAGAGAACTTGATATTTGAGATGATAGTAGGATGTTCGCGAAATTATGCATAAAAGGAAATGAATAGAAGAAGAGGATGAGATTATCAGTGAACGTGAAGTAAATGAAAGTCCACTTAACAGTGAAATAGAGCGAGTGAAGAATAATGAGGTTCAATTCTGGTATGAACAAGATGTTGTAAGGCCGAACGAACGATAAATTGAGAAAGACTATTCAGTATTCGCAAGGCGAAAATAAAAGTTGGAAGGAATATGTATCTTACTGACGACCCTACTTAATTATCCGTCCAGCCAATATTCAGGCTCTTAATGAATCTGATAATACTGCCAGCCGGTATGCGATATGTACTATCTGGGCCCATTGCTTTCCCTCCTAGATGCTTACTATAGCATATACTTCTGCTAGAAAGACGGTAGCATTGGTATCCAAGGACTTCGAGAAGGCAATCCTACTGCCGTATATTCCTACCCCTGCCCTGTCTACTGTTTTGATTTTACTCTTACGAGTTGCTGGGAATGGTAATTCACCTGTAGGTCACCAAGCTATACTACAGGAAGGATAAATAAAACTTGAGGGTGCCTGATATCCAGAGTCCGTATACTTATCTGGACTCATTAACCTATCAGCCATTTATCCATCGGCATATGCTGTTCCACCTTAGATTAAGGTTTTTTGTCAAAGGCTTCTTCTTTAGTGCTGTACTTTAGCCTGTGGCGAATGGCCAAAAATGTGCCAAATGGCTCAGTTACCAGTGGTTGCCACGAGCAGGCAGCACGTACACTTACGAATTGTGACCAGGTTACCCCTAACAAAACCCCTTGTGAAGTACAAGACATGACAGGTAGAGAGAGTACAAAATAATAATGGTTCCAAGGTTAGCGAAACGGGTCAGGTAAAATGTACCTCGGAAAAGGCGTTTCGACTGCTATTTTAAGGAGTTTTGAGGTATAAATCAAATAACTGCGTTGAAATGTAGTACTCTTGTAAAAATGTGTGAACTTCTAAAATATTTACCTCGAATCTTAAAAGCCCAAAAAGTAAACAATATTTGAACTCGTGTTTTTTTTCATTTGGTCATTTGAGCATTGGCTAAAAAGAATGGATGTAAAATTTTCAGATTAAATCCATTATCGTGCCTCAAGCTTTATAGACATATGTAGATGTAGAAGATCGGACTTAGTAGTTAGTACATTTCTGGTTTTGTTGGCTTATGATTTACTCCTACTCGAACAACAAGCGTACAGGTGAACTGATTTGGTCAAGGCGGAAGATATAACAAAATTTAGTCGGGCTAGCGTTCTTACTCAAGACTTGATTAAAACATCCGATCTGACCAACTAAGTCAGATATTAAACAAAATGTCGTTCAGATTCGAAAATTGCGTTTTTGTTTGTTTTGTCAGCTAATTAGTAATTGCAAACCTGGTAATTTTTGGAGAGTCATTCTTGAGCTGCCACAACTTAAATCAGCAGAAAAAAACATTTAAAACCAAAAATAGTTAATATGTACAAAAGTTTTGGTTTTCAAAGGTCAATGATCATGCACAATTAATTTTTAAGTTGCAGGTAATTTTCAAGGTCATTTGGAGGTTAACTTTGTTTTTTTATATAGGAACAACTAGTTTTTATAGCCAACTTGAGTTTATTGATTTGATGCTGTTAATGCTGTTTTAAACGTCAAATTATTAAATTAAGTCGACTTTAATTCTGTAATTAAAACATAATTTGTGTCTTGGTCAAGACTGATCAGCAGGGAATTGTAACAATTTAACGAAATCATATGGGATTATTTCATAGCGCACTTCTTAGAGGAGGAACATTTTGTAATGAAGCCAAATGTTAATTTTTATACGAGAGAGAGCAAAAAGTCCGTGGAATAACGGTGAAAATAGCAAACACAAAAAATGTGTACCTTCTGGGCTGATAAGTTTGTCGACTTTTTTCAAATTTCCGAGAATAATTAAAAAAGGACGCTGTGGGCTGTTAAAAATATTCATATTCATTGATCAAACACAAAACTGATGAAAAAAGGGTATACATTTAGGAATGGAATTTGACAACACCTATATACTTAGGTTTTATATTATTGTTTAGGCTTCTAAATAAAAATTGTCTAAACTTTATTCGAAATTTTAAATCTCGATTGCAATATCAATTTTAGAATTGAATGATTGATTGATTTTGATTTTTTGAAATTTCATTTGTACGTACATGTAAGTAACTTATCGAGAAAATTCTTATGGAATTTGTCGAATTTTAAAATCAAATTTTTCGCAAAGAATTAAAAACACGATCCTAGTGATCCCCGCTAAGAGTGATAATTTTTTCATGGTTCATTCCGGTAATCCAAAATGATTTTTAAAGAATTTTCTGAAGAAGGAAACACGACGGATTGATGCTGGTGACAAACTAAAAGTTTCTCAACAATTAAACTTTTGTTCATTTGAAAACGTACACTAACAAATCTTGAACTCTAGGTTGACAGGATAGTGGAGTGGTTATAACACCACTTACTTATTTCCTAGTGAACTTTAAACCTTCCTGAAGATGCTTCGAGATCCTTTTAAACTAAATAATTTTGCCGTTTCGCGTTCTGCTAGTTAGTGTTTACAGCAGTTTGAAAAGTTCAGTCCATCTTAAAGTGTTTAAAAAAATATCTTACAAAATAAGGAAAGGGAAAAAATATTTAGAGTGAAAGTTGTTTCTTTCAGCAGAATCTGAATCGCTTATAAAATTATGTTTTCCAATTACAAAAACACATTGACCTTGAAATAACCTTGAAAATGGCATTTGTTTACATTTAGTTTAATTAACTGGGTGCAGAGCGAAATTATGGCTAGTATGTGCCTAGATGGTCGTTTATCGATGTCAGACGAATTAAGAATCTAATTCTTCCTAAATAATCTTCATCCTTAGTTGACCTTGAATTAAAATAACCTTGAAAACGGTAGTTCTGTCTGCTAATTAACCCCAGACCGTAAAAGAGATTTTTCATCATCTGGGGTGCGATTATGTAAGCATTACGAGTTTCGAGTTTCCCGAAATTGCGACAAAATGCTTAAAAATAATCTATTTTCTTTTCTTTAAAAAAAATCTTTTTAATCATTACGAGTTGACTGTCTTAGTTAAATAATTGTACTAGTAAAACAACAACAACAAGTCGCAATTACGAGAACTCGTAAAGTTTTACATAATCACGTTTTGTCACAATTTCGAGAAACACGAAACTCGTAATGCTTACATAATCACACCTCTGATTACGATCGGCAATGAAGATGAACACAACTATGGCCCTTGTTAAGAGTGCGGAATTCATGGGTCGACCCTCCTTTCATGTCACTACCATAGGTTGACATGAAGCAATGCAATGTGCAGGTGGTTTAAACAAAAACGGGTTTATAGCCGCACGTCCTCGATTCGACGGTAAAAATGAACTGCGAAAGAGTTGGGTGTTAAAACATGAAAAAAAAAGAAAAAACCCCAGATCTAACCATCCGAAAAGCAAGACAACCAGAAAATTTGGTTGTAAATGCAGATATTGTGTTGAAATTTTTTGCGTATTGCTGTGCGAAAAGACTTATTGCTGTGAATGGCGGAATTCTGTTGATAGAAATTGTTGTGACGCTTGCTCTATATTACTTTAATAATAAGTATAACAAAGTCTATGGATTCAACTCCGAACCTTAAAATTGCATTTCAAGTATGATGGTGGCGACACATGGTTTAGATTTTCTTTTAGTTGATTGAAAATCGGTAAACTTCCCTCCTCGACTTGATCGAACTCAGAGTATCTTCTTTTTATAGAATTGTGGGGAAATCGCCAAACTCCCATTTAAATTAATGTCAAAATTATAAACCAAAACTGTTAGTTTTACGAGGTGAAATTGAAACGACATGAAATTTTGAAAATTAATAAAATTTGGTTCGATCACTGGTCTGAAGGATCATCCCATAATGATCTCATTTTAAAGAATTTTACTGATATTTTAACGTTTTCTTACGACAATTACGTAGTAGACATTTTTTGGATTTGACCACAATAATCAGTTTTGTCAATGTTGGGTTTCCATCTGCGGCTTGATAAGATAATGGATACAATTACTCATAAGTCATAACCATAAAGAATACGATAAGCAATTCCAAGATAATCTAATTTATTTAATATTTTAAATGATTCATCGTTAATTTTGATCTAAACTACCTTCGTCTGGTTGAAGTATCGATTTGTTTGAGATTAATCTGTTTATAAAATATTGAAACCCAATAACTGATTTGATCGAATATTTACAAACTCGATTTGTCGATAAATAAAGACTGAGTGGGCGCCTTGAACAAAATTTGCTATTCAGGTACCTTAAAAAACCGATAGTAACAGTATGCCAGCGAATAATCTCGATAGGCTTAAATTAGTCACAATTTAATGTAAATTCTTTCAGGCTAAAAGAAACTGATCTTGAACACAAAAAAACTGAGCTCGACATAGTAAAAAATGTTTTAGTTCTGTTTTTTTTTTGCTCCGGATCAGTTTTTTTAGTCTGAAAGAACTCGACATAATAATAATGAATATAATGAAATGGACGTGGCCCACAGAAACTTGTGAAACATTAAATTAAGTAAGTGTATCGAGCTGCAAGGAGGCTATGTAAAACATTTTTTTTTAATCGAACCACCCTCGAAAATTATCCGGAATTAAACTATCGTTTCTGTTTTCCCCAACAATTTGTGAAACAAATAGCTGGCTGTTTTGCAATCCTGCAACATTTGATTAAAAACTTGTTGAGTTACCTGAAAATTCAAATTATAACAGCAAGGATTAATAATTCGATTTCGTTTTTTTTCGAGACATGTTAGGCAGGCCCACATTTTAAATTTTTTGTGCCTAACGATGCCAAACAGGCGAGGCAGAACACATGAATAATGAACGGAACGGAACGGAATTATTGCGATTAAGCTTTTAGCTTTTAGTCATGTTATATAAGTTATAAGTAAAGAAAGAGTTGCTGCTGACATGCGCCAAGTTTGAAGAAATTCAATTCATTCCGGTTATAGCTCCTCATTTAACCGATTTTTTTATTACCGTTAAACAGTAAATAAAAATTAAATTTACCGGGTTATTTTGAAAAATATGTTAAATGTAAGGAAAATCCAAATTACAAATTAATTTTGCAAATTACGGCGGGATTTTCGAAATTATTTGAGTTTAACATGGATGTCATTTGCTTGGTGCCAGAAACTGATGATTCGGTTTTCGAAACAGTCAGTTATTTGAGATTATTCGAGTGTATTTGATCATTCGATGTTACTCGAGAATCTTACGAGCCTATTCGAAGTTGTACGATATTTTCGAAATTATCCGATACCATCTCTGGATTTCAATAATATTCGAGTTTTGTATGTCGTTTTGTTTAGCTTGCGTTAACTTGCTTTATGTTACTGATTTCGACAAATATTCGATAATTTCAGGTTTTTTGGAGTTTTTCGAAATTTCCATGAGTTTGTAGATTTTGATTATAGGCTTTTCGTAATTATTTTCGATTTTTTTTTTTTGCTTTGGCTTTACAAAATTACAGATAAATTTATATTTTGAATTTTTCAGCAAGATACTTTGATTGCATTTTTGAGATTATGTATTTCAAAATTATTGAGAGTTTTCAAATTATATTCGAAGTTTCTGTACTTTATCGAGATGATTAGAAATTTTAATAGTGTTGAGTTGTTTCCATATTATCTTCGAGTATTATTCGAGGTTTTCGAGACCTTTGGTATTACTGATTGAATTATATAAAATTTCAGGTTGCATCAAGTTTTATTTCGTCTCAGGTTTGAGTACCGCATTTCTTTTCTATTAAATACTGTGTATTGATCTGCGGCGTATTATTTTTGTATTTCTCTATTCATTAGCGAGTTTAAGCAACATTTGGATTAATTTTATATTACCGGCAAATGAATTAAGTTGATAACCGCAACCGATAAATGGAAAATCGAATATTTACCGATAGAAGGTAAAGGTTTTTTACTGGTAGAGGAATTATAGTCCCGTATGGCCGTTTTTTGGGATATTTTATGAATGACGAATTGTGTTCCTCAATTATACGCTGTGTTAAACTAGTGTAAAGAAAGACAATTAGTCAATTTAGTTCGACCATTTAAAATATTTCAACTCCGTAAAATTTTGTCTCAAAATATTTCTTAAAAATTTTAAAAGAACTAAATTTGGCGAGAGATGCCTTTGATATGTGTAAATTTGTGTTTCTTTGCTGAAAGTGTTAAGGAACTCGACTCCGTTGCATTGAATGATTTATTGTAGTCGTAGAAGTTCGAAGCGGTTGGTACGCCCAATATGGGGTGTCAACGTCAAGAGATGGTCAATAAAATTCGCGCGAAGACTACAACTTGTAGTTGACCAAATTAGAATTGCACAATCGCAACCCAATTGAGTTTATACGACTTTATGAAATTATTGGTGAAACGTGGATCCATCAATCCATAAGAGCAGTCAGAGTCTGAGTGGATGTCTCCTAGCAAATATGCTCTATAGAAAAAAACGGTTTCATTGACCGAAAAGGTAATGACCACAATTTTTTGTGATTCACGTTCATAATCTTTATCAACTAGCTATAAGGGGTGGGGAGGGGAGGGGGATATGACAACCGAATACTTTTATACATCAATACACGCTTTATTGTATCAATTTCATTGTTAAACTGATCGGAAATTGGTATTGTCTACTTTATCCAGAAACAAAAAATTTCAGAAAATTAAAATCCAAAAACACAAAGTGCGCAACACATTGTTTATCAAAGGAGGCCCCAAAATGTTAAAATTTATAAGAAATTTTCAAAATTCGATTTCTTGCTTAACACTTAACGGACGGATTGTTTCTTCTCTATCTTTCTCGGTTTCCGGCCATTTTTGAAGAAATTAAATAAAACATACATATGTATAAAATCGTACTAGTTGCTCGTCTTTCGATGTTGAAATGAAAAAACGTAAATTTAAGTGGCCTGCGTTAAGTGTTTTTAATTTTTAGTATTGTATTTATGATCCTGGAAATCGCTCCGTCATCCAGGTAGATTCAGATCAAAAGAATTGCATCGTTCGTATCGCTTCTAATGGTAAAGGGTGTTTTTTATATAGAGTTACACAAGTTTAAATTATAATAAAACAAAGAAATATATTTTTAATATCAATGAAACGGGCTTTATTGGATAGAAAATTGTATGACATTAATGTTTAAAGATGATTTCGGCCATGTGGCCGTCACGGCTGGCGCGTACAAAGCGCAATCTGGGACACCAATTTTCACAAACTTTTCGCAGCATTTGCGGCCGTATTTCGCTAATAACTCTTCGAGTGTTGATTTCCAGGTGTTCAATTGTCTCTGGTTTATCGACGTAGACAAGTGGCCTTCATAACCCCAAAGAAAATAATCCAATGGGATTAAATCACACGATCTTGGTGGCCAATTAATTGGACCATTAAGCGAAATTATTCTTTCATCAAAAGTTTCTTTGAGTAAATCAATTGTAGCGCGTGGTGTGGCATGTGGCTCCATCCTGTTGGAACCACATGTCAGCAAGATTAATGCCAGCTAATCGAGGTACGAAAAAATTTCTCATGAAGTCCCTATACCGCTCACCATTGACAGGAACATTCTGACCATCATCGTTTTTGAAGACATGGACCAATGATCCCGCCAGCCCATAAAGCGCACCAAACAGTAATTTTCTGTGGATGTAATGGTGTTTCGATAAAAGTTTGTGGATTATCCTCACTCCAAATCCGACAAGTGCTTATTTACGTACCCATTCAACCAAAAATGGGCTTCATCGGAGAACAAAATTTTGATTGGAAATTCAACATCAATATCAATTTGTGCTTCAGCCCATTCGGCGAATTGACGACGCATACGAGATGAAATGTCAAACCAAACTAACAAAAAGCAACTATCAGCTGTTAAATGGGTTGTCAAATAAAGCAGTGTTGCCAACTCAAAGTTGTGAACCTATAAAAAAACAACCTTTAGATGCATCACAAACGTTTCAAGTTGAGACAAAAGCCTAAAAATGCCTATAAAATTGAATTTTTTGAAATTATATTTCATCACGATATCCTATCCAATACCGATTATCGAGTACCGGTACTAGGCTATTTTGGTCCTTTTTCGAACCAATGTAATTTGAACAATTACTCGGGTAATTTGATTCAGGGTCAAGAAATAACCGGATATCTAATAATGTATTTTGAAAATGAAATAATTTCGTGCGGATTTAGTTTAGTTTTTAAAAGTCAAATTTGTATTTTTTTATTTTAATACGACTGAGATACATTTCGGTCATCTAGCAATTTTTCTTTCAAATACAAATTTCTATATTTCTAGAAAAATTCTCTTGTGTTGGGGTGTAACCCACTGGTTAGTCCCATAATTAATTAAACCTATAGACTAACTTTAGTTTGGTAACTTCACTAGTTCCAGTGACCTCGTTCTTTGGAGTCTTCTAACGACAGCGTTATCTATCACATGGCGAACATAGGGTTTCCATTCCATCCCTATGAAGGTCTTTATTTCTTGTGTACCACGGAGCATTGACGATGCTACGAAGAACCTTGTTTTGAAACGTCTGTAACTCTGTATCATTTTGGCGTTTGTTTGCTTGGTACATCCCTAGAGTGGTATACCGTAGGTCCATATCGGCTTCAGAATTTGCCGACATAGCAGCAGCTTATTGTGAATTGTAAGCTCAGAGCATCTACCTATGAGCCAATACATTTTTCTGAACTTTATGTTAAGACCTTCTTTTTTCTTTTTGACATGCTCTCTCCAATTGAGCTTGGCATTGAGGGTCATGCCAATGTATTTAGCATTTAGTATTTGCAATGACACGTGTCGCGAGTTAATTTCTATAGGTAGATGGTAAGCCTTTTGATATGTAAAGTTATAATATGCGTGGATTTTGTCTCATTCAGCTGGATTCGCCAACACTTTGTCCAGTTACAAACCGCATTGGTCATCCTCTGGCGTTTGCTCGTTGCATCAGCGACATTACTTCCAATTGCCATAATTGCTGTGTCATCTGCAAAGGTGGCTATGGTTCCTTCATTTGTGGTTGGTATGTCCCTTGTATATAGTAAATACAGGATTGGTCGTAAGACACTGCCCTGCGGGACTCCAGCAGAGATTTTCTTTAGCTCCGAGTATTCGTCCTCATATTTCACTCGAAAGTGTCTATTGGATAAATAAGATCTTAGGTTTGGGTGGCGGTCTACTAGGACCAGGCATAGACTCAAAAAGGTCCGTAGCCATAAATAAGGTCTTAGTATGGCATAGAATTGTCTCGGCAGATCTCTATGCAACTTGTATTCCAGACCACTGTGCCAAAAAGTTAAATGTCGTGGATTTAATTCATATTGAAAAAGAATTCAATTGTCGCGGAATAAATTCAAATTTATCGGCGAAATTAATTCATTTCTAAATTATCTTAACTCCGCCGATAAATATGAATTTATTCCGCAACAAAAATTAGAAGGTTGAATTACAAATATTATCATCGAAAGTTAAAGGCAGGTAACATTTTGAAATAAACTTGAACTAAAATGTCACACATACAAACATTATAATCTTCTCGAAAAAGTACTAAAATGCTTATTGGATTACAAAAGATTGAGATGAATTTAACGTCTTCAAATGAAATTGAAAATTTTTCATACTTTACACCTTCATGAAAAAGCACTAAACAGTTTGCTGGATTGGAAAGATTGAAATAAACATCTCGAAATGATTTTGAAATGTTACACATAGTTACTTTACGCTTTCATGAAAATAGGATCAGCTCGTAGCGCGATATTTCAAAATGCGATATGACGGAGAAAAAAAATTACTAATTTATTTCCTAGAAATTTAATTATAACACACCGTACTATACTTTTCGTAACATATATTATGTACGTGGCTGACTTTCCACTGTGCATATAGCATGAAATGCAATATTGGAATCGCTACTATAATAAGATATAATTTATTATGCCAAATAGGAATATTTCATAAAAGCAATTGAAATGGCATTTCTACAAATCCAATTTATTATAGGAATAATTCCTATAAGATACAATTTCCTTTGCTTTATCGATTCTCTTTATTTTGTACGTAAAATCATTAAAAATAATTTGATTCCTCTCCTTGAGAAAGAGTGTGTGTGTGTGTGTGTCTAAAATAGAGACCACTACTATATAAAAAGCACAAAATATAGCTGTTATAATTGCATACGTATTCTCTGAAACATATTCATGTTATTTTCATTTCATGAATATAATTCGCTAAGTTAGTGCGTTCTGCTTGATACTTAAGGTATCTACCTGATGAGCTACCTGATGAGTAGACCGAACTTTTCAGTACAAAATCAAACTACCACATAGAGAACTCGAGGAGGGAATTCACAATTTGAGAGTCGATACATTTGTATTGACTCTGGAGTAAAGTAAAGGTGGATGGTAATGAAATGACTAATGATATTTCTACTTTCCAGTAGATATATTATGATGAAGTGATTGGTATTTTTATGATTTGCCAAATCGAAAATACTGTGAATGTCATTACTATTAATATAAAGCCGAAAAATCAATTTGTTATTTTTAACTAAATTTCCTATGACCTGCACGCTGCACCATTAAACATTGTAATCGCTACAAAAATATACTGGGGAAAATACCAATTTTATGGCAATAAATACTAACTTAAAATGCATATTTTCCTTTACTAAATAGAAAGCGCTTATTACTAAAATAGTTTTCGGTTTCTATAAACATTAGTACATTTTACTATTTTTATGGTAACAACTTGTATTCGCATCTCTTTAAATTAATTATTTATTATAGTACAATGCTTTCCTATATTAGGCCACAATCCTGTGGGATCTTATAAATTATTGAAATGTCTCCTATAATTTTTTTCCGTGATGGTACAAAATTCGATTTTTCAAAACGCGATATGGTACAAAACATGATATGGTACAAAACGCGATATGGTACAAAACATATATTTTAAAATTATTAATCTTTCTTCATTTAATAAAATGTTTCTTCACCTTTATAATGGAACTAGGATATGCGTTGTGAAATATCGCGTTTTGTATCATATCTCATTTTGTACCACAAAGTGTTTTGAATAACGCGTTTTGAATTATCACGTTTTGTACTATATCGCATCGCGTTTTGTATCATATCGCGTTTCAAATGCGACATGAAAATGTACTAAAAATAATGTACTTCTACAACAGATTGAAATGAATTTAACTTATTATTAAATTAACGAATTTGATTAATAATTAAAAATCAATTAATTTCTTTTCAAAAAAATGAATTAATTTCGCGCGGATTTATTTCAATTTATTAAAAAATTAATGTCATCAATTGCAAGAAGATGAAAAATTTAAAAATTATTAGTTTAGAGAGTTCGAGGAATTTGGAAATATTAAAAATTCTCAGTAAAATTCTTACTTTGTCAGTATTTTAACAGTTGAGAATCTTACCATAACAAGTACACAGAAAAATATATTAGCTAATAATCTCGCTCGACTTATAATTGAAAATTTAGTGGGAAAAATCTTCGTGGTGAACGTATCTGAGATTTGATGATAATTTATGTTATAAAAAACTATGTTAGTCAAAATCGAAACTCTAACGGTAAATTACGAAAACATATTCGGACGATCACCTAGTAGAATTATTAGTGATCGCTAATAATCTTAAATTAGTATTAGACCATCCCATAACTAATATAGTCGTACTAATAATTTACAATCACTCGATCGTAAGTGATCGTAATTTTTTTATTGCCAGTGATCACTAGATCAAAAAAAAAAATAAAAATAAATATCACATTTGACATTAAAATTGCGATCACAAAATTATTTGAGTAAACTGACTTTAATTTGTTTCACTACTCTTCATGTTCCCACGTTCTGGTGTTCGTTGATGCTGAAATTTAATCAAAAACAATCCGAATGCAGGTGGGCACTTTTAAATTTGTCGTTTTGTCATTCGTTACTAGATTCCCATCATATTGAAAACATGTGTTGATGAATAACCTGCACACTTTACACAGGACATTTTCTTATCAAGCTGATTAAAAGAGGTAACATATTTAATATGTCGTTGCCGTAGTTGTACATATAAAAGTGTACCAAACTTCTATTATTCTCCAAATATTAAATTACAGCATAAATCTCAACAGTTCATTATTTTCCGTTAATTAATTTAAACAAAAAAAAAACGAAACAAAGAAATACTAAAATCTCCATTAAAATCGTTAAAAATGAAACCAAACACAGTCAGTCAGTCACCTACCACTAAATTTAATATTAATTGTGGGGGCAGACCGACCATACAAAAATATTTGCAATAAATTTTTTAGCAAGGAATTAATTTTATTTTTGCTATATAGTATACTATACCGAAATAAATCTTTTTAATTTGAATTTAATTTTTTTTCTTCTTCTTTTTATTTCATTCTAGAGCAAACAATAATTGGCATACGACATTTGCATCAATATCAAAGTCAAATGAAAATTCTCCACAATCGCAAAAGACTAAACAGCAAAGAGATTGTGGTGAAAATGGCCGAGATAGTATTGCATATTCGTGTTTGCTAAAAAATGAGCTGCTCGGTACATCAATCGATGATGTTAAAAGTATGACGGAAAGTGATCGACCCGGTGAAAATAGTAGTCTGTCGGCGAATCGACGAAGGTTATTCAAATATCAATCACCTACAAAACAGGTATGTTCAAATTTATTATTACACTTGGTGTTGTTGCGTTGTTTAAAACAATCGGGGTAATTGTGCGCGACACGACATCCACAATTTGCATATTGAGCAAATAAAAACCATCATACATACTTCAAAATCGTTGGTGTGTATTTTTTGGCGGGAAATTCTTGTTGTGAATTTCGTAATTTGATATAAGATGGAAATTATTAAATTAATGATTTTTGTTTTTGTTTTTTATAAATTGCATTACGGAAATATCATTTTAATAAAATTTTTTTTTTTTTAATTTCACTGCAGTTAGCATACCCTCGTACTATACAGTATGACAAACTAGTTTTGTTCTTAAATTTTAATTTGTAAGGTGGTTGATCTCTTTTCTTAGTCATATTGTAGTTTATTTGTGAAGTCTTATTATTCATGGAAATTATAAAACATTTCTTTTGTATTTTTTTTTTAAACATTTTTTATCGTTAATTTTTTTCAAGTAAATTTTTGATTTGTTGCGATTATGAAAAATGTCGCGCGCGCTCGAAATTTCTAAGATTGGAAATAGTTCGACGATTTTTTTTATGAGGAATATTTTATTACGTAAGTTTATTTTATGGCAATTGCATGAATAGTTATTTGTCGTCTAAATAAAATGTTTTGTAGTTTTTTTTTAAATCATGTTTGGTCTTGGTTTGGACAAAGCCGTTTTTTTTTTTGGATACGTCATGCTGGAAGGTGTTAACCAATTATTATTCGGGTTGGTGATTGATTTATCAATATTTTGGGAATTTGTTTGTATTTGGATTTCATTGGATTCGTTGAACTATAATTAGCTTTGTTGCTATACATTATATCATATGGCGAAATATAACAACATTTAAGTAAATGAGATTCAATTAACATTATTCTAGCTAAAGTGACACAAGATCTGAGGCCAATTAAAATTATTTTGGTTCAAGTAAACTGGTGCTAAATGTTAATTCTTACGTTGCAAATTTCAAACTGAAACGACAAGGATTAAGCTCGAATGAGAATGATGATACTCTAAACTAAACGAGAAGTTTGTGAATTAATCCTACATTTTTTGACCGAAATTAGTGTGATCGACTTAAGTCCGAATTGTGTGATTTAACTAAGAGTGGCTTAATCGGTTAAGTTCGAGAAGTTAAAGTGTACATACCAGTGGTCGCTTCTACCTTAAAATATCACGCATGCAATTAGTCGACTTCTGTTTGCCAATTTTAACTTATTTACATATTGATTATACCACAGCTACTAGAGATACTACTGGAAGGCAAATCAAAGCATAGTAAGATTAATTTAACCTTTTCGGTTAATCAATTGAATTATTTATTAAATTTTGTGAAAAGATTGTCATGAAAGAATTAGGATCCGCCATCAAGTTGTCGGCCTGTACTGGACTTCAATTATATAGTAAGTTGTAATTAATTATAATCCATCCAAATTTCAATTTCATCTGCTAGGCAGGCAAATGTCTTACATTAACAATTTCGAGAAAAATCTCGAAACTTAAGTAATGCTTAAATAATCGGTTCCTAAGCGTCTCGATTTCTTAATTAGTTTGGGGATTCAAATATAAACGTTGACATTAATATTGGGTTAAGTGAGATTTTCGAGATTATTCGATTTTCGCTTCAGTATTTTTTTTTGGGAAGATCGCCATTATTCTAGAACTCTATAATATATATTTCCGAGGGTCTAAATTTATTATTCGAAATTTTACAGACTTCGATATTTTTCGAGATATTCGTGATTTTCGATGTTATTCGAGTTTTGCTTGGAGTTGAAATACAAGTAAGCATTAACACTCAGTTAAGTTATCTTAAGTTTGACAAGAGATTCTTGAAATAATATATTTTTAAATTTATCTAGATTTTCGGATTTATTACATTTTTAGGGTAGCTCTTGTTTGACATCGGAGTTATTCGAAATTATGGTCATTGTCATATTTTCGACATTATCGAAGGTTTCTGGTATTATTCAGATTATTCTTGATTTTGAATTTCTGATTCGAGACTTTTAGTGATTTTTTGATTTTAAGTTTATCCGTATTTGTCTGAAATATTCGAAAAATGAAGACTACTGGTGTTTCTCGATATTCCTCGAAAGTTACATCTAGTTACAGAATTAGTGATTTATTTTTATGTTTTAGAAGAAACTTCCGATTAAAAAAACCAACTTGACCTTGAAATGACCATGAAATTTGACTTCAAGGTCAATTTGTGTATCTACACTTTTTTTTATTTAGGCCTTCCACCTTCAGTGGTTCTATTAAAATGGGTCACCTTGTATAACTTCTGAAGCAACAATGGATTCATCTTCACTATCGTTTATCTCATCGTCGCTGGCATTAGGAATATTTTCTATTAAGTCAAATAAACCCTCGCTATCCAAACTTTGCAAATTTATTCGCCTCCGTTTTTCTAAACTAAAAAGTTTACAAAATGTTGAAAATTGTCAAGAATCAGTATTCAAGTTCTGAACCAATAAATAACTGTGAAACTAACAATAACTCTGGCGTGTAACTTAGCTTAACTCATCAAGTTAAACTTGAAAAATATCAAGAATTTCGGAAACATTCTGAAACCCTTAAAATTGTCAAATAACTTCGAAAACCTAAAGGAATTTAGTAAATAATCTGGATATTAAAAATCTGGATTAACCTCGAAAAACCTACAAATAAAATCTTTAGTTTTGCAAATTTTGACCCGGATAATTTCGAATAATTTGCAAAATCTCTTTACATATTTGCCCTCGAGAATCTGAAGAATGTGCCATAACCCAAACCGAAACATAAAGTGCCATCAATTTAAAACAATTCACACGGGCATAATGTACTGAACGCAATTATAAATCGCATGAATTATTTGGGAAATCTCTTATACATTAATTTGCCCTCGAAAATCTCGAAAAAAATCGAATATCCGAATTATCCCAAATAATGTCCTAGGATTTCGAAAAATCATAAAAAATCTTCAATAATATCGAGAATCTTGAATAATATGAAAAACCTCGGAAATCTGAAAACCTCAAATAATTTGAAAAATCTCGGAAAATAGTCGAAAAATTTCGAAATTTAGAATAATCTGTAACGTTTGCAACGTCCATGTATGCGTGAACGCCAATTTAGATAATGTAAGTAAATTCTCGATTATTCTTACGCCACGAAACAATACTTGAACTAACTCAAAACTATATAACTCGCCGTGCAAATATTGCAAAACTCGAATAATATCGAACATGTGGGGAGCCTAACATCGAAAATGTCGAGTAATCTCGATTTTTTTTGAAATTCTAAATTCGGTAAAGATATCTATTAATAACTGACAATATCAGCTTTGAATTGGCATACAAAATTCTTAATGCTAATCAATTTTTATTTCTATGAAAGCTCGATACGAGTTTCAAACTAATTTTAAGGTTACTAATAGACACCCCCATGAACGGATCGGTTCACAAGGACTAAAGTTATTGGAATTCTGCCAAAAATAATCAAACGTTTTGTTTGTTCAAAAGCACTTTTCTCGACTTTTAAAGGGCCGAGTCCCAAAAAGCAAAATAAAAAATGTCCGTCCGTGTTTCTGGATGTCTGTACACTCACGGTGTCTAGAGAACAGTTTGATAGATTTGAAATTTTATTTGCCAATCTGTTTCTATGGGCAAGACAGAGAATTAATAATATTTTGGAACCTGTATGTCACGAGAATCTTGTGCCGTCTGGGTCTATGGGCAAGACAGAGAATTAATAATATTTTGGAACCTGTATGTCACGAGAATCTTGTGCCGTCCATACGAATTGACCCAAATCTTTCTGATTATTAACACGTGGTAATACCACTTGGCTTAGATCTACATAAGTTGATCAATTTTTTATAAATATGCTGGTTTGAAAATTGACTTGGGCGTTAAGTTTGGATTTGAGTTAGGGGCTGAGTTTGGGTATCGAGTTAGGGTTGAGTCAGCGGTTCAGTTGGAAAATTATTTGTGGGTTGTGTTCATTAATTTGTTTTTATGGTTTGTTTAATTCAATCAATGGCAGAGCCCGTGATGTAAGCTTAGCTTGCACAATGAATTAAGGGACAATAATGGAAAGAACGGATAAGATTTGAACCAAAATGAATGATCAATCTCGCAATAAATTCGCCTTGCCAAAAACCTGCCCACAATAAATGATTAAAATGGGATGGTCTAGCGAGGCCAGAGAATTCGTTTTTAGTAGGTCGGCAATCAAAAGGCAGAACCGATTTTCTATATGCTCCAAAATATCCTAAATGATTTACGAATCACATTTTTCAAAGTTCGAAAGAATTAAAGAACCTACATTATCTGAGGTAGCTAAGATACCTATTGGAACTCTCTAGACAGATTCATACTGAACATGTGAACTGATGGAGATATTTTATTGAAGTAGGCTGCATTCGCTTGAAATTTAATTTCAGGGTTGAGTTGGGAGTTTTGTTGATTTGAGGATTGAGTTCAGCGTTCAGTTTGGGCTTCTATATATTTTTTCTGGCCGAAGCGTTTATCACCTTGTGAGGTTTAATTCTTTTATATTTTTATAGAAATAATTGCGGAATAGAAAAAGGTTCAAATTTATTGAAACATGCCAAATAATGTTGCTTTTTTGATGTATGGCTACATTTGGAAGAATCGTATTATCTACTGAATAAAGGAAGGCTACCTAGTTTCATGCAAATGCGCAACTGGACAACTCGGTTGGGTTATCAGTTTACATTACCATTATGTACAAAAACTTCCTTCGAATCTGAACACACTTGGCCCATGGTTTCCCCAGGTTCCCGATACTCCCTCCAATTTTTTTTTTTTTTTGCAAAATCGCCAAAATAACCATTTGTAGCCTCAACCACCTTCAGCCAGGAATATTTTGAGCTTCGGAAAATCAGACGAAACTCAAATCCGGCCAGGAAGTATTTCGAATTTCAGGATAATTGATAACCAAAATCCCTTTAATATCTGAAAAACTGATTCCGATGAGGTCTCTCATCCATAATCACAATCACAAATATTAAATTCTGTTGAATTCATGTTAAATACCTTCGAATTCGAGGTTCGGGGCCTATCGGCGACCCACTTACCATAAATCATTTCATGAATTTTATCCACCATAAAATAACTGACTAATCAAAATATTTCTTTAAAATCCACAATGCAAAAATGTTTCAACTATATCCGCGGTTTTAATTGCAATGCACAGTTACATCATAAAATTTGACTAATAAAAGCATAAATACAAAATTAATAATTTCCGATAAACCAACTATCGGTCATTGAACAAACCGATACATTTTAATTTATACTTTATACAGAACATAATGAAGCTAATAAACAAACAATAAAGTCAATACACTATTGTAAATTAAGCAGTCGTCGGCGCTCGACTTACATTTACATTTTGTTGTAATACTATATGGGTGAATTGAATAATATTAATTGATTTTAATGAGATGGTAATTAATGTACCGAGGCAGTTCATTGTAATAAATATTTTTTTTTAATTATTCCCTACTATCAATGTGATTAGAATGGACTTTTTTTTATTTTTATTTTTTGAATGCGATCACCTGTTCATTAATATATCCACTAACTACGTAAAAATAACCCTAAATATTGTGTATACCTGAATATAGCGAGACGCGATAATTTTAATTTAATTTACTGTACTTCCCGTTTAAATAAAATGCTTCCGAATAATTATGGTTTCTGATTTTTATTATGCACATACCAATTTTTGGCATTCTATTTATAAAAAATATTTATATACATACTTAACAGACGACTGTTTAATGACTGTCGAATTCTAAATTATTTACGAATCACATTTTTTTTAAATATTTGTAATGATTACCTAACAATTCATAATTTATAATATTTACATAAACGTGAAATTATTCAGAGTCAAAATTTTGTTCCAAAACGAGTAATGTTGAATTATTTTTGGCGTTCTATAAATAAATTAAGAAATAGCAATCGTCCGTTAATTCAATTGCTATCGAATTCTATGAATTTATGCATAAAAATGTATTTTCAAAATGATTACTAATATGCTTACACAATGTACTGTGCTCATAATGTTGGAGTATTATGAGACCAACGGACTGCGATTGGAGTATAATAAAATCATAAGGTAAAAACAATTCCAAAAATACATTTTTTTATCATCTCCTGCGTGTATACACAATATTGTGTTGCAATCAAATTAATTTTTTTGTATTAAAATGCGGGAATACAGTAATTTTTCCCCAATATCAACATCACATAGATGAAACAATACGTTTATCACAATAAAAAAAAAAAAAAATTGGGAAAAATCAAAACTACACATGTGTAGCATAATTTATTTTGCCTCTAATCACACTCTATAAAAATTCTTTGATTTCCTTTTTTTGTCGTTGTTGTGTTTTTGTTGTAAGCCCGCGATAATGAAGTTGTATTACTTTTAATTATTGTGAGAACAATGGGAAGTAGTTGCCATTAAACTTCTTATCGTATTTTAAAACTTGAATATTATTGTCTATATTCTCCTTGAAAAACAAAAAAAAAAAAAAACTCGGTGTTATCAGTAATGCAGTGTACACATTTTGTGACTAAATTACTTATATTTTTTGACCACATATTTACAATGAGTCAAAATTTAAATTTGAGCATGTCATGCAAAATGCTCGAACACAAATTATATATCGCAGCCGGTAATTCTCTATAGAAACAACAAAACAAAATACATTAAGCTAAACGATAAGTGTACTCAATCTATGAATTACATTGTTATTATCTAAGCTAAATAGCTAGAAATTTTGTAATGGAGACTAGAAAAAAAAAATACAAATAATGTACACACGTTTACGATATAATGAGCGGAATTTTGACCTGAAACACGATATGAGAACTGTATGGTCGAATCTAATAATATTTGTATTGGCGTGGTCTCCGACCAGCATTATGCTAAGTAATCAATCAGAGTATTAATTAGTCTACAATGAATAAAACCAAATAAAATTTTATTTAAAACGTAATATGTCACGTGATATGAGCGATCTGGAATGAAATTCTAAATATTGTTGAATTGACGACAAATTGAGGCAATTTTCAATGAAATTTTGTGATTTAGACAATTTACGGTCTTAAAAAAATAGTGGAAGGGACAATTTTATAAACAAAATATAAAACTTGATTAAAATTCACTATGAAATTAAAAAAAAAAACCGGAAGAGTTTGAAAATCGGTGGATAAAATTAAATTACTCAATTTTTAAAATTACGTTGAGCGTCAGCTTGAATTTTATAATCTTGTATCTAAGCTAAAATATTTTTCTAGTACAATATTTTGAAATTTATTTAATTTTTTTGGCCTATTTCCTTGGTGACATTTGTGGACGGTTCTTGGAACAGAAGATTAAAATATTCTGGAATGAGAAATTTAATTTTAAAATTAAATCTCCCTTTTGCAGAAACTCCGGTATAAACTGAGGCATTCTTTTAAGTTTGTCCGTCACGTATGCGAGTTTCAGTCTGTTGATACGTTTTTACCAGTTAATTACAATATATCTTCTCAGACGAAAACTTTATCACAATCCGTTAGGTCTTTGGAGATATACATAGTTACATATGTACATATCTAATGTCCTGAAGCATATTCCGAGTACATTTCGGGGTGACCAAAATCTTGTAGCATGTATTGCGGTACCAAGCATTTAGCGGTTCTTTTATGACCAAGAATTCAAAAAAATGTTTCTTTTAATTGTTGTCTCAATACACAAATTTGTTTTAGTTCTTTATTTTGGAAATCTATAATAGAATCGAGCAACTTGGTGCTTGAGAGCACAGTTTTACAACCTTGTCACATTATTTAGAGAAAGCTAAATAAATTCTTATTAGCTGAATATTTTAAAGATTCATCATTTCATTGTCAATCGATTATGTAGCTAGAGGGAATAATGCGGGACCTATCTGTGTGTGTATATAATGTACAATATCTACAAAAACCATGAATACTGTGGAATGACCCTGTTACAGATCGTAATGCAACTCAACCTAAAGCAGTAACTATAACTTACTGTAAAATACTTAAAATCTTGTAAATTTCAAATAATCTCGAAGGTTTATTCTTCGAGATTATTTCAAATTCGAAAATTTCAAATATGTTAGAGAAATGGCATGTATATATCACTCAACATCCTACAAATTTAGCTTAACTGTATCTGTACGTAATACCACTGACAGACTAAGGATTAGCTAAGCGCGATTGGCTAAACCCGTTTAGCTAATCTACCACTAATCTAATTGCATTGACAGACTAAGCTTTAGTAAGTGGCGCCACGAGTTTATGGTATCGGTATTAATACAAATATCATCACCTGGTTTGAGTTGGTTTTCTTGATTTTGTTCAATAATTAAATCAAAATAAAAACAACAGACATTAAAAGACAAATTATAATTTAAACACTTTAATTTTTAATTACAATTTTCAATCTTTTTTATTTATACCTACCACAAATTTTTTGTAGTTTAAAAAATGTTGATAATAGTTCCATCTATATTAAAATAGCGCAACTTGTATTTACAATTTTATTTTAACACTTACATATAATGGCGCCACTTGCACTCTCACTAAACTCATTAAAAAGAGATAAACTTCAAAATATTGAGAGATTAGTTCACTAATCGCGTTTTGTCACTAATCTCGAAATAAAATGCGTTTAGCTAATCTTGAACTTGACACACTTGAGCTAATCTCGAAAAATTCACTAATCGCGTTTAGCTAATCCCTAGTCTGTCAGTGGTATAACTCAACGCTATACAAATCCTGGAAAGCTTAAAAACAAAATTCTCGATAAATCACTAAATCTCTAGCAAGATGCAACAAAACCCATTACACATTCGAAGAAATATAGAGTAACACGAGTAATCTCGAAAAGCTTATGTAATCTTCTGAATGTAATGAGAATTCTAGAATAATTTCGATATTTACATAAAATTTCGAATATTACAGAAAAATTTGCATAAACTTAACATCATAGAATAATCTTGAAAAATACTATAAGATGATTCATTTGAGTACTACTCGTAATTCAGTTCCAAGCTAAAATAATATCGAAAATCTCGATATATGGAACATCACGCAACTGCAAAACGTCTTTCAAATTTCGAGAATAAGCGAGAAACTCGAATAGACTCGAATAATTTCGAAAAGTTCGATTAATCTTGGAGCTGTAGAATAATCGAGATATTCTCAACAACAAAAAAATGGAATATTCCCGAAAATCATGAATACACTTAGATTCTTAGAATACCTCGAATAATCTCGAAAATGTTGAGAAACGTTGATAATTTTGAATAAGTTAGCAACTTACCGGTATTTAAACCCAGATGTCCAGATTATTCTAAAAATCTCTAATCCTCGAATTTGACAAATTAACTCGGATAATATCGAAATCTCGAAGAATCTCGAAAAATATCTAAAAGCCAAATAAACCTCAAGTAAACTTGAAAGCCTGGAAAAATCACATACAAATTTTCAAAATCCCTCTTTATCTGTAAGTCGGTAATATGACGCAACATAAATATAGTTCGTGTTTCCTCGATGTGTTTGGAAATTGTGGGACGTCATTAAAAAAATTTCTAAGTTTCCACTCCAAAGCCAAATATACAAAAATTAAATCGCTTGTTTCGTGTAATTTCCTAATAAATTCTCGAACGCATAAAATTTTAACCAATGCGAAACTAAAAATGAGAATAATGTTTATTTAACCTTTTTCTATATTTCAAAATTGCTGAAATATAATTAATAAGGGGGCACAAGACTAATATCTCGTATCCGTATCATACTAGGCCAGCAATATTTTGACGTAACTAATTTACACGTGGCATATACTCGTGGATTAGATAGGAACCTTTCGTTGAAGTTCAGCACAAAATTGAAACTTTTAAGACAAAATCTGAAACTAGCCCTATGGTGTGTTTTGAACTAAAGGATTTTAGACAGTCTCTGACTCTAGGACAGAATTTAATTTGTCTGTGTCCAAACCTCTGATATCAGCTGATATCTGGGTTTCCTCCGACCATGGCAAAGTGTCTGCCACAACGTTTCTTTGATTTTTAACGTACCTTACATAACGTCGTAAATTGTGAAATGTAATCGGTTGAAGTAGTCGTAATAATCCATTGTGTCGATTGTCGATCGGTAAATGGTTCCCAGGTTCTATCATGTAATTGTTATAATACAGCACCCATTGCAACACCAGAGGCATCGGTTTCTTCGAAGTGTTCCATAGTCTATGGGATGAGCAAGAAGAGTGTTTCTGTGAGGGCACCTTTTGTTGCATTAAAAGTTGCTCAAAGAGCCACCTTTTGTTAAAAGTTGCGAGAATCAAATATTGAGATGCTCGCGGTGACCGCCATCGTTTCTGTTTGGAACTAAAATGTCGTCAATACACACGTAGACAAAATCTAATTCCTTAGTAACTTCGTTCATTAGACGCTGAAATGTGTGTGCATCCTAATAAATTCCTAGAGTTCACAAGGTATGGTGATATCGATTTTGTGTCTCTGGAAAACGATGATCTATTTTTAGAATTAGAAAGGAAATCGCCCTTTTCCAGAATATTTCAAAACGGGAAATTTAAGGTTAAAAGAATCATAACACTCGGGAAAAATAAATGGGGATAATGAATATAATAAATACGTCGATTATAGAATTCGCGGTTGCGAATCTATCGCGGATCGTAAACTACATATAAAAAAAATTGGAAACAATTGGTGTAAATCAAAGTATCCTGGAAAACTTCTATTGATTTACATGTGATTTATATTTTTTGATTCCCCGTACAAACGCAATATTTTTATTGCGGATCTAAAACAATTTTTTTTTCACGAATTGTAAAATTATCCTAAGGAATTTCAATGAAACTATGATAAAAAATTATTGTTTCCAATTTTTTTTATATGTAGTTTACGATCCGCGATAGATCCGCAACCGCGAATTCTATAATCGACATGAATACTTTTTGTTTCCAAAATTAAATTTTCCCTTTTCCAGAAGTTAGACAAGAGCATGAAAATTAAAGTCAACATCAGCCGAAGCAAGGCCCAATGTTGATTTCTTTATTGTTTTATGAATTGAAGCCCACTATAGAAAAGCAATAAAAAATTAAAAATGAATGATCGCCCAAATGTTTTTGAATAATTGCTCAAAATTTCGATAAATTTTAGGAGATTCAAGCAAAAATTTTCGGAAAGTTACCAAATTTCCGGACAATTTTAAAAATTTTTAAAAAATTTTTATTTTCAATTATTGGCATCTTGCTGTTATTCTTAAAAAAGAGACTAAATTCTAAGCGGCTCTGAGTCCTTATATTAGTATGACGAATAATTCAAAATTGAAATGAAATAATCCATAATTGAAACAGGAAGAATTGTATAAATTTTGAGAAAAGCGGAGATTTGTAGCCGCAGTTCCCATCAAACGAATTAAAATAGTCTCTTCATTTGTGCTTCGCAAAAATGTAATATTTGGTAGTACAATTTGACGGTAAACATCTAAGGCAAACTTTTTTTTAAGGAACTCCATTGTACAGTTTTCGGTTCAGAGAATTCCTTTTAAAAAAATTTGGGGTATTTTTCTCTCATTTTGAGAAAAAATTATTCTTCCTCGCCTAATATTTGTAATTTGATATTGGCTCTCGCATTTTTTTCGATTAATCCGGACAGCTAGTTTGGCAACACAATTGTTGGTATTTTCTGATAAGCTTGTGTATCGGTTTTACAGATAATTATGGAAAATCCAACTTGCTCAATGCGCAGGTTTTAACGTAAGGCAAGGACGATGCGTAAAACCAAATAAAATTAATATTTCGATTGCTGCTTAGAAAATGTCCGATTTTTCAACAAGAACGCCTTTTACTATTATTGGTACATCGCGTCACATTAGTTTACATTAGTTTCAACCAAGTATTATAAGTATCTTGTTTAACTTGAATTGCAAATATGTATATTTGAATTCAATTTCGAATCGACATTTTAGTGTAAACGACAGCGCTAAAACAATTACCTACTTTTTATAAAATGTTTGTTTTAAATGTATAATGTGTCATCCATTTTCATTTGCCAAACCAAGGTTTCAAAAATTGGGTTCAAAACTTTGGTTTCAAATCCAAGATGTGTCAGTATTAGACACCATATGTTGAAAGACGAGCGCTACAGAAAATTGAGAAGCTTGGCTCGGAAAGGCTTATTCATCCCCCATAGGCTTCAATTTTTTATTCCGATAAGGCAGAAGAGCCAATAGCAAAACAGTCAACTAATTACGCTTCCTTTCCTATTTGTATAATGGGGTTTTGCCCAATTTCGAGAAAGCAAAAAAATTGTGAGCTGTAAATAAATGTTAAACTTGAGCTGGAAGTTTTCAGTTAAATGGAATTCCAAATATTTACTAGAAGTTTTAAAGCGACTAAAATTCGAACAGTTACAAAGTATGGAAGAAAGATTTGTATGATTGCTGAAGTGCATTATAAATTTGACATTAGCGAAAACGAGCAGAAGTCACGATTAAAGTCAAAATTTATCATACAAATAGCATTCCGCGTATTTTAATTCGTATTTTCTTTGAAGAACTGGCGAATTTTCTCACCAAGATAATTGTTAAGATAACTTGTGTTGTAAGCACTAAAAATCAATTCAAATATCATTTCTATCCGTATTTCAACAAAGAAATCGAAACAACTATTCTTAGGTCAGAATGTTTACCCAATAACAAAAATTAATTCAGCGTTTGTTACTGAGAATTTATAAATTAAACAAAACGTAACAACATGTTGTTTTTTTTACCAAAATGTGTATTTTCAAAATTGAAATCTCCATTTTTCAGAACTAATTTTATTAAATAAACAAATTATTTAGAAGTGGGAAAACAACAATCCGAGAAAATCATACGTATGATTGAATGAATGTACTAAACCTAATGTTAATATTATAAAATAGATGGTGCTGACTAGCAAAGACTCGATACACCCAACTATTTTATTTACACGGTCTTTTTTACACTGTTTTTAATTTAACCCGGTTTTTTAACGAATTATTTGATAAAACCTTATTTCGGATCATACTTTACCGTATAAAAAAAGAGTTAAGTGTATTCTTATTTTTTAAGCACAGGAACAAAATAAGATGTTATATTTAGTAAAGACTCTAAAGAGCGTACTGTTTCAATATATGACTTTTTTAAAACTCGGATTCGATTCTTTGTTTTTAAAAGCTAAAATTAAAATAAAAAATAGTTGGCTGGGCTTGTTACTTGAACCCCATTCACCCTTGCTGTTAGTTCCTACTTTCAATTTGGGACTCTATTCTAAAAATGTTGCTGGGAATATGGGATACCTGTCAAAATGACCTTGCAAATTCGCGTCCAATTTTTACCTTCAAATTCCTCATACAACCAAATACCGGATTCTTGGAATCAATCGGAATACTAACCCACCACTTTAAAATCATAAATTTTCCTTTGTATGACATAATTTTACAAATACAAAAATTATCAGTAACATAATTACCCCTTTAACGTACCCATTTAACGTCATAAACGCACTCATAAAATTTCAGCTTACTTGCCGTTTATCTATGTATGTGACTGTGCTTTGAAGTATTTTTGAAAATATGTATTTTTTCAATCGATCTAACGCAAAACCCAACAAACGACTGACCTGTTAAAATCGTCAACCCAGCCAATCGAGGAAAATTGTTTGCCTTATTTTATTAGCTGTACTTATTCGATACTTAGTCTAGTCACGTCATTTTTCATGCTATGTTCACGTCACATCAATTTTCCATTCTATTAGTCGAATATTATGTCTAAAGCTACCTTTACGACAGATGTCACTTTATTTTTGCAATACAGAGTTGTACGCTGTTTAAACATTGTTTAAATACATTGTTAGCCGTTGTTTTAATTAATAATACTGGGCCCTATTCTGGAACGAAAAAAAATGTTATGTTATTTTATTTCCCCCGCTTCCTATATGAATTTGTATTTTTTTTCCGCTGGCGCTACATCCCATAGAGGGATTTGGCCGCTTCATATTGAAGTTACGTAATCATTTTTTTTTTTTTTAACGGATAATGAGTGATTAATTCATTGATCCTACGTTAGCCAGCCGTTTTTTCATCACCCGCCGGGAATCGAACCCGGGGCCTCCGGAGCTTAAAGCAAGCATGCTAACAACTGTGCCACCGGGGCGATTGAAAAAACAAAAATAATATAACATCACATAAAATTTTGGAAGGCAGAATCGGGCCTAATGTTATTATAAAACGATTTAACTTCAAATTTGCCTTGATATATTTCAAATTGCCTTTGTATCACTTGGTTCCTCTACAAGAGCGACATTAGGCACGTCATGCGACTTTAGGAATTAAAGTGATAGTTTTCAATAATTTCCGCTGTTTACAATTTCCTGGAAGACTAACTTCAAGTATTTACAACGAAACCATGATATTTTTATTACAGACGTATTGCCGAATCGTTTGCGTAGGTTCTCAGTAGGAGAAATCGAAAAAATTGAATATCGTCAATTACAGCGCCATCTATCATGAATCGAAAAAAATGTTTTAGTCAAATCCTACGTATTTTTAGCCGTATAATCCGAATCTGCAATAAAAAATAGGGGTTCCTATTTTAGTTTCATAGTTACCCCGCCCCACCTACAAGGAGGGGGGGGGGTACTAATTTTAACACTAATGTATTTCCCCGCGGAATAATTAAATTTTGATCTTTACCATTTTTTTCGTCCGAGATATTTGAGTGTATCAGGTTAAAAAAATCACCCGGTATATTTGGTGTCGGAGAGGAGCTGGAGTTGGAGCCGGAGCTGGAGCCGGAGTCGTTAATAAATCTATAAATTTCCGGAGCCGGAGTCGAACTTTTTTTCTCAAACTCCACAACCCTGGTCATCTGGATTTGAGGGCGAGGTTTGATTGAATTTTTTTTTATGACCTTGAAATTTCACATCAAGGTCAAACATTTTTTGTAATACATGAAACATTTTTTATTCGCTCTTTACTTTCCACAATAGGTTTTGTATGAGGAAAATAAAGTTGAACTAGATATTGAGTTATTGACATGCCAATTCTCAAAATCATCCCAAAAAATATTTGTTTAACACAAACAACATCTCATTGTCATTTTTTTTTAAATCCTTTTTTTTGCTAGATAGGGCAAGGTTCAATTTTGTACATTTAATTATACGAATTTATGAAAATCGAGTAATTCGAAAACACTACTTCCAATATGATACGAAATCAAACAAAATTTTATTTTATAAGTGTTCTGTGAAATAATTTTACTTTCGGAGAAAATCACGTTGAGCACAAATTTAGTTTTCTTTATAGTATGTCAGATTTTTATATTTCGGTCATATACCGGGTGTTTCTTTTAAACTGAGACGATCAAATATCTCGAAAAATAGCCACTCTACGGAAAAAATGTCCATAATCAAAATTTAATCATACCGCGGGGGAAATACATTAGTGCAAAAAAATAGTCCCCCACCCTCCGCTTTGTAGGTGGGGCGGGGGTAACTTTTAAACTAAGATAGGAAGCCATATTTTTTATTGCAGATACGGATTCTACGACTAAAAGTACGTATGATTTGAATGAAATATTTTGTTCGGTTCATGATAGATGGCGTTGTAATCGACGAAATTCAATTTTTTCAATTTCTTCTTCGTAGAACACACGCATTCGATTCTGCAATACGTTTGAAATAAAAAACATCACGTTTTCATTGGAAATACTCGAAATTCGTCATCAAAACAATTTATTAATGTAAATGGCAGGTGAATAAAATAATTTTAGCTTAAAATAAGTGTTCAAAATGATGGCCTGCGACTTCAATGCACTTATTAATACGCATTTCCAATGATTGTACACAACTGAGAAGTGTGTTTGGTTGAATTTCAGCACACGCATTTCTGATTCGCTCAATCATGTTCTCACGTGTTGTTGGTTCTTGTTTGTAAACTTTGTCTTTGAGATAGCCCCACAAAAAGAAATCTGGCGAAGTAAGATCTAGTGATCTGGCGGGCCAATTTATCGGACCAGCTCTACCGATCCAGCGACCATTGAAATCACGATCAAGTACCTCACGTGCTACCAACGAATAGTGTGCAGGACAACCATCATGTTGAAACCACATGTTCCGTCTCAATTCTAAGTTCAAATTTTCAAGTAATATTGGCAGTTCATTTTCCAAAAAGTTTCGGTACATTTGACCATTCATGTTGCCTTCAATAATGTGGGGGCCGATGAGTTGGTTGCCAATTATTCCACACCACACGTTGACAGTCCAAGGGCGCTGATGTTCAACTTGGCGAAGCCAGTGTGGATTTTCAACACTCCAATAATGCATGTTGTGTCGATTAACCGTTCCATGGTTTGTAAAAGACGATTCGTCAGAGAACATTACGCAACGAAAAAAATTGGGGTTTTGTTGTATTTGTTCACGTGCTCATTGACAAGAAGTTACCCGATTTTGGAAATCAGCGCCATGAAGATCTTGGTGTAAAGACACATGATATGGATGATACTTGTGCCGTTTTAAAATTCTCCAAACACTGGTGAGGGACAATCCGGAATCGCGAACTATTTCTCGTGTACTAACATGAGGATTATGAGTCGCTGCAGCCAATACAGCAATTTCATTATTTTCTCCAGTGACTGTTGCTCTACGGGTCCTCTTTTTCGGTTGAACATTTCCATCAGCAATAAATTGTGTGATAGTACGGCCAAATGAAGCACGTGAACGAATCCTATCCGGAAAACGTTGAGCGTAAATAGCAACAGCATTTTCAAGATTTCTGCCAGCTTCTCCGTAAACCAGAACGATTTCAATTTTCTTTGGCACAGTTAAACGGTCCATTCTAAAGTATTTTATCGTTTATTTTGCAATTACGAAAAACATGAAGATAAGAAATAACACAAACGTTAAATGTGATTTACAAAACTGAATAAATTGTTTTGATGACGAATTTCGAGTATTTCCAATGAAAACGTGAAGTTTTTTATTTCCAACGTATTGCAGAATCGAATGCGTGTGTTCTAAGAAGAAGAAATTGAAAAAATTGAATTTCGTCGATTACAACGCCATCTATCATGAACCTAACAAAATATTTCATTCAAATCATACGTACTTTTAGTCGTAGAATCAGTATCTGCAATAAAAAATATGGCTTCCTATCTTAGTTTAAAAGTTACCCCCGCCCCACCTACAAAGCGGAGGGTGAGGGACTATTTTTTTCCACTAATGTATTTCCCCCGCGGTATGATTAAATTTTGATTATGGACATTTTTTCCGTAGAGTGGCTATTTTTCGAGATATTGGATCGTCTCAGTTTAAAAGAAACACCCGGTATAACGGCAGTCGATTTTTTAAGCTGGAATTTTTCTAATTGAATAAAATTGTTGAATGTCGTAAAGAAAGTAATTCATCTATTAAATGTATATAATCAAATAACTAGATGTTGTTTTTGTATAAGTTCAATTTATTTTCTCTGGAGAATGTCGCAAATCTAATTTTTAGTAAATATTTGAATAAAAACAAAATATAAATGGTTCCCACAATTTTTTACGTGCCGATTCCAAATTATGATGTACATATATGTTTACAGTTGTCTAATTTCATAACACACATTTATAAAGCTATTTCCTGAATATTTGTAAAATTTGGTAATTTTTTGAGAGTTCCAAAAATTAAGGATTTCGTAATTTAATTATAATAAATTACAACCGCCAACAATTAATTTAACTGTTACTACGTATTAAGACAAATTCCACATCATTTATATAAATTTCATGTAAATTGCATATTTAATGTCATGAATACATTTTATTGTACTTAACTTACGTGTAATTATCGCAATTAACTTACAAGAAACATGACGAATAAAATATTTTACACTTATTTAAGACAAATATACACATTTTTGTTTTGTAGTAATTAACCTAATACGAATACAGTTCAGTCTAAATAATTAAAAACAATAAACCTCAAATAAATTCCTAAATAACATTAAAAATTGCAATTACATAAAAAATGCACATATTGCTGCTTTATAATTTTAATTCCCATTTTAATTAGAAATAAGCCATAAAAAAAACTCTTAAAAATAAAAAAAATAAACGAGTCAAGAAGATATTAATACAAAAAAAATTATTCAACCCACTGCCCTCAAATCTAATAATACGATATAATAAAAAATGGAATTGATTTGCGTTATTTATGTATGTATATAAATAATCATAAATGTCAAATCTGAAACAAAACAATATAGCGTGCTAGACACACCATCCCATCCCAGCCCGCGCGAGCCTATGTCTATACATAATTATTAAATGGATGTGAATTCGCGCAAATATAAATTACATACTAATTAAGGATTCCAATAGATTCACATAATCATCAGTCCATGATTCTTATATAATGTAGTTTCTGTGTTTGAATTTAATACAAATGGTGAGTATCGTGGCATAAATTGGCTAATTAAAAGTTTTAATTGTTTTTCATGCCGATATAGTTGAGGTAGTGTAAAACAATTATAGTATAAACACGGGGGGTAGATAAATTAAATATCATTTTTGACAAATACCATTAGAAAATGTGTGCGGTCTCACTAATATAATATATCTATTATCCTAATTTACATAATGTAAGTACGTGACATGAAATTTTAATTTAGATGTGTCAACGAATATAGGTACAAACAATTTGTTAGTTCAGTTTTGTTACATGAATGAATCATAGTTCATATACAAAAATATGATGAAAGATTACTTTCTTGTTATAGTTAAACCGATTACAAAAAAGGTAAATTGATTTGGTTGTTCACTTCACCACCATGACCACAACCGAAGATTTATTTTAGAATTACGCAGATTGTTATGGATAGCATATATAATGTCTTTGCACCCAAATTATTAACTTCTCGCCAAGGTTATTTAAAATATAACAAAAAAAAAAAAAACGAAATTTTAAATACAAATTATAAATATTTTTGACCTTACATATATTAATTTCATTCAATTGTAGGCGATAATTTTTTTTTGGGTAGAACAACCCGTCAAATAAGTGAATATATGCACATCACATTTTGATCGACTAAACAATATTGCAGTCTCTTTACAACACAACATAAATCACACAAGACTATTGAACTCATCATCGCGAGCCTAATTTGTGCCATTACAAATCGCGCACCAAAGTTTATTATAAAACAAATGATAAGAATTATAATGAGTACTTTTTATAGGTAATTTGTTGCTAATTTTTTTTTTTCGAAAGCCGAAACCCATTTTTGGGTCAATTTCCTGTCAAATTGTAATTTTTATTTATTTATGTTTTTTAATAAAATTATATTTTAACACACTGGCCAGTGTATGTATTTTAGTTTCCGGTTTATTTTAATTTTTTTTTTTTTTATAAAATTTTTCGTTAACTACAACAATTACAACAAAATTTTTATGTATGATAGTTTTAAATTGTGGTTTTGATGTTGAATAGATTAGCCGTGTATAATAAATTGTATATTTTTAGGTAGCTTTGAAACTATGAGAAATTTAAAAGCGAAAATTAATTTTCCGCAGACAATAATTAACATATATATGATTTAGTAACTTAATCTTTAGTCCATAACCGGTAATGTATGAAAAATTATGCGATGATCTAATTGTAGAAGATGTGTTATACGATAATTTCGTTAAAAAACTATGTAACCATTCATAAATATGTTCTATTTAGACATTTGAACATTGAATACGTCAAAATATTTTTTTTTTTTAGTTTAAAACATTTTTGAACGAAATAATATTACATCGGCTACAAGAAAACATTAGCAAACAATAGAATAGGATTAAGATATTCAGAAATTCAACATAGGTGCAGATCAAACACGGCCACACGTCATAATATCCCAAAAATATTTCGAAACTTTGGCTATAAATTAGAATCGGAATTAAAAACAAACAACAAACTATCATTAGATTCTGTGGAATTTATAAATTGACTTTTTCAGATTATCCAGCTTTTATATTGGACAAACTGGAAGATCGTTTCAGAGGTATAAATAGAAAATATTGGACAGAGATATAGGTAAGATGTAGGGAAAATTAAAACGTGGGATGCATTATGTTGGTTTTCCTGTATTTTTGAATTTCTTTCGCCTACATTTGGCCTCAGACCAGAGAGATAATTTATCTGAAATAATTGAAAAGGCCTTTGTCTAATTTTAACACGTTAAACCATTTAAATTGGCTAATTACTGTTTTGTAACACATTATGAGCAAGAAAATTGATTACGTATGCATAACTAACTAACACACAAAATAAAATTAAACGTTAATAAACAAGAAACAGTTAATAAAATTATTTACAATAAACTTTAAAAAATTAAATTTCCATTGTTGTTGTCTCAGTCTATAGCGTTCATCATTTTGAACGTCAAGTTAAGTATTTCTCTATGCTATCTGAAATAAATTGCGGGTCGAAAAATAGCAGTCTGTGATTATTTGGAGATAATAAAAACACGAAAAATAAATTATCGGATCGATCCGAGAAAATAAAAAAACACAAAAGGCTTTCTTATATCTCTCTAATCTTTCCGGGATAATAAAAAAACATGCCAGGATCAGGAGTGTTGTAAAAAGTACACTTTGATTAATTTACATAAAAAAAAAAAGTCCAACAATTTTGTTACGCAACTAGCCAAGCTTCTTCCCCTACTTACCTTAAGCCTGTTCCTCCATTACAGTTCTATGTATTAGGTATAAGGAAAACTTCTGCCGTTTTTGAATACGTGCATTTTTATGGTTGTCGATCCTTATCAAGAATTTTAATCTGACTGAAACCGGTTTAAACAGTTCGGTTAGTATATGATTGATGATTTATACATATTTTTTCGTATTTTGGTCAAGCTTTTTAAACTTGTAAAACTATCAACATGAGTGAAGAAAAAGTGCACTTTGGACATTGTATGTTGTATGAGTTCCATAAAGGAAATACTGAGATGGAGGCAAAAAAAAAATTATGTGACGTGTTTGGAGAAGACGCATTAACAGCTCGAACATGCCAAAGCTGGTTTACGAAATTTCGTTCGGGTGATTTTTCTTTGAAAGATGAACCCAGATTAGGAAGGCCGACAGATGTCGATATGACGAAGTGCTATGCAGTATGATCAGGGTAAATCCCAACTTAGCTTCCGCAGAAGTGGGCTTCAAGTTTGGAATTCATCAGACTACTGCTTTGGATTACATTAAAAGGCTTGCTTTCGTGTCCAAACTGTCTGGTTGGGTGCCACACGAATAAGGCGAAAAAAATTTAAAGGACAGAATTTTGATATGTTCTTTAAATCTTGCTCGTCACAAAAGGGAACCGTTTTTGGACCACTTGCGGTGATTGGAGATGAAAAGTGGATAGTGTATAAAAACATGGTTAGAAAAAGGGCATATGTTTACAAAGGGGTGACACCATCGTCCACATCCAAAGGTGGCGTACATCAGAAGATGGTTATGTTGTGTTGTTGATGGAACCCCAAGGGTATAGTGCACTATAAGTTGCTGAAAGAAAATGAAACAGTCAATGCTGATCGTTACTGTTTGCAACTTGATGTTTTGAATAAAGAAATTCAACGTGAACGTCCATCTTGGGCCAACAGAAAGGGTGTAATTCTTCATCACGACAACGCTAGACCACGCGTGGCAAAAAAAACCGCTTAAAAAATTGCAGATTTGGGTTGGGAAATTTTACCTCAGCCACCATATTCTCCTGATATTGCACCATCTGACAATCGTCTGTTCAGGTCGCTTGAAAACTTTTTAGATGGAAATGAATTTATAAATTATGAGGGTGTCCAAATGGCAGTGGAAGAATACTTTGCCTCCAAAATAGAGGACTTCTTTTCCAGGGGGTAAGATAAGCTGCCAGAACGTTGGCAGACAGTTGGAACTAACAAAGGACATTCAATTTTGGATTAAATTTTAAATAAAAAATGAAAAAAACGACAGAACTATCCCTTATGCCATCCGCCTTTTGTCTCCTACTTTTTCGAATAGTTTGTCCGTGGTTAGGTCAGGATTAGTCACCAGCTTTTGTGTTTGGTTACTAATAGTTAAAAAAAAAATCTATTTTAAATTTAAAAGAATGTTTTGTCCAAATTTGCACTCCATTAAAAAATTAAACAATTTTTACCTTATTTTGGTACGAAATAATTGAGCCACGATTGGAACCACTTTCTATCGTTTGGTAATTCATAGGTATTTTTTTCTAATAACCAAAAATTTGGAGAAAAAAATCAAATAAAAGTTAAAACCCTTTTAGGAAATAAGCATATTTCCAATTGGAGTTCGTCCATGTACATTCCTATATACCTCCCATAACGTGGTGTTTCCATTTGGAATATTTATTATTTGGTTATTTTATTGAACGCAATTAATACATTAATAATTTGTAGGATTTTAACCTGCGATCTCTGGCTCAAGATTAAAAAGCTCTGGGCCAAGTTACGCAAACGGTTTTGGTTTGGGTCAAAGCAGTTAAACTACCAAAATCAAAGTTTTTCGAATAAATATTAGGTATAATTTTTAAAAAGATTAATCTAACTACCGAAACGTTAAGGGAGGCACATCAATCCGAAAATATGAAAATTTGATCATAAAAGCCATCTTATCTAAAGCCTAAAGGATCCCACGTTTCCTATAGAAAAGAGTTACTTCGTCCTGGAAACAGTGTAAAGATATGACCGAAATAGAATGGGAGTAGCTCTAATGGAAGTGGAGTTGTGTTATCATATAAATTAGAAAATGGGCTGCTATTAAATTTGCTAGATTTTTTACAAGCTCCGGAACAGACAAACCTTTTGTTAGAAAATTTCATTTCATTTAAATTCAATTTTTTTTGTTTTTACATCTTGACCTAACTATATGTTCCGGACGGAGCACTTTGGAAAATTGACTACCGTAATAATTTGCTGGGTTCAAAATTTTAGTTTGTATAAAAATGATGAATAGAATAGTTTGTTCATCGTTAGGTCATCATTGGTCATCAACTCATCACTAATCAGTTTTGTCGTTTGGAACAATCAATTTTTTTTTATTAACTTTGCAAGAAATTTTTGTTCAACACTTAGCGGACCATTAAAATAAATCGAACAATTATTTCTAGCATATTTTGGTAGAAAATCGTTAGGTCAGGATTGATTACCATTTTTTATCGTTTGGTCGTCGTCCGTCCGCCATTCAACCTATGTACATTAAAGATCCATTTTTCCATTTAAATATTCAATTAAACGTGCGTATTGAACACGGATTTTTTTAAACAGGCTGTGCTACATGTTTCACAATCTTCTTGTCGATCCGTTACATTTATCGACTCCCCCAACTTTCCAAAACCATTCTCCCAAATTAATTTATGGATCACTTTTTCGACAGATTTTGGCTTCTGAGAACGTTCTCCAAATTTCGTTAATACCGCTCCACATACCTAATATGTAAGGATATAAGTGAAATCCGGTACCGACATTCCGAATTACTCTCTCGCTAAATAATTTTAGTCAGTAAAAGCGGGCGCCTCGATAAATTGCTGCGGGTCCACCTTCTTTTAAGAACCGATGAAAATTTCAATTAAATGATATGAGTTATTGGAAATTTGAAATTAGATGATAACTCTGATGAACAAACGATTCCATTGGCCATTTTTATTAAAATCCATAGATGGGGTACTAAAAATCGAAGCTTTATTTCTACGGGGCTTTTTGTGAAATCGATTCGAACATATTCTCAGGATAGTCCCCTGAGATACCTCTCTAGCTTGTTAGATTTCACGTTGGAAATTCAAAGTTTGTAGCTGATTATATTTTATTTGAAAATGTCGAAAGTAGAGTAGAGCTTTGAGTTCCTATCAAAAAATGCTTAGTTTTTAACGGTTATTAAGTGACCCTGGGGCATGGAAATAGGGTTGCTGATGATATAGAGAAATCGTAAAAATATTGAGGCACATACATTTTACTGACAATTATTTAGATTAGATTTACCAGTCTCAACGTTTTTTGGTCAGAAAATACTCATGATAGTAAGATTTGGAAACAGGGTTTTGATTTAACACCTTGCTTGTTAACTCCGTAAACAATCCTGTCAGACACGAGGAGTTAAACTTCAACAAAATATGACTACCGAAATGGTTTCCAAGGCTGTTATTTGTTGCGCAGTAAGTTTTGAATTAATCATCAAATGATGTAGAAACCGATTTTATAATTTAAAGCCAAAAAAAAAAAATTGCAAGCATCACTGTTTTCAAAAAATCAGTAGGTATTTGCCCAAAACATTGGTCATTTTCCATAATTATAAATTTTTTCAAATGAAAATACGTGCCGTGCCCTAAATATAAAAATATATTTTTGACCAAATAATTTTTATTTTATATCGTTCAAGGTTGGAATTTGAAAAAAATTTGAAACTAAGTTCTTGTTTAAATCCTACGGGTCAAGACAAATTCATAATTTTTTATTAGGTGTTTGTAGTACTATACTAACTTGGTGCTAACGTACCTATTCGCTTAGTTCATCAACTTTTTTTTTTTAATTCGAGCAGAACTCAGTTTGTTTAATTTTTTTCTTAACTTCTTTAATGTAATGGGAATTCGATTTGAGGGGTTAGCTCCCGATACAATAGTGACTTATGTATGACAAGTGACTT
This sequence comes from Tipula helvola, assembly GCA_963556165.1. Classification (NCBI taxonomy): domain Eukaryota; kingdom Metazoa; phylum Arthropoda; class Insecta; order Diptera; family Tipulidae; genus Tipula; species Tipula helvola. The sequence continues at coordinate 379,366,379 of OY744481.1, read as the reverse complement.
GCGTATGCAAACATTTTACGCTTTATTAAACCAAAATTTATACAAGACGTTATGTCTAATGGGTTGGTGACGTAATCCCGCGGGATATAATTACGATGGTCGAAATCTCGCAAATCAAGATCCCGAAGGTATAAAATCCCTTAGTAGCGAGGAAATCCTGAGGGTGACATGTTAACCATCACTATTTTCGATGTTCAATTTTTCGAGTGTGTACGGATGTGACCAAATTATTATCACGTTTAGATATTTGGAAGATTATTGTAAAGCAAAAGTAAATTTTTCAAATACAAATTTAAATTTTTTATATATTTGGTGAACATTTCTTTTACATTTTTTAATAATTGTATCGTACGGCGCATTCCATTTATTGCGTTTTTAGCTTTGGTGAGTAGATCGGCGTCATTTCCCAGACTTCCTTCATAGCTTCGATCAATTCTGATTTAGTGCGCGAGCACCTTTTTGATACTTTTTGTTTAAGAATAGTCCAGATATTTTCGATAGGATTCATAACTGGGCTATTCGCTGGCCAATCAGGGGTTTAGATGCAGTTGGTTCTTATACATTCGGTCACTTTTTCGCCGTATTGCACGGAGCATTGTCATGCATAAAATCTCCGTCCCCATTGAATTTTAAATTCATTGTCGGTACCAGGTGTGATCGCAGAATAGTTAAATTTGACATGTGTATATTATCCCGTTTACTAACCGGTTATTTGACCTTCTGTTGGACACAGGAAGGTAAATAATCGTCCCTTATTGATCTACGAACGGTCCTGGAAATTGGTACTGTCAAAGTCATCATAATCTCGTTACTGAAGACAACCTAATCAAGAAATAGAAAAAGATTAAGTTGAAAGAGGGTGGTTTGGCATCTATTGAAAATGGGACCAAAGTTGAGTAGATTAATCTACCAGCTCCGTAACCTCCCAGCGTATCACGTGAGCTGTTCTGGTCGTGTATTAGGTAGCTGCGTGATGGGTACAATTGTGTTAGGGGTGACCTGGGCATAATTCGCAAGTGTACAACCACTGGTAACTGAGGCCATTTGGCACATTTTGGCCATTTGGCACAGGCTAAAGTACGGCACTAAAGGAAAAATCCTTGACAAAAAATCCTAATCTAATAAACCATCTCTGCGGGCCAGTTTAATTTACTATTTATACCAAGAATGTGTTTAATCGTTTTCTGCTCGCTACTATTTAAGAAGATTGATTCTAAATCGTTGATGCCTTTTTGAGCAGGCTGTTTCGATTTACTTTTGTGGCTTTCTGATTTATTGGATAGATTTTCTGGGCTGACTTTTGATAGGCGGATGTTTCGGTTTGACTTATTGAGCTGACGTTTTGGTTTGATTAGGACTTACTTTTGGGCTTGATTTTGCCTAATTGTGTTCAGTTGACTGTTTGACCATCGGTTGGGTTTTCTTGTTGATGAAAATTGCGTTCTGTATTACATAGAATGTTTCTGTTAAAATAAACTTTTTAATTTTTTGAAGAGTACTAACAATTTTTGAGAAAACGTTGAATATTATTGTTATACTAAATAGAATTGAAAAGTCTTCTACCTTATAGAGATCTTCCTTTCCTAAATAAACAATAAATATTGGTAAATTTATCGTCAAATCGTAATTATTGATAAAGGAGTGAATTTGTTTTGTAAGATATGCTTGCCCTGACAAGAGAGCTACAAAACAGAGAACGTCATCAACTAATGTAGATTAGGGTTAAATTAACTTCTAGTAACAATCAAACAAGGTTTTTAAATATATCCTTGCTTATACTTATATCGGAAATGACACCAATTTTGTTATTTAAGAAATCAACAAATAGTGATGACGCTACTTGTGCAAATTAATTAATACTTTATGTCTTATTACGTTGCTTACTCATTATGCATTCATGTTTTTGTAATTGAAATATAATAACCTGAAATGCAAGTTCTATTGAGTGTCAAAATAAATAATAGATGAAAAATCACATAAATTTGGTAATTAAAATTTCCGGGTTTCAATGCAAATTTCAGCAGTTCTATAATGCAACTATAATGCTTTTATAGACATGACAAAACTGCGGTTTGCAAAAAATGAATGCGCGCTAATTGAAAATCATTTGTATTATATAAAACTCGTATATGTACTTTCTTAATGACTTGTTTTCTGTTGTTGTTGTATGTAATAAAATATTTATACCAGTTGTCGATTACATAATATTTTCGATAAAATATTATTATTATTAGTTTATAGACAAACAATATACACAAGTTGTAGGAATGCATAACATTCAGCTACGTTTTACGTATGTAGACATCATATGCAATTTTGTATACATACATATAGCTAGCTATTTACATTTTTCTAATATAATCTTATTGCATACTCGAATGCAATTGCAATTCATTGTACATATTCTCTCTATACTCATAATAATAATTAGAAAATAGGGTATGAAAAATTGAATTAACTGTTAGAAAATAGTAATAGTTAATATACATGAACATGAGTAATATTATTTATATATAAAATAAAAGTTACAGTAAATTGATTTGTTCAAGTAATGAAATTTTAGTAACTCAATTGAATTTATTTATAAATAATGCATTATTGCATACAAAACACTCTGTTACGATCTAATGAATACGGTAATTTGGTTTTCTGCATTGGCCTTGGATTTGCGATTGTATTTGATTAGATTCTAAATGACATCATGTTAAAGTCGTAAGTTCATACGTGCGGATTCAGATATGTACTATACATATGTATATTTTTTTTATCGAAGGAAGCATACTGGAACGAAATTGTATTATAATAATATCAGAAAGAGTACTGTTTATGGTATTTACCCGCCCTATAGTGAACAATTTAGATAATAAATAAGTTGAAATTTTTTTTTAATTTGTTTGATTACGACAGTACTCAAATAGAAAGTATGTGTAGGATTATACTTTTGTAATCCCGCAGTGACCCAACTTTCAAGCCAACTTCCAAAATCCGTATTTTTCTTTGCTTAATTTGCAAATTGATTTATTCGCTAAGTGTGTGCCTTAACCCTGCATTACTAACCTATGGGTCCAATGGACCCAATTTAAAATTTCTTTTCAAAATATGAATGTTTCGTAATTATAACCAACTTCACGTCAAAATGTAATTTAAATTCCGGTATTTCCCCACATTTTAAAATATATTTCATTAGTGTTTTGTCAGTCGGAGTGTCAACAATACCTCTTGCAAAATGTGTCTGGGTCTGTTGGACCCACGTTAGTATCGAGTGTGTATTATTTATGGGTTATTTGGACCCACGTTATTATTCACGTATTTTTTTTTACATAAAGGTCTGGGTCTGTTGGACCCACGTTAGTATCGAGTGAATATTATTTATGGGTTATTTGGACCCACGTTATTATTCCGGTAATTTTTTTTTTTAAATGTTGCTTTTATAGTATGTGCAGTTTTGAAAGGGAACAAGAACACTTCGATCGATTCTTACAGAGCTCGAATTGGTTAATATGCTCTAATGAATAAAGCAATTTACACGATATATTTTTGTTGCCTTTTCAGATTTTCAAGATCTTCTTTCTGAAAATATGACTGAAAAAATTAGCCACTGTGAGATATTTCCCCGAACCGTTACCTTTTCATTATTTTTATGTGATAATATGAAGTCTATTATTTATTTTTGAATAAAAATTACCTGTGAACAAACTAAATAGATTTTTTTTTAATTTTAAATTGTAGTTTTATTCAATTTACCAAAAATTAATAAATGTATATTTTGGGCGCTAAGGTTTCTCTTTAAATTGAGTTTTAAAATATGGGTCGATTGGACCCATGTTTAGTAATCATGTAACATAAATTAGCGTTAGTAATGCAGGGTTAAAACTTGAATTTCAGTATGTCTACAAGACCGATCAGAAAGTTCAATTTGATTTTCTTTTTTTCTCTATAAGAAATTTAATCCAATTGACTGTTTCATATGTTTTTCCTAAAAAGCAAAATATCTAAGTTATTTGTGTAAAAGTGAGCGTGACCCCTAAAAGGGGTGCAGTCCCCTTTTTGACCGTTTCCTCGTTCGACCGATTTTAGCGTCAGCCATTGAGTTTTTGCCATTTCACCAGGAATAAACTTAAGCCACAACAACGCATAGCAAATTATGCAAATTTATTTTGAAAACGAGATCCTCTTTTTCACCACAAAATTTTATTCAAAGAAAATCCACAATCCATCATTGAGACGCCGTTACATCCACAAAAAGTTACTGTTTGGTGTAATTATTGGTCCATATTTCTTCAAAAGTGATTCCTGTCAGAACGTCTCAGTTAATAGATAGCGGTATATAGAGCCATGATTACTGACTTTTTTGTTCCCCAATTGAATGGAATTAATGTGGAAGAGCTAAGGTTTTATTGAAGGAAATTTTCGACGAGCACATAATTTCGCTTAATGAGAGCTACTAATAGCACATTAGGTATCAGAACATTCTTAGAGGACCAAAAGTACGATGTGACGACCTACCCACCACAAGGGCATATTTGTCTAGTATTCATCAATATATGTTTTCTCCGCCCCTTAATACGACACCCAGATGGAAATATAACTAATCCTAGAAAAAATTCTAGTGTTCGGGGTTTTGAGCCGAATTCCAGAAAATGAAAAACCCGGAATTTATTTAATTATTATGTATTAAAAAAATTCATTCCCAAATCAAATAAAAGACTACAGCAGTTTTAACGGTTGTATTTTTGTATTCACTTGGTGATTTCACTTTTGCTCAGACTACAGAAGATATTACAGTCTTACCTCGTAAATAACGCCTAGGCGTAATATTTAAAATTCATCTTAATATCACATTCTTGCAGTTAAAAAACAAAGATAAAAGCAGTAATTCGAATTTAATTTAAATTATCGTAATTATCGGTTATCACATTTCAAATTCAGATTCAGACTTTTGGGTCTTCGTGATCGTCGAATTGGGCTATAAATTTGTAGACAAATATAGTGAAATCACTTTAAGACAAAATCTAGTTATCACATAAATTGTCAGTACAGCGCAGGTTCGCAACGAATTTTTATTCGCTAAAATGAAAATTTAAGTTTTTAGGAAGGGACAAAACGTAAATTGTGAACCAGAAACGAAATACTGTGTAGGGTATATTTACAACAAAACAGCAGCAAATATGTTTTTAAATTACTAAACATCATAAAGAAGCATTTTGAATACTACTTTTATTAAAACTAACCCGTCGATCATAGTTTGACCGGTAAATCAAATAAATTTAGAAATTCACCAATTGAGTTAAAAAAAAACATAAAACAAAAATTCCTTATAAAATTTAAACTTTAAGTAAAATTTTACAACTTGAGAGTCAATATTTTGAGTTTACTTTGGATAACTTTAATTGTCGGTCATTGAGCTAAAACTTATGTAGTTTGGCAATCTACTTAGAGATCATTTTAAAATCAGTTTGATTAGAATGGTGAATTTGAGATAATTTGGGTCCAAAAATCAGATTATTTTTTTTTATGAAAATTGAGGGAGGCTAGGAGTAAAATTTGAAAGGGTATATAAAAATCGAACAATTTTTAAAATATGGGAAAAAGGACAATTTAACGAGAACGAAGCAGAATGGAGAAGTTAAATCTAATTTTTAGGAATTGATTGGACCACAAAATTCATCCTTTATTTTGTCCAGACTAATATTTATCATGTTAATGGTTTCTTTCAGAACATTAAGGTCAGTCAGGATATGTTGCTCTGATTAAAACGAATTAACAAATTTATAGAACTTATGAAATTTACAGAGCTTAAAAAATTTGTAGAATTAATGAAATTTATGAAGTTTATCGAATTTATAAAATTTGCAAAATTCGAAGAATTTATATAATTTACGTATGTATTTATAAAAATTGGGGAATTTAAAAAAAAAAAACTAAAAAAAAAAAGTAGAAAATCAGTTTAGGTTAGTAGAATTTATAGAACTTAAAAAATCTACAAAATTTAAAAAAAATCAAAATTTATTGAATTTATAAAGTTTTTAGAATTACATAGTAAGATTTATCGAATTCAAAAAATTTACAAAACTTATTAAAATTTATAAAATGATTCTATAAACTTAATAAATTTTTCACCCGCTACAACTTTTTGGAGGCAAAATGTAGAAATTGTTTGGACGAGGAGGAGCAAGCAACTTTGGTTCGCTTCGCTTGCTCATGCCCGGCATCTGCACGCAGAAGGCATAAATACTTAGGTAAATTCAAGATGGACAACAGTAAACTGCGAGATTTTCTATGCTACCGAAGTAGCTCTAAATGGTTCCAGTAAAGGTGAAGGGGATAAATTCTGTGCCACTCCAACTAACCTAATTTTACCTACTGAATTAGGCTGTATATAATTCATAGAATAAATCAAATTTATTGGATTTATCGAATTCAAAAAATTTATAAAATTTATAAAAATTTAAAAAATTTTGAAATACTAAAATTTGTAGAGTTTATCGAATTTTATTTTATATTTCAATAAAATTCGATAAATTCTACAAATTTTAGTATTTCTAGAGTTTGTGGAATTTAACGAACGGACCCGCTTGAATGAATTGAACTATTTATAGAACCTATTGAATCTATAAAATTTAAACAATTTATAGAATTTGTGGAGTTTATTAATTTATAGATTGATGGAATTTATAAAATCCTTAATCTTTTAAAATGTGTAGAATTTACTGGCCTTGTAAGATTTATAGAATTTATCAAATTCACAGAGTTTATAAAAACTAAAGAATTTATTAGATTTGAACAATTTGAAAAACTTAATGAATTTTAAAATTGTATCTATAGAATTTATAGAAATTATTGAATTTATAGAAATTATGGAATTTTTAGGATAAGTAAAATTTAGGTTTGTAGAATTTATAGAATTTTGGGAGCAGGTTCAACAATTTATAGAACCATGGATTTCTATAGAATTTATAGAATTATTCATAGAATTTATAGAAATTATTGGGTTTATAGAAATTATGGAATGTTTAGGACAAGTGAAATTTGGGTTTGTAGAATTTATAGAACTGACACAATTGAAACAATTTATAGAACCGTGGAATCTATAAAATTTAAAGAATTTATAAAATTGATGAAATTTATAAAATTTTTAATATTTATAGAATTTCAGGTTTTATAAACATACATACTTTGTAGAACTTACCAAATTAATAGAATTTATTGGACTTAAAAGATTTATAGAATTTATCGAATTTACAGAATTTATAAGAACTAAAAAATTTATGAAATTTGTACAATTTGAAAATGAACTTACTGAATTTATTTTATCCATAGAGTTAATAAAATTATTTAAGTTCATAGGATTTATCAAAATTTTTGAATTTATAAAATTTGTGAAATTCAAAGAATTAATAAAATTTATAGAATTTACGGAAATTATGGAATTTTTAAAATAAGTAAAGTTTGGGTTAATATGTAGAATTTATACAACTGACAGACTTTACAATTTATAGAACCCATAGAATCTCTAAAGTTTAATGAATTTATAAGATTTATTGAGTTTATAATCATAGTAGAACTAGAATTTAAAGCACTTACTGAATTTTTAAACTTTATTCATAGATTTTATAGAACTTATAAAATTTTGAGGATTTATAGAATTGTTAAAAATTATGGGATTTATCGAAATTTTTGTATTTATAAAACAAGTAAAATTAAATAAAAGAAAGAAGAAGAATTTATATTATTCATACAATTTATAAATTTTACAGAATTTATAAAATGGACAGAATTTATAAAATTCATAAAATTTACATATTTATAGAGTTTTAGACAAATTAAAACTTATAAAATTGATTGGATTCATAAAATTTACAGAATTTATAGGATTTAGAGGATTTATAGAATTTAAAAAAAAAAATTATTGGATTTTTGGACTTTATAGAATTTGTAGAATTTACTGAATTTATAGAATTAATTGTTTCGCTTGGCTGTATCTAGAGAAGCTTCCTCGAGAATTTAAAATCGGCCAGATTTTATCGAAATAACCTTAGGAAGCACTGGGCGGGGCCAGGATGGTAGTGATAAACTGATACTGTACTACACTAACTCGAAAATAACTTTTAGTTTTTGCCCCAATGTTGATTTTCTTCCAGGGGCGACATTTTCTTCGAAGGGTTTAAAAATATTTTCTTTCTTTCGTTCCCAACGTGCCTGGGAAATAATTTATGTTCTCCGAAAAGTTTATAGCTTGGCCTTGTTTGCTTGTCGAGACATTTATAAATTTCAAAAACTTAAAGAAATGAAATTCCAACATTTAGATAAATGACCTTCAATGTTGATCTAGCTGTATAAGATATTTTTTGTGGCTGATACACACACAAATTCCACTCAATTTTTCCAGCAAAGCATGTTTTTCAAAATGTAAGTAAATTCTACAGAGTAAAAAGGCGCAATTTTCAACACATGTATTTTTGTATAAAACATAATAATATATCAACGACCTCCCTTACATTTAGTCACGCAAAGACTTAAGATACCTGATTTAAAAAAAACAAACAAATAACTCAAAACAAAAACAAATCACTACTAACATGTGATGTGACACATAGTAATTGCCCAGTTACTTACTATACAAATGAAAACCATATGCACATTAAGCCGTTTTTACAATATTTTGCACATTTAGCAACATGTTTGCGCGCGCTATTAACACTACAAAAACAAAAGTAAAAAGTAAAGAATTTCATGCTTGTTAAACCAACTTTCTGTATAAAAAATAAAACATTAATTACTCGTAAACCATATAAAATGACATATAAGTGCAAATGTACAGTTATAAACATTTGCATAACTATATTTTTATAGCGTAGAAAATGTGGCCATATTAGAAGAAAATTTGTAGACTATTATTTAGAATACATTGAACAGCGATCATGCGTCCCAGTAAATGGGACGATTACAAAATTCTATTTCCACGTTATATTACAAACATTTTCTGTTAATTAATGCAAAACAAAAATAAACAGATTGCAACATATAAAGGTGTTTTAGGTTATCAAAAAATGTGCGCATAAAATACGTTAGTTTGTAAACCAAATGAGGTGGCAAAGTGCAAGTATTGCAAATAGATTTGTTGTGAAATATTTCGCGCCAAAAATTTGCAAGCAAATTACACGCACCAGCAGGAGATCAGTAAACCATTAATAACCTATATATACATACATGTATGCAACAAAACAATATCAACGCGATTTTATTTTACTATGATGTACATAAGAAAACAAAAATAATTTCATTCAACCGGGAAGAATATTTCAATTAGTGTGCAGAGACAGTAAAATAAAAATAAAAAAATTAATGTCGCGAATATTGCATCAAATCAATTGAATAAATTAATAAGAGCAATTTAGAATTTTATTTTTTTAAATTTCTATATTTATGTGTATACGTTTATGTCTAATTGAACTAGAACATTTCTCTCACCCGCACCTCCTTATTATTTTTTTATTATAATATACAGTTGGATAATTATAGTTCATTGACATAGACACGTAATTCGGAAGTAAACTAAACCCACTTAATATTCAAACAATGATGATAGATAGAATACCCCTAAGTTTTTTTTTTTTTGTTTTTAATTTTTAGTAACGATCATTCTGCCTTTTGATACCACGTACTTTCTAAATTAGCATTTATTCCGGTAATCATACTATAATAGTTTTTGTAATATAGGTATACGACGTTTAACGCTGGTCTGGTATGCATGCATTGAAAGTAGTGAATCAGTAACGAATTCATTCTCTATGTGTTAAGAATTTGTATTTTTGTAATTTTACTGGCCGGCGATTATTTTAAAAAAAAATCGTTCAGTTTCGTTAAGTTTATGTATCACCCATAACAGAGGGACAATTAAAGCCGTATTTTAAAATTTTGATATTCGTTTCTCGATCAATCACATCAGATACTGATTTAATTAGATCTGTCATCGGAGTTTCCAGAACGGAGTTCCCATTCAGCTCTTAACTGTCCAATTTTTTCACTCAACAAATTCAAAAACTTCAAATCTCCGTCCGATCTAAATAACTCGATGAAAGTTTTAAATAAATGAATCACGATTAATTTTTTATGTTGAGTATTCTCAAAACGAGTGTTGGAACAAAGTGTGACATAAGTTGGTAAGTAAGAAGTTTTTTAAATGGCTCCAACATGTTAAAATTTTATAAAATTCGATTAAGCAAACGAGTTTTTATTGTAAACCTAGATCAAAGGAATTGTTTTGATCAAAACGCTACTACCTATAGAACATAGATTTACCATAAATATTTCAAAATGTGTTTTGTTTGGCTTAATTCGGTTGTGTTAGAATAAAATCGACGAATGTAGTGAAGGCCATTGCAATTTTGTGTTTGATACCAAAAATATTTCAATCAAAAATATTCATTGTTTCACTATTCTAGATTTTAAAATTTCAAGATTTGATAATTCTAAGGACTCGACACCACCAATCAAATCTAAAAATCTAGGTGAGCCTCAAAAAACTTAAATAATCTCGAGTTTCGGTCCTAAACCAATTTAGCATAATTTCAAAAAATCTCGAATAGTTTCGCTGAAATATTTAATGTCTAGAATAATCACAAAAATTAAACAAAATCTCGAGAGTCTTGAAGTAAACTAGGCATGATCGTCAAGCATTCAATTTATTGCTTAGTAAAGTTTTAATTATACCAACAATTTTAATGTTCTTAATTTGTAATTTTATGTTAGGGGTGTTGTTCCAATAAAATACCATATAATGGTAGATCTGCCTTCTTCAGTGCAACTGAAACGATTATATTTTAATAATATCTGAAATGTTTTTTTTCCTTGTTGTATGAATAACCATGTTGTAGACATAATTATTTGTTATTCATTATTATTATTTATGACTCTGTTTGTAATATTAGTAGAATTTATAAATTTCCTTGTTTTAACTAGGCACAACGTTTTATAAGCTTTAAGCTTTATTATATATAAGAATAAACAAATACAAATCACGAATAACCTCAAAGTCACTAAACAATTCTCTGAATAGGCTCAAAACTGAACGCGAATATTCAAAATCTCTAATATAGGATGCTTCGATTCAAATCCAAAAATCGAGGTTAATCTCAAAAAATCTTAATTTAGAATTGCAGTCTTAAAATGAATATTTATAGAATAATTTGTTCAACGAGAGAGATCAGCACAACAAAGAACAGTTCAATACAACGAAAAAATACAGATAAACGATGAATTGTACACAGAGTACGACGAACACCACTTTTAATAATCGGGAAGAAAAATTGCTGGAGAAAGGACTTGCATTTAATATTGCTCCTCCCATCAATTCAACACAAACTACATGACAACTACAAGACGAACAAACGAACGGCATCGGGAATTGATCTACGCAAAAACAAGACAACTACAAACCGAAACATTCACAAAACCGAACGACAAACAGTGAAAGACACAATGTCAAGTTATCAAGAATGAACTCATTTTACTTGTTTAACTCATCGACAATATTAAAAGTTTCCAAAAAAGAATTTTGAATAATCTTAATGCCGTATAACAAATTTCGCAAAGTCAAAACATCCAAACTTCTAAAAAATTTCATAGAATGTCGAAAAAAAATCGAATTTGAAATCTACGACATCAGGCATTATAAGGTTTAGCTCAGCTCGGTAAGAACATCATAAACCCCTAAAAATCGCTAGTAATTTTGGATTTCGATCCTCATTTTGTATCTATAAATCATAAATAATCTCGAATTTTGATCGTAAATTGATTTAACAACATTTTTAAAATTCTTGAATAATTTCGAAAAACCAAAATAATCTCGAGTACTTTAAATAAACGATATGGCAGGACATAACAAATCTCGAAATTAAGTTCGATCAATGTCCGCTGATATCAATCAAGTGCAGTCAACGGTTAGTCTCAAGAATATTAAATACTCTCAAATTTCGATTCAACTCACAGTCGTTCAAATCGGGTTAGTTTAAGAAATTTTAAATACTCTCTAATTTTGATTCTAAATACTTATTAAATAATATTGGAATTCTCGAATAATCTCGAAAATCCACAAGGTTTCGTTAAACCTCAATGACTCATAACAAATATCGAATGAGCTGGAAAACCCCGAAAATTTTATAAAATGACGAAAATCTTCAATTCTTACAAGCATAATTGCGAGAAACGTCGATTAATTTGTAAAAACCTTTAATAATTTTGAAATCATGAAGAATTCTTGAATTCTGGAGTACCTCAAATAAGAGCTGGACAAATCAAAATGCAATACTCGAAAAATTTATAAAATCTCGAATAAGCTTAAAAATCTTTGTTTAATCTTAACGCGATGCGATTATCGATTGAACTACTAAAACGAATTCGCTAAATTTTGAAAATTTTAAAATATATAGGAAAATTCTCTAGAAATACAGAAAATATCGTTTATTTCAACGCCAACCAATGTGGTTGAACCAAACGTGGTTTGCTTAAGACAGCATGGAACAGTGGACATGGAAGTTGCATCTCACTAAAGATTGCCGAAACTACTAGTCCTTAAAACGGATAACATTCAAGTCATTATGCATCAAAATAACCCAAATTGCAATTCATACTGAATAATGAAATGAATTGATCCGTGTTAGAGTACACGGTGACATTGGGTGCATTCAAGTCGCCCATCAAGTTGGCATCAAACGTCTACCGAGTGATACATTTTGCTAGTTTTTTGATCAGATTTTTCTGACAAAGTTTACAAATCAATTTACGACGATTCTACTCGGACGACATTTTTGTAACTAATTTTCAAATACAGCATGTGTTATTATGTTTATGTTAAGGAATCTTTGTTCATAGAAAATTTCACAAACATTAGTTTGTGCGGACTAACAATTTACACAAGCAGGTTGGCGTTTGTGGAAATAAAGCAAAGCAGTTTTGAGCTAAAGCAATTACTGTTCAAGTGCTTTGAGTGTGAGGTTAACTATTCGCTTTTATCCCTGTTTTTATTAATAGTGTAGGCCTCAGCCTGCTACCTTCTGGAAGTGGGCGATGTCGATTGCACCTCGGACTAACTTAGCCTTGTTTTTGATCATTTGTTGGACCATTTTTGAGCACCATCCACATGGGGTCACCAATAACAGCGAAGGGGTCACCAATATTAACTGAAATAATTCACTTTTTATTATTTGTATTTTTATGGACAAGCGAAATAATTATTGCAGCTTGTGTTAACACGAGTCCCCTTTATATGAATAATTTGAGAATTAAAATTTGACAAGTTTTTCGTCAGCTCAATTACAGGCACAGATCAAAGGGGCTGTGTCAGATTAGATTCATCTTTCTAGACAAAAACAGCTTTCATTATGCTCTACTCATTATGAACACGAAGAACTTTTAAAAACAGTTTTGTCTTTTCGACTTAATAAACAGGCAATAAACCCAAAATGAAGAAGCATAAATGGATGTGGCTTGGACAAATACCGACGAAACCACTAAGTGGCATAATCAAGTTGTCATTGTAGTGAGGAGATAATAGAAAAGGAAAAACCATAAAACTTGAAATTCAATTGAAGTTCGATTTCAATTAAGAATTAAATTTAATAAACGAAAAATTCAAATTACAATTTTGAAATTGGAGTGAAAATTTTCAAAATTTGCCTAGTGGCAATCTTAATTTTGTGACAAGTATGAATTTAAAGTTTTAAAATTAATTAACACAAATTGAAATGCAACTCGATTTTTGATTTTCGAATCATAATTGTAAGTAAAAAATTCTGGGACAATTAAAATCGAATTTTGTACAAAATTTGTATCCACCACAGATAAATAATGTGCAACACGCTCATACCAAAACAACCAATCATATTCTACTATTCATAGAGTAAAATTTAAAGAGAGGAAGTCACATGTTTGACCTGACTAGACCGCGTAACATTTATTTATTCAATAAATTAACTTTGGTATAATAATAAAAAGGAAACTGGAAAATTGCAAAAACTAGCGCGCTATATAAAATTGCATATTAAATTTTATGTGCAACAACATTAAATTTGCTTATATCGTTTTTTTTTAAATAATGTTTATGTACATATTTTAGTTTGATATATCAAATTACAATTTCAAATTCAATTTATTGTAGTATATACGAGTATTATATCAAAAACATGTCACCACAAAATGCAATATTACATATTTACGTATATAAATGCATAGTCATTACAAATTTAATTAGTTTGCTGAATTCAAGGTAATTTATGTATTTATAGAGTTCACAAGCTCAAATTGGATTGTGTCAGTTGATATCTACCAAATCTTTCACCTCCCCTTATTATTATTTTTTACAACAATAATCTAATTTGATGACACAAAATAATAATATTCACAGGATTGACTGACTGAGTGTTATTGTTGTAGTTTAGCTATAAAATGCTTTTGTACATTTTAATTTAAATAAATCACACAAAAAAATAAAATAAAAATACTTTTGCATATTATGAATTTGACATACTTACAGTTATTTTATTATTATTGGAAAATAAAAAAAAAATTGCATAAGTACATACTTTATGTTCATGTGCAATGAAATGCAACAGGAAAAATTAACTGCTTTAGATGAAAGAATTTATTTTTTTTACGTACATACGTTAGGTAGGTTATTTATCTAGATGTACTGGAATTTCAATGCATCAATCAAGCAACAATCGGTTGATGTACATGTTATGGGGATGTAGTGTGCAAATAATTTATTTAAGTCTCTATTCAAAATATTTAACAATTTTTGACCCGAAATTCTCTTTTGATTTAAGCGGCCAAGTCGCATTCAGCAAGATTGATAAAATGAGTAACTGAGTCAATAAAATGAAATATCTCCAATTAAAAAGACGGTCAAATGATCAATGGATTTGTTCGGCTTAATTTGTTGGTTGAATGTTTCATTCCGACCTTTGGTTGACTTGTGGCCTTTGACAGTTGTGAAATTTAATTAGTTCGTGAGATATAAAATAGATAATTGCGGGACTTAAATTCTTCTGATGAGGCTTAAATCCATTCTGAAGGAAACAGTAATTATTAAAGGAAAACGATTTACTTTAGATACTTGTGGGATTTAAGTTGGACTTTGTAGAACTTAAATTTTGTAAATTAAAATGGGGCGATTGTTCGGCTTAATTTCTTTTTTGAGTCTAGGCTGTTTTCCAAACGATACTTATTTGATACTTATTTTGTGGAATCTAACTTATTTAATGCAATAAGATAGGCTCCATAAAATAAGTATCGTTTGGAAAACAGCTTATGCTCTTTCCGAAATCGACACTTATTTTGTGGAACTTAACTTATTAAATGTAATTTCTTATGAAATAAGTTAGGTTCCACAAAATAAGTATTTGTTTCGGAAAGGGCCTTAGTCAGAATTTTGTGTAACTTGTGGCCTTTGATATTTGTGGAACTTATAATTATTGAAGGTAAGTTGCACTATAAAGGGACAAACACACCAAGCGCGACGCGACATGTCCCACATATTCCACTTGTGATAGATTTTCTTTTAATGTATCATACATTTTTCTATTAGAATTATGAAATATTTGAATGTTTTAATGAAATTCACTTATATTTTTGCTTAAACTATGATTTGTATTCATTATCACCAAAATAACAAGGGTTTAATTTTGTCGCCCGTCGTCGCCGCTTGGTGTGTTTTACCCTTTAATGTATAAATTAAAATTAGGCGATTGTCCAGCTTAATTTATTTTTCAATGTTTAGTACTGGCCTTTATTTGCCTTTTATATTTGTGGGATTTATTGTAATTTGTTCCAAGACATTTCTGTGGGGAAACTAATTAATAAAGGTTTTCGTTTTACTCACGAAATTTGTGCGATTTAAGTTACTTTTGGCTGTGGGACATACATTTTATAAATTCTAAATTACGCTATTATTCGGTTTAATTTATTCGTTGACTGTTTCTGTTCTTCTTCATTGAACGTGCGACGAAATCATCAATTGAATAAAAAAGTGAACGATACCAAAAATAATGGGTCGGGCGATTTAAAAACATCGAAATATAATGTTACATCGAACATTGAGGCGGGGTTTTTAAGATTTCAGGAGATCACAAAGGATTATGAAGAAAGCAAATTGCAAAATCAGTACAAAACAGTAGAACTATTGAATTTTAAAAAACTACCAATTTAATACTCCAACAGAGTATGACTCGTAGAAACCCGCAACCGTTAGCAAACGTCAGACAATGAAGAGTTATCTGGGTTAATTCTGAATTTAAGACAATAGACTTTTTGGTCTATTTCGCTTAAGCGGAAATTTTATTTTACATAGCTGAACATTATCGACCCCCGGGTAGATAACCTAACGGTTTTCATAACTGTTACGTAATTTCTCTGAAATTTCTGCTGCTACCTTAGAAATGAGAAAACTTATGTCGATTCGATTTTTTAAGAGCCTAAGAATACAATTGTTGGCGAATAGCGAAATAAGCAAACATGGCTTTAAATTCCTGAGAAGTTTTGGCAATTGTGATGGAATTTGGGCTTAAAATAGTTTTTTGTTCATTTTCGGTTTTTATCTATTCTTAACCATAATCAGCATGGGTTGGGTCTCGCAGACTCATTTTAATTGTATTAGATAAAAATTCACCAAAAAATTATTTTTTTATGAAAATTGAGCTTTGTGTATTCTAATAAATTTAAGATAGAATCACCTACTGACAATTTTTTACTTATTCCGAATATAGGCCTAACCAGTCCATTTTCAAAAAACAAACATAAAAGCATGCGATGAGTCTCTTGGACTCAATAGGTGTTGAAGTAAATAAACTTGGTATGGGAAAAGTCCAACATTTTATAGACCTTTTAAAGATTACTGGTAGAATAAAAATTCAATGCGAGGTGTATCTATCATTTTAAGCATTTTGAACCATAACTCTTCTTTTCATCTCTTGAAATCTCCTTCCATTCATCTATCCACTACCTCGTCACAAACAAAACTTGTATGTAGTCGCTGTTTAAATGCAGAAAAATCCATTTTAATTGAGCTTGCAAGTGAAAATACAATATAAAAGGAAACGTTGTTTGGCTCACCTCTACCAAAACCTTGTAGAAGCAATGTTTAGGGCATATATATAAGCTTTTTTTGAGTCTATCGGGTTTAACAACCGCAAATAATCAAAAACAATTTGTTTTCAAAAATTTTGTTCTAATAACTTTGCTTCTCTGAATTATTTTCTTTTGGGGACTTTGAATAATTTTCAGTAGAAACAAAATCTTTTAAATAATTTGGGAAATTTGCATTATTCTCGAAAGTTTACCAAACGTCTAACCTCACAAATCTCAACAAGTCTTCAACAATAATCTCGGTAACAAGCAATTCTGGAAAATTTGAAATATTCCTAAATAATCTCATCTATGTAACTCAACATCCTCCAAGTTTATCAGTATGTTGCTCAATGCTATGAAAGTTTCGGAAAAAATCACTAGTTCTATTATAACAAGACGTAGTGCAAGCCCTTTTAAATTTCGAGGAATTTCGAGAAACCCAAAAAATTTCGAAATGATCGAATAATCTCGAAAACTCGAATAAATTTGGAATCGTATAATAATCTTGAAAAAACGAAGAAACCACTAAAAATCTGAAAAATATCAAGCAAATTTCGCAAAACCTCGAATAATCTCGAAAATATTGAATAACCACTGTGTTCCGTTGGAAACAATAATTAGTTACTGCCAAGTACTTGTGACGTGAGTAGTTGTTCAATGGAACGCGAATTTTTGTGACAGTAAAACACAAGTTCAATTTAAATAAAACTGCTAGATTTGGTCAAACAATACGTTGTTCCATTAATAATAATAAGTATTAAAACATTAAACAACAAAATAATTAAAATATTTTGTGATTTAAAAATTGCCGCGTTGTATCGCAAACACAAACAAAAATTATTTGTTTTTAACCCTAATACAACCAATATATTTTTGTTATTTCAGTAAATTCTAATTCTAATCAAATAATTTACTAAATTTTTGCCAAAAATCTTCAGGTAATGAATTAAATGTTTTCGGTTTTACCAAAAATTTAAGCTTGCTCAAGAACAAAGTCGAGCCCAATATGTTATTTCTTCGATTTTTTCGGTGACACATATTTTCTTCAAAAAAAGAAACCTAATCAATGACCCCTGGCCTTACTTTTTGAGAGTACAGCAGCAATTGTAATTCTACAGCAAGCCAATTAACAAACGATAAATAACGATTACAAAAATATTTCTTGTAAATTTAGAACAAGATTTCGTTAAACCAAATAGAAATAAACACAGGTCTCTCAGTTCTTCGCGTCTATCTCACTAACAAAGGTAGCAATGCAACAACTTACAGAAGGTACCACTGGTTACTGGGTGTTAGTATAATTCAACCAACCAATTCCCCATACTAAATTTTGTAGAAATGTTACGCGACGATTATTTGGCCTATAAATTAACAGCCAAATTTAATTTTATTTTTGTTATTGTAATTTGTAAATAAAACCTTTTCAAATGTAGTAAATGTTTTTCAGTTTTTTTTAAAATTACATATGAGTCTGAGAGACTCATTGCATGCGTTTACGCAAGTAAAATGACCCATGCTAATTAGGGTTAAATAAAATAACACGAAAACCACCAAAAAAGGATAAATGTGAAGTGAATAAATTTGTAAGTAAAAAATCCCCAAACTAATAGGTAAAGGCGAAGGTGAATCCATTTGGGCAATAAATATTAATCGTAAAAAGATCCTAAATATGTATATGTTTAGCGTTTTTCAAAAATAAATCAAAAATTCGCTACTTGGGTAATTCTACTGTCTGCGCAAAGGTTAAGCTATAGTTAAGAAAGTCTAGTTTAATAGAATTTAAGAACCTTATGAATGTTATTACTTGGCAAGTTAAGAACCAAAAACAAACATTCATTACTTATCACTGGCTCAGTATTGACAGACAATTTAAAAACAAAAAAATTAAGCAAGAGTTTGATTGGATAATAGAACTTAAATTCAACGAGCGTACGTTTAAATTAAAATTAAATTTAATTGCTTAATGTTAAAACAGTTGCAAAATAAGGAGAATAGGGCTGAATTGCCGGAACACAAGCTGCTTCCAACCAAGTTTTAATTGGATAGTGAATCTAGATTAAGCATATACATAATTAAAAATTGCTTTGGGCTGGTTCTGTGTTTAAACTAAATTTTATTCTTGATTTAAATTTTACCTGTACTTGATGTTTCTACACTTAGAACTAGAACCATTTTTGTCATTAATAGAAGAACAATCAATTAAAATAAACAACTTTAATTTCATCCGGACATCCGTTCTAGATAAGATAATGCAAATCTTTAATATTTTGCAATACAATTGCATTCGAATAAAAATAAGTTTGTCATTGAAATCGTTCCACTATGCAACTGATGTAATTCAAATTTCAATACAACAGCGTAATGCCGTAATGCAATCTAATAACATACTTGCGCTTATTATTAATTACCAGGATCAAAATCACATTCAAAATGACCCTAAATAACCTGTGTATACAAAAAAAAAAAAATTAAATGAAATGATAAGCTTAGTCATCATTTTTTCAGGTTTGAAACGCGAATAATCATGATAAATTGAAAATTTCGTGATGAGGGGAATATATTTGAATAAACACTGTGGTTTTGGACACAAAGATTAGCTCATTTTTCTGGAAAAATTCGTAACCAAAAAAACCGTTAGAAAAATTGCACTTGAAAACTTGTGTTTTTATAGGTGTGGTGCTGTATAATAAATAAATTTCTTATCAAAGTCAACCTATATACCTATAAAATTATCAGGTACTACAGGCAAAGCAATACAACGTAAATATTACGTTTATGTTTATAATCAGCACAAAACTTATTACTCAGAACATAACAAAAAAATGTATGTACATAAAAATTCTACTGCAATTAACAAGTCGGTACAATTCTCACCACTATTCTACCAAATACTAAACCTACATGCTAAACATTATATTTACTTTTCAATATCTATAACCATTTTTTATGTCTAGTTTTCATACACAAACTGTGCAATTCAAACAGTTCCAATAAAAAATGTATACAAAATGATTACGACAAATAATATTAAGTTGGTTTATGTGAGTTTATTGGAAAAAAAAGGTTTTTGATACGGTTTCAGTCATTTACCTGTTAAATCAACAAAAATTGTGAAACAATTTTTTTTTTTATCAAATTACTTATGTAGGTAAGACCTGCACATGTGTTCATATATTTTTGTAAAGTACATAGATATTTACAAGCATGTGCTATAAAATTCTATTATTAGAAGAAAAATATTTAACGTCTAACCTCTTTATCGGAAAAATACACTGTAACCTTGGTTTGAAGTTTATTTATTGATTGAACCATTACGAAATAGTTATACAATAAATATTTTCTCTGTCTAGCACTCATAAAATCAAATAATATCACTTTTGCGACATGTTTCAACCTGTTAATTAAAATGCATTTAACACTTGGGTGACTTTTTTTTTTTTTGCTACTGCATTAATGGTTCGTTTTTCAGTTGTGTAAATACGGAATATAAAAATGTAGTTTTAGTGCTGTGATAAAATGAGGCTAAGACCAGAAAAATTAATAGAGATCATATGTGTGGCGAAACAAAACATTCTTGATAAAATTGTCTAAATATTTGCAGTAACCGGTGAGTACACAAAAAAAGGGTTTCTTGAGGTTACAAATTCTTAGAGTTGACTGTGCTGAATAATTTAGCAAAGTTTGACTGAAATAATGAAAGTTGACATGATAATGTCTAATTAATATAGTCTGTAACAACGCTAAGAAATTATTCCACTCACCGGCCATGGTGCCGAGAGAAGGATTGCGTCACAACACACTTATGGTAATCTATAAGAGTGTTACTGAAGCTATAATATCTATAAAAGTGTTGGCTGGTTTAGTACTAGTGGATGTATTAATTGTATCTAAAACAAGTCTACAACGGAAAAAACAAGTGGATTTAGATCTCTCGACAAAGGCGATGGAACGGATCAGTCAAAGGTAGGCATACCTTTGATTTTATCCCAGATATAAGGTATAGACTAAATATTAGCCAACCTACATTACAACGTATAAAGTTTAAGTATATTATAACCTAAGTCGTTTCGAACTGCAAAAACTGTACCATGTATCTGTGGTAATGAAGTAGAAGACGCTAAGCATTTACTTTTATACTGTGATGATGTGGTCATTGTGTCACTGAGAAATAAATGGCTAGATAACATACACTTTAATGAGGAATCACTGCAACGCGAAGTACTGCCAAAGTTCTAGCATTTTTATGCAGAACTAGTAACCGTATTAACCGAAAGGAACAGTGCTAATAGTAGACCGACCTAGTCGGATGGTAGTTGTCTCCGCGGGGCTAAGGATGGAAATGAAAGTGATTTAGTTGATTTGTTTGTTGTGGGTAATTTATTTATTTAATGTCATCAAGTCCTGACCTCACCTCTACACATACACGGCGCCATGTCACAATCTTGCGTAATCTTGAGAATTTGTATATCTTTATTTATGGCTGCAATAGCTGCTGTTCCCGGTTACAACTCGTGTTGATGTTGCTAGTCTACCACCTGGTAGCTTCACCATGTTTGTAAGGTAAATAAATATCTTTATTTTTCAGTTTACGTTCGATCGCACTGTGAACAGAGTCACACTCCATTTGAGTGTGGTTCTTTTCTAAAAACTTTTGTGTCACTGCAACCTTGTACTTCTTAGAGAAGTGAAGTAAAGCGTTTGACAGAACCGCGTTTAGGTTTTGATACGTGCAACCATCGGAATATATAGTGATAGGCAAGTTTTCTCCTACACAATTGTGTTTCAAATAATCAATTATACACGACATAAACATTGATTTCGAGTTCGGTATCAATTTCCGTGAACTATTAGCACATAACCTGCAACGAATCTAAATTGGTTAGTTTCGTTTTGTAGAAAACTGCTCTAACTTGTAACGACGAACATACTTTAATAAACTTTGTGCCATTTCTTTATTTGCGACCTTCTGTTCTTGGGCCCTTGGGTTCTTGAGTCGTTGGGCCTGTTCTTGGTTTTAACTTTGTTTTTTTGACGTGATAACGTCTTACACCGCATGGAGAAGTAGTCCAAAAATGTACACCGTGATGGTTGAGACGATTAACGCATTAAAATAGGGTAGAATTGCATTTTCTCTGCTTTTATGAGTCAATAGACTCTTGTTTGATCCAATTAAATTTCAAAGAACTCCTTTACATAAATTTTTCAAATTTGGTCCGAAAATTATTTCGCTTGATGGGAATTATTTTATTTTTGATATACATATGTATGTAATGTACATATAAGGCTAGTGAACGTTATGTTAAAATAATTTATTCCGGTTGAAAATGCGTGAAAAGGTAGTTTTCTGTCTCTATAAGAATGGTATCGGCAACCTGACTCGGCAACTCCGGGCCTGAACCGCCCAAGTATTATTCGAAATTGCATTAAACCATAGGCAGTTAAAAATGAGGTATGTCGCTTGAATTTTTTATAACATGTATTCTAGGCCTATTTAAGCTACAAAACAAATGGGCAGGCGATTTGGCTTAACCTGAAATGTCGCAAGGCGAATGTAAAGTTGGATTATTGAGTGTTACATTTAACATGTTTTACCGCCTGTCACTTTACGGTAAATTTCCAATGATACAAATAGATACAAAAATTAAAGGCAGGTATATCTACCGGGGCTGGCTTTATTTGTTTATCTCTTAATAGCATGGTAAAACATTTTAAAATGCGTAACACTCAATAATACAACTTTACATTCGTCTTGCGACAGATTAGGTCAGGCTAAATCGCCTGATCATTTGTTTTATAAATTCTGGGATGACTCAGGCCCGGAGTTGTCCAGCTAGGCGGTCGATACCATCCTTAAGGACGAAAAACTACCTTTTCACAAATTTTCAGCCGGGTTAAACTGTTGCAATAAAACGTTCCCCAGCTTTCCTACTAGCACGTTCACGAATAAAAACAACAATCACAAAATTTGCTTTTCTAGAGGAACTCCGGGTCGTCAAAGAATGTACAGGAAACTATCATTGAGGTAATTTATTTTGACGTTTGGGTTGTTCTTAATTTATTGATGTAACTTGCGTAGTAAGCAAAAATAAAATTTTAAAAAAATATTGTTTGGTTTAAATTTCCTTGATTTATCAAATTTTAAGCTACAGCATGTATTCCATGAGAAAAACAGACTCAGTCAACAAAAACGAAAGGAGAAAAATAATTTGATTCTCCATATAAAAGACAAAGACAACGTTTTTTTATTTTTTATTTTATAGCAAAAATATCTGGCTAAGTATAAAATAAAAAAACACGTTGGCTTTGTCTCTTATATAGGGCACCAGATTATTTTTCTCTTTTTGTTTTTTTTTTGACTGATAGTCAATTTCTTTCATGGAATACAGGCCTTATTAGGTTACCCAAAAAAAATATTTTTTTACCTAAGAATCCTAACCCTACTTAAAATAAATTTATTTTAACAAACCCATTGTGCCATTTCTCTCGCTGCTTATAAATCACGCAAATCACCCTACAGCCTTGTAGAAGAATTTTTTTCAACCATCACCAAATGAGAATTTTCACACTTGGTTTGGCTATTGTTGTGCTCGCCACATCGGATTTTGCTCGCCTTCGGGATTTCCTGAAATTGGCTCTCCTCTAACAAAAATACAAAATTATATATTTTATTTATTTTACGAGTAAAAACTATTATGTATGTACGTACGTACCTAAAATGCGTATTGCTATCTGATTTGAAATATTCCATTAATGCTAGCATTTTTGGATCTTTCCAATATCAAAGGAACAGCAGAGTTCATCTTCAAAATTTTCGATGAACTTCCTTCTTCGGGATTTATTAGCAGAACCGGCAGGGTTGTTTGCCTTGTGTATAATAAACGAAGCAAGGGCGGCCGTATCCAGAATATTATGAGACATCGCGAGAGGACATCAAAAAGTCGTCCTTTTTGTTGAATACCTTGGTTTTGTTATAATACAGAATAATTTCTCACTCCTCCTGCATCTCTGTGCAAGGTGGACAATACAACTATGGATCGGTTTGCTACAGGATCATAGTAGCACATTGTGACATTTTCAGCAAATTCAAACAAACTAGATGCAGCTTCCCTAGTTGTACATGGTTTGAACTCGGTGTGCACATACCTTTTGTTTTTTTTCACCGTGCATACAGCAGTCAAATTCGAATTTAATAACTCTTTGACAAATCGCAGTATTGTGAAGAAGTTGTACATGATAAAATTTCTCTATGTGCCTCTGTATTTGGCAACTAGCTCCTTCACAATTCTCTCCTCGTTAGTTGACGTCCCTGACGTTGTCTACCTTGCCGATGTATATTTGCTCCTGCAGTGGATAGTACGCCAATGACTTACAGATCCACCATATCTATCTACTTGTGATATTTAAACGGTTCCTATACAAATTACACGGTGGTCACCGGGGTGGGTATTTGTAAACGACGTAGTTAATAACCCTTGGTAAAG
Organism: Tipula helvola; assembly: GCA_963556165.1. Classification (NCBI taxonomy): domain Eukaryota; kingdom Metazoa; phylum Arthropoda; class Insecta; order Diptera; family Tipulidae; genus Tipula; species Tipula helvola. The sequence continues at coordinate 379,341,774 of OY744481.1, read as the reverse complement.
CGAAAGTTAATTCAGTATTGCCATCAGGTGTCACATCGGTCTTTTCTTAAAGCAAAAAAATGCGATATTGCATATATCCATTTCCTGTTTAAAAACGAGCCCGGTTTGAGCCCGGCATTCTTGAATAAAAAAATTGAACACATCTTGTATTGAGTCGAAATTATGTTCAATTAATACTTTTGATGAATTCTGCCGAATAGTTCCGGAAGTTTTTCGAAAAAACTGTTGAGAAACACAATTTTTCGTAATGTGTTATGTCTACATCACAAAGCAGAGGGCGACAAATTATGTTTCGGTTTACCTGATTTTACCCAACTTTGAACGGTGAAAGACCCTAGCGACAACATACTAAGGAACATGTTCTTGCAAACTGGCTTCCTACCTCCGTTACTTGTCAAATAATAAAATATGGAATTTTTTCTGCGTGAATCTTGTACAGTTTCTATTGTCGTTATCCCTTTAAGTTCGGTGTGGCTGCAAACAAATACTCTACGTTGAGTGAAATCAGTAATAGACCAAAATGTATCGAATATAGATTTTCTTTCAACTTCATTTAACAACTCCCAATGTATCTCTTTAGAAATAATAGATTTGGATGATTTTCGTGTGGGTCCTATTTTACGCTCGCTTATCGATGTATCTTGATTGACCTTTCCATCTTTTATAGAGTAACCTAAGTACGCTTTGGATGATAGGAGGTATTGGTCTTTAATGAACGATATGCAGTTTTCGTCATCATTATATGTTCAACTGTGCAGATCTTATTGTAGGACGGATGGTCAAAAGCCTTGTTTACTTTCGTACAGCAAATACATTTCTGAGCCTCAGTTTTTGCTGAGCAAGCTCTTCTGTCATGACCGTCAAAGCCGCAATCACCACAAGTTTGGTGTTTTCCCCTACAGAACTTTGATATGTTTCCAAAAGCATGACAGCGGACCAGTTTGGCCCAGTTTTGAAACTACGTTTTGAGACTTCGTTTTTGATTTGAAGAAGAAAGCCAGATCTTGTTGTTTGTTTGTTTCGATCACAATACCATTCTTAATATTACTAATATTTTTAACAGCTACATTAGAAATAGCAGGAAAGGTAATCTCTTGAACCTTCCTTTTTATCTCGTCACTATTTCCAAAGGCACTATTGCCGCTTACTATCGGTTTTACAGTGAAAACCATCAAGAGTTTCCACTGCGATATTTTCGGTTTTGAAATCTTTTCACCAAGTTGCCTTACTCTCGCGTTCTTTAGTGGCTTCACAATTTCTTTTCTTTCTGACAGTCGGTCTTTTAAGCCGACCAGCTACAGTTATTTTGGGACATAATTGCCTCAGCTATCTGTTACCATAACTTCGGACACAATCTCGAGCGTACTTTTTTTGTATTATTAATTAGATAATGACTTGCTTCCTCGGTTAATAACACCTATACAGACAACACTAATAATTATCTGAGGGGGAACAGGTAATCGTGAAGATAGGTAAACAGATTTGACCATGTCATGTTATACAGTAGGATTTTATAAATATATGTCCGAAACGATATTTCTGCGCGAGAAATTAAAAATTCATATTTCAGTGAGAACCAAGGTTGAATGTCTGTCTTCCGATTTGTTAAAAATAAATTTATTCGCAAAGTATTAGCCGTGTATGTCATTGTACTTTAGCCTAATACGTGCTCAAAACCTTTTATAATAGAATTAATAAATTTAAAACTCGCTAATTAAATTTGCACAATCAAAAATCTGCAAATGAAAATCAAAAGTATTAAATAAGACGTTATTAAGAAAAAAATGCGCGCGCGCGCGACATTTATGTCTTTCAAAGAGGTCAAAACTCATTTAAAAAAAAAAATTAATTCAATTTTTTTCTTATTTATTTATTCTCTATTATTTATAAATTAATAACAAAAAAAATTGCATTTATCGTTTGTTCGCGCTTGCATATAAAAATCCCTTTCTTTTGGATGCATTTAATAAATTTAAATTAAATTATAACTTTTTATTATTTATTCATTGAATTGAAACTTCTCGAGTTTGAGATTAAATATTAAACAGAAAAATATACAGGCACACTGGGTGATTATTTTTTATGCCGAATGGTTTAATGATGCCATAATTTATAATATAATATGTGTTTTCAAGCTTAATAAAAAAAAATCTTAAGATTAAAACAAAAGACAATAATTGAATCCTTTTTTATTATTTATTTACAGGATTTTAATGAATCATGTTCATATTCATTATCACCAGTTAGTATTAAAAGTCAAAAATTATTGCGGTCACCGCGTAAAGCAACTAGAAAAATATCCCGAATTCCATTCAAAGTGCTGGATGCGCCCGAATTACAGGATGATTTTTATTTAAATTTAGTCGATTGGTCATCACAAAATGTGTTAGCCGTAGGTCTAGGAAGCTGTGTATATTTATGGAGTGCGTGCACAAGTCAAGTAAGTACACATAGAAGATTATTATTTGAATGTAAAAAAAAAATGTTTTTTTTTTTATTTTTTATATATAATGAGATTATGTTTTTGTTTTTATGCATTTTGCAATAAATCCATGGTGGAGGGCCGTATAGGTCATGCATGCAATTTTTTTTTTATTTTATTTAATAACGATATTAAAAATCATTTTAATTAATACGTATATATGAAATTGATTTGATTAATTTTTTTTATCGCGTCTATTTTTTTTTTATTTTTTTATGATTAGGTAACAAGGTTATGTGATTTAAACGGTGAGGCTGGAAATTCAGTGACATCGGTTGCGTGGAGTGAACGGGGGCAACATGTTGCGGTTGGATCACATCATGGTTATGTTACTGTATGGGATGTGGCAGCTAATAAACAGGTTGGTGAATTTGTGTTTTTTTTTGTTTTTTGTTTCTCGAAACAAATTAACTTTTTTTGGTTTTTATGATTTATTGCGGAATGTGTTTTTAAGAGGTTTATTGTTTGCATTTCCTGCGACATTTACTTGATAGTAATAAATCAATCATTTTGAAGACGGCTAGCTAACAAAACCACAAAAAATTATCTTTTATTGCATCAACTTTGTGATTAAATCTGATTTTATTTAGTTGATCCAGAACGGTTTCTGCCGTACTTGTAATAATGCTAAGGTCAAAATGAGTAATTGAATTTAAATTTAAGCGATGAAATTCTACATTATTTAGTGAAAGGAAAGTCCAAATTGGAAATTTGCAAAGTTTGCAAAACTGAACTTTGAAACTTATAATAGATCTCTCTTCCTTAATAAGTGCATTTTTTAAGTGAGTACTGTTGACCGTATGACATAATACCGTTTAGAAATTCCCGTACACATAATACCATATTACAAAATGCCGCATTTCAAAAAATTTTAATTCCCGTATCCCAAAATCCCGTTTGCCGAAATCTAAAAAGGTGAATATATCTTTCGCTGGGTTCCATACCGAGTACCTTGATCATCGCGGCTTCATTTTTAAAATCAATATTTTTTGGCTTAGCTCGTTTAAAAAATCATGACAGTTAGATTTTCATTTCTGTAAGTGAAAACCACCAGATTTTAATATATCCGTGACTTTTTCTTTTAATTTCATCGCATCTTCAATAGTAGCAGCGCCACCTATTAAATCATCAACATAAAAATCTTTAATTGTTGTTGAACGAGTGTCTAATTCACTAGTATCCATGGCTAATTAACGAAGAGCTTGCAATACCGAAAGTTACTGTGGTAAGGTCGATAATGTTTTAATTTGACGCTAGGTGTTTTACGCCATAATATTCGCTGGTATTGTATCTCTGGTATTAACTAAAACTTCGCTATACATTTTCTCAACGTCGGCTGTTAATGCCGACGTACAATACTAATAAATAATAATGCCGTACTCTAATCTCAGAAGAACTAACCATAATGTCGGTTGTATGGTTAGAACGATCACCATTTTTTCATTAGCGAAATATTTTGCATGACTAACATTCACTGTTTGTTGTGAATTGTCACAATATGTTCTTCGGGAATAAGTTCCATCTTCCATGTTACCTTACGTTAGATATTCGACAATACCTTTGTAAATTTTTTTCGTAGATTTTCGTTCGAACTCTAAAAACATTTCGTCGCCGGAAATTTGAAATTTCCCAACACGGGAGCGTTCCTTTGGAAAGGAATTGTAACGATATATCTTCCATTCTTCTCATGTCACATGTACATATGTGCTATTAAACATTTCTTCACTTCCTTTTCTTCTGCAGAATACAGTTGACATTTGCTTATCTCCTTTAGTTCCCAAAACTTTCGTAGTGTTGCATCTATATTTAATTCCAAAGAGCTATCATGATTCTGTTTGGGATTTGAAAAACTTGTCGGCTCCGACGAAGATATCAATTTTTGCTTGACGGAAATATGCAGTATCCGCCATTTGTAAATTTTCAAACAATCCACAATCTTTCACATTTGAAAATTACTTTGGTGCATCAATATTTATTTGGGCTTGATGTCACAGGCCTAAACCTGTGATTACAATGTTTGCGTTTTCTCAGGCAGAACAAAGCTAGGGGTCCTGAGCTTTGTGCTGCCTGAGTTCAACTTCGACAATTTATTCTCGTTGGCTTATCCATCGAGAGATTTGTGGTCCTCGGAGCAATTTCTTAAAACTTTATCGGAGTCTCTTGCCTTCTTTTCTGATGGCTCTTGCTCTGAACATGGTGCTGAATTTGGAAGTTACTGCTCTCTGATTGATTTCAGATCGTTTGGTATTCTGTGTTCGCACTGTACTGTCTTTCAGGTAGAATTAATTTTTTTGACTAATAGTGTTATTCAGGCTATGCGTCTTGCCATTAGCAACAATAATATTTTTTTCTGTACGAATAGTAAAGCTGTGCTGAATTCATTGAATAATCCCTTGACTAGTTCCAAGCTTGTTAAGGACTGTAAACATTTCATCAACCTTCTTTGTTCTAACAATAGAGTTGCTGTGTTATGGGTACTGGCCCATTGTGAAATTGAAGATAATAAGATAGCCGATTCCCTAGCCAAGGCTGGCTCGCGATTAGCATTAATCGGTCCCGAATCAGCGGCTTGCTTAGCTTTCATTAGCGGTAATAAGGCTATAAAATACTTCGCTCTTAAAGAGTTAAGGCTGAAGTGGCATGCTACTTCTGGTTGCCGTAAGGCGCAGCACTTTATTAATGAGCCAGATCAGAGGTCTATTAAATTTGCTTTATCTTTAAAAAAGGACCAGCTCAGAATACTGGTTGCAATCCTCACTGGCCATGGCCGTTTTAAGGAACATCTTCATCGCTTGGGATTGGCTCAAGATGATATATGCGATGACTGCCTCAAAGAGATTGACAGCTGCATTCATTTTGTATGTAGTTGTCCAGCTTTCGAAAGTGTTCGTTTTCAATTGTTTAATTGTAAGACTATCGATATATGTAGGTAGGCTGCCTTCTCTCCCTTGGTCTAAACTGATCCAGTTTGCCAAGGTTGCAGTACGCTTTCGTGAGTTGTGATAGAATCCTAGGTTTGCACCATGGGCCCTTGTGGCATAGAGTGCTGAACCTTTATGGGTTCCAACCAATTCCCTGGGAATTGGGAATTATATTGCTATATTTCTAAACTTCAATAATTCCCATTTTTTCCCCCTAATTCCCAAAATTTTATTCTGGCGTAATTGGGAATTATTTCCAAAGGGAAAAACACTTTCATGTTTTTCAGCCGCCAAATACTACATTGTAAATAAAATAATGAAAATACACAAAACAACCAGTTTCTTCTAATTCCCAAAAAAAAAATGTAGGGAATTATAAACGTCAAAAGTTGCATGAAATGGAATTATTTTTTCCTACATTTAAAAATTCCCAATCGCCAGAATACACTTTTGGGAAAAAATATTCCCAACTGTCAGAATACTGTCAAAATAGTTCAATTCCCATGGAATAGCCAGAATAGGGCCACAGTTCAGTGAATCGTTTTTAATTTAAACTTTTATAATGTTAATACTCCTGAAAAATACTTAACATTTATTTTAAATATTTTTTCAACATTTTCAAGATGATGATTTACAGCCAATTCATCAAATTGGCACTTAGTTTTTGGTTGACATTTAGTTTCAAAAGTGTGGGGAAGAAGGGAAGGGGCTCCATTCCATAAAATATACCGAATAATGGTAGAAAATATATTTATGCAAATGACGTTTGATCCTAAAATACGGAATTTCATTCGGTCATTTGAGTGTCTTCGAATATTTTCCATGTTAAAACAAACAATTCATAAAAGAAAAGAAAAATGGTGCCTGCAAATTATCCACATAACTGATTGATTTGGCTGAATTGTAAGCATAGGTTACGGCTTCACTTTACAAAATACCGAAAATATAGATTATCAATTTTTGCTAATCTGAGGATGTCTTACAGTCATTAATTTGTACTGATCTTTCAGTTTGTTTAAATTTTCGATTTTTTGAGAAATCGCCCTATAAAATTAAATTGCATGAATTTGTTTTGTTTCATCTTATCAATGAAACGAACCTCCCCGAATATCCTCTGACTTAAAAATTCTCCAGTTTCGAAACGGAATTAAATATTACCCTGCACTAACCGACCTTATGAAAGAAGCTGTTCTGCCAAAATTATTAATTTTCACAGAATGGGAGTGGTTCATGTGAGTTTATCATATCTGAATCTAAATATTCGATCAACTTCAAAAATGTATTCATTTTTTTTCATATTCGCTGATTTCTATATTTTATCAGTGTTCTCCCACTCCGTTCAAAATCGATATTTTCTAATTCAATGGGAATTAGAAGTCGACGGGATTTTTATTGTAAAATTACGACTAAAATAAAAAAAAAAATGGTTCTGTAAACGTAATTGTAAAAATTTTAAATTAAATCTGTAATACTGAGGTCTGCTTACTGAGATTACCTGAAATGAAATCTAATCACCAATAAAGGCTTAATTAGAAAAATAAATAAATTACAAAATTAGGAAGCTGCTACTAAATTACGCGACTAGACTAATAAAGAACTAAACACCAATATCTGCTGCAATGGGGAAATTTATTAACAAAATTAAATGCTTTTTTGTCCTCAATTAGTTTTCTAAAATTGAAATCAATTAACTTTAACGCATTTTATAGCGTAATGGTTTATTTGTTTGGTAATTTTTGCAAATATTAATTCGCAAACTATAAAATAAAAATAAAAAAATTCGCAAACTATAAAAAAAAAAAAATTCGCAAAAAATGCGTTTTCGTTTTTTGAATAAAATAATTTCTAACCCTTTCTAAAAACAAAAAAAAATTATTGTGTGTAAAATATAATGTAATTGGCGGAAATTGCATTCTGAATTAGGAAATTACACGTACTTTCCAAATTGCATTAATTTTTTTTTTTTGTTTAATATAATTTTTTGACACAAATGTCAATATAATATCAGAATGCCAGTCTTTATGGGTTAATAAAATGCAAAAAGTGCGCGATCTAAAATATTTTACTATTCGATGCGTGCATTAAAAACAATTTAAATGAAAGCGATTAGTTTTCATTTTCTAGTTACTCTCTAACTATTTAATGATGAATGGCTTTATTATTGCGTATGGTTTCGATTCACCTGCAAATAGTAAGTAACAAAAACTATATTTGCATAACGCATTTTAATTTGTATAGTTGTGTACTTTTTTTTTTTTATTATTATTGGTAATTGAATTATTTCTAATTGGTATTGTTGCTATTTTGGTACGCACCTTTTTATAATAAAAGTTGGTTTAGTTTTTGTTTTATCATGATTGAAGTTTATGCAAATTCGATTTTTTTTTTTTGGAAATTATATTTTGCGTAATCGATACGGATATTATTGATGCATGGTGAATTTTTTATATGCGTTTGCATATTATTTACGCATGTTTTGTAGTTTGTGTTATGAAACTTGAAAATTTTATTTCAAGCATAAAACAATCATCGCCGCTTGCTTCCAGAATCCATATAACACACTTAACAGCTGTTAGCTAATTTTTTGTGTATGGTGCTTAATTGCATTTCTTGGTGTATGACATAATAATCTTATTAAAAAAAAAATTATTTTATAATCTTCTGTAAATTTCATCATATGAACAAAGATGATGTGAAATTCTTTTATATGCGCGCTTATTGATTTATTTAATTTTAAGGAACTAAAATTTGTCTGATTTATGATTTCATTGGCTGTTGAACTTTTATGTACTTATACTAGACGGTGTATTAGACTTTACACATTCTTTGTCGTGCGATTAATGAACTCACGTGTATTTAGGTAGTGGTGTATATATATAGAGAAACACCCGCATGATCGTTGCAAATAATTTGTAATGAACACTTTACTGAATATACAATAAAAATTGTTGACTAATGTATCAATCACCGCAATTGTTTAGAGGTGTACCTTATCAAATTTGGTTCAAATTTACCAAATTTTACTTCCAATCAAAGGGATTTTCATCAGGTGAAAGGTTTCAATTTACTTCAAAATTTAATTTCAATCAAATACTTAGAGTTATCTAAATATCATTTTTGAAGATCGGTTAATTTATTTTTAGATAGCTGCGCTAAGTAGAATTTATTTTGAATCATATAAGAAAATTGTTGCATTTAATATTTAAAATATGAAATACCCTAAAATTTGATTACAAGTGAAACTTTGATGAGTGATATTTGAATTTTATTATTTTCCTTAAACGTTGATTAAAAGCTGTAAAACAATTTAATCCAGATTTAAATTAAATTCAAATTTGGCAAATTACTTTAAATTTGAATCCGCACGAATCCGCGAGTAAACAATTTTTATAAAATTATGATATACAAAAACCCGACTAGCATGATGTTTACAATCAAATTAAATTTAATTAAGGCCGAAAATTATTTTAAAATTAGAGAAAAGCGGAGTTCGCTTGTTATATGACATTTTTCATACGGATTTCTAATTTTGAAATAGTTTTTGGGCTTAATTAAATTTAATTTGATTGAAATTAGCTTTGCATCTCACTGGTGTTTTAAGCAGGCGTACGTTTGCTCATATGTAAGTATTTTTATATAATAATTTTATGCAGTCGTTCTATAGGACTTCTAACCCTATAATTTTTAACTATTATTTTGACGGTAATCAACTTAGCAGAGTAACTTCAATAACGGATTTGGGAGTTATATTTGATACCAAAGTAACTTTCTGTTTACATATTAATAACATAATACGTAAAGCTAATTCTATGTTAGGCGTCATTATTCGAATGACAAAGGAGTTTCATGATATATTCTCATGTGTAAGTATATTTATTTCTTTGGTTAGATCACATCTTGAGTGTGCTGTGGTTGTATGGTATCCCCATCATGCAGTACACATCGATAGATTGGAGTCAGTTCAGAGGCGATTTACCATTTATATTCTAAGGAAACTCGGGTTCCTTTCTGATCGTAGTCAGCCTAGGTGGAAACAGATATGTGATCTGCCGTCTTATGTTGATAGGTGTCATGATATTCGTATTGACACTTTAGAAAAACGTCGTAAAATTGCCTCGGCTATGTTTGTGGGAGATTCTTTATGTGGACGGGTTAATTGTTTTGACCTCACTTCTACCTGGTGCATTTATGTTCCCAAACGAAATCTACGCCAAAGGGAATTTTTATATGTCCCACGCCACAGGACTGAATATGGAAGTAATGAACCGACGACAATTGGACGGCCATAACGAAATTCAGTAAACCACTTCTGAATCATTCCAAACGATGATGAAGAGTCCCCATAATATTTCCTAAGCGATTTTTGGGTTTGCGTAATATTTTTTCATTTTTTTCCGCAACACGCGAAATTCACTTTTCCATTTTTTTTTTAAATTCACCCTCATTCATGCTTTCAAATGTTGTACAAACTGAACTATCTGACAGATCTGTGTGAAAATTTTTTCATACTTCGCCTACTTAAAGATAATTCTTTTCAAATGTTGTATGAAAATTACGATTGAGACGCCAATTATTGTATTTATCGTGGACTTATGAACTAATCTCGTACATTTTGTAATTTTGTAGACATTTTGAATTTCAATTAAGAAATTCCTTAGGCAAAAAATTCTTCAAATTGATGTTTTGAAATTATTCGATTTTTCGACATATTTCCGTAAATTTTTAAATTTGTGTAAAAAAAATTTGAAAATCGTAAATTTCTTATTATTTTCCTTCAGGCAAATTCTTAGAATTCTTCATTTCCCCGAGATTCTTTAAAGATTTTAAATTTTGAAAGTGTTTGATAATCTGGAAATTTAAGATTGCTAAAATATTCAAAATTTTGAAATTTTTAAAGTTCATTTAAAATATATATGTACATCCTTAATAGGCTTAGGCTTATCAAGAGTTTCAATCTCCACTCTACCGAAAATTAAAGTTCCACCTTTTGGTTTCATCACTTCCAGTGGGAATTACCAAATACTAACATAAATTCCGATGAAATAAAAAAATATTTTCGAAATTGAAATTATCATGATATTATGTGTACCGAATGAAATTTGTGATTCCCAAATTTATATTATCTCATAGGTTACTACGCAAAAGAAAAAAACTGGTACCGTTATTTTGTAGAAAAACAATTTAAAAAAACGAATAAACGTCAAATTGGGCATTTGTTTTATTTGTTTCGAAATGGACGCATCATAAGGAGAAAAATGTGATTTAATAATTAGATTGTGGAATGATCATCCCGAGTATACCAATAAAAAAATTGGTAAATTGGCTGGTGTTTCCAATAATACGGTAAAAAATGTAAAAAAAAATGTCAAATCAATCTTTCTGTGTCACGCAAGCCCGGATCCGGAGAAAAATCAGGTGCTCCAAATAAAATGTTGGATCAGAAAATTGTAAGAGTCATTTCGAAACATCCCTCGATGTCTGTGCGAGATTTGGCCAGAAAAACCAAAACAACCAAATCGATTGTGGAACGAGCTAAAACCAGAAATAATCTACGGACATACAAGAAGTCAAAAATCCCCAAAAGAAGTGTTGAACTATTTAATAGAGGGATCGATCGAGCAAAGAAACAAAACAAATGGTTGAACGAGAGAAAAGATTCTTGTTTCGTAATGAACAACGAGACCTACGTCAAAATGGATTTCTCGACACTTCCAGGTCCCCAATATTACATCAAAAAGAAAGGTAAAGAACTGGCCGGAGCAATTACTACCATAGCTGTTGAAAAATTTGGCAAAAAAACATATGGTTTGGCAAACAGTTTGCCAATGCAGCTTAAGATCACATCCATACATAATAAATGGGATTATGAAAAGGTGAATGTTCGCCGTAAAATGAACAAAAAGTTTGAATGAATACGATTATTTAAAAACTGTACAATATGTGCAATAGAACAAGTACAAAAAAATAATGATTATATATTGCCGTTTAGTTTTAATTCTTCATGTACAAATCACAAATTTCATTCGGTACACATAATAGGACTTTAACATCAAATTCTGCATTCAAATAAGACCAAACAATTTTATAATTTTTTATAATAATTAACTCAAATTTTTTTTTTTTTTAATTCATTTTTTAACCTCAACTACTTAATATTTCTAAAATTTTGAAATTCTACAAATTTTGTTTAAATTCCGAAATTATTTATAATCTGCTAATTCTTCAAATTCTATATAAATTCTTGATACTTTTAAAAAAAAAATTGATAAATGGTTGGAATTCTAAAATTCTCTGAATGCTCAAGGTCTTGCAAAATTTTTTCATTTTTTATGATATCATACTCTTTGTGTTCTTAGTTAAATTCTATTATTCAAACTCTAAAAATATCTGAATATTCTGTAAGATAACTTTTCAAGATATTCTTTTTTGAATTTCTTGAAAACTGTGGAATTCTTAAAATTTGACATTTAAGATATGGCTTTCAAAATTTGAAATTTTCAGAATTTTTTATATTTTTAAAATTATCTTCAAAATTTTGAAATTATTTAAATTTTGCTTCAAACCTTAGAGTTATTTGGCATGCCAGATTTCGTAAAAAAAGTCTTCCTTATAAGCTATGTCCTAAAATTGCTTAGTTTCTTCGCAACTTAGCTGGGAATTTTTCAAATCCTTATACTTATTCTTAAACCTTCAATAATAATGAAATTTTTAATTTTGATTTAAGCTTTTCAAGTTCACCGGAATTTGCAAATTCTTTAATTTGAAAAAATCTTCATAATCTTGAATTTTGTAAATTGACCGAGAGTTTTCTTTTTTAATTTCTTAACATTTTTAAAAAAGAAATTCCAAATAAAAAATTGAAATTATGTAAATCTTTAAATTCAATTCATTGGTAACCCTACAACAAACTTTACTTTTTCAAGGTCTTCATATTTTACAAATTTTCAAAATTTTTGATATTTTTACAAATTTGAAAGGTATAATCTCGAAATTCCAGATATGGTTAAAACTCAAATTTTTATTTGTAATTCAAAATCTGAATAAAACGGCAACCCTCTTCCAAAATACCGTTACAAATTCATATATTCTTAAAATTCTGTCATTTCATACAAATTTTTTGAAATTCTTCATCACATTCTAAAAATATTCTTTCACTTTGTCGAATAATAATATTCTTTGTATTCGATGCGGAATTCAAAATTAAGTTTTAAAAATATCTTGGCACCTTAATACATATTATTAAAATTTTCAAAATTCAAATCTTCAAATTTAATTAAATTCCTTAAATTCTATAACATTATAATATGTTTTCCGAATTTTTAAAATGTTTTAATTTGCAAATTCTCAATTACCTCTAGGTTTGCTAATTTTTTGAAATTATTAATTTATTTAATTTTTTTAATGTTCAAATACTTCTTGTAATTTAAAAATTATTTTCAAAATTTTGAATTTTACATCAGAAAAAATTTACCTTTTGACAATTCTTTAAATCGTTGGAATTCTGAAGTTCTCTGCGAGTCTTGCAAAATTTTACGATTTTTTTTATTCTACTCTTTATGTTCTCAAATTCTTGGCGTCATTCAAACTCTAAAAATACTTGAACAGAAAATTTTTCAAGATCTTTTTTCTTCAAAAGTTTGAAAACTCTGAATCTCTTCAAATTTGAAAATTTATTAAAAATCTTGAAATTTCAAATATGGTTGTTCAAAATTTTAAATATTTGACATTTTTCAAGTTTCTGAAGCTTTTTCTGCTGGTAGTGAAAAAAATCTTTATGATCAATGTGCTTACAAGTTTTTTAGTTTTCTCTGTCTAATTGTACCTCTCCTGGAGATATTCAAGTCTCAGTAGAAAGGAAGTAATGCGCGTAGTCACTACCTTTGTGGATTAGTATTAAGGTTCACATATATGGCCAATATAAATATTTAATTTGGACATTAAGTTGAGGTTTATTTTGTGGTTTTTCTTCAAAAACCGGTCAGCGATATTAAATCAGTAACGTAAAATTTCCAAAAAAAAACTGCTGAAACCGTCTGTCGGGAAATTTTTGAATAAAAAGCCCATAATAAACCTCAACTAATGTCCAAATCAAATATTTATTCTAAAAATTGTCAACAACACAATAAAAATGCATACAAATTTTATTTACATTAGATTTAAGACATTTTGATTGTCTGTGCACTTTTGATTTACTTTATGGGGATCTTAATTTAAAAAAAAAAAAAAAATATTTATGTAAATAATCTTTGTACATAGAAAAAATACTTCACATCTTTAAATCCTCAAATATTATATCGCACATTATGCATAATTTGAGTATCTGTTGTTAGTTTAAGAAATTAAATCTGAAATAATTGAAGAGACGTATTTTGTGTGCTTGCTTGTGTGCTTTACCAAAAATTACATTATACAAATAATAATTAAAGTAAGTAGTAGCTACCAGATTAATATTTTCTTAACATTTTGTGGATAAATCTTAAATGTTTTAAGACGAAACAATTAATTTAGCAAAAGAAACGCAAAGTCATTTAATGTATTAACTTAAAAACACAAATACAGAAGTTAGCTTACAAAAAGGAATGTGTATTGAGATTTTATCGCCACATATCATGTGTATTGAGATATACCCAATTACGTCTTAAAACCAAATTTGCAAAAACTCTTTTCCGGGACTTTTCCCAGTTATGTCTTTTTTTTATTAATTAGGTATATTATATGTGTTGAGATTGATGTAGTTTGTATGACAAAAGTAAAAATTAAAAGTAAAAGATAAGATTTTTTTATTTATTTTTTGCCAGATGAATTCGTTGAGGAAAGAAAGGTTATTAACATTTTTATTTTTTTGCGCGGTAAATTGCAATATGATCATTCTCGTGGATTCGTGTTTAACATGTACTAATTAATTGTAGAAGAGGTCAAATCAGTATGCATATATATTATTTTCCATGGCCAAACTAATTATAAACACGTCTTACTCGTATTTAGGATAAAGCTAGTTGAACGAACGAAACCAAAATTACCACACAAAAAATATTAATAAATTTGATCAAATAGAATAGTTCAACAGACAAGAGATTAGGTGTTGTTAGTAAGTTATAATAAAGAATTAACTATCATCTATATTTGTCATACGTCGAGACATGACAATACAAATATTGTATTTTTTCTCTAATTTTTTTACAAATTTAGAAAGGCAAAATTTGCATTCTCAAACAACTTTGTGTGTGTAGAGTATTTACAAAAGTAATCATCATCAATCGTGTGTTCGATCGGATCACGGAATATATCTATATTCCACGAAATGAATTGTATCCATTATATTTAATAATATTTGTTAGCTGACTAGTTTGGTTTGTTGTGAATACAGACAGGGATACACGTGATTTAACGCTTTTAGCAGAATAAAAAAAATTTAACATTATATTCCACAAAGATTATGTTCCACAATTTATTTATCTAGCACAATCATTTAAATTACTTTTAAATAGTTTGCAAATAATTGTGCTAACTTAAGTTCCACAATTTTTAAACTATGTGGGACTTATTTAATTTTTTGTATAAACGCTATACGAGAAATACCTGTATTGAAAATTAACTGATTAACATAATTAAATGCAACGCGAAATGAAAAAAAAACATATATGTACACTATTGATGGTAACAAAAATATTTGGAGCTTACCATTTCAATTAGATAGATTAAGCGAATTAGGTAGGTACGTAAGATTAGAAAATCTATATAATAAAAAATACAAAAATGTGTATTGATCCGATAAGTAAATGACCCAATCGAATTGTGACATCAATTTAACTTTTTAGATCGTAAAAATATAATCCATAAGTTTTTTAACGTCTGTTCTTTTCGCCTTGGAAAGACATACATATTTAACATTTTTTTTTTTAGAGCAATGTTAATTTGTTAATTGGTCTATGTAGTAGATCAAAAGAGCAAGTCTCACAATTGACTAATAAATTAATTAAGTTATAGAATAAAAAATAGTTCTAATTTAATTTAAACCGATTTTTATAAAGTTTAATTGGGAATTATCGTTATGATCTGTTTTCGTTTATTTAGTTTTGAAACTTTATTAACACAAAATTTATGATTTCCCGATAACCCCGCCTAAATCATAATTCTATCTCTAATCTAACCTCAAGGTTCTCAACGGTTTTGTTTTCAGTTGAATTATTTTGATAAAAATAATGAATTGGGATTTATCAAAAACTAATATTTTCTTTTAATTTTCTCTTTAAACCTTTGTTTGATAAGAACATTATGATGGTTTAAGATTTTAAATCAAAATCAGCTGTGAAACATAACTATAAAATGGAATTAACTATATAAGACGATTACATGAGTCTTACATATTATGTAATTATTTTTTGTGAACATGTTTTAGTGTTTTGTCATAAGGGCGATTTTAATAAATTTTAGGGCAGACCAATACTACTCTCAAATGTAGCCAGCTTTCATGACCCTAATCAGTATGGGTTGAGTCTCGCAGACTCATTTTATGTTTGTTCTGTAAAAAATTACCTTAAAATCTATTTTCATATAAATTGAGCCAAATGTATTTCAATGTATGTTGTTCGTGATCAAATAAATTGCAACGCCAAATTTATACATGTAACGGTAAATGTCCTGAACCACTATTTTCAAAATAAATACAAATCCGTACATATACAGCTTGTAACATTATTAGAGGCGCTATCATCAAGATAAAAGTTCCACAAGGAAAACACGTAGATTCACCAGTGGATGCTTTTTCGCTATTCATTAGTGATCAAGTTACTCAGCTTATCGTAAGCTCTACCAACTTGTACGTTTACGAGAAACGTGTAGAAATCTGGAAGCCAACGAGTTGATGTTGGCTGTTTCATCGGATTACTAATCCACGCCGGTTTTATTCTCTATTTGGGAACATTTTATTCCAAGTAAGCATGTCTTGCCACAGATTTAAGCTGTTGTGCAAGTATATTCAGTTCCATAATAAAACAACTCGTGATAAATTTGCTCCTTTTCGAACTAAAAAAACTAAAATTAATTTTTTTTTGTTGTTATTCGGATTCGAGTTCAAATTCCAAGAAACAAAAATTCTTGAGAAAATTCAAATTTCCTGAAAAAAAATTTACGTTTCGAATTAGTATAATTCAAAAGTTTGCCGCAAAATGATCTCATAACTAGGAATATTGTTCACCTAATAAAAAATTCCAAAGGGTTCCATCGTTTGTCCTGATATTAAATCTTTCTAGAATATTTATTTAAAACCCTCTATCTGGCAAGATTCGATTTTATTTAATTTCTTCAGAAAATTAGTTTGAAAGAGAAAAATTTGTTAGGAAACTGTTTGAAACGAATTTTGACTTATTTAGTCTCTCCAATTAATTTGATCAAAACACTACATCAGGCTAAAATATAACCTCTATTTTAACAGGTTTGCTCGATATGCGTCTCCTGGCTTTGCCGATCTCGCCATCTTTGTTGCCGTTATCTGGCTAATCGATGTTTCTTTGCTGCTGGGTTTGTTAATTCATCCATGTGAGCTATATAATTAATGTTTTAACTTCTTGACATAAATGTATTCCCTTTTGAAAGTGAATCAATTTATTCATTTTGGTTGACATGCGTCAATATTCGTTAGCCGTCAGACTGGACAATGTATTTGTAACATCAATGTATTTTGTTCATTCAGTCTAAAGTGTGCCAATAATTAACTTGATCCAAATCATCAGTACGGTTTTCGTAACCAACACTCAATCATTGTTCAAGTACATACACAGAATAACCGCAGAAAACAGGAGAAAAAAGTCTGTTCAACGATATTTTTAGCATGAAGAGAGTGTGGCATGAAGGTCTTAACCACAAGTTAAACAATTTTCTACCAACGCAATTCATTAAAATAGTGGAGTTTTACTTGAAAGCTGGATTCTTCAGGATTAAGTAAGGTGATACCTTTTCTGAATTGAAAAAAATCAAAGCAAGAGTACCACAGGGCAGTGTATTAGGGCCAGTTTCATATCTATTGTACATATGATTTTCAAATGACACGACGATCTTAGCTGTTGAAGAAAGCAATGAAGAGTCAGCACCAAAGTTACAATCAGCTATTACTCAAACACATAAATGGACAAAAAGATGGACAGTAGCACTTTATGGCAGCTATACCAAGTTTATAATGGTACCAACACATGGCTTGCTGGCGGATGTTGGTAGAGCTGCTGGATCGCGAACGGGATGGAGATCGTTGCCCTCATGACCGGTTTCGGCCGTCCCGAAACAAGCAATCTAATCTAACCTCGAGACAGACCAGGCGATCGATGGCGCTTCAATAGGTGGTGCCTCCGTTCAGCTACGAGCGCCATTCTGTAATCTCTGGGAACTTTCTGATCCAGATGGGTTTCATAAATTGTTCGCTGACGAGTTGGTTTGTCTCAGCTAGTTCGCGTATATGTTTTAGTGTCCCGAAGAAGTGACCATCGCCCAGCTCTTGCGTGGACAGGAGAGCCTCTAACTGTCGTTCTTCTAATGGCGCGAATTTATCCAACAACGTTTGCTTTAATGCTACGTAATTGGAATTAGATTTCGAACAGGGAAACCACTTTTTTGGGGCATTGGGCCAGAACATAGGAGTTGGCAGGCATTGCTGCAAATCCACAAATAACACTGTTTTTTCGCACCTTCCTTGTTAATTCTCTTCGTCGTTTTATAGGCAATTTCAACTTATTCTTTGTGCTTCGGTAATTAAACCACGTTTTTCATTTTCAGATTTTTCCATTTGAATTTTCTTGGCGAATCGGTCACACTTATCCAATTGCCGCTTTTTAAATTTAAAGATTTAAAAATTTGCCTGATCTAAAGAGTGATCTAATGTGAGATTTGTTTTCCAATTTTTGTATTGGTTTTATTTTTCTACCCGATTCAGTTTACTCCCTAGAATCAACCAATTTCAATGCAGTGGTATTTTTTGTTTATGACGGACGTAATAAATCCACAATTTTCATCATAAATATTCATAAAGCATTATTTACAAATATCAACATTTCCAGGCTCGTCGTTTAATACAAAAATAGTTACAAGAAAGATTCCGTTGCTTTTAATTTTGTGATTCTACTTTTCTGCACCCAGCACCCCGATTCTCTAAAAAAATAAGATGATATTGATAGGTAAAAATGTAAACTTGCAACAAGCGAAGCCTATTTTAATGAATTAGCAATTTTTCGATTTGATTTGAAATCGAAAAATTGCAAACTAATAAAAGAAAGCTCTGCTTTTTACAAGTTTACACGTTTACCCATTATTTGGTTTTTTAGAGAATCTGGGGGCCTATTCTCGAATTCCACATCTATTTTCCACATGTGGAAATCAGTCAAAATTCACAAAAACGTTCGGAAATTTTATTTCATGTATTCTTGAATTCCCTACTAAGGGAATTTTTTCGGTACTAAGGGAATATTTCCGAATGGGTATAAGCATGTGGAGAAAATTCCCCATGTACGAAAAAGTCAATAATTACATAGATTTTAGATTTACTTTTTGTGAATAAAAAGTTCGCAAAATTTTTATTTTGTGAATAAAAAATCCTTTCGAAATTTTTTTTAAATCAAAATTCATGATAACATAAAAAAAATTCTTAAAAAATGGACTGAAATATAGCAAAAAAAACATTGCAAACATTAAACATATTTAGTTGACTTTATTGACAATTGCTGCTTTGATAAAATTACAAAAATAAATTCAACGCGCACTGAGTGGTGAGTAAAAAATTCCGAATGATTCAAGAATAGAGTATTTGGTTGCATGTGGAATATACTTAGGGAAAAATTCCAAGGGAACTATTAAGGGAATTTTGACAGATGTCCACATGTGGAAAATGGATGTGCAATTCGAGAATAGGACCCCTGGGACCCTATTCTCGAATTCCACATCCATTTTCCACATGTGGAAATCTGTCAAAATTCACAAAAACGTTCGGAAATTTTATTTCATGTATTCTTGAATTCCCTACTAATGGAATTTTTTCGGTACTAAGGGAATATTTCCGAATGGGTATAAGTATGTGGAAAAAATTCCCCATGTACGAAAAGGTCAATAACTACGTGGATTTTAGATTTATTTTTTGTGAATAAAAAGTTCGAAAAATTTTTATTTTGTGAATCAAAAATCATTTACAAATTTCTTTTATATCAAAATTCATGATAACATAAAAATAATTCTTAAAAAATAGACTGACATATAGCAAAAAAAACATTGCAAACATTAAACATATTTAGTTGACTTTATTGACAATTGCTGGTAATTGCTCATAATTGACGCTTACTTGGTAAAATTACAAAATTGCTTTGTATAAAATAAACCAAAACATCAATTATCAAAAATAAATTCAACGCACTGATGAGTGGTGAATAAAAAATTCCGAATGATTCAAGAATAGGGTATTTGGTTGCATGTGGAATATACACAGGAAAAAATACCAAGGGAACTATTAAGGGAATTTTGACAGATGTCCACATCCCCAGGCTCCTGGGGCCCTATTCTCGAATTCCACGTTCATTTTCCACATGTGGAGATCTGTCAAAATTCATAAATGTATGTATATTACTCATGCAACCAAATACCATACATACATATATGTGGAATTTTTTTCACCTGCTTATATCCATTCGGAAATGTTCTCTTAGTACCGAAAAAATTCCATTATTCCATTTATTTTTATGAAATTTTACAGATATCCACATGTGGAAAATGGATGTGGAATTCGAGAATAGGGCCCCTGGTCAATATTAACCCTTAACGGACCAATGCTGCCACATAAGCGGCATGGCACTTTTAGTTACTGTTATTGTTGTTACACAGTTGTAAGTACACAGTTTCGCTTCGTATGAAAAATAACGTGTACCTGGTGGGAAGTAAACTTGAAATCCTTCCGGACCGTTAAGGGTTAATTCGATTTTATACATATGCCAAACATTTTGTGTAAGTTCCCAAGCCCCAATATTCCTTGACAAGTTTTTTTTTCGGAAGACTGACCTTATTTTCGTTTAACGTATTTTTTTACAATTTCCCATTAGTTTTGATTTACGTTTCTTCATAATTTTGCTTCTTTTTGACACCACCCTAATCCAGAATTCCGTTTGATTTGTCTTAGTTTTGGGTTTATTCAAGTTGGTGGCTCGAATTCACATATTTGTGTTTGGTTTCCAGACTCAAAATCTTCATCGTGATCAGATTGTACTAAAAAAAATTGCATAATAAGGCATATGGAAATGTGGAAACTAATTAAAATGACATACTGAACATTTAAGTCTCATCTCATAAGTCAAATCGAATCAGTCTCATGAGGCAAATCGAAATGTGTAAACTACGTAAAATCAGCATACATCGCTAAATGCGACGTACAACTTTTAGAGTTTAAAGTGGCATTTCCTTCTCCGGGTATGATTCCGATATCTGTGCATCGGAATCTCTTGCATTGGCGATGAGTAACGTTGGTTGTATGTACTTCAAAATATACCATTTCATTATTTTCTTACTGTTGCAACCCTGATGAGATATAAATCTTATTTCAACAATATAGCGTTGTTAACTTCGGTTTTATAACGATACAATAAATCAGGCAGCACAAAAGAGTGAGTCTTCTTTTATAGCGGTAAAATATTCCATACCGCTCACAGAAATAATACAGTAAAAATCCCCAGAGACGGAATCCCACGAGACCGCAAAAAATTCCGTTTCTGAGGATTTTTCCGGTTTTGTGGAGTTGTCAAAAAAAAAATTAGGTTGTGCTATTGTGCATAATTTAAAAGAGATATTTGATTCTATCTATGTGTACATATATTTATTAACAATGTAGGTAACACATAATATGCTGTATTTATGTGCATACATAAAAAGACACGAATTTCGATTCTAATTTATTTTGTATTTCAGTTATAAATAGTAAAATTATAAAATATGTACGTAGCACGTACTCGTACATTACAAATAATAAATAAATCACATTTATTTTCAAAAATCACAACTGTATGTCTATGTTACGTACATAAATGTATCACGACACTTGTTACCCTTTTTGGCATGCTTTCTACCAATTTCTCTAGTGTGGACGATGGAATTTTAATCCATTCCACGTTTACTCGATCCCATAGCTCACTGACTGTTTTTGGGGGTTGATCATAATCTTGCAATCGTCGTTTGAAAATTGCCCATAAATTCTCTATCGGATTTAAATCCGGGCTTTGCGCTGGCCATTTTAAAGTAGTAAACTGTTGTTCAGTTAACCATTTTTTGAACTATTTTGGTAGTGTGTTTGGGGCCACCGTCTTGTTGAAATACAATTTCATCACAGGCTAGGCACATTGGTCAATACAATTTGGCAAATTGTCGTGCAAAATGGTTAAATAATCTTCCTTCTTCATTATACATACCATTTATTTTAGTTAATGGACATGTGTTCGCCCAAGTGAAACAGCCTCAAATCATCAAATTTCCTCCACCATGTTTCATTGTTTGCTTAACTTGATGTTTCTGCAATTTCTCGCCAGGCCTATGCCAGTAATACTCTTTATCATCTTTTCCAATCTTCAACGGATCATGATCTATGTTCTTTCGCAAACAGTAGACGAGCATTCTTATCCGACAGAGCGGGTTTCTTTTGCTTTACACTGCTCACAAACCTAATTCTTTTCAGCGCCCTTCGAGCTGTCGATTCACTAGCATATTTATTTATCGCTTTAGCGGCCTCTAAAGGTGTTTTAACTCTTCTGGTTGACGTTTTCTCGTTCAAATGACGCTCCATTAGGCGAACATCTCGGTCGACCAGTAATCTGCGCCTCCCTTTGACGGCTTTTGTATGCCAAAAATCGCTTCGTTGGCCAACTTGTTGCACAGTTGAATGCGAACCCTTACATAGGCTTGCTATATTTCGAGAAGAATACCTTTTTTCTATTAATACTTTAATAGAATTTTCTAATTCTGAAGATATTTTCTTCATACTTAAAATTTATAAAAAACAAATGAATGCACTGCACTACACACTCGACAACGCACATATAACTAATCAAATAAATTGCAATATCCGGTTTAAACATGAGATGACACGTTAGCATAAAGTACCGTTAACTATAGAATAATAAATTTAAAAATATGAAAACGAGCAAAATTGGAAGAATGTTCTTAGGTGAGTTATTTACGTACTATTTTTGAGTGGGGTACCGAATTAAAAAAGGCTGAATTAAAAAAGGTCTTTAAAAATGAATTAAAAAAGTTGATTTTTGTATGAAACACCTGCGACTTTTTTAATTCATTTTTTTAACAAATTTTCTGAATAAAAAAGTTATTCCTTTTCATACGATATTCGCTTTTTTTCATTAATGAACATTTTTAATTCATTTTTGAAGAACTTTTTTAATTCAGCCTTTTTTAATTCATGTAGCCTTTTTGAGTACATCTAATAAATTTATTTTTATAATTATTTTTAAATATAACAGACATATACATAGTTACAAAAAATTTACAAAACTTTTTGTAGTAATGCGTATAATAAAATATTGCGTTTGCGTGGAAACGGTAAACCGAATACATTCGTCCAATTTTGCTCGTCACTGTAAGTATTCCGATTTAAAAAAAATAATAAAACGGTTTGATTCTTTGAAGTATCTCTACTAGGAATGTAGTAGCGAAAATACTAAACGCACCACTGTGAAAACACCACGTTTATCCACCTCGGACACACTGTGTGGCGTTCAATGCCCAATTTCAATAATACTCCCACAGTAAAAGAAATTGAATAGCCTTACCCCGTATTATGTAAAAACGCGCTTAAAAATACAATCAGATTAAACGCAAAAAATTGTGACATTGCGCACGGAAATAAATTTAGCTCCACCAAATTAAAAATTAAAAAATTAATATTAGGTGAGAATTATGTCGTATTCTATTGACTCACAAAAACGGAACCTAGATCAAAAACTGCTGAACTCTTCATAGTAGAAATTGATCTCATTTCCGTTTTTTTTATCGAGATCCGTTTTTTTGTGTCAATAGAATTCAACATCAAGTTCGAGTTCACTATATTCAAGTTTACATTGTTTTGGGTAAATTAGGTAAAATGGGACGAGGCAAAAGTCTTACAAGGATTGTTGCCTGCCTAAACGGGCTATTTGAATAAACATGGATATATCAACTATGATAATTAATAATTTTGTTAAGCTAAATAGTTCAAGTGGACTTTACAAAGGAATTCGGGCAACACCAAAATGGGAAGATAAATGGCAAAAGTAACTTGAAACTTTTTCAAAAATTGGAATTTTATTTCAGAATAAAAGCTCGATTTTTTTTTTTTTTTTTTTTGTGGACTGTTCGAAATTTCATGGTCAGCTAATAGTTGACGTTTATTCATTCATTCATACCTCAATATGGTTATCGCACGATTAATGTAAAATTTGCCAAACATTTCATATTTTAATATAGCCAATAATTTCGATTAGTAGTTGAATGCGGTCACCCACAGTGTGATAACCATTTATATTAATCTTAATTGGATTTGAAACGATCGACTTCCGATTATTGAGTGCCACATGTATTAAAACCGATTGAATGTTTATTTTAATTTAATTTAATATTCGATAAGATAGATGGATGATGTCAACTCATTTTAGTCACGGATGATTAATGATCATAAGAAATTTTAATTTTGTTCGAATTCATGAACTACAAAAGAAACAAGATCGAATGATAATTGCCGATCGTTTTTTTTTTTGTGTTGTATGTTGAAAGATCACGTTTATTTAAACTAATTGTGCCGCGCTGCACAAGAAATCGATATTGATCGTTTTCGAATCCAATTACGATTTTAATCCTCGCTTATTTAAGCCAATTGCATAACAGTTGCAATTAAAAACCACCAATAAGTAATTAAACTGCCAAATCATTTTACGTCAATTAACTTAATTAAGAATATCGATTGTGTAAATTTGTGCATCTTTGCAAGCAAAAATTGCGCGAAATTCAACCTTCGCGAGATTCAAATGTAACAATTGTTTAATGTATTGTGATTGACATTTTAATAATTAAACTCGATACTCTCCAATGTGGCTTTTTCATGTTGATTAAAATGGTTTACAGTCAACCACAATTCTTGATAACACGCATAAAATTACGACAAATCGCAAATGATAAAAACAAAAATTGTAACGACAAATTTAATTAAATATATATTTAGTAAATTGTTATCTATTTAGCGTGGTTAGAAATTTAATACCATTTGTCTCTCTAGCTAGCACACACATGTTCTATATATTCTTCCTTCCTAATTAAATATTTTATGGTGGTGGTTATGAATTAGAAATCAAAATACAATATGAATGTATCTAATTTCAATTGTATAATATTTGATTACCAGCAAAAATTATTTTTTGATGATTAATTGGAATAAGTGAATCGAATTTGATCAATTGTACAATAAATTTATGGATTATTTTATAATATTCAATTTTTATTTTTATTTTTAGGTGAATAAATTGACTGGACATTCGGCACGAGTTGGTGCCCTAGCATGGAATGGTGATATTTTATCGAGCGGGTCTCGTGATCGTTTAATAATCCAAAGAGATACACGAACTCCACCACAAACATCGGAACGACGATTGGCGGGGCATCGGCAAGAGGTTTGCGGCTTGAAATGGTCACCCGATAATCAATATTTAGCTAGTGGTGGAAATGATAATCGACTATTTGTGTGGAATCAACATTCATTGAGTCCGGTGCAAACATATTCAGAACATATGGCAGCAGTTAAAGCGATCGCATGGTCACCGCATCAACATGGAATTTTGGCGAGTGGTGGTGGAACAGCTGATCGGTGTATACGGTTTTGGAATACATTAACCGGTCAACCAATGCAATGTGTTGATACAGGTATGTCTCTCTTTTATTTTTTATTTACTCTTAATATAATATTTATTCTGCGCGGTCTATTGTTTGTTTGATTTAATCAGCAATATTGGTTTAGTCATAATCGTAATTCTTATATGTAATCGTCTGGAAATTTTTGTGGTAAATTATGTCTAATTTTTAGACAAAGAAAGTAGAATTTTAATTCCTTCTTCATCTCGAATTTTTCTCACAACGCGTATTAAGGGTTTTTTTGTGTTAGAATTTATTCACCACAAGTAAATGACTTGACTAGAATTTTTATAGCGGAACTAACATATGATGGAACAAGTCTTCAAATATTAATATGAACATTTCTTGCAGCAGCTAAATAATGATTATCGTTTTCTTCAATGTATGTAGATACAATGAATCATTTAATTCACAACAATTACTCAATAATTGATATGTGATGTGGATAACATCGATATAAAAATGTGATGAAAATTTATTTGAGTATTTATGGTTTTTTGTCGTTGGCACAGACTTAAAGCTACAGTAGCTTTACTCACTCAGATTTTTTAGTTGCAGTAGTTTGGTAACCAGGTGACAGTTTTTATTATGAACCTCGGTCAAAAACAAATCACAAAATGGCGCGAAACAGCGTCAACTAATGTCGATGTTCCACAACTCGTCTCATTTCCTCATTTAATTTGTCCTGAATTGTACCCATGGTTGACGTTACCCGTTTGTCCTCGTGTTCATTGTCCTCACTAAATATTCAAATCTGCTCGCTTTGGAACTCTGACTCAGTATCAGCCTCCATCTAACAATCTCATATACCTAATTACAATTTTGGAGAAAAAAACCTTAATACAAGTAGTTCCTCCTCGCTTTAAGGACCCTTTGATTTAAGTTCTAAATCATGTTGATCATCTCGGATACTGAACTCTTCCTCTTTCTCTCTCTCTCTTGTCTCGTC
The DNA here is from genome assembly GCA_963556165.1 of Tipula helvola. Taxonomy (NCBI): domain Eukaryota; kingdom Metazoa; phylum Arthropoda; class Insecta; order Diptera; family Tipulidae; genus Tipula; species Tipula helvola. Next base: position 379,315,520 of record OY744481.1, on the reverse strand, counting down.
CCTCTCTCTCTCGTCTCTCTTTTTCTGTCTCTCTCGTTCTCACTCACACTTCCTCTTTCTCTCTCTCTCTCTCTCTATCTATCTCTCTCAACTAATCTACTTCCCTAAGCACAAACTCATCACCACTTACATTCCTTGGAATCCACTCATTCCAACCGGTACCCGTCACAACCTAAATTTCAACCACCAATTTAAAAAACAAATAATTAAATTCTCTTATTAATTCATGGATTCTTAACCAAATTCTCGATTTTATCTTCGGTCAGGCAACAGAATTCGATGTGCAATGTGGCTGTCGCGGGGTTTTTATTAAGTAGCACTGGTTACAATTTTACTTCTTCTACTGGTTTTTTTTTTAATGCTGGTTTTCCGGATTCCTAGAACATAAAATGCTATTGTGCTTGGTTCCACAAATCGCACGGATATCCTTGTAGAACAAAATGTTTCAAAATTCAAGTTGTTTGGGTTCGAGGGAGAACCCTGAGTAGTTTATTTTTGATGACCTTGAAATTACGTTTCAAGGTCAAATTTATTTTTTTGAATCCAAACTTATACATATTTTGCTTAACAGCATCTTATTTTACGCAAAAATAACAAACAATCTTAGTCTGAAATATTTTTTCACCATCCCTTTACTTTTTCGACGCCTAAAATGTCAGTCTTGCATTATAACTAATTTTTAATCATTTTTTTTTTTGTAGGCTCACAAGTTTGTAACTTAGCGTGGTCAAAGCATTCGTCTGAATTAGTGTCGACACATGGCTACTCACAAAATCAAATACTCGTATGGAAATATCCATCACTAACACAAGTAGCCAAATTAACGGGACACTCGTATCGTGTTTTATATTTAGCTTTAAGTCCGGATGGTGAAGCAATAGTTACAGGTGCGGGTGATGAAACACTAAGGTTTTGGAATGTTTTCAGTAAAGCACGGTGTCAAAAGGAGAATAAAAGTGTTTTAAATTTATTCACCAATATTAGATAATAATTCAATTTATTTTTTAGTAGTAGAAGTATGTAGTAGTACATTAATATTATTAATAGATATTTTGTTTGTTTATTTTTCTATATAATTATTAATTAATTAATATTTATTTATATATAATTTTTATTTTTTGCCATTTTAATTTTCCGCGCGCAATTTCTTACAAAAAAAAATTGTATATAGTTTTTTCCCTCTACCCACACGTTTAGTTTGCTAGATTTTTTTTTTATGTAGTGTATGTGTGTAACAAATAATTAAGTCACTTGGTGGCGTGTGCCCCCTTGAACTACCTAAAAAAATATTATTTAGTACTAATAAATAATTAAAAATAAAAGTATTAGATTGCATTACCATTTTAATTAATTACCATTGAAAATATAGATAAGGGGAGGGGGTCGCGTCGATGTGAGGTGGTTTTAATTTAATTTTTTTTTTTTGTTAATTTAAATTGGTTAGTATGTGTACTATATTTTTTAGTACCAAATATACTAGTGGCTTAGTAATTTAGAATAATGTACATTTTGTAACGCAATGCGGTAAACCATATGCTGATTGGTTGAAGGATGTATCTTGCGGTAGGAGGAATTATTTTATTTCACGTGAAACTTAATTGTTCGAACTAGTTGGACATTTCCTCTTTAATGCTCACATTTATATAAATAATTTAATTTTTATGAATGCGAGCATAAATCCTTTTCAATCACCATATATATTTACAACAAAAAAATATAAAACATCCCAGCTACACTTTAAGTAAACTCCACTCTCTTAGTCCACATCTGTTTTCTATTGTTTTCTATCGAACAGCAAAATTATACAGCTCCATCATTTCAAAATCACTCGTCGGTTTACTTAAATTCTACCTGGGATGCTGCATAAATATACATTTGGTTTCATTTTCTCAATTTGCCTTAGAAAATGGCGCCGTATCGTATTTTGTCGTCGATGCACTTAAATTAAACGTTTTATATAAAAAAAAATCCTAAAATTATATTGAAGAAGTCTTAGCTTATTGTTTTGTGCAATTTTATTAATTATATCTGTTCGTTCTTAATTTCCATTAAATAATTTAATACATAAAATAATTAGATTTAGTAAATTTTCTTTGTATTTTGTAATTAATTTTGATTTGAAATTTTGGATAATTTATACAAAAAAAAAAAACGCAGTCACTAAATTTTAATTATAGTAAAAAAAAATTGTAATTGGAGTTAATTATCTAGGTTAGGCTACGTAAATAAAAATTATTCTGAAATATGTAAAATTAAATTATTGAAATAATATTGTGAATTTAAAAAATATCAACAAAAAAATCTTTTAAATTATATACGAGTTGTTTGATTGTTTTTTTTTTTTTGGCTTAATTTAATATTTAAGATTATATTAAATATTTAAAAAACATTACTAAATTTTTAATTATACGTATATTATACTATTGTAATCGAAATTGTAATTGAGTTATGAAAAATTTGAAACATAAAAAAATTTAAACGAAATGTGTAAATTAATTTATTTGGTTTAGCACCAAAAAATGGTGACGATATTTTCAACACTATTGGAAAGGTTGCGGAGAAAAAGGTTACTTCCAACAAATTTATTTAGAATTGTGAAAGAAAGTAGATGGGAAGAACAGAGTGTAAAAATGGAGGTGCGACCCAAAGAAGATTGACTCAACAATAAAAGATTCTGAAACCTATGAGCATGGGGTCATTTAACCATAGTGTGAGTTAAAGTGATAGATCAACATACAAAAATATACAAAATAGACTATTTGCCTTTCAGCACAGGAGCTACTCAAAAATTCGAATCGCAATCTTCTAAACAATTAATGTTTATTAATCGCTGAATTTTTCTTCCGTCCAGAATTGCTGGGAATTTCAGAAAACCATACATTTTCCATAGCACGATTTTATTTTATTTTGAAAATTAGGAAACAAGTTAAATTTATTAAATAAATAATTTTATTATAATTAATTGAAGTTGCAAATAACTTGTACGTGAAAACACACAATGCAATATAAATTTTAATTTATATATCTTTAAAAAAAACTGGGATTTTCTGTATCCGCCAAGCTCTATTTAAAACTATTATCATGTAATAAAACTAAAAATATTTTCAAAAATTTTAATATTTAGCACCTCAAATAATTAATTTTATCATAAGTAATAATTTCATTTTCCATAATCATTTAAATTGTAAGCATCGCACATAATTACAAAACGTCAAACGAAATATTCTTTTTATTCCACCTTTCGATATAGTACAAAAAGAATGCATTCTGAATATTCCGAATAAATAAAAGAATGGAGTAAACAAGGAATAGAAGGAATGGAATGAATAAAATAACGATTTACGTCACTTTCGGAATGTCCGGAATATCCAGAATGAATAAAAGAAAACACCCATGATTTAAGTGGGGATTCCATGTCAATTTCTGATCAAGTACGACCCTCAGATATTTAACCTCCTTCGACAGTTGGAGAGTTATCCCCCTCACCCCAGGGCTAACGGCGGGAGGGCAATTTTCCTCCGGTTAGTAAAGAGTGTGGAGCTGACCTTATTAGGATTTACCGTAAGGCCCACCTCCGTGCACCAATCAGTTACTACCTCTAGGGCTTGTTGCATTCTTTCCCCTACTGTATTTGCGAATCTGCCCTTAACCATCAAGACTAGGTCGTCCGCATAGATAATGTTTGAGAAGTCTAGATTTCTCAGTCTGGTAAGTAATTGATCCATCACAATCAGCCATAATAGGGGAGAGTGGACGCCTCCCTGGGGGCAGCCCTGGTGGCCGCTATAGTGATGGTTTTGAGCATATTGAGTGTATCTTCGATTTCCAATGTGTCCATTTGAGTCCAGAGGGTGACATTGAAGGGTATTGGATCTAATATAAAGTCCCAGAATTTTCTCCATGGTTTTCAATAGAAATGATGTGAGGCTAATAGGTATATAAGACCTAATCTCCTCTGAGGATCTATTTCCCGTTTTTGGGATAAAAATCACCCGAACTTCTCTCTAGCGTTTTGGACATTCCAAGCTGTGACTGGCTCTGAAGAGTATAGTAAGATAAGGCAGCAAAATCTGCAGGCCTTGCTGTAGAAAGGCGGGATATATGCAATCCCCTCCCGGTGATTTGAAAGGTCCAAAAGACTTGACTGCCCAGCTTATCCGTTCCGGTGTAAAACACTGCCTCGAGAACTTCTGAGCCCCCCTTGGAACCAGATACGGATGTACACTACTTGCGTTGGATTCCTCCTGATCCCTCAGTATAATACATTCTGGGAAGTGACCTATTTCACTAGACATTCCAGAGTATCTTCCCTGGTTGTGGTTGTCCCTCCACCTGGTTTCCTTACAGACCCCCAAGGGATTCCTATGTGCTCCAAGGAGAGTGCCTTCTGTAGTCGACACGCCGCAGGCAGCTTGTCTATTTTCTCACAGAAGTCTCTCCAGCGTAACCTTTTGCTCTGTCTGAGAGCTAAGTTATACTCGGTAAGGGAGTACTGCTAGGTAGTCCAATCGTTCGTCCTCTTAGCCCTATTAAAAAGTTTACGGACATTTCGTATCATGTTCTCCAAGTTTTGGTTCCACCAAGGAACATCCCTTGTGCCTCTGATACGCACAAGTGGTGAGCTTGTCGAGGTCTTCGACAGAGTTTATCGAGGTCTGCAGACAAGTTAAGTTATCCAAAAGTCTATCGTTATAGACTGGCCAGTTGGTGCGTTTGGGTATCCTTAGCCTTACCATCAACTCTATGTATCTATGGATATACATATGATCTGCCAGTCGAGAATTTCACTGGAGGTACCCATGTCAGACAGACCTCTCTCTTAACTGCATTCGCAAAGGTCGCATCAATCCCTTTATTATTTACTGCTAAGTTGTTACTAAGACAGAATTCGAAAAGTTGCTCACCTCTTAAATTGGTGTTGCTGCTTCTCAGACTTCGTGGTGTGCATTAGCGTCGCAACCAATGATGAATTTCTGATGATGAATTATGCAATAATTCACGAAGCTCTGTACCAATGCTGGAGGGGGGTCATTCTCATCCCCTGGAAAATATGCGGAAGCGATGTTAATCACCCTCCTATCATCTTTGGGTAAGGGCATTTCTATTGAAACAGCCGTGATATCGCTAGAAATAAATTGGTTAATAGAGAAGATATATTGTGTCTTGAGCGACAGAGAATTGTTGTCCTCGGCCTATCTGCAGCCGTGTCGTATACTAGCTTACTTGTATTGGCCGCAAAACCTTTTATCTTCTCATTGTTGGTCCAAGGCTCCTGTATGAGTGCTATATCCCAGTCATTGATCATAAAAAGACGATTTAGGTTGTTTGTAGCCGTCTTCGATCGATGCAGATTAATCTGCACGAACCTCAGTTTTGTTGTTGTTGTTGTTGCCTTATTTTTGTGTATACCCATGATGACTATATCACAGCTCCACGCTATCCTTCTTAGGCTTCGGAGAGCCTGGTATTAATACAGGTTGCTGAAGTGCCACTCTTCCTCTAGGAGTCACCTGGCTTTTCCCCCTCCTTCCTTGGCCAGGTTTGGCCGGTCTCCCTATTCCGGGGGTGACAGATTTCGCAGTTACTTCAGCTTGAAAAATGCTGCAGTAGTCTGGGAGGCAGAAGGAGAGGTTTAACATAAGTTCCTCGCAGAACACCCCAGCCCCGACTTTTCCGTCCCGTTTTGAACCATCAGTGAAGAAGTTTAAAACTCCTGGTTTCAAAACTGCATCCATCATCCAGTCCTCTATGGATGGGATAATAGTCCGGAACTTTCTATCAAAAGATAGTGACGGGACAGTATAGCCGGTGGTCTTGGGAAGCCCTTTGTTACAAAGTATAGATGAGTGTCCTGTATTGTTACAGGTCCACATTAATGTGGATTTCAATCGTATAGCAGTGCAAGCTGCCCACTGTTTTCCCAAGATATCTAGAGGAGTAAAAATAGCAGAGTCTCCAGTGCCTGAGTGGATGTGCTCCTCAGTGCACCATTGATCCACAGAGAGATTGTTCTCTGAACTTTTGTCAACAACTTTAGGTTGCCAGTTTTGTCCAGAGCAGGCCACCAGACTGTTACCCCATACAGAAGAATGGGTCTAACTACTGCTGTGTATAGCCAAAGGACCATGTGGGCTCCAGCCCCAACCTTTGCAAGAGTATAGCTCCTACCGTAGCTTTCTTTACTCTTTCCATAATATTAGGTTTCCAGTTTAATTTACTGTCCAAAACGAGACCCAAAAACGTTGCTTCATCTATAAAAGCTAAGTTGAACCCATTTAAAATGGGAGGATCGACATGAGGAAGTTTATATTTCCTGGAGAAGAGAACCAATTTGGTTTTGTGTGGGTTCACATTCAATCCACAACCATTGGCTCATAATGAAAGAATGCCCAGAGCATTTTGCACAAGCTCACTTAGTGTGCCGGGATATTTGCCACGGACACCAATAGCGACGTGCCACCTTGAAGCCACTATCCTCCAGTCTCAGCAACTGATCATTTATGACCAAGTTCCAGAGCAGGGGGGGCAGTACGCCACCCTGCGGTGTGCCTCTGCTTGCAAATCTTCTGGCGGAGGATTTCCCAGACTGGCATTTATGATCCTGCCTCTTAGCATTTGATCTATCCAGTCTTTGAGAGATTCATGCACTCCTAGATTCGAAAGTGCCCGAGTTATAGCCCCTGAAAGCACGTTGTTAAAGGCTCCCTCAATGTCCAAAAAGGTTACCATCGCATAGTCTACAAATTCGAAAGATTTTTCAATAAAATATGTAAGAGAATGAAGAGCAGTTTCTACAGATCTCCCCTTGCAATAGGCATGTTGAGATTTAGACAGCTTTGCCGGCACAATCGTGCCTCTAATATGAGCTTCAATTTGTCTTTCCAGTATTTTGAAAAGGAAAGAAGACAAGCTAATCGGTCTAAGGTCTTTGGGGCTACAGTGTGAGCGTTTTCCCGCCTTAGGTATGAAAACAACCTTCACTTCTGTCCATTTACTAGGAGTGTGACATAGTTCTAGGATTCCTCTAAAAATTACCTCTAACCAGGAAATGGTTAGATCAACTTATATGGTTTAAAGCTGCTTATCGCCCACAGCATCTTTCGTCTGCTAATAATTTGGCCTACGAGGCTATTTGTCCTATTACCTGCTGATGTAGTAGGTGCAGATTCGGAACAACCAGGAAAGTGAGTCTCCAATAATAGTTCCAGCGGTTCCATACTATTTGTGGTCCATGCTCCAGCCGGCCCTTGAAGAAAGCTTGGGATGGAAGGGCTAGTGGATAGTACTTTATGCAGCCTGATCTCTGAAGACTCCTGAATTTTGCCACAGTATAGTCTCCAAGATCTGTTCTTTGCACTTCTTAATTGATATTTTTAAATTTTGAGGACTTCCTTACAGGAGTCCCAGTCTACAGCGACTCTTGTTTTCCTTGCTGTTTTAAAGAGTATTTCGCATCGTTGACGTGTTTGTTGAATCTCCTTGAACCACCAAGGTGGCCGAGATTTACTCCTAGGCCTACTAAAAGCACAAGAGCCCAGTACCGCTTCGTTAAAAGCGCTGGAAAGTTCGTCCACTAAGCCATCGAGTTCTACCGTAGTTTTTGGAGGTTTAGGCACCGGCACTGGTAGTGAATTACCCAGAATAGTTCTAAAGATATCCCAGTCGGGTTTCCTCCTGTTTCTGTAGAAAGGGCTGTTTGGAGAAACCAAGTCCATTTCAAATTGAAGATAACAGTGATCAGAAATGAAGTGGTCTTCCGACATTTTCCAGTTTAATATACTAGTCGTCAAAAAATTTGAGACAAGTGTAATATCTAATACCTCCTGTCTCTAGTTATAAAAGTCGGCTTATTGCCTATGTTACATTTATGAAGGTTAGTACTTAGAATGTAATCATGGAGTAACTCACCTCGTTCATTTGTGTCCGTACTTCCCCAGATTGTGTGATGAGAATTTGCATCACTCCCCAGGATGACTCCAACCTTGCGCTTTTGAGTCTCCAAAATTGCCTTACATAGAATGACTGGTGGAATATCCACTTCATTGTAAGCTAGATAGGCCGACATTAGCCAGAGATTTCCATTGCAGAAAACAACTTATATTATTTTTAACGAGAATGCACGACCGAACCCTACCTTCTTTTTTCGTGTGCATTAATATATAACAGGGTGTCTTGAGTCCAAGTACCCGGTCATCAGCGACCCAAGTTCTTGGGTTCTAAAGTGATTAAATTTAATCCTAATTTTCAGTAATAAAGTTATAGCCGGACTCAACACTCCAGGAACAACAAGCAGTTAATAATCATGTAGTTTAGAAATTGTAAATAGTATCTAAAGGGGTTTCTTTCTTAGTTTACTGATTAATAAGTTAATTTTCAGAATATAACTTAGTTCCAGAATTAATCATTATTATAGGGATTAAAATGAATCCCGTATTTCAGAATTAAATTCTAGCATAATCAACCTTCCAGGATCAACAAGGAGTGAAGAAGCTGTAGTTTTGAAATTGTGTTGTCTTGTGCTAACTATTTTTCTATATATTTACTAACTATTTTATTAGCTATCAATCGCTTGGATGTCTGTAACCGGGTCGAGTCTCTCCCAACTAACATTCCTTTCCTATCCTTCGGTTTTGTTATATGTAAAAGGGTGTACGGTGGACCCGGCGTCATCCGGGAATCTTGCTACAATGCTTGGTCGTACATCTAAATCAATCAATCAATCAATTCCAATCAATTGTTTGAAGGTGTCAAGACTATTTCTTATCGATGCCTTCCTATCTGGCCAGAACACAAAACAATTTTTGGTGCCTGGATGGCAATAATCGATTTATGTGTTTATCTGCTCAAATTTGGCACTTAAATACACTAAATATTATAATTATAGTTGTTTTGCTTAACTAACAAATTAAAAAACTTTAAAATTAGTTATAATCGCTAATTTTATACTTTCTACTTCAATTTGATACATTTTTTACTTTACTTTGTCCTACGCGCTCGTTTGACATTTGAAACATCACTGTATTTGACAGATGAGGAAAAAGGTGAATTGAGTAAATATAAAATATAAATTCAGATGTGATGCAGCAGTACTAAATGCCTTGAAACGATAAAATATTAAACTGCCAAAGAATTCAAAATTTGATCAAATCTTGTACTGGACACTCATGCAGATTAAATACTTTTAACTTACGAATAAGAAAACATACGCGGTAATTTAACGTCCATTGACTAATGGCCTTTTCACATGAATCGCGATTTTGCTCGTACGAGTAAAAATTATTCACCGATTTCTCTTCAATTACATGGTAAAATATTTACTAAGTCACTTTAAAAATAGTAAGTAAACGATTCCGAATGTAATATCATTGAGAATACAACTTTCACAAAATATGCCATGGGAAATTTTACGAAAAAGCTATTATTACCTCGGGCTCGGAGTCTACACTATGCAAAATTGCTGAGATTTTCTCTCATGAAATTTTATGTATGTGTGTGTTTTTTTCAATGTATTGATAAATATTTGTTAAAAAATTATCATAACTGGGCATTTTACGCTCATGATAATTTTTTCAATTGTTAAATAAAATTCGGTGAATACTGTCAGAAATTGGAACGCATCATTTTTTAAATCAGTTCTTTTAAATTGTTTACTGGTTATTTTCCATAAACATTCGTTAATTCTAAACATATGAATTAATTTTATAGTATTTTCAGTATTAATAAATGCCATTGCGAAATATTTTTTCTTATGCAGCTATAAACATTACGTCTCAACACTCGGAAAAAATGAAAAACATAACCTTAAAAGTGCATTTTAATTTGACATTTCGTACAAATTTCATGATAATTTTTTCGTGAAATAGCCTCCTGATAATTTGCTGAGAATATCAAAATTTGTATAATATACTTACACATACATTGATAAATTTAATATCATGAGAGAAAATCTCAGCAATTTTGCATAGTGTAGACCCCGAGTACAGCAATAGTATTTAGATTGCCATGCAAAATACGTACAACAACACGTTATTACAGCGGTAATATTACGAATTTCACCATAGCAACGCGATAATATTACGAATTTTACCATAGCAACAAGAAAATCCTAAACAATTATCTCTAAAATTGTAATTGTATTTCAATTTTTTTTATTATGATTGAATTTTTTATACACACATCAAAGGAAAAGCTATGCAAACAAAAGCTTGTCAAATAATTTGCATACAACATGACACAAATGGATGAATTGTAATTCAATCGCTGACGGCGAAGTTGTATTCTCTTACTAAATACAACACGTGCTGTAATTAATGATCGATAATTTTTGAGCACTAGTTGTATTACGAGTGATAATTTTTTTAGCAAACGCACATTTCCTAATAAAAATTGCAAAAAAGTATTTTCTCGCGCGAACTTTCCGACATGGCAGCGATTTAAACATTTTTTGCAGCTTTTATTAGGAAATGTGCGTTTACTAAAAAAATTGTAAATGATATTACATTCGGAATTATTTACTTACTATTTTTTAAGTGACTAGTTTAAATTTTACTATGTAATTTAAGAGCAATTGGTGAATCATTTTTACTCGTGCGAGAAAAATCGCGAAACATGTCGTCGGTTTGCGAGAACAGTGACACATCTCAAAATATCATATTTTTGAGGAAATCGATTTGAATTTTTTTTTTTTTGGTGTAAAATAGTTAAATTCATCAAATTCAACGTCACATCTATTGAAAACTATGGATAGTTTAGAAGTGACACTATGCCAGATAAAAGGTTGTTACATTTAAAGGATTTTTTTTCCTATTATCTCAAAATTGGCCATTTTTGAGATGTGTCACTGTTCTCACAAACTGACGATGTGTATAGACCATAAATAATAGCTATCTTATCAAACACTCAAGTACATTTTGGATTATTATACCTGAAACCGAACAAAATTCTTATCAATACTTAATATTGAGATAAGAAAATAATTTTTGGACATCAAAACATAAATAAAACAAGAAAATAAATATTTTGTAACAATGTATTTAAGATGCAACAAATTATGCGATGTAGGTACATTTAACTCCAAAAAAGTTTTACTTGGTTGCCAATTTGAAAATGATTTCAAACAAATTATTGCTCACCTCTTTAAACGTGATTAAATCCGATGGTCCAGTGACGATCAAATTAGCATTAGGTTTTCGGCAAAGAACATATTCAGATGTATCTCTGTATTTGATTTCGACGGTGTAGTTTACATTTGGCTTTAGTTTTACTGTTTCGCCCAGGCTGATTATATATAAAATATTTTGCTGCGCTGTGAATTTAAAGCTCAAACCTTTTGTAGCGAGGTTTGTTCTCAGATTTGTCCCTGAAATTAGTATTTCAAAAATATCTTTATCTAAGAAATCCGATCCAAATCTTAACCCGTGCAAAATTAAATCTGCCGAAACTGTAAATGTTGTTACCCATTTCTGATCATATGCGGGAAATTTCCAATCGTATAAGGTAACATATCTGGTACGAGGTTGTGCTGGCCATCCTGAAGTTTGAGACTGTCCGTTTAATACAATTTGTTTGCAGATTGTTGAAATGTCATCGTTTGTAAATAAATCTGGATGATTTTTATGGCAAGGATTAAACTCATCGACGGTCATTGTTGGAAAACGAATTAGCCGTAATAAATGGGTGAAATGAGATCGTCGTTCCGATATTGGAGTTCCGTTTAACTCGCATGACTTATTCATCCAACGTACCAGATTATTGAAGAGTTTGACTTCTGTAATTTTTTCAGGCATATGATCCGATTTCAAAATTTCCTCCAAAACATTTGATTTCATTTTTAAAAATGTGTCAGTTTGTACCACCTTATCCAGATAACGAATTATTATATTAAACGTACAATTAAAGTTCAATTCATATTTATTCTCCAAACTGAATTCCAAAAGTGATAAATCTTTTGGTAAGTTTGTTAAAGAACTTATTATTTTATTCCGCGAAAATGTTTTCATTAATGTAATTTCGTAGCTCCTAAACGAATTCAACACTTTGTTCTCCAACTTTACAATTTTATATCTCACAGCTAATTTCAACATATCGGGAATCATCGCAACATCAAGGTCACACGCGTCGGTATATATAAAGTGCAAAAATTGATAAAACACTTTGTACGTAGTATCGGTGATTGGTATTAATTTGGTGTCTCCTATAACATTTCCCCTGAACTGTTCTCGGAAAACTTTACTGCGCTTCGAGAGCTCCCAAGAATGTGAAAAGAGCGTCTTTCCTTCCACAAGAAACTGGACGTCGGATTCGAATTCGTTGTTAAACAATAGTTTCGTTATCTCCTCCATAGTTAAATCCGGTGAATTATTCAGATCAACGTTATCCATTTTATTGGTCACTATTTTCACTTAGCACTTTATACCACTAGGACTAGATTCAAACTTGTTTTACGAATTTATTGAACACGACTTGAATAACCGTATCATAATACGGGTATAAATACAAAATTTTGATAAAGATAACCCTTATCTCGTCAAATACTAAAGGCTTTGTTTAAAACAGTGGTGCCAAAGACAATTGGTATGGCTTCACAACCCGAATCGAAAGAAGGAGGATTCATCGTTGATACTGCAGCCCACATGGACCGCATCCTACAGGAATAGGAAAGGGTAAGGAGGTAAATCGAAGGTGGTGCATTTAGAAAGACTGGCCCTACACAGAGGAGGTGATTTGGATCCTATTCAGAGCTTAGGTAGGAGTAGTGTTACGGTGACACATAGGATAGAATAGAATAAGTTAATTGATAACGAAAAGTTTTACTGTACTAACATGGGATTTTCCATGATAAAACTGTTCTAAATGTTTCTAAACTGTTCTTACCGGAACAATCATGAAATTTCGAGAAGTTTTGGTTTGAGTATATGTATAAGGATCGAACGAGTTCCAATTAAAACAATAGTATTTGGTAAGCGATAGTGTGAAGAATAAAAAGGAATTAGAAAGTGATTTAAAAGGTGTTTTATTGCGAAATAAAAGTTATAAGTGAACAGTAAAATTGTGCGAAAATAATAAAATCGTTTGTGATAAATTGGATGTGCTGTGACTGTTTTATTCACAATGGGAGCAGTCCATAATTCTAAGGTGACCAGACGTCATCTTTTGAAGATGACAGTCATCTTTTACGGATGATCGTCATCTTCAAAAATAATGCCATCTTTTTGCCATCTTTTACAAAAATCATCATCTTTGTCATATTTTTCTTCATATCGTATAAATTTGATATTAAATTGTAGAATAATTGTCATTTAAAATGTATTTCAACGGTTTTAAATCTGTGAACGTAAACGAACGCAACACATTTATTGTCAAAAGAACGCAATTTGAATGTTTCTGTTGTTGAACGAATTATATTTAATAATTTTATTATACCTACATTTCTATATGCGTTTTAAAATTTTTATTTTATATGGGAAATGATAGGGGAGGGGAGGGGGGTGATATATATGTTTTTGAAAAATGTCATCTTTTGATTTGAAAATAATATGGTCACCTTAATAATTCAGACTTTCATCAATATCCCGACAGGACAAAATCCCAACTTTTCTTAAAAATGCAGGCTCTACAATTTTCAGAGACAGAATAAAATACGGACAAGATGAAATCCCGACAGGGCAAAATCCAGATATAAAAAAATGTATGAATCATATGGGAGCGTATCGAAATCTTAATTCTCCAAATCTTACTTTTTGACGAATCTTACTTTCTTGAAATCATGATTCTCCAATTCCGCATTTTCCAGAATTTATTATTATTTGATATTTTTGGGATCTCTACATTTACCTGAAAAAGAAAATCCAGAAATTTTAAATCCAGAATAGAAAAATTCAGAAAAATAAAATCCCGAAAAAGAAAATCTAGAAATTACCTAGAAAAAATTAAATTTTTTAAGAACTTTTAGACATTTGTCGCCACTTGTAAGTAACATTTGTGGTATATCTTCCAGAAGAAGCTATACGAGCGGTACAATTCCTTTGATCTGTGGCTGCAAGGTTGACGAAGCATTAAATAAGCAATTCGCTCTAATACATTCGTCGATAACATACTAACCCAACGAATTAAGCCAACCACAAAATAACTTGAAACATTTGTGGTATAACCAACAGTACAAGCGATATGAGCGATGCGATTCCTTTGACCTGTATCTGAAAGGTTGACCAAGCAATTTCCATTGCCATAAATATTAAGAACTTTACGGAAAAACTCGAAATTAATAGACATTTTATAAATTTTAATTATAATTTGGACGGCACTTTTCTAATTGTGTTTTTGAATTTTAGTTTTCTGGATATGTTTTTCGGGATTTTCAGTTTCTGTATTATTTTTTCCTAGATAAGGTAACCAACCCGATATTTTCATTTTAAAATTAAATTCTCCTTCACCAGAATTTATAATTTTCGATTATTTTCGTTTTAAAATGGAAAATCCCCATTCGCCAGAGTTTATAAAAAGTAAGATTTAGTAGGGTGTACCACGAAATCCCGAAAGGCAGGACGCTCGCGTCAAAAGTTTGACTGGATTTTCTCTCTTGGCTTTGTCTAATCTACATTTTGTCTTGTCTGGATTTTGTCTTGTTTAGATTTTATCGTGTCTTGATTATGACTTTCGAGATTTTGTCAATCGAGATTCTGTCTTTCGGGATTTCGTGGTACACCCATTTGTGAATTGTGTGGCCACCATTCAAATTTTAATTTTAATTTTTCAAATGTACAAGTTCTCCTTACCCCAGATTGGTTGTTTTTCGCATTTATTAGGCCCAATCGACTGATACCTCAAACATCCGTTGACATGACAAAAAGTGGTTTCGTTCAAGTTAGTCGAAATTAGCGTAAAATAAAATGCCTAAAGTATTTATTTTGATTAATTGTAAATAGAACAATTAAACACAAATAGATAGTTCACCTTCTCACGCTATTTAACGGATTAAAATTTAGTTGAAATTGTCCAAACAGAGAAGGTAATTTCATTGATTTTAGTAAAGCAAAAATTTAAGAGATGTCGTGTTGAGAAGTGAAGAGAAAAGTTGCTTTTTTGACAGAATTTGTCATATTTTATGTTATTTTGTCATAAACATAAATAAATCAAAAACTATGACCGAAGCTATTGAACAATATCTGCAGCAGGTAATTGTTCTAGTAAATTATACATAGAATTTATATTAAATTACTGAAAAATATGTTTAGATTAGACAAGTAGAAGAGGCTCTAAAATTAACCACAAACGAAGAAGAAACAAAAAGTTTGGTTAGCTTAAAAGATGACCTACATGAACTTCTTCGGCTGACGCAGGAAGCTGAACATCTTGAATCCGCTAAGCCAGCGAATACAGAAGGCGATATTGATGATGAGTTTAAACAGTTTATGTCAGAAATACATGAATTAGATAACCCGAAAGAAGATGCGAAAAATTCATCTGAGGAAGATGATGAGAATCTTGATACACCTCTTGAAACAGTTGTAGGTAAAAAGTGTTCAGCACCTCATACACATTCGTGGGGTGGTAAATCCTATCATAATGCTATGATATGTGAAGACAATCGACTGGATGATAAAACAGTTCGAGTATTATTTACAAATCCAACACATCAAGAAATGTTACCATGTAATTTCTACTTAAGTGGTCATTGCCGATTTGATCAATCAAAATGTCGGTTAGTTTGATTAATTTCAATAATGTTTGGAAGGCAATATATTTTCTATTTTGATTTATTTCCAGATTCTCTCACGGAGAAAGTGTATCCTACAATGAGTTGAAAGACTATAAGGAACCCGATTTTTCGCTGTTAAAAAAATCAAACTGTTCAGTATTATTCCGGATGGATGATAAGTTATGGCACAAAGGCATTATTAGTTCTGTGGATTTTGACAAAAAAATTTGTAAAATTAAACTGCAACAGAAGAAATTCGAAACTGATTGTGATTTTGAATTTATATTACCAATTGAATCAGACGGCGACGATGGATCCAGTGACGACGATTCTGGCAACAGTTCCAGTGATGAGGATGGTCTAACCGATGAAATTGTAATGCGAAATATTAAACTGATTGAGCAAAGTTTAATGACTGTGCCAACAGATCGATTAGGACGCTGGGAGGAACACACACGTGGTGTTGGTTCCCGACTAATGGAAAAAATGGGATACATTATCGGCACGGGACTTGGTAAAAATGGCGAAGGAATAATCACGCCGATTAGTGCACAAGTTCTACCTCCCGGCCGTTCTTTGGACCACTGTATGAATTTACGAGAGCAAGCTAATGGAGATAAAGATTTATTTAGCGTAGAAAAAAAAATAAAACGACAGGCCGATAAACAGAAGGCCGCTAATGAAAAAGCATATGCACGAGCAAAAACTAAAACTGATGTATTCTCATTCATAAACGATCAAATATTTTCATCGTCTATAATCTCAAAACCGTCATCGTCAGGAGCAACAGCTGAACCAACGGCAAAACCGGACAGTTTCAAAAATCATACGACCAAAAATTTAAATTTGGCAAACTTCGAAATAAGCGAAAATATTCGTAAAATTGAAAAAGAACTGAAAGTTTTAAATCAATCATTGCGACGTCACAAGGAGGGCAGCCAAATTCACACAACAGTTAGACTAAAGATTGATAACAAAAAATCAGAGTTATCAAAACTTCAGGCATCGGAAAATTCAATTAAAAACGAGCAAAATGTTAGAAATAATAAAAATAAACTTTTAATATTTTAAATTTGACTTTCACTTTTCACCTTAACTTTAAATAAAAAAAAATCGTCCAATTATATTTTATAGTTTTTATTATAATTCTTTGTTACAAGAATGAACGTTATTTATTTTGCTGCTTTTTTCTTAGCATCGGCTTTTACTGGTGCCGCCTTTTTTGGTTTACCAGCATTGGCCTTCTTACGTGCCAAAAATTCAGCTTTATATTTTGCTGCATTCTTTCTCAACTGCACTTTACGGGCTGCGTCGGATTTTAATAATTTTACATCTGGATTATTCTTACTTAATGTAATATTACGTTTCTTTGCAAAGGCAACCATACGTTCCGCCTTACGTCTTTGTAACGATAGTATAGCATTGCGTTTAACAACTTCGGCATATGGATTCAATTTAACCAACTGGCGTGTATTTGTAAGTGGATTAAGACGACGTACACGTCGGTATACACTCTTGCGTGGAGCACGGAGTACTTTCTTTAATTCATCGGATTTCATGATGCGAGTTAAATCAGTGTTGGCCATTTTTGGTTGTGGCAAATTGTATCCCTTTTTCAATGATGATGGGTCTTTCCATGATCCAAATAATTCATTTAACCGTTTAAATGCGGATTCAGTCCAAATGACGAAACGTCCAACTTGACCACCTGGTGCCAATTTTAATAAATTCATTCTATCAACATTCATTGTTTCAACACCTGGAATATTACGGAAAGCTTTACGGATACCATCATCCTTGAAATATACAATCAATGGTCCTTGACGTTGGATGCGACGACGATTACGCATTTTACCAAGACCAGCACGGAAACGTTGCGATTTGTACACCTGGAACAAAACAAAAATTGAAGTCAATAATATGAAATTATAAAATTTGTTATCAATGTCTGAACCACATGCACTCATCTCATTGTATCGACTACAATGACCGAAACGCCTCGTTGTTCATTATTATTTAGCACCAGAATGTGGAATTTTAGAAAATTTTAACTTCCAAGTCCCATATACCAATGCATAAAAAATAAAAGGAAATAAAAACTACTTTACCTTTTGAATATCAGCCCAGATTTTCATGCGACGTAAAAAGATAACAGCTTGTTTTGTCTTGCTAACTTCTTGAATTTTATCTGAAACTACAAGCGGTAATTCAGATGTTCCATCAATAATGTGCCCTTTTGATTGAACAAGAGCTGGTACGCCTGAAGCAGCAATTGCAGAGACGAGAGCATAACGACGTTGATTTACGTTTACTCTACGATGCCATCTGCGCCATGGTTTGGTTGGTGCAAACATACGACCACCTCGACACATGTTTCCAAAAGCACCTTGGCCAGAACGATGAGTACCACCGCCACGTACACGGGGAATACGTGCAACGGCGCGTCCAGTACCCCAAGATTCAGCAGAAGTTTGGTGTCCTTAAAAGAGAAATGAATTAAGCGTAAAATTCAAAAAATGGGGTTCCAAATTTTATAACATACCAGCTTGTTCACTGACAGCATACGGCTGACGTGAATTTCTGCGCATCAATTGATGTACGTCATTGACTACATCTGGGCGAATTGGTGCTTTAAAAACAAATGGCAGGGCGATTGAATTGCCAGTAACAGCCTCATTTTTTTCAGAGTATACACTCACTAGAGGGCGAGCAGCCGATAAACTCTAAAATCATTTAATAAAAGAAATATAGGTTATGTCCTTAATACTAATATTAATTTTTATTTAACATGGAATTAAGTAGCCCAATATAATAAATAGTGTAAAAAAACGATTTTAAAATAATAAAAAACAAATATTACATTTTAAACACGATGGATTGTGAAATCACATTTGAAAAATCCTCACTCGTAGTAAACACGTGGCGTCACAATTAAAATCGCAATTATTTTCTATTGTTTACCAATTTACACTCGATATTTTTACACAATTTATTAACAAGGTATTATTTCAATATTTCCAATATATTTCTTACCATTTTTACAATATTTCAAACTTTTAAAATGAAAAAATTAATTGATTAAATTTTTAACATAACCAATCGCCATTAATACAGGCGGAAAAAGAAGGATGAAGTTTGTATCGATTGTTGACAAAAAAAGAAAAGATGTGTGTTCTAAAATATTCGAGGGCATCGAACTAGAATGAATTTTAAATGTGTTCGTTCGCGTTTGCACCAATTAAGTTCTAAATTTATATGGCTTGGTGACTTTTTAACAAGTTGCCTGAAAGCTGTCGAGCTTCAGATTATAAAACCATTTGATAAAAACGATAACATTTGTCAAAATATAGATAAACCCGCAGATAGTCATATGATAAGTTTTCCTTTCATTATTGTTGTGGTTTGACATGTTTAGATTGGAGGTTGGAAAATGTGAATTCAAACTGTAATCAAACCCAATTAAGGTGATTACTTTGTTTGGGTCTTCGCAGTTTTACCGAGTTCAGTAAAATTAACTAGACTTGAACCTTCATTGACTCAATCTTTCACCAATAATCATTGTCGGATTTATATTACGCTTTATTAATTTATGTAACTAAAATGGTGACACTAGCAATGTGAATGTGGGTTAAATGTCAAAACAAAACTTTTTTCTAAGAAATAGGCGTGTAACATTTTATGGCCAAATTAATTAATGGTTTTATTATAATTTTATTTATCAAAAGTTTAATTCACAAGCTTTTTCGGCGTATAATTTTTAATAATTTGAGAGCTTAATCCACATTCACAGCGGTAGTGGCATCTACTTTTGCTTAACGCCATAAAGCGTATTGAAAATTATTTCTTTTATCTTACAAAAAGCTTCGATTTGAACAATATTAATAAAAAATATCAATAAAAAGAAAATGTGATGTTGACGTTTAAAATACCAATAATTATATGTCAAGTAAAAGCTCGTTCGGTCATATCAACAATAATTGAAAATTCAGATATTTTATTAAAGTGAAGTAAGCGAGGGTAAAATTTGTCAAAAATATCCGGATATTTTCTGTCAAAAAGCAATCAGGCGTCGCTTTGTGCATATTTCACGCCATAACAGTAGTGACAGGGTCACGTTGACAAAATAAACATTGTTTTTATGGGAGGGTCAGACAGACTCTTGAATAGTCAACGTGTAAATTTTATTTTGAGTAGTAGCCATAAGTCGATATCAGTGGTTTGATTGATATTAATTTTTTGAGTACAGAAGAATGTCAAAATAATAAATATTTTAAAGTATGCAACCAATTATGTACTAAAATTGAATATATGTACTATGCAAAATATAAACAGTTTGTTCACAAGTCACAACGTGTTCCTCGTGTGTATTAAATTAAAGCTTTTCATAAAGGTAAATTCTATGATAATTTAACCGAACGATTATATTTATTTATATTTGAAATACAATTTAAATCACAAACAATATTTAATTGATTAAATCAAGCTTATACAAATTATTTCTTATTCAATTAGCTCTTTTTTCTCAGGATGATTTCTTTCGCCAATAGAACTTTTCCTCAACTGTTAAACGAAGTAATTTAACAACTGAAAGGTTAGGCCAAATATAAATATTGAATTCTTGTTTCCGTGTTTTCGGCAAAAAAATTATATTTTTATATGTACATACATAGTAAATTTAATAGTGTGACTTTTCGTTTCACGGATTCGCCTTAATCAACTTTTGAGATGCGCAACTGTTAGTCAATGTAGGCTTTATAATCTTCAGAGATTGGTGTAATTGTACATTTGTTGTTGACGAGGTCCAATTTTTTAATTTACAAAGATACTGGTGAGCCTCGATTATAATGTGGAAAAACTTTTCTTCATCTCAGTCCAATTCTTAGTGCAAAGCATCCAACAGCTCAATTTTTGGGTTTTGGGAACTTTTTTGATGAAACCAAAATCGTTACGTACCTATGTGTAGGTAGTTGTTTAAGCGATGCAAATATCGTCTAATTCTAGAATAAGCATAAATACATAGATTGTTATAGACATAGATTGTTAAGACGATGTTGCGACAAATAAATTCGATTTCGATCGTTTTGAAAATTTGTTAATTTCGAACTACATACAAAGCTGTGTCTTCTGAAGAATACAAGACATGAAAATCTCCACACCGATACCAATTTTGACGAACATTTTATATTTGGGCCTTTGCCTCACCGACCAAAGAAAAAAAAACAATTTTGTAAAACGTCGAGACAAAAATTGTAATACAATACTCGACGTTGATTTTCTTATTTTCATAAAATAAAAAATAATTCATACAATATGGTCGATATTCGCATATCAAAACCTATTTTTCGGCCTTAAAAGGGTTATTCAACTGCTTCAAATGATTATTAGTTTCTTGTTTAATCGTACGCCCAATTAATTTTATTATTTCGTTTTGCGAATATTCCCCCTTATCAGCAAATTGATCACAAATTTTATGGTACAAACTATTAATAATATCTTTTACAATAGTTTCGGTGCCGTTGACTTTTGAGACTTGCAAACTCTTTATTCCAGTTAACTCGTCTTCCAATTTTTGAATTTGGTTTTGTTGTTCAGTATATTTTTCCTCGACCATCGATTTTTCCGTTAATATTTTATTGTAATTTTCAACAGCCTTTTCAGATTCATTTTGAATGCTCGTGAATTTAGTTAATAATTCATAGTATTGATCGTTAGCTTCACCTAATTTCGATTGACTTCGTTTTATATCTTCTTTTAAATCATTTAATTCACTTGATTGTATTTTTATTTTACTAGTCAATTCTTCATTTTTCATCCCGGCCTCTTTTAGCAACAGCTCCACTTCAGTTAGTTTATCTTTATTATTATTTTCGCCGAGCAGAATTTTCATTTGCCGATTCTCCTTTTTTAATTCTAACATTTTTTCCTCCAATTCAATTATTTGATCATCATGGTGCATATTATTCTTATTGGTGCTACCGGCTATTGTATCGAAACGATCAATAATTCGGTCGATTTTAGTGTCCAACTTTATTAAATTCATACGAATTTCAGAATTTTGAGTACGATTTTCTGATAGGAAAACATTTAGTGAGGAAGCCGATGTGGATGAATCTGAGGGAGCAACCATAACAAAAGATGCAGAATTTGCTGGCATCATTGTTTGATTCGATGGATTATAAGGAACTAAATTGGTAGAATCTATTTTATTGTGATGGTGATTAACTTTACGAGATGGTACCGCAGGTTTAGCTGCGGCAATCGGAATGACTTCACTGTCAGAGGAGTCGCTCATTTCGGTTGTTGAATTAGGGAGTTTTGGTATTAAAATGGGCTGACCAAGTTTAGACATTCGCGACAAAATATTCTCTTTTGTTTTATTATTTTCCACTTTGTTATCATTAACTTCAGTCTTACCATCAGCTTCATCCGACTTTGGTGGTTGTTCTTTGGTGTCTTGTTCGATTGTGGTAATACCTTGCAATTGCTTCATTAGTAGTTCATAGTTTGTAGATTTTTCAAAAATAACGCTCCAAAATTCGCTTGTATCATCTTCAAACTGAATGTAATTATTTTTGACGTACAATTTTTTCTGAGTATCCAGCTTTGTAGTAGAAAGTATGTTGGTTTTAGTTCGATAAAGGATAATTTTGTACAAATCGTCTGTACCTTTTAGCAATGCCAGAGCCAATTTACCTTGTGAAATATTCTCCTTATTTAATCTAAAATAAACTAACATTAATTAAGAATGCTCTTTTATGCCCCATTCCTATTGATGTTCTTACAATTTATAAGCAAATACAACTTCCGCTAGTAGAATTTTCCAGTCAACCACCGATTGATTCTGATTAACATTGTTATTCATTACATCAGATGAATCGCTCACATTCTTAACGCTATTACTAATTCCCAGCTTTGGTGATTTGTATTTTAGTGTTACATTGTCATTTTCTTGTTGAATCCTCATTCCAGTTCCAAATATGTTAGCTAAATTATTAGCACTAAGGATAGGTATAAAAGTTATGATATACATTGATTTAATTTTTGAATATATGTAATACTTAGGGGCCCCTTCAAATAAATCTTCATCATCGGAAAATTTTAAATTTCCACTAAACATTTTAAATTTTTTAAATTAAAATAAAATACCAAAAAATTTTACAGTATTTACATTTTTCAATAACAAAACAGTCATATGTCAAAATGTCAAAAGATAACAATAGTTCTAGGTTTGGCGAATACTTTTTGCAGATGTCGTTACTTTTATAAAAGAGGGGAAATTATTCGTATAAGTTCCCAGAAAATCGAAAATATAAAGCGGAAACTGCCCAAATACCTTTGTCTTGTCAAATTGATCCAAAGCAGACCTCTCTGTTCATTGAGAATTGAGATAGCTATATTTTGTCTAGACCCGTTTTTTAAATAATTTTGTCAGTCCTCAACCTTACAGCAAAATGTGTATGTAATTCTTTTAATCGGAACCCAGACGTTTGAGAAATGTCGACCGATATTGGTACATGGTCCATATAATAAATGATGTGGCAATTATTGCACAAAAGCGGCTGATTCTTTCTGAAGCTTCTATTCGTAGCTATTTCGATATTATCAATTTGCAGGGCAAAATTCGAAAATGGTTGTGGCGACATTTCTAACTATGCAGAATTTAAAAAAAAATATGTCTGGTCACCTTAACGAGCACATGGTTTAATCGATTTTAGCGAAATTTAGCTAATCTACGTATTAATGCTTCACGATATGATAAAAAGCTAATAAAAATAGAATTTCCAATTCGAAAAAACACTAATGAAATAATAATTTAACGAAAAAATTCAAAAAATATATAATTTTACCATAAGTTCAATAGCATTTACAATAGATGTCATGATTTTGTTTTGATATAAAAATTTTAAATGGAAAATACAAGAAAAAAAAAAAAAAATATGTGACAGTGAACCTATCATATGTATATTGTGGTTATTTTATTTTTTCTCTCATATATATTTATTGTGACGCATTACCCGTGTGTTTTAAAACATAAGTTTTTCTTTATTTTATTTTTAAGTTTTTAATTTAAATTAAATTAAATAATATTAATTTTAATAAAAAAATAAAATACATAAATAAATAGAGAATAATTTTTTTTATAATTTATGTTATATTAGTATATATAGAACCTATTAATTTTTAAGTTAAAAAGCATAAGAGAAAAAAAAATTTTTAAACAAAAAGAAAGAAAAATCCATTTTGCTTCAATTACAATATTATTTTTGTTGTATTTTGATATAATTTGAGCGAGAAAAAACCACAAATTTATTTATTATTTAAAATTACTTGTAATTTTCTATTTATTTATTAATAAAAAAAACAAACGTTATATTCTAATATAAAATCAAAGTTACCTGCGCTTTAAAAAAAAAAATTAAAATTTATAAAAGTAAAAAATACTGTATTTTGAAACAAAGAAGTTTTTTTTTTTGTAATTTTTTTTTTTAAAAATGGATGTAATTTCCAATCAAGTGGTTGACAATGATAATACCATTACAAATGGTGAAATGTTATCATCAGCCGTAATATCATCACCCTTAAAAAAGAAAGAAGAAAGTAAGTAGCCCTGTACAACTATGTTTTCCAAATAATTTAATTCAATAAAATGTGTTCCATTTATAATATATTTTCTCTTAATTTCAGAAGAAATAATACAAGTAATTGCTCAAATTCCTGACATAGATAAATATTTTAATATCCATCGGAAAATTGGCCAGGGTACATTCAGTACCGTATATCTAGCATCATTGCGCTGTCAACAAAATATCCCAACAAATCGTCGAGAATATTTTGCGATAAAATATTTAATACCAACTAGTCATCCCAATCGAATTGAACGCGAATTAAAATGTCTTCAACAGATTGGGTAAGTTTTGTACTAAACAAAAAAAAATAAAAATCGAACATGTTCATTCCTATATTATGCATAAAAACAACAACAAAATCTATTAAACCTCATGGTCAATAAAATTTTCCAATTAATTAAATTTTATATGTAATTTGTGTACGACGGGCTATAATTTTCCATTTGATTCAAAATCAATTTTCCTTCACACACTAATAATAAACAGAAAAATTTTCTGTTCGTTTTCACTGTAAAAAAAATCACACGTGGTTTTGAGGCTGTTGTCAAATTAATTCTTTTTTTTATTTTGTTTTTGTACGTCAAAAATATTGTACCATACGAATAAGAAAAGAAAAAGAAAAAATTTAAATTCTATGAGAAACATGAGGTTTTTGCTTCCCTTGTTGTTTTTAAATATTTCTTCACATCATTTTTAAATTACATAATAAGAATTAGACAAAAAAAACAATATATGTATTCCATGTGCTAAAAAGATATGCATGAATCCAACATTTCATTGAAATAATGGAAGTGACATTGTGTGTTATGTTGTGTACAAGAAGCATCCAGTTGTGGTGGAATATCGATAAATGTCAAAAGTCTGGTATCCATTTTGAATGTGTAGATACTTTTTATTGGATGTTAAAATAAAGAAAATTATGAGCTGATCTCAATTTTTTTGGTGAGTGAGAATTATGTACAGTTTATATAAAATATCGATTAAGGCACCTTGCGAATGGATGAATCTTACTATTTGGCCCATCGTATCTCGATGAGAGCATATGGTACAAACTATTAAGTATAAAATCTTAAAGTTTGTAAATTCTGAATGTTATGTATTTAAACGAAGTGATGGACTGTCATTGAATGGTAAAAGTACCTAAACTAGATTTTTTATTTTCAAAAGGTCATAAAGGCGCGGCCAAGACTATCAGTCAACGAGCGCTTCAACAGCTCATTAAGGACATACTACACTTAAAAACGAAGTTCAAACAGAAGTTAGTCGAAGTCAAAGTAGAATAGTTAAATAAATTTAGGTCCAATTAGTAAAAGCCTTAGATATATAAATCTAATTCAAGACGTCTTGAATAAATGTCTAATGGATAGTAAGTACACCAAGTCAAATCTGGAATACCAAATTTTGTTGAGATTAACTTTAAAGCTAAATAATCCTGAAAAAGACGTTTAAAAAAGTTTTCTGAAATCGAATTGTTTCGATTTGGCGAAATGTAGGCTAAATTGAATCTAGTATCTTATCGAACTATGGTGGCGTTCAATTAAAATCAACTTTTATTTCAAGCTTAATCCACAATCCCGTAGTCAAAGAAGTAAGAGTTAAGGTTTATTTCTTCTTTTTCTAAGATATAATTTTGTCATGCCTAAAAAACTTTGAAAATCAATCTACCAAATTTTCCTAAAATAGATTTCTATAAAAATTTCAAAAATTAATTGAACAGTAATCTTGTTGCAAAGGTGAAATTTGATGAACAAGCGAACGACCGGGCGCGTCTTAATCTTAGTGTTTAGTTTTTCAAATTTAATTAACATAATTTATTTCGTTAAATTTTATTTAATTTTGGTTGACGACTGGTAAAGAGGTTTCAGCACCTCACTTTTTGAGAAATAAAATGCTGTAGCTCAAATAAAATAAATAATCGACTTTTAAATTAATTTGCAATATTATAATTGTGTTTTTTCGTAAGTATAATTAATGTAAACTTATTTTCTATCTGTCTGTTTCTTGCAAGAAAAAGTAAATCAATTTATGTGTATATTTCTAAGTAAAAAATGATCCAGTTCAGTTTTTTTAGTTTTTGGTAAATAAATTGAATTTTACGGTTTATTAATATTTAAATATTCCGCATGCATGATGAGGTCAAAAGTCTTCTTTTATTAAAGGATGTATGTAGTCTAATTTGTTATTTAGGTACATATCGATACTTTAGAGCACACAAGTGCTATCTATGTCCATATTTTGAATGTCCACAAGAATGTTTCTAAATTCGAAAATATTTAGAATTTTCATTCAATGCCTTGGAAATAGCGCTATACATAAATGATTAGTACTAAATAACAGAACCATAAATGATAAAGAATGCCTTTCTGAAAGCCTAAATTTGTATTTACCACAAATTGTTAAAATGGACATAGCACTTGTGTGCTCTAAGAATCTAAGGTATCGATATGACGAAAATTGATGATTTTATGAAGTTTAATCGTAAGTTTGGGAAAAATGCTGTCAAAATAAGCAAATGAAATCAATGAATTTGATTGGTTTCACTTACTTATTTAAGATGCCATCAAATAAATTCAATAAGTTTAAAATAAGTACATAATTGGAAAAGGGCCATAGAACTAAAATTTGATAAGATTTCAGCCGAGAGATGAAAACTTGACCGCTAGGTGTCATCCCAATAGGGTACTGACGCGACGTGTAACAAAAATCACTGTCTCTATATTTTGCTATCAGCAGAGAGATGGCGCAATTTACAAAGGCTAATATTCAGTGCCACTGTAAATTCCTCTTGGCTTGATTTATAATGGCCATATTTCGTCCCCTAAAATTAAAAAAATGAACTTTCATAATCAAAATTAATTTCGTTTCCGCTTTGTTTGTATTTCCAGATTTATAGGTCCGTAATATTAAAAAAATTAAAATCTAAATAAAATAAATTTGATTGGATAAAATTTACATGTAGAATGTACATAGTATAAATTGGTGTCAAGCATGCAAATTTATTGGTGATAAAAATTATATAGCATAGATGGTATGGATGGAACCTAATTAGTGCAGAGAATTCGTCGACAGAACGACACATGGGAAATCCTGTAATTTGTAATTTAAAGAATGTGTTATTTGTTTTTTTTTTTTTTAAATAAATACCAAGATACCATTTGATTAATGAGGTTTCCCTTGGGTATTAGAATTTTTTTTCCTATATTTTGTTTTACTAAATACATAATTTCAATAATTATAATTAACCAGTTATATTTTGTATTTGTTTATTTTCAGAGGTACCAACAATGTGATTGGTATACATTTTTGCCTTCGTAAATATGAATCTGTTGCATTTGTTATGCCGCATGCGCCACATGATAAATTTCAAGATATTTATGATAATTTAACACCAAAAGAAACTCGAAATTATATAAAAAATCTATTAATTGCATTACAACGTGTTCATAATTTTAATGTAATTCATCGTGACGTTAAACCAACAAATTTTTTAGTTGATCGCAAAAAAAATCAATACTTATTAGTTGATTTTGGTTTAGCACAAGAATGTAATAATAATAATAATAATAATAATTGTAATAATAATAATAGGAGTAATAATATTAATAATAATAATGATGATAAATTTAATGTAAATAATAAAAGAAAATTAGATAATGAAGAT
Source organism: Tipula helvola (assembly GCA_963556165.1). Taxonomy (NCBI): domain Eukaryota; kingdom Metazoa; phylum Arthropoda; class Insecta; order Diptera; family Tipulidae; genus Tipula; species Tipula helvola. The sequence goes on along the minus strand of OY744481.1, from coordinate 379,287,535 downwards.
AGTAGTAATGTTGTTATCAATGATAATATAAATGTCGATGATGATGAAAATAATCATGATAATTCTAGTCAAAAAAATATAATTCCAGCATTAAAACGTGCGCGCTACTCAACAAGTATTGTACCTAAATTAGAAAATACAGAAAATTCATCACAATTATTGATAACACAAACCCGCCAACAACAACAGCAGCAGCAGCCACTACCACAGCAACAACAACAACATGTATCACCATTCAAGACACCATTGAAACAATTCAATGAAATTTCCACTAAAAATACGAGTAAATTAATGTCACCTGTGGAAGTGATTACAAAATCAGCTGTTCTAGGATATAAACTAAATAATTTAATGCAAAAACACGGTAATAATAATAATGGTGGGAACAACGGTAATAATAATGATGCTGTTGTATCGCATAAATATAATACGGATAATCGTAAATTATCATCAAAACTTGGATCAAATGCTATGGCACCGTCGACATGTTCGTGTTATACACGGAATATGATATGCAATGTTTGCGTTATAAAAAAGGAGATGATTGCATCACGTGCTGGTACACCTGGTTATCGTCCGCCAGAGGTTCTATTAAAGTCAAATGATCAAGATACTGGTGTTGATATATGGGCAGCTGGCGTAATATTTATATCAATTTTATCAAAGTGTTATCCATTTTTTAAGGCAACTGACGATTTTGTTGCCTTAGCTGAAATTATTACCGTTTTTGGTGATGAAAAAATTAAAAAGACTGCGAGGTTATTAAGTACGTATCCAAATTTATAATAATTAACATAAACATAATTAGGTTGTATTATAACAAATACCATTTTTATTTACAGATAAACATGTGAGCATAGGTCATAAAAAAGAACCTCTTCATTTAAGAAAATTATGCATACGATTAAGGAATCGTTTTAATAAAAAGACTGAAAAAGACGATTCGAAAAAGTTAACCGTGGAACAAACGCAATACCAACAACAACAATCCGTAGTAGACTGTTTCAATTGTGAACAAATTCCAAGTGAATGTCTATGCGCTAATTCATCACTCAATAATGATTTTTCCAATGATGAATACTCAGAATTAGCGTATGATTTACTATCCAAATTGCTTGAAATAAATCCGAAACAAAGAATTTCAGCTTCTGATGCATTAAACCATTCGTACTTTCATGAATCCTGTTGAAGAATCAAATTAAAAAAAAAAACAACAAACACAAAAAATATTATAAACAAAATCAAGAAAAACTTTAAATTATTTACGTTTTTTTTATTTTAATTATTATTTTTAAATTATAATTAAGAATAAAAAGGATTCGTAATCGTTTTTGTTTCTTAATGTTAATTTTTATATTTAAATTATTAATTTATTTTGTAAAATTCAAATTAAACATATTTAAAAAACAAAAAACAAACAAAAAAAAATACCTTTTAATCTCTCAAGAACAAAATACAAATATAAAAACAAAAAATTAATTTAATTTATGCAAAAAAAAGTATGTTGTGTTTTAATTTTGAAGGAAGTTTTGTTTTCAGAAATGTGGAATTATTTTTATTTTATGAAAGCAGTTTAATAACAACAAACGACCATGTTGCCAACATTCAGGCGAAATGAGCTTGTACCAATTTTATTTAATGCCTTCCAATTAATGTTCCAAAAATGGGAAATGTTCAGATACAGCTATGACAGGTCTTCGTAAACTATCGATCACGACCCTACAATTATAATTTCATTATTTTATTAATCTGAAAGTGGCGTGGTGGGCTTAGTAGCCTTCGGTTAGGACCAAAAGTTTCTTGTCCATTGTCACTTCTTCACATTCAATGACATTTTTTAAAAGTCGTTTAGTGGTGACGCCAGCGGCTGTGTCCATAGGTATTAAAAGTACTGTTCAGGGCAGTGTTTTTATTAATGAATCGGAGTGAATAAATAAAGATCACATTATTCTATATAACGTTGTCCAAGAATTGAAGAGTCTTAATTAGTACATAATACAATAGTGGCAACGAGAAAAATAGAACTCACGCGAATAAATAAAATTATTTGAGTTGAACAACGCTAGCGGCGACGTCCCAGCGAAAATTCAAACTCATGAAATAATTGTTGGAGCGTTTCGTAAACCAGCAGCAACCCCAGCAGATACCTGAAAAGCAAGGAAACTCAATCATTAAAGATTTGTCCGACCGCATGGAGAAATTCGTATACAAACAATGCAGAAGAAAACGCAACGCTCGAGTTGTGATATGCTCGCTACGAATCGAATCGTCAACTTTGTGTGAAAAATTTGATATCGCAGCATGTTAGGCTGAGGATTTTACACTGGAAACTTGCTGTCAAATCAAGATGCTCAATACACAGAAACACAGGTAGCAACAGGGCTAAATTGACCTTGCAGGAGCTGGTGAATATCGCTGACCTTCTCAGCAACCTCATAAATAACAAGGACGCGGTCGTTCGTCGCGATGCAAAAGTCGGAAGTGCTGGAGATTCAATCGACTGGTACGTACGTGTAGCCAAAAACATCTTGTTCAGGTTGCCAAATTAATCTAAAAGATTGATGACATCTTGATCGTTGCGAAGAATTCCGTTTTGTAGCTGGTTTTGACTTACTCGATTGCTGTTTATTGTATATGTATTCCAGTTTTTCTAATGTCATATAAAGCTTTTCTAGAAAAAATTGAAATTCATCCTTCATCAGGATTTTCCTAGTTGTCGTTTATTCTCACAAAGTTTTCAGCTAGCTCCATATTAAATTCTAAGGATTTCAAAGAGCTATAGTGGGTGTTGACCTGATCCACCATTTCAAGAACGCCTTCGACAGATTCTTTGTGAAGGGCTTGTATTTGATGATGTCGTTTAGTGACATTCTCATATCGTGTTGTTAATGCCCTTGAAGCTGTTTTAAAATTTGCTTGCGTCGATTCCATTTTCGAAAGGGTTCACTCAGCGGAACCAGATAAACAAGATAATCAAAATCGGTTAACGTCCGTTAGCTTAGCCTTATGGCCTTCGTTGCAACCAGTAGTGATTGATTTTGCATGGTGGTTTCCAAGACCTCTGGCCTCTGGGTTTCGAACAACGTGATTGTGTCATAAAGTCAGAGTACTGAATATATGCGGCCAATCATAAACAGATGTCACTAATAATAAAAAGAATTTTTTGTAGTTTGAATAGAGACGACCAGTCATTACTCAGGCAGGTGATACTTTCCTCTTGCGTTGCCATTGTTTCTTGATTTCTAACTTTGGTTTCTCCGTCAATTTCTCCCTGGTAAGGTCTCACAACCTTTTGTAGGGTAACAAAAAGGTCCGTTTTGTATCTCGTCTCTTCAATCAAGAAACTTCATTTGATTCAAAGACCGAAAACGTTTTAACCGAGAAAACTAGCTAATGAAAGATTAACGACAAAGAAAAAAAAAACTACTCACATAAATTTAATATTGTTTTATTCAAAATCTATTACATAATTATGTTTCGATACAGATACGTAGATCTTTTTACATACAATATATAATGTGTAAAATCATAAAAACACGTAAACCAAGAATGTAGTCGCTTATCACAAAAAAAAAATTATTATTTACATTACAACATATCGGGCATCGTATTCTGTTTACTCTGACCTTCGTGCCATGCCTTATTAATCATCCGTTTCATTTCTGGGTCACCTGTTTCATACATTTTCTGCAATATATTCATAAGACCAGCACCAGGATCGGCTACATTTCCAACACTCATATCATTTTCCATAGAGGTTTTTTTTGTTTCTTTGACTCGTTTCTCGGTTGAGGTCACGTGCGACCATTTTACACCTTCTTTGACCTTCTTCAAGTAAACAATAATCATATCCTTTTTAACTTTGAAGTAACTTTTTGAGACATCAATCGGTTCTAGTAAATTATTTATGATTAAATTGTAATCCCGATTGGCAACATCGGTAACAAAGAGTTCCATCGAATTTTCGGTATATTTGAGTTGAACATTTTGTTCCGGGATAACATGTGCCTCGGCCGATTCGAGTGTAACAAAAATTTTCAAAAATTTATCACTTTGATCCCAAGCATAATTTTTCAATTCGGTTTTATAGCGTTTCGGTGGTGCTGCTGGTTTTGGAACAGCCGGGGTTTTACTCACAAGAACAACATTTTCTAATTTTTCTTTTGCCTTTAGTAATTCAGTTTCAACTTTTTGAATTTCAGACGAAAGTAAGTTTTGTACTCGCATCCGTGATGATTGTTTAAATAGCAGATTTAATTCATTTAAATCGGATTGAAGCTATATGAAAATGGAGGGCAATACGAATTTTATTATCACAACAAATTTTCTGACAAATTTATAACAATACATACCTCTGTTACTTTTTCGATTGACATTATTGTAATTTGATTTTTATTTTCTTAAGAATCTTTGTAATATGTTGTATTTAGTTAAATAAAAAAAATAATTCTGCAGCAGCTCTAAAATGTCTCACGTTTGTATGGGCGATGTAGTATCCAAAAAAAAATTCTGTCACTCGAATGTCAAATTAATCATGGAAGAAAAGTGCACAGAAAAATCTAGTGATTGTAGTTGGATTCTAATCTTTAAATGATTGGAGCTTGGAAGTATTTTGTAAATACCGATATTTTTAGATAGATGGCGTTGATCAAATTTAAAATTTCGGTAGATTCGATACTTTTATTAATTTTCTATTTACCCATAGATGGCAGAAGTTTAGATAACTAAAATCAATACTTGCAAATTCCTTATTGTTGCTGTACAGTTAACATAATTTCTGAACACCCAACTGTAATGAATTTTCTAACGTTGCTAAATGCACCCAATCTGCTTGTACACACGAATATTTTATTCTTGACCAATAAACTAATTTTAATTAGGTGATGACGAAAAAATATGATGAATAACACCTACTTGTGTTAACAGGCATGTTTCTATTTTATAATAATCAAGAAAATCAATTTTTTGTGGATGGCTTTGATAAAATTTAAATTTGGAAATTTATTTTCTATTTAGTCATAGATGGCAGGCGGTTTGATTATTGAACTAAAATTCCTTCATTTTTATAAAATATCAGTTTTTATTTTATAATAATCATAATTGATTTACTAAAATTAATATTCTGATCTTAAGTAGACAAACAAAACTTTATATGTATATAGAATATTTATAGTAAAATATATTATTTTAATAAACTATCTTAATAAGACAAAATTGTTGTTTCTTTTAAAAACTAATTAACAAAAAAATGTAGCATTTTATTTATATTTATGTATATTATATAAAAAAAAAACAAAATTAATAATAAAATAAAATTTTTCCAAAAAGTATATAATTTATTCAATAATTAAAATTAAATCATCACCCTCGAGTTTCATTCCATTGGTAATCTCTAGTTTTAACACTTTACCCGCTTTCGGTGATTGTACAACCATTTCCATTTTCATTGCCGACAACACGACTAGCGGTTGACCCTTTTCAACATGATCACCTTCTTTTACACGAACATCTATAAACAGAAAATAAAATTAAATATATAAATCAGTTCTGTGAATAAAATTTGTAAATTTATTCAACTTACCAATTACAGTTCCTGGCATTGGTGCACCAACTTCATTTTTATTTGCTTTATTCGCTTTTGGATGAATATGGAATTCTTTAGCTGCCTCCTTATCACGAATCAAAACCGATCGTAACTGTCCATTTAATTCAAAGAATACTTCACGCTCACCATTTGCTGTTAAATCTTCGGCCATAGCTAAAGTTTTAATGCCTAATGTTTTTCCCTTTTCGATTGTCACTTCAAATTCTTCACCAACTTTTGGTCCTGTTAAGAAAACTTTTGTATCAAATTTATCAACTGGGCCGTATGTCTCCCGGAAATATAAATAATCATTTGTTACCGCTGGATATAGGGCAGCTGACATAACATCATATTCATTAATATCTGGATGAGATTCTTTCAAATCCTTTTCAATTTTTTTAAAATCTAAATCAGCAAGTTGTGCACCTGGACGGCCCTCCACACGCGGCATATCTTTGAGTACACGCGATCTGAATGGTTCGGGGAATCCACCGTGCGGTGTACCAATTGATCCTTGTAGAAATTCAACAACTGATTTTGGAAAGGATAATTCTTCAGCCTTTTCTAGTACAGTATTAGCCGTTAATTTATTTTGTACCATAAACTGTGCTAAATCACCGACAACTTTTGATGATGGTGTAACTTTAATAATATCGCCTAATAGAAGATTAGCTTCACGATACGCTTTCTTCACATCTTCAAAGAAGTCTCCCAAACCCAAAGAAAATGCTTGGAATTGAAGATTTGTGTATTGTCCACCGGGAATTTCGTTCAAATATACATCAGCATTTCCGGATCGCATTGTTGTTGTGCATTCGAATGGTGCATATAAGGTACGTGTTTGTTCCCAATATGCAGAGTATGCTGATACATCTCCTAACTTAACACCTGTGTCCAATGCTGATCCTTGAAGTGATGCAACAATAGCTCCCATACTAGGTTGTGATGTCATACCGGACATTGAATCTACCGCCACATCAACAACATCAGCACCAGCTTCAGCACATGCTAACATTGATGCAACACCAGCACCTGAAGTGTCATGAGTATGAATATGAATTGGCATATTAGGATGTTTATCACGAATTGCTGAGATAAGCATTGTGGCGGCACGTGGTTTTAAAAGTCCAGCCATGTCTTTAATGCACAGCACATGTGTTCCAGCTTTAACCAATTCATCGGCCAAATTTGTATAGTATTTTAGATCATATTTCGTTTTGGTTGGATCACTTACATCACCCGTATACGAAATAGCAGCTTCAACAACTCCACCAGCTTTACCGGCCGCTTCCATTCCCAAAATTAAATTGGGCAAATAATTAAGAGAATCGAAAACACGGAAAATATCCATTCCAGTTTTAACAGCCAATTCGCAAAATTTAAAGACTACATTGTCGGGATAATTTGTGTAACCAACGGCATTAGCACCACGCAACAACATTTGGAATGGAATATTAGGTATAGCCTTACGCATTTCTTCTAATCGTTCCCATGGACATTCGTGTAAAAATCGTAGCGAAACATCAAATGTAGCACCACCCCAATTTTCAAGTGAATACAAATTGTTAAATTTATGCGCTACATAAGGTGATATCTTTAATAGGTCATGTGTTCGTACTCGTGTCGCCAATAATGATTGATGGGCGTCCCGAAATGTTGTATCCATAAGAAGTAAATTTTTTCGGGAACGTACTTCTTTAGCAAATCCTTCTGGTCCCTGGGCAAGAAGAATTTCACGTAATCCAGGAGGCGGTGTTGTTACTAAATAGAAAATAAAATTAATTATTTCGTCTATCAGAATATGACAAACACGAGCTGCTTGAAGCAAAAAATAAATCAGAGCCTTTTATTACATTAGTGTCGTCGATAAGTGTGTAATAAGCTAATTTTGAAAGCGAATGTAAACAAAAATTCACGAAAACTAAAATTACGCTGTGTTTCAAAATAATAAAATAATTTACTTTTAAGGCTCTGACTTAGGTTAAATCATCAATAAAAACAATTAATTAAAAAAAGCAAAACATTTTTTTTTTTTAACTATTCTTAATTTAAATTAGTGACTGAACCATCCACAACAATAAAATAAAATAAAAAAATGATTTTCTAAATAAATAAATAAATTTTGTTCACTTTAAATCATACAAATAATACCTTTCTCGAATCCTTCCTCTTCTCTAGCGATCGCTTCTGGTGATAAATCTGCAGAAAAAATAGTTTAAGGTACAACAAAAAAGAAGAAAACAAACGACCCAATTATGGAAATTAAAATAAAAAATGATTTATTAACGAATCCAAGTAAGTACTTAAATTGAAGTTAAAATAAATTAAAGGAAAATTAAACAGAGATGTAATTAAAGAATTTATTGATATTACATAAGCGGTTTGTGATGTTACCTATGACTTTTTTTCTTCTAAATATAACGCGATAGATGCTAGCTATCCTTCGGTACTTATAATTCAGTGGAATTTACTCCATAAATACGAAGTAATATTAAAATGTTGATCACGACTTCCAACGATCTCAGCCATTCGCACAGTACAAATATTAACCCAGATCAAGATGACAAAACTTCATATTAGCTGGTAAAGATTTGTAGCGGTCCACTCATGCGTGCTCCGCCACAATGTATCACTCAGATACATTGGCGTCCGAGTTCACCCAAACACCAATGCAACGTCTCACGCCGCTCAATGTTGACATTACCATTTGGGAACGAATGCATACAACCAACAAACTACTGTCTCTTCCATATCTGAAACACAGACAGACCGAAACCAAACATGTTTCGCATCGAGGGGAGTCACTTGCGGAGGAGTTCTGTAGCGGTCCACTCATGCGTGCTCCGCCACAATGTATCACTCACATACATTGGCGTCCGAGTTCACCCAACTACCATTGCAACGTCTCACGCCACTCAACATTAACATTACCATTTGGGAACGAACGCATACAACCAACAAACTACCGTCTCTTCCATATGAAGATACAACAGATTCCATCAATTATTCGACCCATAAGCAATAAAATGTAGAGCATGGAAGGGTTGGAAGCAATGATGGACAGAATCAATACTAGCTTTCCTTTTAAAACACTCTATTAGGATAGCAAGGCAATGTTTGAGAGTTTTTTCAAGAAACCATAGTATCTTATATAAGACAGATATGGAAGACCGGAACTTCACTATTGCAATGCGCCGATTTCAGACAAGAGCAATCCAATCTAAAATATAAAGAAACCCATTCACCCAAGCGATAATCACGACAACGGATATACGTATATGTATATAGCAGTCAGCACATTCAAATCTCCCGTAAACCGATCCATAGATACAATTTTTATATCAGAGTTGTAACTTTAGAATTTATTTTCTAGTTCAACTAAAAAAGGCACTAAATAAAATTAGGCGCGATTTGTTAGCAGGGTTAGATTTTCATTATTTTGGAACCATTACAACTACATACTTTTGACCAAGCATAACAAATATTCAAGTCAAAAGACCTCACCACAGCGACATCTTGATATTTCACTATAGGCTGATTAAAAAAAATCAACTTAGATATCTTATAACCACTTTCCCATTTCAATCGCCACACTTATACTAAAACATGTATCGATCATCTTACCAGACAGTAATTAGCGTACAAACTTGTTTAACTTCACTGAATAAAAATTCATACAAAGTCATTAGATGATTTCGCAAACAGTTTATCATATCGATTAAGGAAAAGAAGACGAAGAACTAAACAACTTCGATAATAAGAAAACGTTATCGTAACATTGATTCGGATTAAAATTAGGAGATTCGAAAACATTTAAATCTTAATTCATTTCTTTCATAATTTCAAAGCTAAAATTACAAGATATCACTAAAGAAGTTTATTCGCAAGTATTCGTTTCTTCTCAATAAAAAATGAATAAATGGAAGTACTTCCGTCTGAATTGTTCTTAGTCACATTTTTTATACATAACTTGCTCGTTCCCAGCCGTACAGATGCGGCAACGAGTTAAAGCCGGAGGGATTAAAATAGCAAACAATTTGAATTAAACTCGGGGGGAAAAAATTGAAGCTCAGCAAAATTTGTGAAATTAAGCCTCTCGAAGGATTAAGCGGGAGTTAACTCTCAGTTAGCTGTTTTATGTAAAACCGGGCATTAGTGTATTCCGTTTTAAGTAAGTCTTTATTAAAACTGGTTTTGACAAATTTCAGATTTTGATGTTATTTGGCATTTTATGGTACGATATAACGTAAAGGTAGTTTAGGCCATTTCTATTACGATGAAGTTAATTAGTATTGAAGGATCTCTAGCAGATATGATGTTTCTGTTTTCCTAGCGTAATTCCAGTTTTTAGAATAATCCACGAATAGTGTTGGATAACGAAAGGCTAAACAGATGGAATGGAAAATTGATTATACCGGCCGCATATTTTTTAGGAATTTTGCAATTATTGGGGTATATCCTCATCTGGTCGCAAGACGGCAAATCATCATATGAAAAAATAAATTTGCGACTTCCATTTAATCTTTAGTATTAACTGTCTTAACTTACTTGATTTTATTTATGTCATCAAAAAGTCGGTAGTAATTTCCTCATAACATTTTAACTTCCCAGTTGCAAACGCAAATGAAATGAAATACTCGTACTTTATTTGCAACTTAATGGAGGATGTACCCCTTTATCCAAATATATTGATAGTAGCAGTTTTGAAAATTATATCGAAATATAGGAAGTTGATAGGAAAAATAATTAGCTCATATTTAAATTAATTTGTGTGAAATCGTTAGTTCAGCTGACCACGTACAACGTTCAAACAATACGTGTATCTTCTGAGGAAATGAAATAAAGCCAAAGAGGCATATAAGGTTTTTCACGGAAGGCGCATTCAAAAAGAGACTGTTTAGGGTTTTCACGCAGCACTACCCCAATCTTCTCAGATATGATATGTATATTGCATAAGTGGTGTTATCTGCAATTTGAGCAAATTTCTGGAAATACAATTTGGAGAGGAACATTTAAACCATAGTAAAAATATTTTATGGTAAATGGGCATCCTTAAAAAAAATCTTGCTTGTAGAAGGCCAAATCGAGCCTGAGCGTGTCTTTAATCAGACACTTCAACCTTTATAAAGTATTGGTAAAAGTTGGAGGTGAATAATCCCAATGACCGATCTTATACCCAATCGGTAGTTACCGATTGGTCAGGTGTGAAGTTGCTTTGGGGGTTCAACTTGGCACTTGCTTGAGGTTGCCGTCTTTCTAAAATGATCAGACTGGCCAAAGGTAAAAATATAAACGTTAGATGGTAGGTTGACCGTTTAATTTCAACTTTTCGGTTAATCGATCCGTTATTAACCGATTTTTACCGAGTAGAAAATAGAACGAGTAAAATGCAGTTATCGTAATCCATCCGAATATCGATTTCATCCAGTGTCGAATCTCGTGTTTCGAGTTAAGAATTTCAAGGACTGCAATTCTTAAAGTCTCAAATACAATAAAATACGATTATGTAAACGTTATTACGAGAACACGAAATGTTTTACATAATCGCGTTTTGCCGGAATTTTCGGATTTATAACGTTTACATAATCGAAGACCAGGGCATTTTCGGTTATTATTCGAATAGTTCGAAAATGATAATGACGTCGCGAAATTAATTTTTTGGAGGCATCAATTTGATTGGGCTGCACTTAATTAAATATTTATCATCAGTATCACCCCCATTCTATACGTGGTTATTGGCATACCTTAGTTATTTGGTACTTACTGTTTGTAAACATTTTTTAATGAATTCTAAGATTTTTTCGATGTTAATGAAATGGTTGATTGAATCTGACAAATAACAATCATAATGATTCGAGTTTGTATTCTTTAGGTAGATTATTCGAGATTAAATTAAGAAGCACATATAGGATTGGCTCTTGATGTTTAGATTAATCTAGATTTCAGGGGTTGACTAGCGTTAAGTGTTTTGGCATCGAAGTTATTCGATATTTTCGAGATTATACGACTTCCACTGAATTGGTTATATTTCCGAGATATATGTTTTTTGTGCTTTTGAACTGCTTAGCATTGAGATGTCTTTTTATTGCAGATTATTAGGGATTTATTGATTTTTCAAGGTCTAGAAATCTTCGTAAATATTCGGAATTTCTCGAGAATATCAAGATTATCGAACTTTTCGAGTTCTTCTGCCTGAGTTTTATGTAATAGATATTATTAAGGATTTCATACATTTTTCGACATTTTTCTCAAGATCATCTGGGAATCATCCAGATTTCTGGATTTAAATAATGCGAAGTTACTTGACACCGAAGTTATGCGAAAATATCGATATTAGCATAATATTTTTTAGATTATTCGGAACTTTTAGTGATTTCTTGACTTTTTAATATTATTCCAGAATCCTGAGCTTATTAGCGTTTTTCGGGAAATTCGAAATTTTTTGAAATTTTCGATATGTTTTTAGAATTCTCACATTATTCGAATTTTTCAAGGTTATTTGTGCTTCCGATATTCCTCGAAATTTGCAAGCGATAGAGTTGCTTCTTGTTACAGAATTAATGATCTGTAGAGATATTTAATATTAAGTTAAATTTGGACGATCTTGATTTATATGACATATTTTGAGAATATTTGAAACTATCCGAGTTCCTCGAAAATTTTTGGATTATTCCGGATATTATGAGTTTGAATGTCGAATTGAGTTGCTTGATATATCGAGATTTTCGAGATTAACTGCTCGTTGGTGTTACTCCCATGATGTTAATTAAAAACGGTGACGTTCATTAAATGAAGTTCGGGTTATTTTTCGAGATTTTTTGTAATTTTGCAGATTCGAGGATATTTTTTGATATTATTGAAAATTGTGGGGGGGGGGGGGGGCGTTCAAAAACTAGCTCAGTCGGTAACGGTAGATCCGGATACCTGGCGCCATCCGGATTAAGCAGCCTTATCTATATACTGCACAGGTGCACATATTTTCCGTTATTCGTGACACAGAGTCAGAGTATCTAAAAAATCCGGGAACTGCAGAAAAGGAGACCCGGATCTTTAGGCCTGCCTCCAAGTCTACAAACAAACAACAACAGATAAGCTGAAGCAAGGCAGCTCCCTCCACTCGGGTCACCAAACGTCAATAATCAAAAATGCTGCGAAACCAAAGAACGAATGAAGCTGGTACCTCAAAGCCAACATAAAATACCAGGAGGAAGGCCTGAAGGGTTTCTAGCAAAAATTAATAATATTTCGCCGGAAGACAGGGCGGATAAGGATAGAGCTAAGCTTGCGCGGGCAAAACAGATCACTGAATCAAAGTCGGATGGCTCGCAAAAAGGAAGAACCTTTCTAACGCTTAGCAGGCCTAGCGGTCACTCAACAAACCCGTCAAAAATGCAAGATACTCTTTAAAAAAGATGCTGTAGACTAGGCCTCCTATAAAATCCTTAAAACATACAATATAAATTAAGAAGTGCCAAGAACATATCTTGGATACTATACTATACGCGGTAAAATCCATGAGTCTTCTTTAAAGTACTATCTACTGGCTTTTCCATCCCAAGTTATCTTCAACGGACGGATGGTATATGGACCACTACTAGTGAGGAATCGTTGGAACATATGTTGGAGACTCATTTCCGGGTTGTTCCGAATTTGTGCCTGCTACTTCTTAGGGTAACCTAACAGGGCAAGTAGCCTAGTAGGTCAAATTATTAGTAGAAGGAAAATTTTGTGGGTGATAAATATTGTTAAACCATTTAAATCGCCAGAACCTGAAGGTATTATCCCTGCGGATATCCAACGGTCTATTGACTTAACCATTTCCTAGTTAGAAGTAATCTTGTTTTATTTTCTATGAAATTCAAACTTCCTCATTTCGATCGCCCCACTTTAAATGATTTCAGCTTGACTTATAGATGAAGCGAAGTATCTGAGTTTTGTTTTGGGCAGCAAATTAAATTGGAAACCTAATATTTTGAAAAGGGTAAAGAAAGCTACGGTACGCTATAGTACTCTTATAAAACTGCTCTTTTGTATGGGGTAACAGTTTGGTGGCCTGTTCTGGACAAAAGACCAACCAAAATCTGTTGATGAAAGTTAAGAGCACAGTTTTCCTGTGGATTAGGGGTGTACTGAGGAGCACATCTACCCAGGCACTGGAGACTCTACTGTATCTGACTCTTTTAGACATCTTGGGCACACAGTCGGCAGCATGTAATGCCATACAATTGAAATCCACCTCATGTGGATCTGTAGCACCCATCTACTCTGTGTAACAAAGAGATCCTAAGACTACCGACTATGCTATCCCGTCACTATCTTTTGACACAAAGTTCCTGTAATTCCTTTCACTGGCTGATGGATGCAGTTCTGAAACCAGAAGTTATAAACTTCTTCATGGATGGTTCGAAAAGGGAAGGGAAAGTCGGTGTTGCGGTGTTCTGTGAGGAACTTATGATAAACCTCTCTTACAGACAATCAGGCTACAATTAAAGCGCTTCAATCACACCTCCTCACGTCGAAAGTAGTTCAGAACTGTCTCTCATCTCTTAACAAGATAGCAGACCAGTTCAACGTCCATCTAATATGGATGCCAAGGCATTTCAATAGCACAGGAAATATAAAAGCCGATGAGCTAGCTCGAATTGGCACCAAGGGTCATATCACAAAAAGCAGAAGGGGATTTTGAAATGCCTCTTGTATCAGGCAAACTAGTGCTAGGAAGAAGCTAGTGAGTTGACAAGCGACAGATGGTCAAATAACAAGTCATTTGTAATAACCCGGCAGGTCTGGCCAAAGTTAGATTTGGCGAATTCAGCGATGCCAGGTCAGGATATAGGCTTAGGTATTAGGTTCTTCTCATACGACTACCGTCACAGTTGTGAAGATGAAGAGGAGGAAGAGAAAGTACTAAATTTTCATTTTTACCTGTCCTCTTCAGCTCCAAAATAGGCTGAAATTTCTAGGGGCATCCCTTTTAAATGACCTGACGGGCCTCAATTGGACGGACTTTTTTAGAAAGTAATAATTTGTGGTACGGCTTTCTTTCTCAGCTGCTTTCAACAAAAACTGTGTAACATCCTTATTGCGAGAAGAAAATTTTTTGAACCAAATCTGAAAGACAACCTTCTGGGAAGAAACGATGGATGCATCAAAATCGTCATTTTTGAAAAAAGTGTGGGTTAGGGTCGATATTAATATCGATAAAAATGAGGCCATTTTAAAAACACACCAGACACCAGAATTAAAAACAAACAAATTTTGCACAAAATGTCAACCTGTATCTCTACAGACATTTTTTTGCTTGCTTCTTCAATTTCCTGCAGTGTTGATCTCCATAACGCAGGAAATTGTAGATAAATAAGCGAGCAAAAAAATGTTGGTAGAAACTCGGTTACTAAAATTTAGTTATTCTATCTTTCATTTGATGATCTAAGCAAGTGCTTATTTTGCTTAATGGTTAATATAGACAGAGCTGTGCTTACAGCTAAAATCATTTATTGCCCGATAGATTTTTTTTTTGTTTCTGTTGTGACATTTTTGTTTCTATCTTTTTTGACTATAGGAGCAAGAGTAGCATATTGAGAAATTTCCACACAATTCCTTTTTAGTGTTCCATCATTTTATGAAAATTTAAACTATTTTATGAACGAGATGCCTTGAAAGTTATCAAAAATATCTAACACTTGTGTCTATAATAAAATATACCCAACTCTTTTTTACCCGCTATTTCATTTAAAACTTTTTTCGGATTATTTTAAATGCGATTTTACGTACAAATATCATCCATCCGAAATGAGGTTTTATCAAATAATCCGTAACAAAAACCCATGTTAAATTAAAAACAGTGTAAAATAGAACGTGTAAAATAGAGTTGGGTGTAATATAAAATCACCAAAAACGTACCTGTCTCTGTCTCCATCGTTTCATTTTCAATCCTTTTTTCATTTTCAAGCTTAATTATAACTTCTACCAAGTGCTTCTCCTTCTTCGCAAGATGCGGACCTATAATTTACAACATTATAGCCAAACAAATAAAATAGCCAGTATATCAACATGTACATTATTCAGCGCAGTATTTTTGCCCAGAAATTATAATCGAGGCGACTGGTATTTGGATTCCGACGCAACGCAATATCTGACCATCTGAACCAAAATATAATTTTCAACGCGAGAAAACTGGCTGTGACTGACATAACGACGGCAAACAACGAAAAGATGAAAGTTAAATCGTGTGGCACGGTTAAATTGTTGATTGAAATAAATGGAAAAGTGAATTGCTTCAAAGTTGAAAAAGTTTTGTGTATTCCGGACTTAACAGCGAACTTATTATCCGTAAGGCAAATCATGTCGTTAATTTCTTTTCAGATCGATGCGAAGTTCGGGATCGAAATCAAAAATTGTTGGCCAAAGCTACAATTGACCGAAGATTCTGAAACGTGGCATCGACGCTTGGGCCATTTAAATCATCAAGAGATGAAGAAAATGAAATCTGGCACTGTCAATGGCATTTCATTTATCGAAAACAGTAGGGATCACGTAACAATTTGTGGAAATCTAATCAAATTAGATTGTATAATTAGTGCATAGATAATTCAAATGTTAATAAATTTTATCAAAAGAAAAGGTGATATATTTTGGTGTTGTTATTGAATAACCATCTTTCTTGTTCCGGAACGTAAACAACAAAAAAAAGTTTACCACATACCATCCTGGATTATATTTATAACTGGCTTCGAATCCTGATAATGCAGCGGTTTACTTGGATATATTGCGGAGTACCATAATGGGATATATATTACCTATTCCTGGCTACATGACCCTGTTGATGTTGCTATTCTGAATACCTGGTCTAAGTACATTGGAGTGTGCTAAGTATTATTAATTTAGCTTCGTGATCGTGTTGGGGGTATCTATAGAAGACTAACAACAAAAGTAAATATTTCTATAATTTTACTACATAACAAATTACATTTTTTTTTTGCTGTAAATATTGTAAATAATCTTGTTTGTGTACATATATATATATATATATATATATCTAAAGAATGAGCATGTGTATTACGGAGTAGTGTGTGGGGATTAGAGGTGTGGGTGTGTGGAGTCATCTAGATGGCGGCTAGTTCCCCAATATGTAAGTAAAATATATTTTAATGTCAAAATGGGTCTTTAAAGTCAAAACCGATTCAAATGGCTCAGTGGCTCGTTATAAGGCGCGAATGGTTGCAAAAGTAAGCAATCAACGACCAGGCATTAACTACGAAGAAACATTTTCGCCAGTCATGCGATATGCATCGTATTTTGTTTGTTCTGGCTTCGAAATTCAATTTGACATCAATCCAATGGACGCAATTACAGCATTTCTTCAAGGCAACGTTAAACAACAGATTTATGTACATGAATAAACCCGAATGTTATGACGATGGCAGTGAACGAGTTTGTCTACTCCGAAAGCCAATCTACAGATTGAAACAAACCAGTCGTCAATGGAACGCGAAGCTAAATGATGTCATGGTAAATTGAGAATATACACGATGCAAAACAAATTCTCGAAAAATTTCGTGTGGCAGAATGCAGTCCAATCGATTCACCAGCAAATTGACCAAAGAAATGTCAGCGAACACCAAAGATTGAGCTGCAACAGATGGAAAGCGGCTATATCAAGAGGCAGTTGGCTCAATTTTGTATTTGTCGCAATGTACGAGGCCTGATATTGCTTTTGCGATCGGAAACGTGAGCAAATTCAACAATGAACCGGGTTAGGCTCACTGAAACGCAGTAAAACGAATTTTTCGATATTGAAAGAAGACGAGTGACAGAAGAAGACAAATGTGCATGGATATTGGGATGCGGAATGTGCATCGAATCTCAACGAAAGACGTTCGTCCACTGGTTACGTCTTTAAATTTGAAAATTTGGTTTTTTGGTTTATTTAAAATAATTTAAAGCATAACCAAATACAGCATAACTTCAAAAATACAAAGAAACCAATCCACTGATAATCACGCCAACGGATATACGTACATATAGCAGTCATCATATGCAAACCTCTCGCACACTGGTCCATCAATAAAATCTTTAAATCAGATTGGAAACTTTAGAATTTATTTTCTAGCTCAACTAGGCACCATTTAAAATTGAGCGCGATTTATTAGCAGGGTTACACTTTCTTTACTTTGGAATCCCATATCCGTGCTATATTTTGCAAATAATTTTATGATAATTTAAACTATTTTATGTAGAAGATGCTTTGACAATTATCAAAAATATCAAACACTATTTGAAAATTTCGATTATTGTGTCAAAAATAAAATAATATAAAATCACCATAAACGTACCTGAATTTTTCTTCATAGTTTTATTTTCGCCACTTTCATTTTCAAACGTACCTAATTCTTCTACGAAGTACTTCTTCTTCTTCTTCGAAACACGCGGACCTATAAATTACAACATTGTAACCAAATCAAATAGTAGTCAATACCGGTATAAATGTTATTGATGATTTTACAAAATATACAGTAATAATTTTTGAAAAAAATTAAGTGTTTTGGCATTTAAATTTTTCGATTAATTACAAGCCGAGTTGGAAAATATCTCTAGTCGAGATGGACAATCCCAAGTAAAATTGATTTCGGTTTTCGCGATTGCATATAGCAGTGTGAGTTAAGGAATAACAATGAACATTTTTCAATAATTTTGGAAGCTGGTGATGGTTTATCCGACCGATGCCCGATATTTATGATGATTTATCCATTTCAAATTCAATTAATTGAATGAATGGGTTTTGTCATTGTTACCCTTTTCTTGATATTAAATCGAGAAATGTCAATCTCCCTGAAAATGTTTTTGAAAGGAATCAATTGTTGACCCCTCTGCAGAGTAACGCGTTATAAGCGCGAATTTATATACCGAACATCAAAAAAGTGGAATTCGCTAATACATTTCAAATTTCCGAAGGAATATAAAATGAATAAATTTAAGGTAGCTATTAATCTTTACTTGCAGGATCGCGCATTGGGTGCAGAAGCTCTGACAGTTACAAGGAGCTAGGACCGTTAATCAGTCCGCTCTGCACCCAATTAAAAAAATTGATAAAAAAAAAAAAAAAAAAAAAAAAATCTTATCTTACAAGTAAAAATTCAATGTAATTCACCTATCTACCGCCCACTTTACAACAATCATTTTTCTTTTTGTTGAAAAAAATCAAAGCATTTACTTTATTTTATTGACTTCACCCATGGCATCAGTAAAGATCGCATTACAGGCTAGATCGGATTCCTGATCCGTTATTAAGTTATAAATATAAAAATACAGTTTGCTATTTATAACTTGCATAAATCATTTCTTATTACCATTCAAACGTACCGAGTAAAATAAATATTTAATAATAGCTCTTGACCATGATCACTACTCATGGCTAGTGTATGACCGCACAAATACATTTCACTCGAAGTTTTTCATTTTGTTATCAACCGAACATTTATTTTGTTTATGATTATTTGAGCGATCACGTAATAGTCGAATAACCGCACACAACACAACCAACATGTTTTGAAGTATAATAAGTGTGCGGTTTTCATAAACATTATGTGGTTGGTTGCCTGACAGTTGGACATATGGTACAAAAATAATTTGCAATCATACTTGAAATTATATTGTTATGTGTACGAGTAGACTAAACTAGAATATAAGTCAAAGGCCGCATCCGCATCAAATCGTATCTAATGCACAATGTAATATCATAAATTTACAATTTTTAATCTAATTACAACAAAAAGATATTTAATTAATGAATTTAACATGTTTTTTTTTTTTTTTTGGTAACTTTTGTTTAACTTGTAGTGATCACTAAGTATCGATCATCACCAAAAAAAAAACCAATTGAAGAATCTTAACGAGTTATTTAAATTCGCCAATTTGACACCAAATTAGGTATATAAATTAATTTGATTAAAGCAAAATTTTTTATTAATTACTAAAATGAAGCAAAAAATTAGTTTAACAAAATAATAAAAAAACATGTTAATTAAAAATAAATAAATAAAAAATTTAACAACATCAAGCATGCCAAAATGAATATTTTGGTATTTTCAAATTGTAAGTGTACTCTATTGTTAATTGAAAATTCTTGGTATTTAGTAAGCAAACTTGGTAGTGTTAACAAAAAAATAAATTACAACTTACTTAGCGGCACTTCAGGTACATGTGGATGAATATTAGCGGGTTTTAATTTTGTGGCCAACGGTGTCTGTGGTCCATTCACAAGCACTTGACCTAAGTAATTGAGTAATTTTTGGGCACGATTCTTTGATCGTGGAAATTTAAATAACTGTGGATGTTCATCAATAAAGTATGTGTCGAGTACACCATTTAAGAATTTTTGATTTTCCAAAACATTTAGCAGGAATGGTATATTTGTCTTAACGCCACGAATACGAAATTCTCGTAGGGCACGATTCATTTTAGCGGCCGACGATGATAAGTCATGTGCATGTGAAATTACTTTGACTAGCAATGAATCATAGTATGGTGAAATAATGGCGCCAGCATAAGCTGATGCACTATCCAAACGAATGCCCATACCTTCACCGCTACGGAATACTTCTAAACGACCGGTTGACGGTTGAAAATCATTTGCCGGATCTTCTGTAGTGACACGACATTGAATCGCATAACCTTGTGGCACGATTTTGTCTTGTGAATAGCCGAGTTCGGGCAACGTCATTCCCTCGGCAACACGAATTTGTGATTGCACTAAATCAATTCCTGTGATTTCTTCTGTTACGGTATGTTCAACTTGAAGGCGAGCATTTACTTCAATGAAATAGAAATTACCAGTTTCGTCGCATAAAAATTCAACTGTGCCTGCATTTTCGTAGCCAACGTGACGCGCTAATCGTACCGCACATTCAGTCATTTTGTCTCGAATAGCTGGATCTAATCTCGGTGCCGGTGCAATTTCTACAACTTTTTGATGCCGCCGCTGTACAGAACAATCTCTTTCGAACAAATGGATTACATTGCCAGCTTTATCTCCAAGTAATTGTACTTCAATGTGACGTGGTCGTTCGATAAACTTTTCAATAAACATAGCACCATTTCCGAAAGCTGCTTTAGCCTCAGAACTAGCCCGAATAAATAATTCCTCAACTTCATCCATTTTGCGTACGACTCGCATACCACGACCACCGCCTCCATAAGCTGCCTTAAATATAACTGGAAGGCCATGTTTGTGACAAAATTCAAGTGCCTCTTCTTTTGTGGTGACTGGACCATCAGTACCCGGTACAATTGGTACACCCGCTTCAATAGCAGCTACACGTGCCGCCACTTTATCTCCCATCTGTTGTACAACTTTGGGTGATGGTCCGATAAAACGTAATCCCGCATCGATTGCAGCCTGTGCAAAATCTGATCGTTCCGATAGAAAACCATAACCCGGATGCACAGCATCAACATCATTTTCTTTGCAAACGCGTATAATTTCTGGAATACTTAGGTACGCCTCAACCGGTGCCAATCCCTTACCAACGATATACGATTCATCCGCTTTTTGCCGATGCATATGCATTTTATCTTCTTCCGAGTATATTGCTACCGATCGAATTCCTAATTCGTTACATGCCCGAAATACCCGAATTGCTATTTCACCTCGATTCGCCACCAATACCGATCGAATTGGTTTATATTCAACTTTAGTCGAATAGGCATTTCGACCGTAGGACCAAATCCGAAATTTTTGTGCATGCTTTAGGGCATTAAAACCCGTTTGTATTCCGCACATTGACATTTTTTTTGTACCCTTAATTATACACTTAAATTAAACTTTACAAATATAATATTTACACTATAAACAATTAAAAAAAAAAAAAAAATCACTGCCGGGGCCGGTTCACACTATTTTCGGATTGAGTCGAGATTTGTTTGTTGTGTGTTTTCGTTCTACGCAGAAATTTTCTGTGGAATAAACAAAAACAATGAAATTAGTACAAATTAAGGCAGTGAGGATTAAATGGTATAAGTAATTTATATGATAGGCATAAAGAGTGATTGCGATAAATTTTTTTTCGATAAAACACTTTAGGCTAAATCATCCCCTCATAAAAATGAAATCAATTACACGCGTGTTTTGCAACGATAAAACTTGATAAGAATTTTGTGTTTTATGATGTACGAAGAATATCCGGTAAATAGCGGCAGGGTGTCATTAATTTTCGGCGCTCCAGATGATAATTGAAATATTTTTGACTGCTTAAGTGGTATACAAGGTGTACAAGATAAGATCAATATCTGTGGATTGTCTCCCGTATTGAATTCAGCGAACCAAATTTGAAATTACTAACCAAAAAAATACACGTAATAGAAAAGATATTATTGATAAATCGCGTTCGCCACTTTAATCACGAAATTCTTATCATTTGTCTATAAATCTACCCCACATATTTTGCCTGGAGTGTGTACCAGTAAATTAATACTTAAGGTGTTTGAGATAAAGAATTGATTAATTACTTGGTATCAATGTGCCGATAAGGAAAATGCAAAACAATTTCCAAATTATTGGATAATTACTCGCACGTTATTATCATGAGAGTTGCTTATCAATTTTAAAAAGAATTTAGAGGTTCAATATACGAATAAAAATGTTGTACATAGTAATGTATAATACACATAATATAAAACGACTTCTAGTTAATAATTAAAATCTGGCGAAGATACATGTTGTCTAATTTCGGACCTCGTACCGAATTTTAATACTCTGGCCAAAAGGATTACAAATTTGGACTGATTCAAACTGTTAAACCAAACCAACTCTGAAATAGAAGACTTGAATTTGAAGTCTTTCATTTTGTCAAGCATTATTTTGCAACTTTTAGAACGTTTCAGAAATGAGCACCTATTATGTAAGATGAATTATGCAAACATGTTACGACACATTAAATAATTAAGAAAGCTGTTATTTAATGAATGAGAATTTACGTCGTTTTGTTTTAACAAGAAAATTTACTAATTACAAGTTTGGATTATCATAGCCACGTTTCAATAATTAGTATCCAGACCTAAAGAAAAATTAATGAAGCCACATGAAAATGATAAAATATGTACCTGTTTAGTTTAATTAATTTAATCTTCTGTTTGTGGTGATGATTTGGAATAAAAAATACATGCCTGGCACGAACAAGATGAACAGAATGTAAATCTTGGGCAGATGGACAAATTTGGATTATCAGCTATATTAGATAGGTAATCAATCTGTAATGATTAAGGGAAATAAAATGCCGCTTATTTGAAAAACCTGTATAAAGACAACATTTAATTTTAGTGGCGATAAGGGCTGCATTAGAAAATTTAAATTTGATCAAAACTGTGGATGCTTTAAGCTTTTATGACGGCTGTCACTTTGCTTATGTCCACGCTATCGGATATTTTTTTCCTGATTGCCTTGATAATTCGCTGGAATAAGAGGGTCTATTTTTTATTCACACCGTGCGGTGCAGTTTATTTTTCCATGTCTGCTTAGATTGGGCATATCCAGCATATTGAAATCTACTACTTTTGAGATGTTTTAATCAAATCAAATCAATTTTAGGTTGAGTTTGTTTCCCAGATTATCTGTCAAAGTTGACAATAACTGAATTAAACTTGATTTTGTATAAAACATTTCATAAGTTTTTTCCGATTGTGGTTATAACACAGGCACACAAAAAAATGTCGTGACCCAGAGAAGAGATCCCACTATTCCTACGTTTGGAGGTCGCTAAAACCGAATATGACCATAAAAAATGATCCCAATTGCCCATTTTCCCCATATCACCCTCTGGGGGTCGCATTTTTAATTTCCATGCAAAATTGAGATGAATGTACATTTCTATGTTTTTTGGGTCGCTGGAACCGAAAATGACAACAACAACTAAATTTGATCTCTCCACAGCCCCTAGCACTCCTTTATTACCCTTAATACCTCTTAAAAATTGAAATTTCAACCCCTTTCTGGTTGCTAGGGGTGCTTGGGGTGACGGAAGAGTCAAATTTACTTTTCGTTGTCATTTTCGGTTCTAGCGCCCCAAAAACCATAGAAATACACATCCATCTCAATTTTGCATGAAAATTGAAATTTCGACCCCCAGGGGAGGGGGGGGGGGGTTACAGGAAAATAGGCAATTGGATTCATTTCTTATGGTCATATTCGGTTTCAGCGACCACGGAAACGTAGGAATAGAGGGGTCATCCCTCTGGATCACGATTTTTTTTTTTTTTTGTGTGCCTGTGTAATTTTCGGGAGTATTTTAAATAATAGTCTATTATTGCTCTAGACAATAATCTTTCGGCTCGCTAAACCACTGAGATTATCTGCTTTTTTTTAGTGAGATACGAGTATTTTGCGTCGAGCAAGTGAAGTGTGAGACAGGTCTCTTTTTTTAATTCTCATTTTAACTTCGCTCCTAGATGTGTTTTTTGTTTGTGGTTTACGACCACACTACTAAACAAAGTGGTTTAAAACCAGTTTTTATTTATACTTTGCACAACATGTGTATCTCCTGGAACACTTTCTATTAAAATTTGGAACGGAATCGGGAGCACAGCAGCTTCAACATTTCAACAGTTACTACTAAATTCGGGACAACAAATTACCGACATTTTCAAAATGATGGACCTCGTGGTCAAAGGCTTCCCCAAATTTTTTCTCAACACCTTTCTCGTATTATCTGAAAGTTTTCACACACTTGCCTTGCTCTATAGAAATGAAGCATACAAAGAATTTACTTGAAAAATAATAACTTTTATGGATTGTTTTTTTTTGGTGAGACTTCAACGTGCCCATTGTTTTCTATTGCAGAAGAATTGTATATTGCCCCTTGTGAGCGAATTAAATTTTGTGTGGCGAAATTAAACCTTTAAATAAAAAATACGGTGTCGCGGATTTAATTCTTATTGAAAAATGAATTAATTTCTCCGTATAAAGTTTTCGCCGGAATCAGAAAGGGAAATTGGGTTTTTACATCCTAATATCCTTTAAAAGCTGAATTATTGATTTAAGTTGTACAAGTAGTGCCTGAACAATTACCAATTCACTTTAGGCTCATTGAACATGCACCAACTTTTCTCAATTTTTTTTGAAATATTCCTAGTTGTTAGTAGAGATTGCAATCCTGTCTCGAATTTTAAAAGAATTTTTAAATCTCGTTTCCCGACAAATTTTATTCCAATAATTTGGGAATTCTTGTTTCTCGAGAAATAGTGTTTTTACCTCGGAAATATTAAAAACACTAATTTTATTTGAATTGCAATAAAACATTTTTTAAGAAACAAAAAAATTGTAACACGAACTTTATATAGGATGTCCGGCACAACTTTTCGGAGGCGTCACACATTGGACAAAAAATGACATTTTGTGGACAAAATCTTCCTCCACATCAATTTTTAAGGGATCTGAATAATTTTTTATTTCAATCACTCTGGAAAGGGTAGGCTACAACATGTCACTGCAACTTTTCCATTATCCTGTAACCTAACCTCAAAAAGTCAAAGGATTACTGTATGGAAATTATTAATGTTAGAAATGTAAATAAAATCATAGCTTTTTGTTCTTTAATTCAAAGATCTATTCTGTATAAATTTACTTCAAATTTTAAATAATAATCATCCCTATTATGATTGTCGAATCGATCGACAATCGACACGACTCTGTATTGCGTTTTCGTTTTTTCATTTGATAAAAACAA
The DNA here is from genome assembly GCA_963556165.1 of Tipula helvola. Lineage (NCBI taxonomy): Eukaryota > Metazoa > Arthropoda > Insecta > Diptera > Tipulidae > Tipula > Tipula helvola. The sequence continues at coordinate 379,262,233 of OY744481.1, read as the reverse complement.
TACAAAAAATGAAACGGCAACACAGAGTCGTGTCGATTGTCGATCGACTCGACAATCATAATAGGGGTGAATATAATGATGGCTCACATTCCTAATCATTAGGCTTAGGATTGGTAGGTAAACAAATATTGTTTTTGTGAGAAATTCAAATCAAAAATAAAATGTGTCGGATATTTATTCGATTTAGAACAAATAAAGGCGAAAAAGCCCTGTATGTTATCACCAGGGCTGCGGAGTCAGTAAAATATTTCTTCGACTCCGACTCCGATGTATAAAAAAAAAATTGACTACCCACTTTGACTCCGATTCCAACTCCAACTTCTAATGTTTTCTAATTTCTTCCAACTTCTTTCTATTGTAACTTTTGATGTAATCAAAATTATAAAATTTACGGTACGCGACAACTCGGCGAAATCAATTCGGCGACGGTCAACTCGGCGATGACCAACTCGGCGAAACCAACTCGGCGATACCAACTCGGCGACGGTCAACTCGGTGACGGTAAACTAGGCGACAACAAATTGAACGACGATCAACCAGTCAACGACCATCTCGGTGACGGAAAATTCGGCGACGACCAACTCGGCGACGGTCAGCTCAGCAGTAAGCAATAAAAATGATATAAAAATGATATTTTTTAAAATCCCGCTTTTCAAAATCCCACTTTTCAAAATCTTGGTTTTGAAAAACGTATTTTTTTTAATTCGAGCCGCCCCTTCACCAGAAAGGTGAAGGAGAATTTTAATTTAAAATAAAATAAAAATAAAAACCGAAACTTTCTGAAAATCGGGATTTTTATTCGCCGAGTTGGTCGTCGCCGAGTTAGTCGTCCGAGTTGACCGTCGTCGAGTTGGTCGTCGCCGAATTGACCGTCGCCGAGTTGGTCGTCGCCGAGTTTACCGTCGCCGAGTTGATCGTTGCCGAGTTGGTCGTCGCCGAGTTGACCGTGTTCGATTTAAATTAGGTAATTACAAATTTGTTCTTAAAATTAGTATGGCCTCAAGAATATTAAGACTCATACTTCTGTGGATTTTTTCACTTTCTTCAAGCCATCAAAAAAAAAAAATCCTGAATTTTTGTAATCCGAAGTCGTTTCGATTTCTCATGATCATCTAAAAATTTTTAAAATTCTTGTTTCGTTTCTACTTCTTCAACAGGATTTTCTTGGTGATTAATTGATGAAGATTACGGCTGGTCACTATGACTGTGAGCTTTTCGATAATATTAAAAATTTATTTTAAACGATTGCCAAATTACTTAGCGCCGGTTTGCCTCTTTTGTCGATCATCACTTAATAATACTCTAACCTTGGGGTCGACATAAATTCCCGTAACTAATATCTCGTTATGAAGCAGAACAATTTCTCTATGTGTTAACGATGTTTTATTTGTGTTGTGAGGATTTTTGAGATTTTTCCTAAGTGAAACATTATGCTACGCCACCCTTTATAAAATTGACCGGGGTCAAATATACTGAGGAGTCTTTTTGAGCTAAGGGTAAGGTGCATTTTAGGAGAGAAAGAAAACACAAAATGCCGAGTCAGTCAGTATTTTTCAGACTCCAACTCCGCTAAAATAGTCCGACTCCTCGACTCCGACTTCCGACTCCGCAGCCCTGGTTCCACATATTTAAATCTTTTTGCTTATTTTATGTTTTAGCACATATTTTATGAATTTTCTAAATACATATTTTTAAGTTTTCTTCGAAAAATACGTAATTCGACTTACTTAGCTTAAAATCTGTTGAAGCAAAGACATTTGAGCCAAACAGTAGTTTTTTAGAAGCTAAGCAAAGTTTTATGTTTTCCTAAACTACTTAAGTTAGATCAATAAATTCTGTGGTCACATATCATACATAGTGACTTAAGTGTGAAATTCGCATTTTACAGGAAAACGTTTTTAAAATTAAACGTCGTTCAAAATCGTATGAGTTTTTTGAATTTTTGCTTTTATAAATGATTATTACGGTTGTTTGTACATAGTTACCGGAATATTACAAAAAATTGATATCGATATGAAATCGGATCTGGAGATTTCGAATTTGAGATAATACGTAAAAGGGCTTAGGTCACCTTAAGCCATTATGATTTGTGACCACAGAATTAAGTACAAACCAAATGTGAAGTTAAAATACCTCAATAGTTTATTGTACTAACAACCTGACTGAACAATTCCGAGCCTGAGCCGCCCCAGAATTGTTCAAAATTGCATTCAAATTTAGGCAGTTGCAAATGAAGATATCGCTTCAATTTATAGAACACGTTTTTTTAGACCTATTTAAACGATAAAACAAAATGACGGATTTGGCTTGACCTGACCTATCGCAAGGCGAATTGAAAGTGTTTTATATCTAAAATGTTTATATCGCCTGTCATTGTTATATTTCCAGTATAAGGACAGATCGATCTGGCTTTAATTTTTTTAAAATCTTTTTATAGCATCGGAAATAGTTATACTGCACGTATAAACATTTTAAATGTATCACTCAATAATGCAACGTTACATTCGCCTGGCGACAAATAAGATCCGGTGAAATCGCCTATGGATTTATTTTATGGCTTAAATAGGTCTAAGGTTATGTTATAAAAAATTCAGGAGATATACTTCATTTTGAACTGCCTATATTAGCTATACTTTGAACCATTCTGGGGCGGCTCAAGCCCAGAGTTGTCCAGTCAGGTTGTCAATATCATTTTTAGGTACAAAACACAACATTTTCACAATGTTGTGTACCTTTATCAAAAATTAAATAATAGGCCGTATTCTGGGATTTAAAATTTTATGTACAAATTCAAATAGGAAGCGGAGAAATAAAATAACATAACATGGATTTTATGATGCCGGAATACGGGGCATTATGTACTCGTTCAATAAGATATTTATCTGATTAGGAGTCGCTATTTGAAAAAATTATGTAAAGGAATTGATCGACATTTAAATGGATCAAACAAATGTCCATTGAACTATAAAACGTAAGGAATGCAATTCTATTCTATTTTAATGGCGTGCATCATCCCAACCGTCACGGTGGCAGTTTACGAGTCCAAATTTTTAACTGTTCGGGGAACATAACATAACATAAAATTTTGGAAGGCAGAATCGGGCCTATTATGCTGGAAACACATGAGCAGAATTCTGCAAGCAGAAAAATTAGAATACACACGTTTATACGGCATGAAATACATGAATTCTGCTTTCCGAGCAGAATTCTGCTTTGTGGCTCTATTTCTAATTTTGCTGCGAATCAGTAGGCTACATTACGTAAAAGATAAAAAATCTAGTACAATTTGTAAATTTTTTATTTTTCCAATGAATTTTTTTAATTTGTTGGCAGAAAACAATTTTTGTGTGGCAAGTGCCAAATTGGAGGATAAAAATTAAATAATTTGTGACAAAATAAGGCACCATTCAGTTAAAAAAATTGTACATTAAAATTAAATATGTATCAAATAAATACCACAAATTAAAATTCTGCTTGTCAAAAAAGACGCTCATGTAATTCAACCAAATTTTAGCCGGCAGTGCTGCTAGCAGAAATTCTGCTCATGTATTTCCAGCATTAGGCCCGATTCTGCGTTCCAAAATTTTATGTTTTTCTCCTAAGCCTACTAGCTAATCATTGATTATTAACAATACATGACATAGTGTACACAGTTATAGAATTTTCATAAACATCTATTCGTGGTGCGGCCCCAAATAATTTTGTTAATTTTACTACTACAATCAAGCTTTAATAATAGAATACCATGTATAGATTTAAAAATCCTAATGTCTCCTTCAGGCGGAGTGGTTTGAGCATGGAGTTGTCAATACCAGACAGAGCCACTCATACTGGAATCGCAACTCTATTTAAATAAACGGAAGTCGGACACTATTTAGTAAATCGGTTTACTCACTGAAAAACGAAAACAAAAATCGGACTTAGTTTTTTCGATATACAGCAGACTCGCGATAAGATGAACGCGGTATTCCGTGAACTCCGGATAAAGTGAATAATTAGAAAGCTCGATAACGTGAACTAGATTTTCTACACTCTCGCATGTCCATAATTGCACATATAATTCTTAATACAAATGTAATATATTTTTATATGATTCCGATTCCCAATTTGGTCTTGTTTTCATAATTTGAATCGAGAAAGAGAACCTACTTTGTGCGGTAACCTAGTGCAGATTATAAATAATTGTATGTGCCGTGTGATTAATAGTTCCTAATTAAAAATGGGTAAAAGGCAACAGTTTTAATATTAAGATACAATCTGGGATTTTTGAATAATTTCGAAAAGGGGCAAGGTTACAAATTTAACGAAAATTGCTTTGAAAGCTGAGATTAAAAATTTATCGAAGATTGTTTCTGCAATTAATAAAAAAAGTGAGAGAAATTTATTTGCGGCTAACAACATCTTTATAGGGCCTGTTAAAAGACGAACCCTTTAACTGTCAGAATACCCTAAAATGGAGAAGATCTTATATCGTTGATTTTTTCGACAGCTTGATAACAGTTTTCCTGGCGATATGCTTTAAGAAAACGCAAAACTTTTACTTAGTAAAATAAAAGCAAACGAGAGCACGTTTCATTTGTCCTCTCAACTAGAGCTTGTGGAGCCATTTAAAAGGCAATTGCAACCCAAAATAATTGAAGTTGATCTGTCTGTAAACCAAATTTATAATGCAGTTGAAACTGGCTTATACTGGCTTGTACTTTAGCATATTATACTAATGCAAATGGACTTTATAAATTACAACGTTAGTAATTTTAAAAGCGAAAAATTCCCGATCATTTAAAAATTGTAACTGCCCTGTTGACTTTAAACATTTAAACACTGCGTGGATGACAGCTGCTTAAAGATAGGTTCCATAAATCTTTTGTACCACAGGTAAATGTTAATTTATTGGTCTAAAAGAATTTAAGTAAAAAAATCTTTTTGACCAATAAATTAACATTTTATCAAATTAGGTAAGAACATTTTCGAAAAGTCAAGGTCTGCCAGTAAAGGCGCTATTACTGTTGGATAATGCTCCATCTCATCCAACTGAAAATGAAATAAAATCAAACGATGGACCAAATGTCACACAAGCCATTCAGCCAATGGGCCAAATTGGAACATCGAAATTTCATATGAAAAAAATTAACTCCCGCAAACATGAACAATCTCTTTAACATGAATTTGCCTGATTTTATTTTGTTCACGTTACCGCGAGTCTACTGTAACTCCAAAATCATTACTTGGGTTTCGTTAAAATCTTCTGGTTCTTGGCCGAATGTACTATACAATACTATTTTCAATTTAAAAAATTCAAAAACATATTTAATTGGCTCTGAGAAAACGAAAATTAAATTTTTTTCGTCCGAAAACAATTATTTGGAAACGTAAAAATTTCTCAGCTAATTAAAATTTTTCTTGAACTTTTTAAATTGAAAATAGTATTGGGTTTTACATTTGGCCAGGAACCAGAAGATATTGTTAAAAAAAAAAGCAATAATTTGGGAATTATACCGAAAAAACTAAATCCGATTTTTATTTCATTATTCAATGGGTAAAGGGCTTAAAAGCCCAAACAAAATGACGTCCGGCTCCGTTAGAGTCCGTTCGCTTTTTAACTGATCCGTCTCGGCTGTTTCGCAACCTCAAAAATTTAAAATTTGATCCTAATGTGGCATTCGTTTTGGAATACCATCATATTCCCGAACGAAAAAATACCGAAAAATACAAAGTAAACTGCCCCATGGAAAGGGAAGACCCCAATAAATTTTTGTTAACTGCAATATAAAAACAAAAGGAATCTACATAATTTCATGTCATCCTTGCGCGGAAAGGAACAATGCTAAGCGACTTTGAGGAGTTTTTTATTTTAGTATCTGAAATGCAAACGTAAATATTGTTTCAAATGTAAATATTTTTGAAATTTTTCTTACGGTTTCCTGTCATCCTTGCGCAAAGGGTTCAATGCTAGGCGGCTTTGGGGAGTTTTCTATTTTAGTACGTGAATAATTATTAAAAAACACAAATTTTTAAAAAATGCTCTAATCTCTATGAATGTTAAAATTTCAAAAAATCGTCAAAGCGAGGGTTTGGGGACGGCAGCCCCCATCCTCTAAGGTACATATAAAACGAATTAAAATAATATTTCAAAAATTTGTTATATGTATCTATAAAACTTGATTTTTTGGGATTTTTGTTTTTTTTATTTTGGTTAACGATACCAACCCATTCGTTTTATTCGGAATAGGGTCGAAAGGCCGAACACCGAAAGGCCGAATGGGTAGAAAGGCCGATTATATCGAAAGCCTTCCGTACTTTAGACTGAATGTTTGTCAAAGAAGCGTATTATATGTATCTGGGCCTATTAATGTTTAATGGTTTACCAGATGAAATTAAGATTGAAAGAATTTCGCGTTTTAAAGCTTTTGTTAAGGAAAAGCTTTTCAAAGAATATATGGAAGAATATAATTTATCACATTTTACGTAAATTACTAAAAAACATGACTAGCGGGCAAAAAATTTGTTGTACAATACCATTTGGGGGATTTCAAGAAGGATAATGTATATTATATTTATTAAGTTTATAAGCTATTACATATAGTTCAAAGCTATTGTTTGTGTACGACACTAATTATAAAAGTAAGACCAAAGCGAATTGCGCTAATTTTGAAAATTAGCAAATTTTTTAAATTTCTATTAAAAACACAAAACCTTAACTTTTTCATTCCATTTACCTTCGTTTGAGAAAGTTAAATGCTTTTACCAAATTTTTATATTTACCCCTAATTATTGGTCCGCAACCTTAGAATCGTTGAGACCCTGATAAAAAAGCAAACAGAAATTTCGACAAAAATTTTTTTTCCTTCCTACTAAGGGTCAATTTGTTTATTTACACCAGGTAGTGCAGTGCCCAAATTTTTCCTTGTTTCTACACCGCTTGTAATTGCACCGTGTGGATACAAAATAGACCCTAAGTCTGAATATTACAAGTTAGGGTATTTTCAAAGTTACATATTTCGATCAAAATATTGAAAGCGAAAATAGTAGTATAAATCAGAAATATATTTCAAACAAAAGCAGTCACATAAAATTACAGGTTATCAGTAATCAGTTAAACAATAAATTTATTTGTACCTGACCTTTACGAAGTAAATGTGTTAACAATAAAAAGTGAATACACCAGGTCTCCTTCAGTATAAGCAAAAATAGTTTAAAACACGTTTCGTATGGTTGTCTCAAGATTTTGTTTGCAATAAAACGCTCCTAAGGCTTATTGGAAATGTCCAAGTTAAGAAAGCCGACTATTAGTTCATGTAGCACAGCAATATACATATAGCCTAGCTTATGTTAATTATTGCTTTATCCTGATCTTATAATCGTAGGCAATTACTATGTATACAGACATTATTATCAAATTAATATTCGAGAGAAATTTTCAAAAAAAAATTTGAGTTTAAAGTTCAAAATTTAAATAAAACTATTCAAATTTCGACTAAACCATAAAATTATAGATAAATTCACTAAAAATTTAACATAATTAAGTTGAACTTATTCCTTTAAAACACATTAACGTCATTAAAATTTGACCTTTCTAATTTTATTCAAACTATGCAACGTCTAGCTATTTTCAAATATGAAAACGATAATTGGAAAATTGTTCTTGACATAGCAACCATTCGATTTACATATTTGGTCAACGATAATCTATTGAACTTTGATTATATTCAAAAATGTATAAGAATTGATCAAGGTTATGGCTAATAGTCTGATAAAACACACCCATAACCTGCACCTATCTCTACTCACTTGAAATAGTTGCTTCAAGTAGATAAAGTTTTGATAAAATTAAAACAAACACAACATCGCATCGCAATGCTTGATTCGATTTCAATAAACGGAATTTGTGAGCACACGCGATTAGATTTAAAAATAAAAAAAAAATTATGCAAGCGATTCGTTCCACATCACACCACAAAATCGATCATCTCTTATGCACATACATTATTACAATATTACCTCTCTTATTCAACCGTAATCACTTGAACTCGGACTGCAGCATAATTTATAATTTTTTTGTTTTTTACATTAATTTATGTGGTAGCAAAGTTCACGTAACAGTGCGCGATAATAAATATTCCACTACGTCGTTTAATTAGAGCTCTAAGTAAAACTTTAAAAAAATATTTTTTTTTTCACTTTTATTTTAATAAATCAATGTTACTTTCATTTAGCAAAGTTGCGGTCGATCTAATGCCCGGGTGCTTATCTATCAAAGTTTCTGTAAACACTAAATACACATTTTTATAATAAAAATAAAAATTTTTTGTGTTTCATAATGCTTGTTTACAATTTTAAAATTATTATTATTATTCGTTAACCCTGGATTGCGGTGATTGCTACATAGGCGACTACAAAGAGAAAACTTAAAACTACTGTTTACTAAAAACAAAAAAATTACAAAAAATGGGCAAGTTTATGTATTGTGTAATGTTTTTATGTTGAAGGGTGATTGACTTGTTAATGTGTTTAGTAAGGTCTCGTTTGTGGATTGCGGGTCAATTAACTAACTACATATATACATGGGTTAAGAAATAAATATTCTTACACATATGTTCGCCTATATTATATATATGTGTGTACTAGAATATAAATTAAACTTAAAATTTTTGAACAAAATTTATTTGTTTGATAATCTTCAAGGCCAAACGTCGGTTTTGATTATAAAGTACACAAATGCTAGTCAGTCGTCTCAACAAATATTTCTGTTCATTTCTTCTGAGTAGTGAGCGCGCTAATATGTTTATTTTCTTGCTTTTAATATATTTGCTTAATTAGCACAACTTTATGGGAAATGATTAATATCGAGAATGTGTTTTTCAAATATGCAAATAATGGGTGTAAGTGTAATTTAACTGAAGGTTTAAGCACTTTTAAGATTTGGCCCAGGTGGTGGTTGTTAAATGTTCAAAATATCACCTATATGGTGTTGATGATGCTTTGTTTGTATATTATATAATTATGTTATTACCAACACTAGCATTGACCGGGCCAAATTGGGTGGCCGTAATTCTTGTTATTTTTATTTGTTTTTTCTCAACTACACATTGACCATCACATTTTTTGTACAAATTTAAATAAACGTGGGTATAACCAGAAATCAAGTGCTGTAGTTTGATTTGTTGATTCCGTGACATTCCATTATATAATTGATAAATGGATCGGTACGAGAATGCAGTGCACCTAACATTTATTTAGTGAATGCTCATTACCAAACCGACATTTGAACTGGCAGCCAAAAGTTAAAATTTATCGTGAAGATGTTTCTCTAAAAATATCTAAGAGAAACCGTATACCGCATCCGAATGGCCACGACCTATTCACCTATTTAATGTTTGATCATTTAATGTTTAACATGTCACATTTAATGTGTGGTCATTTCCAGAGATCACACAGCATTGCGGGAGTTACCATTGGAAATGCGATGTGATTATGTGCGGGAGTAACCATTGTTCGTTCCTTTTGCTGTTATGTATATAGTCCTTTACTAATTTAAGGTTTGAAAAAATTCAGAAAACGCACTCACTGTAATCGAACTAAAGCTGAATACACCGTGAGCAACTTTTAGTCTCATTACTTGGTGAAATCAAATTTCTCTAGACACGGTGACTCCCAATAATAAGAGACTGAAGGATCTGTCTTTAGCCAGTTTATCACTATCAGGAAGCTTTGTAATAAGAAAGGGCCAACAATTTCTTCTTGGTTGAAGACAATGAATGACCTTCTGATTTGCTTGATTTTTAGAACGAAAATTCACTAAACTCGTTTGCAAAAAAAAAAAAAAAACTTTCGACACCAGAAGAGATCGATTTTAGCATTGGAGATCTGAAGTTAATTTTCAGTGTTTTTACAAATGAAATTAATCAGTGGATCAACAAAACAAGAAACACATTCTAGTCGAAGATGAGAAATTGTTAAGAGTTTTGCAACTGTTTCGAAACTGAATTGCAAAATCCTTAACAATTTCTCGTCTTCGTAAAATATTTATCAATCTGGAATATCCAGAATAATTTAATGTCCCTCCGTCCAGACGTTGACACCGCATTTAGAAAAAGCACTTGGAGATGGATAAGGCACACATTGAGGAATACACCAAATGGCATAACCCGGATGTCATTAAAATGGAGCCCGCAAGGTATGCAGAAAGAGGGAAGGCCAGCAATGACCTGGAAAAGAACGGTGTTAGCTGAAACAAAACAGATGGGCTCGTTCTGCTCTTAGTAAAGCCGGGACACGGAACTTTAGATTCTAAAACTGGTCTGTCCCGTTGTAAACGGAGCGGTTGGCAAGTCTAGTCTAGTTTGGTCTTTTGCAGATGTCGTTCTGAAGTCTTGAAAAAGACAACGGGTAGTTCTAGCCTGTTATAGTTGTCAAATTCACCACAATGGCACTGGTGGCAGATTTACATGTTTGGTCCTTGCAGATATCGTAGAAACTTGAATTTGTCTTTGTGGAAATGCTTTGATATACAGATGCAAAAAAATTCTAATCTTTTCCACCATTCTCAAAAAAATTTACCAAAAAGCAACAATTTTATTTCTGGCACTTTGTTACCACCAGGCTAGAAGAATGTAAATATTACTCAACACTTAAGAATGATAGATTAGAACAGTGTTCGCAAATAGTTGGTTATTGGCGTGCCAATACAATTATTTGTTTAAAAATTGATTTTTTTGCGTGCCAAACTAATTCCGTAAAATATATTTTTTTAGAATATGTGAGTTGGCCTTTCTGCTAATCACATTTCTTTGGTGTTTTGTTTAAACTTTTGGTTCAACGCTTCTTCAATAAATTGACATGCAAATTCAAATGAATAAATTTCTTTCATTTTAGAGGAGTAACAATTACAGGTTCTGGTTTTTCAAACTTCTGCGGGCGTCCGGAAAAATATCTTACATTGTCCTGAAAACTCAGAGGAAGGACAGAAAAATAATAATTTCCATACAATTTAAATATTTTAATTAAAAAAATCAAACTGCAGCCCAAATGATATGGCCCAAAAAATTCTTTAAGACGTGATTTAATCTAGTTTAGATTTTGAACTATAGAATCGGCGTAATATCTCAAATATAAAATTTCACAAAAGCACATCGATAAATGTGTTTATTTCATTTGGTGCTGGAAGTGGCAAAAATTGACCGCATTGATTGTGTATGGAAAACCAAAATTGGCAAATCTAATTCTTGATTTATGGTATCGACTGTAACACCGTTAGTACGAATAATGTCCCAAAATATTTTTTGCCGTTATGTTTTAATTTCTAAATTCTGATCTCAGCCCAACTTAGGGCCGAAAAATCCGTCAGGCCATGTAATAATTTTTATATTTGGAACTATCTTTAATAACAACAAAATATTTCAGACATAAAATTTCACCAAAATCCGTCAACAAAAGATAGTCTGAATTGGCCAGTATGTAAAAATAAATTTGGCGAATTTAATTTTTGATTTAAGATATCGACTAAACCATGATGATTTGGTCGAAAGTATTCTTCAGAGCCGGATTTTTTTAATTTTATATAAACGACTTTATACATATAAAATCTCATATGTAAAATTTTATTAAAATAGATCCACAAACTTGCCACCTAGTTCGGTCCTAGATTGGTTGTTCATGTAACAAAATATTGGTGAAATAATTTTTTTTTAGTGATACCATAATAACAGTACAGGTGTTCCGCATTATTTCTTGAATTTGGCTCTTATTTGATCTAAGAAATTCAACCCCAAATTACATAACTAAACGGAACTTTTGCAATTGTGCGCCAATTCCATTGTAATTTGGTATCTGACTTAACCAACAAATTTGATGATAAATTAATTGGTTTCAGCACATCCTAATGATGAATCGAGGTGGCCGCTTTTGAAACTTTTCTATGAGATTTAATTACAAATCTGTTTTCTGACCAGTGGATGGTCATCACCACCAAACCAATTTTTTTTTTATTTTATCAAATACATAACAAAATTCGAAACTTTAAAACTGTCCTGGTTTCTTAAGTCGAAATTTTCAACTTTTTCAAATTTGTTCAGATTTCGTTCAAGTTTATACGGCTATCCTTTTCTTGTAACTGATACTAAGTCAATGAAGAAAATTTTAGTAAAAATGTATCACAATAAAAATGTTCAATGGTTTATTGTGGCTGCTCGGCTTGAAACATTTCGCCATCTAACAAAAATAATTTCAAATGAGTTTCAGGCGTGACAGTACAACTACCTCCGAAATTGTTGAATTTCGACCAAAAGCAGTGCCGAAGTTGCTGAATGAAGTCAACGATGATCCGAAACTGCTCAAACGGTTCATCCCACTGAAAGCTTCCTAAAGACGCAATACCAAAAAAAGCTCGTCAAGTAGTATAACATGAGTTCTTAGATTGTTCGATTAATAAGGAATACTTCCAGGAAGTTATACGCCGTACGTCTGGATTTGTGGGGAAACAACTCATGGCCATTGTAACACGCTAATACACCTGCTCATCCTTCTCTCCGTGTTGGTAAATGTTTGGCCTAAATCGACACCGTTATGATATTGAGCATACCAATACAGTGAAACCTTTTCAACAGCCAACAATAAACTAAGCATCCAATATGGTTCAAAATGCTAAAAAACGTCAGGGAAAGTGTGCCAACACAATCAAAAAACAATTGTGGCAATTGGACTTAAACAACCTGCGAAATTGTAAAATTTGACTATTTTTTGATCAAGATGTATTTTTTATTTTTTTTTTATCATCAAGTAATTCTCTTTCGGGCTTCTCGTGTTTGTCAAAAATATTTGATATTCATTCCAATAGTGGTTATATGACCAAATTGCTTTCACGGGTTCCCATTTCCCAGCATTTCAATACATGGTTTTATGAAAATTCTAGAAACGTCTTTTCCATTTTTTGTAAGAATAACTGCAAAACAGGCCGATTTTTTAAAATTCAAAAATATTTTGACGTGCCCGAAAAAAATTTAAACGTGCCACGTATTTGCGATCACTGGATTAGAAGATTGTCCAACTCCGATGGAGAGTAAAACGACTGGTTCCTATGCTTTATTTTTTAATTTTATTTTTTATCCTCTCTTCTAAGTGAATCAAAAATGTTGTACTTAGGACGCATCCGAAGTTTGTAATAATTATTTCAGCTGTAATAATTATGACATTATTTTGTATGCAACCAAATTATTACAGCAACTGCGTGTAATAATTTTGACGTTTCCGAAATAATTTTTGTTGATTTTAGAAAGAGATTTTTAAATTGATGAAATTCAATTTTCAACAAATAAATTTATAATTGTTCATAAAAGTGATCATGCGTGCCTTTATTCTGTCCTTTTTAATCATTTTGTGATCAATTTATTCGTGTTTGTCCTGCACCAAAAATTGTGTAATATTGTATAAATAACATTATCAGCAAGCCATAATTTCACCAATTTTACATTTTTATGTACATAATTCCTAAATTCATTGCCATTACATCGTTAAATTATGGTTTTTGGATTATTAATATACAGCAAATATTGTTGATCAACTAACAATTTAGTTTGTTTAAAAAAGCTAAACTTTCGTTTAGCGCGCCTAAAATTTTATTAATTTTTATGATAAATACTTCTTCCGGTGATCCGTAGATTTCTTTATTGGTGTTTTATTTAAAGGAAAAATAGATCTAGACGCTATTTGAGTGTTTTAAATTATTCTACAACCATTATCTGCCAAAATTATTACATGTCAAAATTATATCAGCATTCGGACGCAAATGAACTTATTACAAAATATGGAAGAGCAAATTATTTCACTTATGTCAAAATTATTACAAAAAAAAATATTATTACAAACTTCGGATGCGCCCTTAAATGAATTGTCGTGTCGTCAAATTACTATGAGAGAACGATAATTTTGTTTTCCACTGTATATACAACATATACTGAAGTTACATGTTGAACCGAAACATGACCGACCGAGTTGTGAACTGAAAATTGACTGAACGAACCTTTCAGTCGAAAGTTACATGTGTTTTTTATTTTGTGACCGAGATGACGTACAAATGTCAAATTGAACAACAACAAAATTAAACTAAACAAAATCAAATCTAACACATCTGGTAAAACATCCACTTCTTCATCTGACATCAAATTTCTTTTTTTTAAACTCATTCAGTGTTTTGTACTTCAATTGATGATTTATTCTTCTAAGATTTACCTAGAAATAAGCTCGTGAAATGTCATTTCAGTCAGTCCGAAGTTACATGTTACACCGAAAATTAAAACCGACTCAACACCCACATAAAAATTCACCACGGCGAGGTGAAATAATTTTTTTTTCAATTATGGCGCTGTTGGTTGATAGACTTGTTTCATCACTTGTAGATTTCTTATATTGTTGTAAACGTTTTGATCGAATAAGGCAATTAAGTCCTAAACTTTTTCACCTCCCCTCTAAATATTCACCACCATTAAGGAGCTGTTGGTAGATATACCTTCGGCGTTTGCATATGTTGTTTAGATTGGAAAGTAGAACTTGAATGTGTTATTGAAAAGGCCCTGATATTCAGACGCAAGAAAATCCAAAACTTCTTACCACTTCTGTAAATATTCACCACAATTTGTTAACAAAATAGTTCTTTCTCTCAAATATGATCAGTATTTCACTGTAAAGGTTTTGAATAATATAACAATTTTTCTTCCGACAAGTTGTTAAAATCTTTACCACGGCGATGATTACAAGCAATACGTCATTTCACAGCAACCTATAGATGTTAATGTTTTTCCATCTCTCGATGTCACATAGCCTCACAGGCCTCCGGGAGAAACAGTTCCAAATATCTCTTCTGCTTATAACTTAATTTTGACGGATATTGTTAAGATTGAATGGAGTTCGGAAAATGACGTTTATGTAATTAGGCTTCAGCGACGTCCCTAGACACATTTTACAAGAATTCATAGATTTTATTCGTAATATTAAATCAAAAAGTCTTCCCATTCTTGGAGACATCAACATCGATATTTTTAATTTTCCAAAAATTGCTCATTAATGTTCCTACTCGTGTGACTAACTCTTTATCTACACATGTTTCAATCGTTTCTTTGCTCGTCTTAGGTCAAATGATCTCTCATGTTTACATACTTCGGTAATCGACTAATTTACAACCTGGTCATAGTCCCAAGAACAACTTGCTATTTTATTCGCTTTTTACTTGAGCATATGCTTCAATCCCAAGTTAACAAATTCAGACTTTTACAGCAAAGAATTTCGTAAGAGCTTGCCAATCGAAATAATAAAAGAAATTTATTCTTCAAGAGAATCTTGGGAACTCATCAATGAAATTTTAACTAAAAAAAAAATCCACAAGATTGCTCGATTACAAATATTCTGAAGGATAATGGAACCTTTCTAATATGTGGATCAGATTTCTTATAAGCTTAATAGCTACTTTACAAGTGTTGCTGATAATTTAAGAGTTAAATATTTTGTGAATGTCATTCCCGGTAACTATGATTTTCAGTATGATAATAGCCTTCTTTTATTTATCATGGCCAAAATGACCTGCTATCGTGTGTACAGAAGACACACTTATATACGGTTTTAAGGTATATACGTTTACTTGTAAACGTTTCGGGCCTTTTACTTGACTATAACATGTTCAACTTTTCTTGGAAGCAAATATTGTGTAAATAAGAAACTGGATTCAAGCTTATTCTAATTCCTTTCAAAACATTTAGACAAGGCCTATTTTATCCAATTAAGATGTTGTTTTTTTTTGGTATTTACAAAACCATGATATATGTACATATATCGAATTATTCAAACAAATGGATTCTTCTTGTGAAAGGCACTATCTAGAAGTTTGAAACAAACCACTAAATTCACGTCTATTTATATCCATTTAAAAAAAAATGTACACTCAGCTATGCCTAACCCAGTCTTCCCATTTGTTTGCTTTAAATTTGCATTTTATAATAGCTGCGATGCTGAGTTAGTTTTAAGAGTTTAGGAACAGTATTAAGAAAGAATACAAGAATTTCAAAACATTTTTTTTTTTCATTTCACTTAAAAAATAAATAACAAACCAAAAATTTTAGATTTAAACTTTACTCAAAAATGAATTTTTTGGGTAAAGTTTAAACATAAACACACACAAAATGATAAAATGACAATTTTAACGTCACTTTGAGATATGTAGCCTCACTCTTCCACAAGAGCCTGCCTGAGTTAGTTTAGGGCCTAATCTTCATCCCCAACACATTCATTCAACCACCACATTCGAAAAATGTAAAATGGGATTGAGGTCTGGGATCTAGCTGGCCATCCAATCCACATGTATATTTTCTAAAAGAGGTTTGAACAAGCTTGAACCTTAGGCCTTGCGTACACTTTCTGAAAGGCTTTTGAGTAAGCTTGATTGAATATAGTTTTTGTTTCTTTTTTTGTGATTTTCTGTTTTTCTTGCAGATTGAAAACTCCGAAATAGAACAAACTGACTGGTCTGATACGATAGAAACCATAAATATCTTACGTAAACTAACTGTTTTATCTTTATGATACTATAAATAAACCTATTGCTTACTCGAACGTTTTTACGCCCAATCGTTTTTAATGTCTACATCGAAGAATTTTGTAATTACTGATATTTTTGGTTACAGTCGATACTCGAACTCGGGACCGCAGAGTAGAAAGCAACTATCTTAACCGCTGTACGTTTGACGACTTATGATGATACAATAAATGAATCGAATTTACTTTTATTTTGGAGTTGGGCTGTAAAACGAATCGGACGCTATTGAAATATTATAATTAACCAATGGTGAATCAGTTGAATGACTATAATATTTAAAACTATGTTGTGGTTTTCTCACTTACATACATCAGATTTGAAAATGACCTTTTTCGCTCAATCTATGGAAGAAGGTGTTAAAAGATCAAATTCAGGTGAACAAGTGCAACATGACATGATAAAACAAAGTTTAATAATCAATTGTTCGGTGTCTTATCGGTATAGTTTATCAAGCTACAAAAGCAACTAGAAAATGGAAATTTACTGCTCGTAAGATAACCAACACAGAACCAGAAAGTTAAAACAGTTAGAACGTTTTAATTTGAATAATTTTTCTTTGTTCATGTTTTAATATGTACATATTTGAAATTTTCACTAAAAAACATCGTTTGGCTCTCTAAAACAAAAATATGTTTAAAACATTTGTTTTATTAAACGTGTTGTTTAAAATATTGCAACCCTGGAAACGGACACCATTTGAGCATTAAATCAAAATGATCGATTTGTTTTTTAGTAGCTTAAGGTCAGCGCACACAAGATTCGGTTCAAAATAATAGATTCTCATACGAGCGGGTTTTCATACGATTTGACATCTTTCACCATACCGCCGGAACGAAACGAATTCTATGTGCCCGACCTTTAGTGCGGAAATTTATACACCCGTAAAAAATATAATGACATTATCTCACTTGATCGAACAGTTTTCCTAAACTTCGAAATGTCTAAAATTTCGGCTGTTCCTCGAAAACTCTTCGAGTCCCAAAGATGTATGACAAGTGATACCTACTCAGACCAACGTCTATTGAATAAAAAAATTTAAATGTTACACTCAAATTTTCTATTGGCAATGACTAAAGTTTTCCGGAGTTCATTTTTTAGTAAGGCCGAGAGTTACGATGACGAAAAGATGTATGACCCTATTTACCAGTTCTGAGACGTTTATTAACCGAATCCCATAAAATTTTGGATTTCTTACCACCCTATACATATTATTACAATGGAGTATTACTAAAATGACTTTTGGTTGTTTTTCGAGAATTCTTGAGATTTCTGGAGAACGAGCATTTAAAAAAAAAAACGAATTTTTTAACGAATTTAACGAGAATTCTTGAATTGGAACAAAACAAAATATCCAAGAAATAAGAAACTCTACTCGAAATTCAAGTAGGGAAAGCATTTACTTATTTTTATGCTTACCATATCAAAACTGCACCGTCCTTTAGCGACCGATTATTCATTAGGCTAGCAGTATGCTTAAATGATCTAAATAATGATGTTTTGGTTAATCGGGTAGCTTTCTTATTAGAATACCAGATTCGAATTTAATGTATCGAATAATTGTTTGATTCGCCAACTATTAATTAAGCTTCTGCGTAAATATCCAACTATTCATTAGCTCTCAGCATTCCATACAGAATCATCCAAAAATGGGTAAAAAATCACCAAATGGCATCAGAAAGCAAGTTTACCGTGAACAGTTTAGTGATTACTGTTTAGTAAATATGCCAGAACCAAATCTAAATTAGTTATATTTATGTACGCTATTTATTTGATTATCAAACTTGGGAATTACCTTTTCCAAATACGTATGTGTCACTTGACTGACTTGACTATGGGTTTTACTAAAATCTATTTAATCTCTATAAATCTTGTATTATTTTAAGTGGTCGTTATTTACAACTAGTTTTATGGAAATAATATTGTGCAAGCCACAGAAAACGTATTTTCAAGTCAATATACCTTGTCACTGCTCTTCAATTGTGAATCCCACCAAAACAATAAATCCCACACTAAGTAGTTCCTACTCACTACTAATACAAAGTGTTTATCATTTTTAATACCACACTGCGATTATTAAGTATATTCTTATTGTATAGTGACAGAGGTATTTTTTAATTAAAAAACTATAATTATTTATAGTTTTATTATGTATACGCTAATTAAAAAAAACATCACAGTAAGTTTTTATTGTAAAATACTACTCTATAGATACAATTGACTAGATACAGAGGACATTGACCCATGAAATCATTTTCTTTATATGCCCTCAAGATTGATTAGCGTCTAAATGAAATTAGAACTTTTTATAGATTAATAATGAACGGTTGACTCATTTTGTAGACGGATAACTTTATTATGTGATAATACAAATTTGACTAAGGTTTAGTAAATGAAAATAATAAAAACTTTGTATATTATAGTTTTGAACTTTACGTCTTTGGGTTTTTTTAAATTCAGCATAATTTAAATTTTGCGTCTTATTTTTAAGTTTTGAAAATCACTTGTTTACTGTGGATTGGGGCGCCCATAATTCTTCCCATTGTTATGAAACAGTTCTAATTCACAATATTAATACAAATGAGGTAACTTTGGCTTTTACTCAACTACAGCTATCAAAGCAGCACTCGTATTCAAAAGTTGAAACAATGATCTTCTCGACGCTATTGTGCAGAACTCAGAGATTTTGCTGACACCGGCCGTCTCATATTGAAACGGGTAACAGATAGAGAACAGGATTCCAAGTAAATTACGGTTTATCGAAATTCGCTATAACAAAATCTCATTTTATTAAGTTACCAGTATCTCAAAAAAGAAACAGATTGCTATTTTTGACATCTTTCGGCTAAGAAATAATTCTTCAACCAATTGCAAAATTGACCGAAAAAAGGGTTAAATTATTGAAGTCAAAGTCAAAATAATAAAAATAAAATCAACAATTTTTCGATTTTTTTAAAATAGAGTTGTTAGGCGTTTAGGAATTTCTATTCAAAACTTTATAAAAATTTGCCCAATATTTTTAATGAGCAATTTGGAATTTTCCTGAATCTAGAAATGTTTAAGTTTGGTCCATATCCCTTTTTTGGCTTAAAAAATGAAATTTAAATTCATTGTTGAATTTGTTTTGATATATCTGCATGTTACTGTTTCGGTATACTGGTTCATTCGTATTTTATAAGTATAATTGGCACACTTTTGAAAGATTTAAGTGGCTCCTAGATATTGCCTTTATGTGTTGGCATAACGACGGTCAACAATTCCAAAACTTTTTATGTGATTTCGCACTTCATATTTAGTTTTTCTGGAGGTGTTACCATTTTAACATTCTTTCCTCATTTCATGTTTTTCAAAACAACAGCGTATTCTCCTTTTCGATGCATTTAGAGTATTTAGAAAAAAACAATCTACAGACACGAACTATATATGCATGATGTAAACAAAAGCTTTTGTTTAAACGTCATTAATAATTATTATTATTATTAAAAAACTACATGACCATATACTTGTTTTGAAATTGGCATCGTTTTATCATTCTTCGACGCCAGGTTGTTCTCTGATTGAGTTCATAATCATATTTAAAAAAAATCATTAAATAATTAAACTCACGTACACGAGTATACTAGGTCGCTTATATAATTTTGCAATTTTCTAAATGTTAACGAGCTATTTTTTACCAAACTAGTAGTCACAGAAATTCTTCATGCTCATGTTGACCAATAAGCTTCCAGATCCTGATACAGGCAACATAAGTTCTGCAATGGTACCAGATTAACAATACAGACATTACAGCCTCATGTCATTGAAGCAAAAAAAAAAACTGGTTGCGGTCATGTTAAACACTACACTTTTATTTCTATAAAATAGTTTGTGCTTGACTCTTACAATTTCCGGTAAGATTAAATTTCACCATGCCAATGAATAAATCACACAGCCACAAAGAATGATAGCAGTTGGGCTACATTTAAAATAAATCTCTGGCCCTCTATGTCTCAAATCTATTAAGGGTTACGAAAATTTTTAGTCAATCTCATCTGCATATAGCGACTGAAGTGCTGCTAATTACACCTTTGGTTTCTTTTTATTATTATGTATTAAGTATAATTCGCTAAAACTTCCGACTACATGGTTTCTTCCTTTATATAGAAAGTAAAATTCAGTCGATATAAAATACATTTTTCGTAATTCTCATTCAGATCGAATTTGAAGTTAAAAAACTCTTGATAATTTAGCTCTTCGTAATAATTATCTGGCTATGATCCGAAAGAATCTATAGAAAAAACCAATTTGACTGTTTGCTTTAGGATAATAAACCTACAACAGAGGTTAACTAGCACATCATCAAAACTTTTCTAAAAGGAATAGCGCCGGATGCAAAACAAACCTGGGCCAAGCGTATTAGGACTATTCTTATTCGTGTCAATTTTTACTTCTTCTACTTTTGGTTATTTGCGTTTTACAATCGTATTATGTACTTTGGATATGGGAGGAAAATTTTAGTAACTCGTATGTTTCAAAATAAAAATTCTTTATGTATATATTTTTGTGGCTTTTACTTGATGTAGTCCCTTTTTATAAGCGCTCAGATGTTTTGTTTCTTTTGCAGCCACTATAGCGCCGGCACTATATATTATATACACAAAAAACTCAAACTCAAATTTCAAACGTATATTATCTTCAAAATCAAAACATTTGTGATTTTCAAACGTTTTACAAAACATTAGGCGGCAGTTTCTCAAATTCTGTGTTGTATCGACTGCAAAATTATGCGATATAAAAATCTTTCAAATTCAAGGAAAGATCAAAGGTTTCCAAGTTGTTTGGTAGACAATCCATTACAGCAAAACCCCATTTAACGTTAATTCACTTTAACGTTATTCCCAATTTAGAAATTTTTTTCTTAGAAAATTTTTAAAATATTCACGTCGATTATAGAATCCGCGGGAGCGGATCTATCGCGGATCGAAAACTGCATATAAAAAAAATTGTAAACAACGATTTTATATCATAGTTTCATTGAAATTCCTTATGATATTTTTACAATTCGTCAAAAAAAATTTGTTTTAGATCCGCAATAAAAATATTGCGTTTGTACGGGGAATCAAAAAAATGTAAATCACATGTAAATCAATAGAAGTTTTCCAGGATACTTTGATTTACACCAATTGTTTCCTATTTTTTTTATATGCAGTTTTCGATCCGCGATAGATCCGCTCCCGCGGATTCTATAATCGACGTGATTAAAAACAATTTTTTTTGTCAAATTTCCGAGAAACTAACAAAAATAAAAAATATCGCCTCAAATTCTTTATTCAGTCGATGTGAACCAATATTTTAGTTAACTAAGGTAATCCCCGAATTCAAATAATTTTACAAAACAAAAAACAGTTCAATAGATCATATTTCCGAAAGAGGCAGCACGATCAAAGAAAAAGTATAGAGCGTCTTCCAAAAGAGGCAGCACGATCAAAAAGTACAGAGCGTTTTCTGAAAGAGGCAGCACGATCAAAGAAATATTTAGTACAGAGCGTTCGCCACTAGATGTCACTACACAATCAAAAAAATATTACTGACGTTTTTCAAAAAACAATTTTTGACAGCAAACATTTAGTGACACCTAGTAGCATTATGTGAAAGGTTCTTACGCTTTCGGAGTTTTCTGAAAGATGGTAGCTCTCGCGGTTTAAGAAAATTTGACATTTAAACCTGATCTATAGTTTATTTTTTGTGTTTTATCACTTTTACTCATTTATTCGTGTGTATTGGTAATTTTCTTGCAATTATTTTATAATTACAAATTTAAAACTAAAATGAATGCATAATGTCAAGAAAAATAACGACGCTGAATCATCTAAAAATAAAAGGAAGTGCATACCACTACAAATACAACTAGTAATAATTAGGAAGCTAGACTCAAGGGAGAAAAAGAATCATTTAGAAGAATAATTTACTGCGTGGATGGTCTGACAGGATTAAGCACCGTTCTAACCTAAAAATAACTGGTGAAAGTACATCTACTAATAAACAAGCAGCTCATCTAATGAATTTTCACAGAAATTTCTCAAAATTTCCCACCACAACTAGGGTTTAATGTACACGAAACCGCCTTATCTTGGAATTTATAGTTTAAGGGTTCTAAAGAAAGAGTTACGTTGTTATTTGGTGGAAAGCTACTGGCGATTTTAAATTAAAATTAATGCTTGTCTATCATTCTGAAACTCCGGGCATCCAAATGATTTGGATTTAAATGCACCTATACCAGTGAAAACTGTCTTTATGCCTCCTGCAATATCACTGTTACATAATATGGATCAGGTGATCATAGCTATTTTGAAGGCATATTATCTATGTAAAACGTTTGGGCAATTAGTACAGAGGACACTGATCCCCAGATTAAATATCTATTAAGGATTGGTGGAGGGCGTACAATAATGGAAATTACTGTTGAAAACATCGAGAAATCCTGGAAAGAAGTTACAAGTAGATCTATGAATGGTGTTTGGCGCAAAATATGGCCAGATATAGTGCAACATGAGAAAGTTATTATAAATTCATTTGTGCCTGACATCGTAAATTTGGTAAACGATTGGCAAGATATAAACGAAATTTTAAATTGCCATGAAGAATTAAGAATCGAAGATTTAATTGAAATTAATACGGTACACAGACACAAAGTTAATCGCGATTTTCATTTATCCCGATTGTCAAAAATCGCGTTGTGAAAACGATTATCAGAAGCTTTGTTTTTTTCCTTTATTTATAATGAAATGAGAAATCTAGTATGAATGTCTATGGTCCTACTATAGTAAATCAAATTAGCTACGACTATTTAGTGGCTATCAAATAAAAGTTCAAACAAAATTTAATAAAGTGGGCTTGACGTGAAATCGTATTCTATTGACTCACAAAAATGGAACCTAGATCAAAAAATGCTGAACTCTTCATAGTAGAAAGTGATCTCAGTTCAGTTTTTTTTTGTCGAGATCTGTTCTTTTTGCGTCAATATAATTCAACATAATTTTCAACCGTTTTTGCTAACGTAGGATGTTCTACTTTTAAAGTCCTGAGGTGTTTCTATTTTCTAGTATAAATCTTGAAAAGGGGACAAATATTTTCAAGGTAATATGGGTCTAAGACCGAGGGCGAATGATCAGCTTAGTACTACAGTTAAAAATTCGATAAATTCCAACGAAATTCGACGATTCGTTCGAAAGACGTAGAATTCCCATACATTTTTTATATTTATTAATCGAATTCCAAATCTAAAATTTAAATTTTCTACTAGTGAAGGTTCACTTACTTAACGTCAATTTATAATTTTGGGACAAAATAAAATTTGTTGATTTACCTAAATTTGATTTGCCAGTCACCACCTGAACTATACGAAGCAATCTGTTCGTTGGGTTCCACGATTTTTGAATGATGGTGATTCTAGCTATTTTAATAAAATTGAAACAGGCGATGAATTTTGATTCTATATGTACGACCCTGAAACTAAAGAACTGTCTATGGTAAGGAGCCCAGAAGGTGATATTTTTCCAGTTAAGGCGCGACAAAAAAAGTGATGATGCCGATTTACTTTACCGGGGCGAAAGTAGTGGCTCCATTTTAAACTGGTAAAAAGATATATGCCAATTGTTATAAGAAACTTCTTTACCACAAATTTATTGGGAAACCAGAAAAAAATGGAATTTCGTCGCTACTTCTTCCACCACGATAATGCATCTGCTTTCACTGCAGAAAACACAAGCAACGTTTTAGCGTTGTCAATAGTGATTTAAATGAAGAGATTATAAAAGCAGGCAATTACGGAATTGAAACTCTCCAGAAACACGATTTTGAGGAGTCTTTTGAAAAGTGGTTCTATCGTTTAAAAAATGCATAGAAATAAATGGTAATCATGTCGAAAATTAGAAAATGAAAAAGTTTTTTGTTTTTTTCAACAAACTTAGCGAAGTATGGTATCAGAATTTGAATTTCGAGTCAAATGAAATGAATTTTGGAGCTCTTCTAGACAAAAGACTTAATATCGCCTTACTAGAAATCCAAACAATAAGTTGCTCTGATTGATATTTGGAACCCTAACATTCTTACAATGTGAAAGACCTTTCAACAGGAATACCATTAATTATAAACCCAAAATAAAGGGTAACCAGCGAATTTGACGAAATTGTTTCCTTAAAGAATATTTGGCATATACCAGCATACCACCGATTCCATAATAGCACTTGATAAATTGCCGTCGAAAATTGTACCGTGAATATTAAATTTAATTATTTCACGAAATTGAATGAAAATATCTCGCTGGTTGGCCCTTAAAAAGAAATTGTTTTCTGTCAATTTATTTGGGTTAAATTTTACCCCAATACATAACACCTGATCGATTGAAGAATGCTGTAATTTGCTGGTAAAAAAGTGAATACCAAATGACGATGACGGCAAAAGGTCATTAACGTGTAGATTAACAATAATGTAATAATTTTTGGCATATTTATCATCCTGGATGTGATTTTTGATTTTAATTGCAATTAGCGGTTTGTGGAGAAATACGTAAATATGAATTATAATACTTAAGTGTTTTACGTAAAAAGTACAAATATTTCGATTAAAAACTAAAATATAGAGCAACGCCAAAATAACAGAATGATGTTAACAAATTATCGAAAACATTTTGATAAATGACGTTATTGAAATTCGTAAACATCTATGAAATGTTATGCTCCAGTTTTGCTTTTTAGCGCTGTTAATTAGTGGCATCAACTAATTAATAGTACGTGAGTATGTCCCATCCAGGTCTACGAAAAAAATGGTTCTTTTACTGAAGAAAAGTTGTTTAACATAAAGCCGAATTGATAGCTGAATGGGCATTTCAACAAGTGGTTGAAGTTAAAAATTGAAAATAGCCCTTTGAATTGGCTTCGACGTCTAAACATACAAATATTACACGAGCCAAAGCCAAATCTTGACTACCTAAACGATCTTTTGTATAAATTATATAACCAACAACTGTATTACCTTTAAATAATAGCACAATCTCTTTGGCCGTGGAATAAATTTTACTCGCATACATACGTTGCCTCTTCCTTACCTGGAAATAAAAATGTATAATTTTAATATTAAATATTATGCATAAGAAATTGATTAATAATAATTTTTTGCACCTAAATTTCATATCCCACTAATTTAGAAAAAAAACACTCCAAAAATGCAGTTCATGATAATGTGGCATCAATTAGATAGATCACAAGTTATTTGTATTTATTCTCCCACACCACAATTACCATGTTATGTTATGACACAAATACAAAACCTAAACTCGTGATAATATCTCTTAACCGCTAATACCACACTAATAAACGATAATTAATCGATCAATACTTATGACACGGGTATATTAAATATGCTTAGGATGCAAATTAATTTATCTGTTTGCGCGTAATATGTTCGCGATTTGTGTTATCCATTAAAATTATTATTAATTCTCATAAATCTAAATATCTAAATTTCTTTTTAAATATTTGTGTTATGTCTCGATACAATAATTAATAATAATGATTTTATTATCATTCTTTAATTTTTTTTTTTGAAAATAATACACCAATTCACCAATTAATGATAATTAAATTAATTTTTGTTATTTGTGTATACTGTTCGCGGCTGTTTGTTTAATTATTGCGTGCATGGTTGGTGATGGTGGATATAGATAAATTGGCATCATAAACTTTGATATTAAACTTATTTAGAGAACCGAAATATATATTGGCATAGGAAAGTATGTAGTAATTATCATGTGGTGATGATGATGATGTTCTATATTACTAAATATAGATCCATATATATAATTAAGCCAAAACTTTTTGCCCCAGTAATATGATGTATGTAAATTCAAATTTCGAGTTATACAGTTGTGCTCAATTTAGATCGTATCTAACTAAATTACTTTTTAATCAATTCAATTAGAAAATAAAAGAATCTAATGTTGCAATATTTTTAGAATACACACATTCATTCGTCTTGTATATAATACCATTTCAAGGCTAAATTAATTTCTTAAATAAATGGACGAAAATAAATCTACTTTTTTATTATAAATGTGCAAATGAAAGTTTCACTTGTGGTAACAAACTTAATTCGTAACAAAAATTATTCGAATTTAAATATCAGGTGCCGCCCCGGTGGCACAGTTGTTAGCATGCTTGCTTTAAGCCCCGGAGGCCTCGGGTTCGATTCCCGGCGGGTGATGAAAAAATCACGGCTGGTTAATGTAGGATCAATGAATTAATCAATCATTATCCGTTAAAAAAATGATTATGAAACTTCAATATGAAGCGGCCAAATCCCTCTATGGGATTAGCGCCAGCGAAAAAAAAAAAAAAAAAAAAATATCAGGTGGTTCTTACTGAACTGGAATTTTTTTTTATGATAATCTCATTGCATTGCCAAAATAGAGCAAACCAAAAGCTATATGTAAATCAATAGTCGAACAAAGCTTTGGCCTTCCTACCAAAGGTTCGTTTCTCGATACAGAGCAGAAAGAAAAATTATATTTTACCATTAGAAAACTATTCGCGACGATAAAGAACACATCTTCTATCGTTGAACTGAACTACAGACCAAAACACTTAATTTTATTAATTTCATTCAGATTATCAATTTTCCTTGATTATTTGGAAAAGGTAAAGGTCCCTAAAATACCCTACTTTAGTATTCGGGTTAGAATTTGAGTGGTTTCCTCTATTTCAGTAGAAATTTGTTTTAAAAGGCTTAAATGTATCTAAATTGAATTCATTTTGGTTTGCAACAGCTTTTATATATGAGGGTTGTCTGGAAAATAAGAACCTTTGGCTGTATGTGAAGTATTTCATCGCGTTCGTATTGACTCCTTACATCTATTGACAAACTATACAGAAAGCAATTATTTTAAACATTTTTACAGCTCCTTAAATGTTAATTGTAGACACAAACCACGCCTGAATCACACCAGTTCGTGCAGTAGACGAGCTTCTTACTGTGCTCCACTCAAACTCAAGCATCGAAAATCTCACAACGACAATTCAATAAGAGAGATCATGTGTACCGAACTCTGGGCTTAAGAATTTATTTGGTGGACTTCACACGCCCCGATCGAGGTACTACAATAAACTTAGTTGTTTAACAACAATGACGCCATACATTCATTTTGAGAAAAATTTAAAAATATTTTCTAGAATTTTTTGAACCCCAATTTCACGGATGCACAAATCATACATTTTATTTATAAATTTTTTTTAAATCGCCTTAATTTAATTTAAATAAAAACTTTACAATTATTGGTTTGCAAAAATAATAAGCTTAATTAGATTATTGACGATTATTTTAATTGTTTACCAACAGGATTAAAGAACGATCATATACATAATGGGCTAGATACTCGATACTCAGATAAGCAGATAAGCAGTTATTTTTTGCGAATTTGCTAGAAATGTTATACACTATAATTTAGCAACCCAATTTGTTTCTGAATTTCAGAAAATGAGATACTTTAACGCACTTTATCGTTTGTGCTGAATACAAAAATATATTTCACTTTGCTAAAATAATCGAGTAGCTTATGCAAGCAAATTTTCGATAAGCAAATCCGCCATATTTATCGATTTGCGAATTGCCAGAGTATCGTGTATCTGGCCCAATATGGTAGTATGTGGAAATTTATTCAATTAATTTAAATGTTTTAACATAACTAAGGATTAGATTAATTATTTAACATCACCTCTAAGCTATTGAAATAGACCAATCCTCAAAGATTGTGTATAATAAAAATCGATATTTTTAAAGCTTCTACACAAATGGTGGCCAATATATGGCACGTGTGCCAGCCTTGGCAGGTTTGAGAAATTTTGTGGCACGCAAATTCAAGCGCTATCAAATTTTAATTGTCATTATGAATATTCAATAAAATTTTTAATAATTTTGTTATTATGTTGGATAATCAAATGTGTTGGGCAGCTATGGAGAAGGGGTTCCGCCTTCTACAACTAGGTGTATCCGCTCTATGCTGAAATATCGCGATATTACAGCCAGATTAGGTGGCGAGTCAGTAACCATCAGGGCCGTAAAGGGCTGTCTCCAAGGAGGCGTACTGTCTCCTCTTTTATGGTCATTGGTTATTGATAGACTACTGGTCCTCCTGAGTAGACATGGGTTTGATGTCCAGGACTATGCGGATGACGTGGCTATCATGATTAGAGGCAAGTTTGATGGGATCATCTTTGATCTCATGCTAAATGCACTCAATTTAATATGGCAGTGGTGTGACCAGGACGGACTCTGTCTCAATCCAAATAAAACTGTCATTGTCCCTTTTACGAGGAGGAGAAAGCTCTCGCTTATAGCTCCCTCGGTAAACGGTACTATTGTTGCCTTTTCCAAAGAGGTTAAATATCTAGATCATAAACTGAGCTGGGAACAACATTTACAAAAAATTCAAAATAGAGCTACAAAGACTTTTTGGGCCTGCCAATGACTCTACGGACGTACTTGGGGACTACAACCAAAAATGATCTACTGGTCATTTCTAACAATCATTAGGCCTATGGTCACCTACGCATCACTAGTGTGGTGGCCTAAAACTGAACAAAGAACAGCGCAAACTTTATTGAATAAGGTTCAGCGTATGGCCTGCATTGGGGTTACGGGCTCAATGAAAACATGTCCGACCGCAGCAATGGAGACACTCCTAGGACTAACTCCATTGCATCTGCATGTAAAAAAGGATGCTGCTACTATGGCCCTTAAAATGCAGGCGGAGGGTAACATCCAACCAGGCAATATGTTGGGCCATCTGAAGGCTTTGACTTTTACGTCGCTTGGACGTGTTTCTCAGCTAAATTAATTTCTATAAATATTTTTTATTTTCTAAATTTTAATTTACTAGCAAATGTTCAAACCACGAGATATTATCGTGTGTAAATAAAATTCAAGCAAATGTTATACAAGTAATTTGGATGCACGAATCTAAAAACTATATATTTAAATTAATCGGGTTATAAAAGTCCATCCGATTGTGTAAATGAGCAGTCTTTCAAAGTTTATATTGACGATTTTGGCGGTCTGCAGATCAGTGAAGGACCGAGCAAACCGATTAAAAAAACTGATACTACATGTGTAAAGCAAGGATCCATTTAAAATTGCAGGATTGGCGATGATACTGGCTGGATGACCCCAATATGAATCAGCCGATGCTCAAAATGCAGTTTACCGAAAGATTAATATGTAAATTAATAAGTCAAGAATAAATAAATCTGGAAAGCCTCAAGGAGTTTCAGACAGACCCTTCCACAAACCATTTCGTGTTAGATTACCTAACCTGGAGTTGTGGAGTAGAGGGGGATCATCCTTTGAGCGAGGGTCAATGGTGTGGTTTACAGATGGATCAGAAACGGAAGATGGGGGTGAGGGTACGAATACACGGGAGTGGAACATCACTCTCGAAGTCCTTGGGTACCAATGCTACCGTTTTTCAAGCAGAAGTGCATGCTATATAGAACTTTGCGCTCAGAGGCAGAGGCGTAGCCAGAAATTCATCGAGGGGAGGGTTTTAAAAAAAAATAATTTCTATAAGAAACTAATGCATTCGAATTTATTTGAATTCAATTTTTTATTAGTTTTTTATAGTTTTATATTGATTCGTCGTGACACTAAGGCCAATTCATCGATGACACAGTCTATTTATATAACCACATCTCTATGAATATTTAATGATGCCAATCCATTTAGTCGCTTCCCACCGATTGTGTTTCTTAGGTAATTCTTAAGCCGCCTGAACGTCTTCGAACTTTTCAATTGGAGAGATTATCCAGGTTAAGAGTATTACTAAAAATCTGACAAATATTTTGTGCTAATTTTGTTATTATAGGTTGTTCAACCGGTAGATACCTGACCGGTTTTTAAACATTTTAACTAACTTCGCTTATGTAATGTAATTTCAACTTAATCTGGAAAAAAGGTCTACACAGATCTGTAAAAATTACGACTAATATTGAAAAATCATGGAGTTGAATGATACTGTCTTGATTGCTTCGAAGGAGGAACAAAAATGCAATTCTAACTTCATACATTAAGTATGAGGCAAGAACGTACTGACCTAGCGAATTATATTCACTAAATCAAAAACTCAAGAAAAATCCTCATTTCTGTGTGTTTTATGCCCACAAAAATAATAGAAAGAGAAGTTTGTTTGTATTAAAATCAAATAAGATTCTTTCGGCATTTTATAGACAAAATATATTAACAATAATGAACAAAAATAATGCATTATTGTTAATATACATATTTTGTCTACAAAAAGCCGAAAGAATCTTATTTGATTTTAATACAGACAAACTTCTCTTTCTATTATTTTTGTGGGCATAAACACACAGAAATGAGGGTTTTTCTTGAGTTTTTGATTTAGTGAATATAATTCGCTAGGTCAGTACGTTCTTGCCTCATACTTAATGTATGAAGTTAGAATTGCATTTTTGTAGTTTGATCGTAGCTACCTGAAAAGTAGACCGAACTTATGTAGGTAAGTATGTATATACTTTTCAGTACGAAACCAAACTACTACAGAGAAAACTCAAGGAGGGTTCTCATTTTTTGTTATTCAGGGTCGATAAATTTGGTATGACTCTTGGGTTAAAGTACGAGGGGGGGATTTTGATATTTCTACTTTTTTGGTAGATATGTTATAAATGATTGGCCTCTTAATTTTTTCCGATTAACAAGTCGAAAAATGTTGTGAAAGCCATTATTGTTAATAAATATATTTTGTTTATAAAAAGCCGAAAGAATCTTATTGTTTGTTATTTTAATGTCGTTAAGAAAAAATCTTCAATTTTCAGCCAAGAAGTAGTTTAGCAGTTTTCAAATGTTAATAATCAATATTTTACAGCAAATTACACCTAAACCTATTTTACAAAAGTATTTATTAGAAAATAATATATAAATCATTGAATATCAATTGAATGCAAGTTCAATGTAGCAATAAATTATTAAATAAAAATAAACCGTATAGCGGCCTATACCGTATACCACATTAGACACACCAGAATTTACTATTAAAAGGCGACACGTTACTATTTATTATAAAAATTATTATCTGTCATCAAACAATTTTCCACTACTATTAAAAAAAAATATTACAATTTCAAACCCCTTAACTACATACCTAAGATACTAATTTTTTTCTTATTACTGAATAGTTAAAAGCCTTATTTATTTCAATTATGATAGACACGCCACATATTCAATTGCCCTAGGTTATAAAAATTATATCGATTTTCCTTAAAGTCATTGACATGCAAAAAATTAAGACTTATATAATTTTTACACTTTAAAGCAAACATTTTTTTTCATGCTTCCTAATAATTTGTTTGTTCAACTTTGAAAATTTTACTGCGCACATTTCATGGTTGAACCCAAGTGATTTATGGGCGACAATAACAAATAAATCGCTTTTAAATATCATTTCCCAGTATAAAGTAAAACATTTTAAATTTTATTATCTGTTGCAAAATAAAAGTTTCACGACGCAATCTTTTCTAAAACCATGTTAACATTGATTGATTTTTTTAATCGGTTTCATTCATACGATGTATTTGGTTGGCTAGACACACGAAAATTTCAGTATTTTTTTTTTTTCGTCGGTTGAGTGAGATACTTGCGCACTACGTCGAAAGAATTATGCAATTTTTAGAATTATGCAATTTAATAAACCAAAAAAATTTATTACTCGATGCTAATTTATACGTGATATTGCAAATCAGCGTCGTATAGTTTTATGTTTTTTAGAAACAGATTAGGAAAGACTGAATTGACTTTGTGACTAAATAATGAAAACCCAAGATTATAAAAATTACTGTGTACATTATGTCTACTCAGAATTTAATAAAACTGAAAATAGAATTCGTGTTTTTGCAATGTAATTAATGTGTATTATAAAACCGCTGAAACATTAACTAACGTTAGAAACGATTTAATTAGCAATAAGTATTCATTAAT
Organism: Tipula helvola; assembly: GCA_963556165.1. Taxonomy (NCBI): domain Eukaryota; kingdom Metazoa; phylum Arthropoda; class Insecta; order Diptera; family Tipulidae; genus Tipula; species Tipula helvola. Next base: position 379,229,643 of record OY744481.1, on the reverse strand, counting down.
GTGTGTACGTTTGTAAGGTATATATTCACGAGATATGATTAAAGTTTATTTACGTATTATCGTACGTTCAATTTATGCACATACTCGTATGTATATTACTTTTAATGCAAGCTTTCCACAATTTACAATCTTAATATGTAACAGATAATAACCTTGAACTCGTTTTCAGTTTATTCGTACTTACACAATTTATAAGTTCAGCAAAATTTTTGTTTTAACTTTTTTATATTTATAGCTCATCCACTCTGTATGTTTTTGCTTGTTAGTATCAAAATTAGGAACTAAATAATGTTGGGTTGCTTTTGAGGTCAAGGTCTTTTATTTAGTATAATCATTAATGAACTAATTATAATAGTGATGTAATCATATTTCAAATACATATTATGTATACAGAAGACCCAGAAAATATGTTTGGAAGCAATTACTTATCAACGCGTGTCAAGATTTCCGTCATTATTATCAACAATACAAAGATCAATCAAAGTTTGGAGATAACAAATGCAGGTTTAACAAAATATGGAACAATCAATCATTGATTTAAATGCAGTGGCATTTTTGCTATTGTCGGTTGATATCCTTAGTGATAAAGGTATGTGTGCTTATCTGTTAGCACTGATTAGTTGTAAAATCATAACAATTATTGGAAATTGTTTATCGTTTCGGAGCTGTCGCAATAAGCCTAAATAAGCTTTGAAAAGCCTTACCATTATTTTAAAGTTTGACATTCAATATCCAAAGAATATGTCCTCTATTCTTTCTGTAAATAACAAAATCGCGTCTGCCGCTTATTATTAAAATTGGTTGAAACCCACCTTCCACACTCAATGCCACAAAGGACCCATAGTGTAAACCGTTAACAAACATAATTAGTTTGAACCAAGGGATCGAGGATAACTGATCTAAATTAATAGATTTAGAGTTAAGTAATTGGGACCTGACTAATGCCCGGTTTCACAAAAAAAACAGGCAATCTCCAGTTACAGGCAAATTGCGATTTATTTCATAATAGAAATTCAACGCATGCTAATTTTTTTTCGTTTTTACATGAAAATTGTAACTGGAGAGGTAATTAGCTGCCCAATTTCATCCAGCTAAATACATTGAATTTTTATTTTGAAACAAAGCGCAATTTCATAAAAGAAGAAAGGGTTGAAATATTATTTAACTAGAGATTGGCTAGTTTTTTGTGAAACTGGACATAAGTCAGTCGTCATCTTCGAGACATTCCTCGCATAGAGCGTTCTTAGCCAGCGAAATCTGGCGAGTACGGTGGCTGAGCGATGACTTTTGTTTCGTGTTTGGCCAAAAATTCAGTCACAATCAGGCTGGAATGTGACTGCGCATAATCGTGGTGAAAAATCCATGAATTGTTTGCCCATAAATCTAGCCGTTTACGACGAATTGCTTTAAACGCCACAAAACGGCCAAGTAGTAGGGGAGAGTCTCTGGTTGTGGGCACCCCTTAATAATTTTTGACAGAATGCAAATATGGCTGATGTGACTGTTGTCGTATTTGTATTTTGACAGTACGCAGTTTTCTAGCTAATATCGATGTGAATGGACGAGCTTGTTCATTTGCTGCGATCACATTAAAAAAAGTCCGTAAAAATCAACGCAATTGTAATTTTCCAATGTTTTAAAAGTGCGATAAATCAAAGTGAATAATCTCAAACAGGTGAGTGTTATCGATATGTCTACAGTCTTTTTGTTGTGATTTGGGATGTCACATCGATTTATATCAAAATCATGGCGCATCACATTTTTTTGGTTACTCCGAGAAAGGTCGTGATTTCCGGTTGTGGGCACTTAAATGTAACCGGTTGTAGGCACCCTCTTTTTGCTCCTTTTTTCACCCCCTTTCGGCCAAACGCTTTAAAAAAAAGGAACTCGCCATCATCTGATGATGATATCGACTTTGCATCATCTGTTTGAAGCCTCTGCCACCGAGTTGACTGAAGTTGAATAATTTTTTAAAAAGCCTTTTTTGGTTATGTTTGCCACTGAAGGCCTTTAAAATTAATAAACCTCGAAATTCTTTCAAATTAGGTGCGTTTTTATTAAATTATTGACGTTTTCAGCGAATGGTTGACAGTTGACGGAATCATGATTCATATCTCTGCATAATATGGACTCAAAGGAAAATTATGGGTCAAAAACAAAACTGTGCCCACAACCGTAGACTCTCTCTTATGCTTTATTGGCCGTTTGACCATCTGGAACGAGTTTATGGCGAAATACTCCACAATAATCGAAGAAAACGATTAGCATTACCTTGAGTTTCGACCGACTTTGACGTGTTTTTTTCGGTTTTGGCTCATTTTTGGCGCGCCATTTGCTAGATTGTTGGGCAGTTTCGACGTCATATTCATAAACCCACGTCTTGTCATCAGTAATAATTCATTTGATGAATAAAGGGTCATCATTCTTTTTGCAAAACATTCAGGTTTTTCGGTACTAGTCGAGCGGCAACGCGTTTCATACCTAAAACCAGGGGCTGGGAAGCTGGAGCCAGGAGCCACGGTGCAGGGAATTTTTGATAAACCGGAGTCAGAGCCGGAACTGGAGCTGGAGTCGGAGCCACAGCGACGCCAGCTTACCTATCTCAATTATTTTGTTCCAAGTTTCATGATTTTTTTGTTGGCATTTTTGAACACAAACTTAATTTTGACAAAATAATAAATGAAAAAAGCAATGTTTTACACGGTTTCCGGCTTATCAAAAATGCCCACACTCATGGCTCCTGGCTCCTCAGCACTGCCTAAAACATTAACCAAAATGTGTTGAGTCGATCCATAAGAGATGTTGAGAGCCTGTGATATCTGTAATGCCATCACTACGATTTTCGAGCAAAATTTTCTTCATTTTTTCGATGTTATCGTCGTTAACAGCGGTGGATGAACGATTTGCATGAGACAAGTTTTCTATGACCTTACCATCCAACCTATAGGAAAAACAATATTTACCGATTCGGTTTACATGGTATAAATGGACCAGTCCGGGTCAAATTTGATCAGATGATATTTAGATAGGTAGCCGCCAAATCCTGCACTACATTCAGAGCGGAACCGTCAGAAAACAGAACTACCGACTCCGACATTAATTTATTATAAACCTGCGACCTCAACAGAACACTCGATGGGTGAACAACCCATACTGATTTAGTAATATTGAATTGAGGCAACAATTTATCATTAATCATATCAATTTCTCGTACCAGAGACATTTATTTGTTAAGAATTAATCTATGCCCGATAACTTTATCGAAAAGTTCCAGGCACCAATGCACTTCAAGCGAAACACAGCAGAGCTTGCTGTGCCTAGAATGAAGGACTGCAGCTGTTGCAGATACAAAATAGCTTCCATAGTAAAAAGTGGAGTAAAGGACATCGTCCTACAAGCAATATTTAGACCGTTAAGTTTTACCAGCGATTTATAAATAAAACACAGCATCTTGGGGGATAAACCCCAAGTATTCCCGAAGGTCTTCTACATTGGGAAAAGATCGCAGTTGCCTTAATTATCCAAGTGATTCTTCCATGAAAGCCTACTATCTAGGATGACACCTAATTCTTTAACATAGTCTGATCTGATAATCTGTGTACCAAAAAGAGACGGAACAGATAGATCGTCGATATGTCTATGCTTAGTAAAGACAACTAAAACAGTTTTAGATGTGTTGCCATGTAAATCCTTGTCAACGCACCACTCCTCCAAAATAAGTAATGCATGTTGCGTCAACTCAGATAACACATTTAAGTTTTACCACCAACTGTAATAACAAAAAGGTCAGCATAAATTTATGCGACGAAACCAGATTGTTGCTGTTTGACAAGAAACTCGTCAATAATCAGAAGCGACAGCAGAGGCGAGAGTACAGCTCCCTGAGGAACCCTGACTGAAACTGAAAAGCTGTCCAAATCAGTCTCAACAACGCGAAATCTAAGGCTAAATTCCATCCATTTGAAAATGGTATGGTCAATACGAAAATTAATACAGGCTTCAGTAATCGAACGACGCGATGTACTGTCAAAAGCTCCAGCAATATCCAGGAAAGTAAACACAAGAAACTCTTTGATGTTGAGCGATCTATCAATTCTTGTAACAAGTTCATGTAAAGCCGTTTCACAAGACTTACCAAATAATGAACTCTAATAGATCTGTCCTCCATTCTTTCTAATGTTTTCAGAAAGATTGAGGAAAGGGTAATTGGCTGAAATATCTTATGATGAGTACTGTCAGCATTACCAGTTATCGGGGAAAAAACACTCTACTCCTATTTCAAGAAGATGGGACAGAACTAGTAACACAAGCCCTGAAAAGGTGTAGCAACTGGTTCCTAATGAGATGAAAACCATGCTGAATGTCAGCAGAAAAAATCCCATCAGGACCACCAGAACTTCAGGTGTGATAATTTGATTTTCCAAGTCCCAATTGGGAGTAGCGGTACAAATGTTAGTGGCCGCAGACGCGCTATAATCATTATCGATTATGTCACAACCGCGAAAGTACACAGATAGAAGCATCTCACCCGCCTCTCTTTTCGAAATTAGTTAGGTTTCCTTCACCGGATGATTTAATCTGTTCGCCAAATATTTTGAATCCGCTAATGAACCATCCGCGACGTTTGTTTCATCACATCACACAGCTCCAATTTCTTCTTTGTCTGCTCAACAGGGATTTTATCCGGGAAGGATTATAAATCTGATTTATTGCTATGGACATTTGTAGGATTGAGGGCCTGCAACAAGCGGAGTAGTTTACACTGACTTTTTAAAAGCATGAGATAAAATTTATCATTCGATTCTTACCTACAAGCTAGAGAAAATAAATTGTCACAATTCGTTAAGATTAATGATTCTGCTTCTCATTTATTTCTTGTAACTTTTGGAGTACCGCAAGGTAATCAAATTGGCCTCGAATATGTGACTATGTTCTCCTACCTAACACATCGCATCCAAAGATTGCTGTAATTTATTAAATTACAAAGATTAGATCACTGAAGATACGTTCCATCTGTTATCTTTGTGCATCATCACTTATTGATTGTGATGAAACACTTATTTTACTTTTTACGCACCTACGCGTTGTTTGCGTTGACGAGATGATTTCTTACACATTGACTCAGTTTCTATAAAAAACGCACTTTCTGAACCAGTTTTGAAAATGTGTCGAATTTTGAAGTCTGATTTTGATATTTTTGATTTTAATATGCCAAGAAATTCATCTAGAAATAAATTGTATATCATTTCTAATTCTTTATTACCGATTGTACTTTACAGTAGGTTAATAATAATGAAAAAAACAAAAATAGCGTAATATAGCATACAACTTTTAATTTCGGAATACGGCCAACGGTTCTGTAAAAATTGAAGCTTTTTAGCATTATCTACTCCATTTAAGCTTCAGCAAAGCGTCTATTGCATAGCTTTTGGCTGTTCTTTTTTTTTGGTAAGATAATTTGAGATAACTACATTTGACCTCTTTCGGCAATTTTCAAAACAAATTGCCAGAGTTGAAAATTGCGAAACTTTTCCTAAATTGTTTGTACCCATTCTTGGTTCAGGAAACAAATAAGCTTTATCTTAGTATCTTGTAATCTCTGCACCATCAACCCTTTTAAAGTTCACAAACTTAAAATCATTAGAGCACATTACCAAGAAATCTCGAGTTGCTAATTCGCAACTTTCTGTAACTGCGATGTCAGTGCATTTGTAGTAGTTTGCAAGCACAAAAATTTTTCAAAAAACTATTTTTCGAGCGAAAGACCTTCAAAAAACAGACGAAGACACATAAGTCATTAAAAACTAAAAATCATGTCTCACTCCAAATTTTAATTTATTTCGATTAACAATCTTAATAAATTCAAATTAAGTAAATACTAGTATTTAGACCTTGAATTTTCATTGAATTGTATTTGCTCAGTTTTGATTCAACAAAAAATAACGAACTAACATAAATACTGTTGACCAATTTAGTTTCAATAGAAAGTTCTACCTTGAAGCAATATCAACTCAGACAGAGACACGAATGAAATTAAAATATTTTATTTCGTTTTTATTTCTTGTTATGGTATGGTGTGTGCTGTCTGCTGCATACAAAATATTCTATCTTAACGACGACTTTAGCTAAACAACTTGAAATTATTTTTGGTAATCTTGACAAACTAGTTTTAGTGTAAACAAGAAACGTTTTGATCATCAAAATATATTTAAACAAAAAAAAAAGGGGTTGAGAGATTTTTATTTTCAACATTAAGATGCATTTTGATTAAAAATAAAAAATATCGCAACTTTTATTACAACCTGATGTTAATTTACAACATAGTTGGATTTTAATTTATTACTCATATCGCCTATCGTGCGCTTATTATATAAAATGTATTTTTTATTAAGATTTATAGGTGGTATGTAAATGTATTTCGTATACACCTGGATTGTTAACGCCATTAACAAAAACTAGTGTACCGTGTAATATATAACCAAAATACTGATACTATGTTTGCACAGGTTTTGATAACGCCTATTAGGTTTCATATCGCTGTTTTGGATACCGATGCGCGCTCAAATATTTACATAGTTGGCAATGTGAATAAATTCAATTTGTCACGTGAATGAATGACATACATTTTGGATAAGGCGCTAATGAAAGATGACGTGTAATATGTATAAACATAATTATCTTAAAATATTATGATAAAAGCATAAATAAATAACTTGGTGAAAACACAAAATGTAGAGCACACAATAAAATACAACACACACACACACAAACATATAGTCCAAGAAAAACGTTTTCCAATTTTATTTTAATAAAATGAAACGCGACTCTGAATAGTTGTACGCACGAGACGATAATATTTTATATTGTTTGGTGTCGTGTATACAGTGCGCGCCGCGACACCAAACTACCGGGGCACACTAAAAATAGAATTTTAAATGTGCGCTCGTCGCTGCTTTGAATAACAAGAAGCAAAAAAATGTATTTTTGGGATTTTTCAAAATTCTTCTTTTAACTTCCTAGAGTTTTGTAATTTTTTTTTTTTATTATCGAATTAAACAAAATACATACACGTGCTTACTGTGTGCCGAGAAGAGACGACAATTTTGCGCGGATACGATATTTTTGTAGCACAACGATTAGATATTTGGCGATTTATCAAAATTTTCATGTTTTTTTTTAAATAAATACAAAATTTGGTTAATAGTAAGCTATTTCAAGATGCTCCATTTCCACAAAACTTGAATAATAGTCATAAAATTGAGGCAATATTAGCGCTAATATACTATTTAGTGTATTGGAAAGCTACGATACACTTTTTGAGTTGTAAACAAAACTGTCGCAACATTAATTTTAAAAAATAGTACCAAACATTTTTGGAATACATCCAATAAACAGTAAAATTGAGAGTGTCCAAGGTAGAATGGTTCATTGACTTGACGAGAATAAAATTATATTGCATGTTTAGTTACAGACATGCTATTTTATAGTGTGCATGCAAATTTAATGCGGACTTATTGATTTATGTAAGAAAAAATAGGTTGTGTGTGTCTATAAAATAATTTCAGTAGTAAGCGACTTGACGTCAAACTTGTTGTTGGCACAAAAAAAAAACGTATCTAAATTACGAATGCTTCTGATAAGTATAAAAATCATTTAGGTTGTTCCTTTATTTATGATTAGATTATCACAAGCGTTCTTGGGATGTAGAATATTTAGGCCAACAATATGAATAGTATTATGTTCTAAAGTCCCAAATACTAAGGCTCTTCTAATAATATCATTTCGAAACGTAATGAAATAACGAATAGGCGGTGAATGGGTCTAGGCCACAAGGTTTTAAATGTCTAACGCCTGCAGGCTGCCGCCTAGTCATAAATGGCGTTGTTAAAATAAAAGAACATAAATTGGCATGATTGCAATTTTATTATTTCTTAATTAGTAAATAGTTGACAATAATTCACCATTATCCACTTATTATTGAAACATTATTCACACTTTAATCATTCAGTATTCTCTCGTTATTCACTCACTATTCTCTATTTATTCACTTTTTAATCAATAATGAAAAATAAATTCACTCATTACTAACGCTATATTCATTATTCATTCAATATTAACTCATTATTCACTGATAAATGATGATTTCATTCAATATTCCCGCAGTAGTTGGGTTCTAATGGGGCAAATTTGCTACTTGCGACTTTGTGAGTAGATGGAACGCAAATTTGATTAACATTAACACGTATAAAGACATCTACCCCATTGATTCAGTTTGGTTGGTTGTGACTTGTGAGTAGAATAACAGATATAATTATTTATGAGCAGTTTGTTGGAATGGAAGCCAGCAATTGTTGATTCAACAATGAGTAACTAATAAAGATTTCGATGAGAAGATTTCGTTTTGAATCAATGCCATATAAATACGGATTTCCCCGTCTTTTAGTAAATTCTTAAAAAATGTATTTTAGTATAACTAAAAATGGCATGAATTTAGCCAGTATACGCTAGCCGGAACAATTAAAAATTATCAAAAAATTGAGCAACCTATACGCAGTAAAAAATATCAACAAAAAAACAAGGAACGCCATGTAAAAAAAAAGAGTTTAGAAAAGGACACGGAAGAAAAAATTAGATACAATTTTTTGGAGATTAAAATGAAATAAATATTGTTTCAATCCCAAAGTGGTGACTCCGACGTGATCTAAACTCGCGAAAGGGATAAATAAGCGAAAAATTCAAATGGGTGTCGATGATGAAGATAACAGAGAGGAGCCCACCGCCTGCATATACCCAAATGCTACGATTCCACGTTTGCCAATGCCGTGACTGATCGACAGTCTAACCAGCATGCAACTATATTTTGTAAGCCTGGAATTCTGGTTCCAAACCAGCAACGTTATCACTGATAATAAAAAATATTATTCGGTAATGGCACAAACTCCGCTCAGCGATCTGGGAACCCTCCAAACGGAAATCGGTCAAGTTCCAGAATAAGGAAAGTACGAGCACGTAAAGGCAATGATAGTGGAATTTTACTCGGATTCGCAGCAAAAAAGATTCCGAGAAGCGATTAACGACGTACAACTTGGTAATGCAAAACCGACGCAGTTATATCAAAAATTAAAGCATTTGGCATCCGATTTGTTAACGGAAACTGCACTCATCGACCTCTGGGCCGCGCGACTTTCCGAAATGGCGCACGCTGCAGTTATTCAAATGAAAAGTTCACCAATCAGGGATCGACTCATAGCAGCCGACGCATTGGTTGAATCAATTCGTCTACGTACAATCGGCGATCGTAATATTCGCCAAACATCGTGTAGAAATCAGTGTGCCACAAGAGCTGTCTATTCAAATGGCAGAGCTTGAGCGAAAATTCGACAATTTCCGCGGTCGCAGTGATTCAGCGAACGCTAGTAGACCACGTGCGCGTTCCAATTCCCGTTCGGAGCATCCAAATTGTTGGCACCATTGAAAGTTTGGCGCTCGAGCAACCTGTTACCGCAAGCCGTGCCAGTTTGACGTCACGGAAGCCGCAAAGTCAAATAGTAAATGAAGCCAACAGCCTGCATCGGATTTAGGTAACGACCAACCTAAATCCAAATTCATTAACCGACTGAAAATTTACGACAATGCTACGAACATTGGATTTTTGATTGATACAGGTGCCGACGTATCAGTCATACCACGCAGTCGGTCAGCAGGTTATTGTAAACCATCGGAAATTAAATTGTTCCCAACAAACGGCACCGAAATCAAAACATTTGGAACTACCACACTGATGGTAAACCTCAGATTACGACGTGACTTCATGTGTACGTTTTTAATCGCAGACGTAACAACCCCAATCATCGGTGCAGATTTCATTACAAACTACGGGTTGTTAATCGATTTGAATGGAAAAAAAAATTCAACCCGCTGACTGGCCTGAATTCAAATTGTTTGCGCACCACCGTCGACGAGACGACCGAATACAAAACGTACCAGTTGGATTCGAATTACGCTAGTCTGCTGGAAGAGTTCAAGTAAATTACGATGTTTCGACTGTCAGGAACGGAAATTTCTACCGCTATTGTGCATCGAATTATCACGACAGGCCATCCTGAAACTCGAAAAAGCACGAAAGGCATTCGAATTATTGATAAAAGTCGGAATTTGTCGACCATCAAGCAGTAGTTGGGCGAGCCCGCTTCACATGGTGAAGAAACCGTGGATCATGGTGGCCGTGCGGTGATTATCGCGCTTTAAACGCCATCACAGTTCCGGATCGCTACCCCATTCCGTATGTGCACGATTTTGTTAGAAATTTGCAAGGAAAGACCATATTTTCAAAGATCGACTTGCAAAAGGCTTTCCATCAGGTTCCAGTCGCTGAAGAGGACATTGAAAAAAAGCCTATTACAACGCCATTCGGACTCTTTGAGTTTAAATTTATGACGTTTGGTCTACGCAACGCGGCACAAACTTTCCAGCGATTAATTCACGAAGTTTGCCTTGACCTCGAGTTTGTGTTTGGGTATATAGACGATTTGTGAATCGCCTCGTCAACGCCCGAAGAGCACCAGGAACACTTGCGAATCGCTTTTGGGCGATTGGAACAATACAAGTTAACAATAAATGTTGCCAAATGCGAAGGACTTTTGCCGCTGCCCGACAAAATCGAAGCCATCAAATCATTTCCACTTCCGACAATGGTAAATCAACTAAAGAGTTTTGTGGCGACACTCAACTACTATCGAAAGTTTTTACCAAACGCCATGGAAACTCAAGTCAAATTATTGGAAATGATTCCCGGAAATAAAAAGAAAGATCGAACGTTGTTAACGTGGACGGACGAAGCAAGGAATGCAATCCAGAAGTGCAAACTCGATTTGGCCAATGTCGCTTTACTCGCTCATCCATCAAAAACGGCAGAGCTTTCGCAGTATGTAGACGCTTCCGATCGCGGCTTGGGTAGTACTTCATCAAGTGGTCGACAACGGATTTCAACCGTTAGGTTTTTTTCCCAAAGAAATTCGACAAAGCGCAACTTCGATACAACACGTATGATCGTGAGCTCACAGCAATGTATTTAGCCGTTATTATCACGCATAGAAAGTATCCATTCGAGCGCTGAAATCAATTACGCGAGATTGGCTGATGACCAGAGAGACGACGCAGAAATCAAATCTCTACTGGCGGAAGGTAATAACATGTCGATTAAATTAAAACTTTTTACCGTTCCAGACAGTTCGAATCGAGTATACTGTGATTACTCCACTAGTGACATTCGTCCATTCGTGACGCAAAAATTTCGAAGTCATTTCATTCAGGCAATTCATGACATTTCGCATCCCGGCTAAATTGATGACAAAACGATTCGTTTGGCCAGGCATTCAATCAGATGTCGCGAAATTTGTTCGAAGCTGTTTAAAATGCCAACGCGCAAAAAATTGGACGTCACACGCATTCGGAACTGTAGAGATTCGACGCTCCGACCGAGCGATTTATCTATCATCGTTATTGTTTAACGATAATAGATAGTTTCACACGGTAGCCAGAAGCGATTCCAATTCCCGATATGACAGCACCAACAGTCGCAAGCGCCCTTATTTCGGGGTGGATAGCAAAATATGGTGTGTCAAAAGCCAAAGACAATCACTACCGACCAAGGTTCTCAGTTTGAGTCGCACCTGTTCGACGAGCTGATGAGAATTCTGGGAACTCGACATTACCGGACAACGGCGTATCATGCACAAGCAAATTACCTCATCGAGAGATGGCACCGCACGCTGAAACAGCAATTCTCTGCCATAACACTGAGAAATGAATGGATGACGCATTTACCAATCATCCTCCTCGGCCTTCGATCAACGTATGAAGAGCCCCACAATTGAAGGCACCACCTACCGAACTCGTTTTCGGCACAACGCTTCGCATTCCAGGTGAGTTTTTCGACGAGCAGCCATCAAAGAAGACAGCAATACAAACAGTCATCGACCTAAGAAATGCAATGAGCAAGATTCGTCTAACAACAACGGGGTGGCACGGCAGTCCAAAAGTATTCGTGCATGGAGATTTACATATAGCGACCCACGTATTTCTGCGAGATGATTCGGTTCGCTCGAGCCTGACGCATCCGTAGAATGGACCGTTCGAGGTCAAGGCCATCATTACCATGGGGCTATAAGGGCTGCAGCCCTAGGGCGCCGCATTATTAGGGCGCCACCAAATGTCCAAGACCTAGTCAATTTTAGAGAACATCTTTTTATTTGAGTGGCTCTGAATATGTTCAATTGATTTAAAAAAAATTGAATTTTCCACGAAACGTGTAGAAATATTCGACCAATTCAAATGGCCATTGGTATGACAATTACAGGCCTCAACGCCTATTGATAGAGGTATCAATCATCGAAATCGGAGCACATTTGCAGATTTTCGAATTTTGTGGCTCTGAATTTGTGGGCTATAGTTCAGTTGATTTTCAAAAAAATTGAATTTTCCACGAAACGTGTAGAAATATTCGACCGATCCAAATGGCCGTTTGTATGACAATTACAGGTCTCAACGCCTATTGATAGAGGTATCAATGCTGGTACGCATTTTCATAATCATCCGGTGATCTCATTTTATTCATTGTATGGTCTCCGATCGTCGAAATCACTAACTTTTTCCCGTTTTTGGAATTAATTGCCTCTCTTTCTAGATGCTGTTTGAACTTCATGTCTTTTATTTTCCCTAGAGTTTCATGGTGTCGAATGTACTGATTTTAAAACAGAAGATGATTTTGCACTGGGAAATTTTTGTTTGCTTCTACAAAGGCGCCTAATATTTTTAGCCCAGGTCGCCTAAATATATAAGAACGGCCCTGTTCGAGGTGCTCGCACAAACGCCAAAATATTTTCGCGTGCGACTGTCTAATTGCGAACTAAACGTCACAATTGATCGCCTTAAGCCAGCTTACCTGCCGACAAGCAGTATACCAACAACAAAAGAAGAAACAACAAACGAACCGGCTACTATTACGACGGGACCAGAATCGACGAAAGTCACTCGATCCGGTCGACGTTGTATTATGATTCACTATATTAAAAGACTTGTGCTCCTTCACCATGTATATTATTTATTTAAGTTTATTATTCAAGTGTATCAGTTTACAATTTAATGTTATGTGTTGTCACTCTGATATCTACTTGTAGACTGTGTGCTCCGTGTTTATAGAAAAATCATATCTAACCATTTATCTAAAGGTATACACACACTGCAAGTAAATATCATTACAACATCTCCCTTTTTCAATAAAGGCCTAATAATACTAAGTTTGCTCACATATAATTAATACTTAAACAAAGCATATGCCAAATGCAATTAATTTTTGTACTTCTGAGGAGTTTTTATTTTCCTTCCATAACGCGTTTGTCTATCCGAATTATTTATTTTAATTTCCTCATTGGCACAACTTTGCCCATTTTCATTTTTTAATTCTGAAGCATCCAATGGTACATCATTTTGATCATTTTTATTGAAGTGATCACCGATATTTTCCGCTGTTTCAAGTATGTGTTCTCTGTTCCTTCTGTACAGATTCCCATTATGATTATCACTGACTATATAAGACCTTGGTTCCCTGCATCGATTAATTACAACGGCTGGAGACCAAACAGAAGTAGGTGTTTTCTTGTAAAAAATGTCTTGACCTTCATTTAATTCTTTTAGTGGTCTATTACCTCGGTCGTAATTTTTTTTCATTTTATTTTGTTGTTCCTTAAGCTGTTCATAATATTTTTTTGAATCAATGACATTTGGCTCAAGTTGATTTTCAATAATGGGAAGTTTGGTTCTTAATTTGCGTGACATTAAAACTTCTGATGGAGAATATAGATCTTGCTTCGGAGTAGTTCGGTAATGCAATAGGGCCACATATGGATCTGAATTAGATTCTTTACATTTTAATAACAAATTCTTGATTGTTTTGACGGCTCTTTCTACCATGCCATTTGAACGGGGAAAATTTGGACTAGATGTCACATGATCAAAGTTCCAATTTTCTGAAAATTGTTTAAACTCTCCCGAATTAAAAGGTGGACCATTGTCGCTAATGACTATTTGAGGAATTCCATGACGAGCAAAGATTGATTTCAGCTGTGTTATTACCAAATTAGCTGAATATCCTTTGTTTAACTGAGCAATTTCAATATATTTGGAATAATAATCTATAACTATTAAATAAATGGACTTATCAAACTCAAAAAAATCTATACCAACTTTAAACCATGGTATATTTATAATATTATGTGGCAACAATGGCTCTTTCCGATTTAACGACCTATTACTAATACATGTCTCGCAATTGCTCACGATATTTTTAATGTCGTTATTAATATTTGGCCAGAAGACTAAGCTTTTAGCGAAACTTTGACATCGATTTATTCCCATATGACCTTCATGTATTAACCGTAACATCTCAGAACGTAGTGAACTGGGAATAACTATGCGATTATTTTTAAATATGATATCATCAACGACATGTAATTCTTCTTTAAAATTGAAATATGGCTGTGCTAAGTCAGAAACTGCTTTTTTATCATTTGGCCAACCATTATGACATAAATCTTTAATTTTTAATAAAACATTATCTTTATTAGTAGCCTGACGAATTTCTTCTAATTTAGACTTTGATGCTGACAAATTTGCAATAAGCATATTGCAATGAATTTTGATATCATTATCAAATTCCGTTAATGCTTCACTTCTTACCGGTGCTCTGGATAGAGCATCCGCAATGAACATGTATTTTCCAGGTTTATAAATTACTTGTAAATCATATGACTGTAGTCTAAGCATAAATCTTTGTAGTCTTGCTGGGACTTTGTATAATGGTTTTTTGAATAAGGTAACTAGTGGTTTGTGATCAGTTTCCACATCGACTGTTCTACCATACACATATTGGTGGAACTTCGTGCAACCAAATAGAATAGCAAATAATTCCTTCTCTATTTGCGCATAATTTTGTTGACTTGTAGTTAATGTCGCAGAAGCATAAGCAATAGGACTCGTATCATGAGATATAACCGCTCCGACCGCGTCCTTACTTGCATCGACCGATAATATTAATTGCTTTTCCGGATTGTAGTATGTGAGAATTGGTGCTTGTGTCAGTACTGACTTTAAATATTGAAATTCTTTTTCTTGATTCTCAGACCAATGCCAAGAAATTTCTTTCTTTAGTAACTGACGTAAGTGAGATGTTTTACCCGACAAATTTTGAATAAAAGATCCCACATAATTCACCATTCCAAGAAAACGTTGCAGTTCTTGCACTGATTTCGGTTGTGACATTGAGCGTATTGCTTCAATTTTTGTCGTATCCGGACTAACACCATTTTGACTAAAGCAATGACCAATAAATTTTATTTCTCGTTGAGCAAATTTTGACTTCTGTCTGTTGAATTTAAGACCTATCTCTTTTGCTCTTTGTAAGACAGCTTCTAATACTTTATTATGTTCGTCTAAAGTATCACTATAGATTAAAAAATCATCGATATAAATTATCAAATTAGGAATACCTTCAAATTGCTTGACCATTTCAGCATGAAAAATTTCAGGTGCTGAACAAATTCCGAAAGGTAATCTTAAAAATCGGTATCGACCGAAAGGAGTAATGAACGTACATAATTTTGAGGAGTATTCATCAAGTGGAATAGCCCAAAAGCCCGAATTTGCATCTAGCGACGTAAAATATTTAGCCCCTGACAGACGTGACTTGCATTCATCAATATTCAAAAATGGATAGTGTGACCGTAATATTGCCTTATTTAAATTTCTCGGATCGAGGCATAGACGTAATTGACCACTAGGTTTTTTAACTAATACAATGGAATTTACCCATTCAGTTGGCTCCGCTACTTTCTTTATTACCATTAGATCTTCCATTCGCTTCAATTCGTTCTTCAAATCATTTATTAAGCTAAATGGTATTTTTCTCGGACTATCTACGACTGGTTTGACATTATCTTTTAATTGAATATGGCATTTGCTTTGAAGACAACCTAGACCTACAAATACATCTTTAAATTTTTGAACTAGGTTACTTAAATTATTATCTAATTGACTATTTTCTTTAAAGAGATTATTACAATAATTTATCTCGTCAACTTTTCTAATTAAATTTAACTGTATACAAGAATATAATCCTAATACTGTTTGACAATTAATATCTAAAATTTGAAAATTTAAAATATAAGTTTTGTTTTGATATCCACAGTTGATGTTACTGTTACCAATGACAGGTATACTTTCTCCATTAAAAGTTAATAATTTAACTAAAGACTTACTTATATTTTGATGTTCCAGGTTCAACTCGTTATACGTTTTAATAGACATTGCGTTCACTTGTGCCCCTGTATCAAGCTGACAATCTACGCTCAAACCATTTATTGTTAACGTTGAACTCCATACTTTAAGAATATTAATTCTTGATGACGATGATAATGATATGATAGATGCTGTTGGTGTAATTGTTGACGGTAACACACAGTTGGTGTAATTGTTCACGGTATCGACACAGTCGATAGTTCCCAAAAAAAATGTTTCCTCTTCTTGAGACGACCCAAGTGATTCATTCACTACATTTCCTATAACTGCTTTGCCTTTGCACATTTTGGCGTAATGGTTTAACCGGTTACATCTGAAACATTTGACACCGTAAGCTGGACACTTGTTTTTGTGATGTTGACCACATCGACCGCATTCTTTGTTATTCACATTATTGCGTTGCACCTGCTCAGTATTTCTATTATTATTTTGCTGACGTTGTACTT
This sequence comes from Tipula helvola, assembly GCA_963556165.1. Lineage (NCBI taxonomy): Eukaryota > Metazoa > Arthropoda > Insecta > Diptera > Tipulidae > Tipula > Tipula helvola. Next base: position 379,212,844 of record OY744481.1, on the reverse strand, counting down.
GCATTGACCTATTTTGATTAGTACTTGGCTTCGTATGACTATAACCGTTATTATTGTTCCGGTTTTTTATATAATTTCCTTTGTAATTTGTGTTTAATGCACCGATGAATGTACCATTATTTGGCATTGATAACTGTTTTGCTTGTATTTTTGTAGCCTCCATCGTACGAGCCGTTTGTATTGCATTATCTAACTTGATGTTGCCTTCATTTAACAGCCTTTCTTTAATATTGCAATATTCATTTGACAGACCACACACAAACATATCTCTAATCAAATCCTCACGTAACTTATCAAACTCACATGACATACTAAGATTTTTTAGTGAGGTTACAAATTCCTCTATGGATTCACCATCTGTTTGACGACGCGTAAAAAATTTATGCCGTTCCATCACTATATTTACTTTCGGTAAAAAATATTCGTCGAATCTTTTGATTAATTTATCCAAGGTCACATTATCGATGTCCTCGTCAAAAGAATTAAATATAGTGAAGGAATCTGAACCCATGTGGTGTAACATTAATGCGACTTTACGTTTATCTGTCTGTTCTTCCAGATCTAACGCTCTTAAATATAATTTAAATTGGGCCAACCAATTTTTCCATGACACTGCAAGGTTTGATGCTCTTGTATTAAATGCCGCTATTGATGGGACATTTTGTAAATTTACACCACCTTTTTGCATTTTTCCACTTATCGGTATTTTCACCGTTATTGTCACTCGACGACTTTTACTATTTTTCTAGAATGTTTTTTATCTTCACGACTTTTCTTTAATTTAAACTTAATTTAGCACATCTGACACCATATTGTATTATGATTCACTATATTAAAAGACTTGTGCTCCTTCACCATGTATATTATTTATTTAAGTTTATTATTCAAGTGTATCAGTTTACAATTTAATGTTATGTATTGTCACTCTGATATCTACTTGTAGACTGTGTGCTCCGTGTTTATAGAAAAATCATATCTAACCATTTATCTAAAGGTATACACACACTGCAAGTAAATATCATTACAACAATATGCATTTACCGGAGAGATTTAGATAAATACCAACTTTCGTCTAGCCGGGAGGTACTGTAGCCAGTATACGCTAGCCGGAACAATTAAAAATTGTCAAAAAATTGAGCAATCTACGCAGTAAAAAATATCAACAAAAAAACAAGGAACGCCATGTAAAAAAAAAAGAGTTTAGAAAAATTTAGAAAAAGACACGGTCCAAAATAAATATTGTTTTAATCCCGAATGAATGTGTGTTTCGGGGTAGTAGTTTACTGTCGTCACAGCCATTTGCACGGAGACGGTGATGTCAGCGTTCCTTAAGAAGATGTTGATGTTAAAATAAATTTGAACGATAATTCGACGACTAGCTAGCGACATTTTTAACCGATTACAGACCAAAACAGTCAAAACTGCTAGAGCAGTCATTTATAAAATAACGAGGAAAGAAGTTATACTGTGCAAATGTATGCTATAGCAGTCATATCATTTTTCTTTCAAAATGATATTAATCCTACTTATTATTTAATTCTAAGCCTATCCCTACTTTCCGTGATAAAATATCTTCAGATTTGTTAAAGTTATTAAATGTGCGTTTCTGAGTAGATCATGTATGAAAACAGTGTCCGCGAACGTGTTAGAAAGGAAATAATAAAGAAAAATTATTTAATAAAAAAAAATTATTTATTTTGCTACTTCCTAAGTATTTGAATGAGGAACTTTCCTACTATCGATTTTAGTTCATTTGTCCCCACGCTTGGGCAGCGCTGACTACTTTTTTTTTACATGCAAAAACAAGTAAAATCATGTTTACAAATACAAGTTTCTTGTCTAAATTAGGGGATGTTCCCCTTCTTTTTTTTCTGATTAATAAAGATGAGTATGTTGCGATTAATAATAAATATCAAATTTTAAAATTAATTTAGTCGAAATTAATAATTTAATGAAACATTCAAGACACATTTTAACCATATAAAACTAGATTATGAAATATTTTAGCCGCCAGTCTAGGGCTCGTATTACCCGGGTATCGGGTACCCGGGTACCCGGGTATTTCACCAACAATATGCAGAAACTGTATTATAAGAATGATTTATAAACGATAAAAAGGCAGAACATTTTTAATAATTTTATCTATTACCCGAAAATATTACCCGGGTATTCGGGTAATAAATTTTTTTTTTGAAATACCCGGGTACCCGGTACCCGATACCCGGGTAATACGAGGTCTACGCCAGTCTGAGTCAGCAAGCGTTGGAATTATATTTGGGAAAATCACTAATTTGTATTGAACACACAAAAATGACGTAACGTGCAAATTTTGAACTCAGAATCAGGACCAATATCACTGAGTGTAAAGTAGGATTTTTAATTTCAAATTTTTCTGTAATATTCAGTTTTGTTGAATTTCAGAATGTTTAACTCTTACTGCCTCAAAAATCCATTAGTTCGAAAGGTAAGTATAGTAAACCTAGTTTGGTTTGTGGGAGTTCCAAAATTCGAAAAAGTTGACGGGTTTGTTTATAAAAAAATATGTATCAAATAAATGTACAACTTTTTAAAAAATTAGAATGGACCATATAGTTTTTAGAGGATTCCGATTTTTGTATCTAAAAATTACAATACCCGTTGGGTTTGTGGAAATTTCATAAATTTGACCTCAAAATATTAAACAATGTACCCCCAGTTATCGTGATTAGTATGTATCTTGAATCGTGACATGGAATAAGTACTCCATATTGGGCCCGATTCTGAGTTCCAAAATTTCATGTTATGCTATGTTATTTTTGTTGTGCGGGGAAATAAAATAACATAACATGGATTTTATTGTTCCAGGGCCCATTGTTATGTTATTTTATTTCCCCACCTCCTATTTGTATTGAAAAAACAAAAATAACATAACATAAAATAAAATTTTGGAAGACAGAATCCGGCCCAATATCTTTTCAAATAGTATTGAAAAATATTAACAATACACAAGCATGCTAATACCTACCTATTTACCCATTCGTCACGTTTAAAGAGTAAATTTTCCCATAAAAAACGTGTTGCACATTTTTCAGAAAGTCCGCAAAAAATATCAAAACACACGCGGAACACATTAAAGTGAGGCCCCAAAAGTCACAAGGCATGCGCAAAGGCTTACATAATACTGTACGGTTTTTATTATGTCAAATAAGTAATAAGCAAATTCTTAATATACAATTTGGTATGACCTAAAAAAAAAAATTCGATATTGGCAGACAGTCGCCAGAATCTAATGCCGAAATTAAACAATTACACGGTGTCGACTGTATAACGTCATTAAAATTATAACATTGCGATACAGTTCATTTAACCACCACTACACTCATATGTATAACCAGAACTACGTCAAGGCCAATTACCCAATTATCTTGGTAAATGGAACCGAAAAACAAGATTGCAACAATGCACAAACCACAAAATACCCCAAAATAAAAAAGTTCGATTTAATTAAAGTTATGCAATGTGAACAACATGTCTTACCTTGATAAAATTGAGAAATTTTAAAAATTAAATTTTGTGTTTTGCACACAACACATACACAAGCACACACACTTTGCGGGCCCCAAGGTTAAGCGCGCACTTTACACACAATCCAAAGGGTACACAACATAGAATATTCTAGACTAGATACGTACTAAAAATAATAATAAATCACTTTTTTTGCACACTTAAACTTAAAAAAAAAAATAATAATCTTTTTGTGTTTCCCGACTTATTAAATCGCGAATTAAAAAAAAACAAAATAAATTGTACGTCTTTTATACACCAAACACACAGGGCAAAGTCACAATCTCGACTGAGTGAAGAACGTCAAAATAAAATCCAATTGGATTGTGGTGAGAGAAAATGACTAACAAATGAAGTAGGGGTAATAATAAATATAATTTTGGGTGCGAATGAACGAGACAAATGATATAGTTTTTTTAAAAGGGGAATTTGTTTACATCAATTTGTATGAGAATGAGACCGGTGAAATTTGCTACCGGCCGACCGGCGACGCTCTCTCTCTCTCTCCCCGTTACAAAAAATAAAAACTAACAACATATTTTTTTTTTCTATTTATATATAGATGGCAGTACATTAAATTTTGTTTTTAAAATTTTTTTTTTAAAGTTGGTAGAAATTAAAATTTAAGTGTTCCACTATTCATCGCTAGATATCAGTTATGTTTTATTTCACCAAAAACAGCACATAAATTGATCTTGTGGACATCTCGCTATTGAAATTTGTAATTTCTGGCAATTTGCTATTTTTTCACAACGACACCGTGATTTAAATTTTCGGAATTGATATTTTTCTGGATTAACTCGTCTCGATTTGGCAAGCGCCAAATCTATGATGAGATTGTCATCGATTGTCCGTCGATATGGTTTTTTTGTTGGTAATGTTTGAGTATATGAGCGCACGAATGGATTTAGGGTTTGAATTCGTATTATTTGAGATTTGTAGTTTGGGCGATGGTCGACTGAACCTGTGGATTAAAATGAGATTGGAATTAGAACGATTTTTTTTTTGTAGTAAATTAGGTTTCGTAATAGTACGTGAATATATTTTTGGTAGTGCTGAATTCTCAAGTAATTTATGATTTATCAGCAACGCTTTCTCTTGAAGTTTTCCAACTCGTTGAATTGTTGTTGTATTCTCTGGTAAATCAATCTGTACTTTAGTGGTTTTATCATCATTGGCGGCATCCGACAAATCATCATGCCGACTATGCATAAAACCTCTCGGTTGACTTGGTGACGATTCTTCATACATAGTTGTCATTTCATCGGTAGTCTCTGGTACAGCCTCGTCGAGCGTTTTTATCATAACTAGCGTAATATTTGAATCATCGTGACGTCCACCTTTTTGCGATGAACCGCGAAATGATGATGAATCTAATATTTTAAATTGGGCGTGTGCTGTTTTTATGATCGCGCATAGTGTCAATAGTCCGATAAGCGGTGTTATCAGTGATCTACGGAATATACAAGCAAACAAGTTTTTATGTTAATTATTTTATTAAGTCAACAAACTTGACGATTTCTTATAACCAAGTATACTAGTTTTTAAAGGTGTAAAATAATAATTTAAATTTTTATTAATAACCGAATAAAATTTTAATTTTTCACAGATATTTAACCAACTAGAACATGATAAAGTTTAATATTTATTTGGTGGTTATGCAATTGCACAAAATTTCATTTAAATTTTAACGCGGAAATGAACAAAAACTCATTCATTATTTTAGAGTAAGTATAAAGATCAACATCAAACGGTTGGAAAGTTTTTTTCATTTATTCACAATAATTTTATAGGCCTAAATATGCCGAAGTTTATTGATAAAGATTCCTGAAAATTATAGGCAGGAAAAATAGGACAACCATCACGGCCAACTTACAAAGTATAATTTTGGAAATTAGGCTGGTTGAGCGTGAAGTGGACACATTGAATGTATCCCTATGCGACGAAGTACCTACTAGAGATTTTTGTTTTTTATTTGTAGTTCCCTCTCCTCGCAACGACTGGGATCGCAATTTTTGCATTACTTCAGCCGCTGCGGTCTCTAATCTTCTGAGTTAGTATAACCCTGATCATCTGACAAATGTTATTCCAGGCCTCCTCTTCAGCTAACATCTTTGGAATTATGTTTCTTGCCGTTAGTTGGCCTACCCGATCAGCGCATGATTGCCGGTCCCGTTCCCATTTTAGATAGTGCATTATGGTGTGCTCTGCTGTGTCCTCTTCTCCGCAATAACCAAAGTTAGATGTCTCCATAATGTGCATCCTACAGAAGTAGCTGTTAAAACAGCCGGGACCCGATAAAAACTGTGTCAGATGAAAGTTGGTATTCCCATGCTTTCGTTCCACCCACTCCTTGATGCTAGAAATGCACGTAACAATTTGCAAAGAAGTAAGTGTTCAAAGAGTTTTCCAAAAGTCGGGACGTCTTCCAGATGTTGGGGAATTCCCCATTTTTAAGTGCCCGATTCATCACATTCAATACCCTGTTTGACTGTAATTCTGATGCAATTCTGACAGCCTCTGGTGGGATTCCATCTGGTCCTCCGCTCTTCTTTGTCTTCATTTTGCGCCAGGCTTTCTCCAGTTCCTCCGCCGTAAAGGGCGGAAATTCTCGAGCATGTATGTTCTCTTGGATCAGTCGTTCATGCTTCGGAAAAAGCGAGCCCAAAACACTACTCATGACTTCCGCTGACAGAGTGCTTTTATAGGCATCTCCCCATGAGTCCAATTCAGCAGTATTGCAGAGAGTTTTCCAGCATTTCTTTTTTGATTTAAGGATTGCCGTCCTCAGCTCGTTTCTAACGCGTTTCAGCTCCTGCTGGAAGGATGTATCCGCCTGACCTCTAGTACGCCTAATCTCTCTCTGTAGCATCCTCCTGGCTTGATTACAGCTTCTGCGTATCATCGCGATTTCTGGGATCCACCAGTACATAGATTTGCATGCACCTTTTACAGCTGTAACTAACTGCTGTGATGTAGCAATATTAGGAGTTATACTCCAGTTCCTGCTGAAAGCTGTGCTCTGTCCCGTTTGCCTAGTTGACCCATCTGTGTTAATCTCAAACATAATATAGCGAAGATCGCTAAGGCTTTCTTCATCCAGTACTTTCCAGCTCCGAAGACGATTCACAATTCTCTCAGAACCGAACGTTACGTCGAGAACTGTGCCATAGCCAAAGCCTCTCTCAAATGTAGGAGTATGCCCTACGTTGAGACTGGTAAGATTACAGGAAGCAGGAGCTGTCCTCTGTTGTCCAGTATTTCTCCTCCCCACTCCGGGGACTAAGCATAAAGTCGCCAGCAACGATCACATCCTTGGTCTGGTTCCGAATTATCAAACTGAGTTCATCAAGCTTTAGAGCAAACTCCTCTACCGATCGCTATTGGGAGGAAAGTAGCAGTTCATGAGGACAATGACCTGTAGCTCCATCCAAGCAACTCCTTTCCCGGCACCGAATTTAGTAGTAGCCTTTTAATAGCGGTAGCAACCAGGAAATCCTGGGCCGGTCTACTGCGATGTGTATTAAGCTGAATCAAGCGCATATTGTGTGGCTAACTCTCCTGTCTTTGATGCTAGTGTATTTACAGGCGAACTTGCCCCATCCGTACTTTTAATCCCAACATCCGTCCGGCCCCTTGCAATTCTTGCTGTATGCCCACTCTCCCAGCATTTATAGCAGCGTCGATCCTCAATGCGCATCTGATGCGCCTTCTATCTGCCAGCCGCTTTGCCCACTGTTTGGACATTTTAATTGTTGTGAATTGATGTGACAAATATTTCATGAGCATTCACATCTCCTAAAATCGCCTTGATGACACCCTGCCTCACATCGGAGACGACCGTTCCTTCCTCTAGGTCTCGTATATGCATCACTGCTATTTCCTTCTGGTGCACCGCTGTTACTCCACCTACCTTTTCGGCAATTGCATCTTTGGGCTTCTTATTTTCTTGGCCAGGCAGCTCGATGAGCTGCTTTTCCAGGGCATTTACATCCCCCTGCTGATTCCCACCAGCAATGTACGCATGTCGTCACCCGCTCCAGTCTCGCCTTCCAGCATAATTGTATTCGCACTTTGTATGATGGCAACGTCTTCCATCTTAAGGGTTTGGGTATTTAACAGTCTCTGGAAGCCTGGCACCTGCTTGCCCATTTTACGCATTTCTTGATCAATAAAAATTCCCCTCGTTGGGCCACTTTTCGTAATGCTGTTGCGGGTGGTTTTAGTTACCCGAAACATCTTCTGCGGCCATTCCTCTACGATAATCATACTAATTTCCTGTGGCGTCATCGCCGAGCGTATACGGCTTGTAGGTTTCTCTCAATTTCCCTTGCACCTACTGTTTGTGTGGATATCTCTTTTACGATTGCTCCACCGATACGGTCGTGTTTCGATTGAGTAGTGGCATCCTGCTGTAGCACCTTATGGATTGCCTGGTCATGGCCCGTCCTTCTTTTTTTCCTTCATTTCCACATCCTGAACCCCATATTCTATTCCAGTAGTTATATCAGATGGTCTAGCCCGTTTACTCAACAGTAAGCCCTCATCATCTGAATTCGCTAAATTCACCATTGAGGTGGTGATACTTAGTTCTATCTGCCACAGCAGCGAAATTCATAACTGTTGGGGCAATGCGGCAATTGGATCTCGACGGTGTTGAGCCCGCTTGCTCACTCAACAAATCCGCCGGTACTGGGTAACCGAGTCCCTGCACCGTAATCGTTTGGTTCTCTTCCCTAACCATGATGGTTTTATGATCGGGGTGTCCATCCCCTAGCATTTTATACCTACTGCCAGGTGGCAGTTCAGCTGCCTCTTTCTTAAGGAACAGACGTTGTTTGAAGCCGCACCTCCTGGTGAACAGGCGCTTCTTGCAAGTTTTTGTCCACGGGTGATATTTTATTTCCCACCTATCGCCAGGGATGCGCCAGATGGGAGATCCAGCAACTCCACACTGCTACTACATACAGAGTTTGGTTGTGAAGAAATGTAGGCAGTTGTAAGACGAAAACAGGGTGATTATATTGAAGCAATGAAAGGCAGATCTGGACAAATAGTACACATACAATTGATATCTACTTCACATTGAAAATAATTGAAAAATAAAGCGCCTTTTCCCGAATATCTTAGGATTAAATCTGCAAAATTTCGTTTTGCAGGATATTTTGAAATACGGTTCTTCATCGGCAGCTAAATTGTAACGACAAATTTAACATAAATTTTATAATTTAGCCAGATCATGCCATTCCGAGTGTAAACTATTTGTAAAAAGAAAACCTTGGACTAACCAAAACCAATTACATCTTAATTTGAGCATTTAATTTACTACACATCGTTACCTTTATAGACAAGTAATAACTACTTCAATGTAAGAATACAACAAACCACTTTAAATTGGATTACCATTTAATCGAAATTCATTTGTATGTTTCACAGAGTTGCATTAATAAATAATTGTTTGTGTACACAAGTAAATCGTCTTAATATTCTTCATTATGTTGTATTATGTATAGTACCACCATATCTTAAGGTAATTACATAGATGGAAATTCTTCGAGTGATAATTATTAAGACGTTGTAATAATATTTTTATTTAATGGATCGCGTTTTAATTTTTTATTTATTTAGCATTGAATAAGTTCAATGCTTTAACAATTTATCGAAACATACCTGTCCATAAAAATATTTAATAATAAAAATTATTCTTATATTCTAGATAGTTGACTTTTATTTTTTATTAAAGATGACTAAAAGTGCGGTGACCAAAATATGAAATCAAAAGATTTGTTCATATCGATGTGTTACACGATACGAATTGGAAAATAAGTCTATCGCCGAACTGTTGTTTTGATTTTGTTACTATTTTTTGACAATTAAGTGTGAAGTTTATAACAGAATACTAATTTTTAATACTTTCTTGTTAGAAAAGAAATTTTTTGCCTCTGGAAAACGCATAACAATGTGCAGGCAATCCGAAACTTTGTTTAACTTTATCGTATTCTATTGAAGCCTGTGAATGAGATCACTAAGCTCTGTCAACACCGAAGATTTTATAATCAGTGCTTGATTTTATGTATCACACAAATAATGAGGAAATGCCACTGGTTTCGAAGTGTCACAATTAATGTCTGTTACCAACTAAATTTAAAACAAAAACCAGACGGTGCAACAGGTAGAAGAAATTAAACAGCAAATGAAGAAAATTGAACAGAGCCAATAAATGAAATTGCAGAAGGGAAATTTAGAATGGATGGAAAATTGCTCGAAATATCCACTACATGATGAGATTCAACAGGTTCTGTAAGAATGGCGCAACAGATTGTAGAGAAATTACAAACTGAATTTTTAACATTACAAATCAAAATTCAAGTGTTGGAAAGGAGATAATTGATGCAGAATGCAGTAGGCAAATGAAACAATGACGAAAGGGGTTCAGACCATTCACTCGACCAAGTTAAAGCCACCAACATCCGATGGGTAACAACTTTCCGCATTTTTATCAAGTATGTCATTACGTTCGATACGGGAGTAATTCACACGATTGTTCGAGGAGATCTGATCGGGAGAGTTGTGAAGCTTATTGATGAATTACAATAAACAATGGCAAATGGAGAAAGTGCATTTACTTATAACGGGTAAGGATATCGTTTAGATTTGGATAGAAAATACTGACTTGCCAGGTTGTGCGAGTGTCGGGCGACTGGATGAGGTTTCGTTATAAAAAGATTAGAACCGCAGACTACGTGAATGTGCTGGATTAGAAAAAACAGAAAGGTAAACCGAAGGAAGAAGGTTAGGTAAGGTATAGGGTTACGGAGACACCTAGGATAGAATAGAATGAGTTAATTTAATAGCGTGAAGTATACTAGTGGCGACACGTAGGTTCGAGTAGTACAGTTAATTGTAGTAAAAACAAATTCGTTCTAAACTGATCTACCTACATTGAATTCGAATAATTTTACTGGAAAAATCATGATTGTGCTGGATGGTTCGAGTATATAAAACAATGAATGGGGTCGAATTGGATTAATTGTATTTGGAAAGCAATAGTGTAAAGTTGTATTTGGTATATAATTAGTATGTTAAACGCAATAGAGTGAAGATTTATTTGTGGTTAAAAAGTGGTACAGTGCTATGAAAAATTTATAATTAAATATTGTAGTTTTAATAGTGAAAACAAGTGAATTTTAGTGATTTTGTGAATTATTGTGGAATAATTGTGTTGTGCTAATTTTTGTATTGTATGAATAAATAAATAAGTTTGTGTGATAATTTGAAGTGGTTGTTTTATTCACAATCCAGTGATGCTTCATTGGTAAGGTAAAAAGCAAAAACGTAACAATATTTTGCTACTATTTTCACACTGATATGGAAGAGGAAATTATTTGTATTTGTATTACCTAGGTACGAAATTCAATTACGGATCAGATTGCGTGACCGCCCCTAGAATTTGAGATACACAGAATTGGCGCGACTCTGGGTAACCGGAATAAAAAACGTAAAAGTTTTATGCGTAGAAATTATTTTTTTATTGTTAGAAAGCAAGCATGCATAATATTTAAAAACTACCTACGCTTAAACTCGACTTTTACAGTAATAATTTAGTCTGATTTTGGTCGTAAGATGAGACTTAAGAGACATGATTTTATTTACGTACTGAAAATACACACACACACAATAGCAAATTTTATTTCCGATAATTTTAATAAATTTATTGAATATTATGATGTCTTTCATAAATTTGAACTGTGTTTTAAATAATTTTATCATCGAATAACAATTTTGAAAACAATTGGGAACAAAATGGGCACGATTGCCGCCCCGGTGGCACAGTTGTTAGCATTCTTGCTTTAAGCTCCGGAGGTCCCGGGTTCGATTCCCGGCGGGTGATGAAAAAATCACGGCTGGTTTAATGTAGGGATCAATGAACTAATCACTCATTATCCGTTGTAAAAATGATTACGAAACTTCAAAAATGAAGCGGCCAAATCCCTCCATGGAATGTAGCGCCAGCGAAAAAAAAAAAAAAAAAAAAAGCGGAACAAAATGGGCACGATTTTCTCGAAATTTAGAGAGGTTGCAGATGGAATACCCACAGTATTTGTTCTAGAGTGACTAAGAATATCTAAGATACATTTGGAGTCGCGTAAAAAACTTAAAAACAATTTTTGACTTTCATTTACAAGTTATTATCCATTGTATTTTGACATTTAAATTAAAAGGGCTCTCGAAATTTATTGTGTCCAAAATAAATAGGAGTATTTGCATGTGTACTTAAATGCCCCTCAAGAAGGCGTAAAATTTTGATAATGTTTTTTTCGACGTTGATCTTAACACTATGTGAATTTAAATGACAGTTCCCTAATCGCTCAGTGTCTACACCGTAAACCCATTGAATTTCTTCTTGCTGCACAATTCGAACAATCTAGCGCCACACTGGATAATCGAAGAAGTGGAAGACCTCAAACGATGCTATTTTACTTCGAGAATATCGAGGCTATTTGAAGGCACTCACCTAACATGATTAAGCCACAGACGGATTCCGTTCGTTCACGCATTTTTATTTTCAAAATAAAATTTAATTACTGATATACATGGTGAAGCACGAATCCTGCTCCAAAAACAATTAAAATAATTGGGCTATTTTCAATTTTTTTGTTTGTTTTATTTTTTCAGATTAATTATTAATGCTTTAAATTTTATTTTGATGGGAAAAATTCTGAATAAGGACCAAATTATGAATTTAAGGCTCTTCAATTGCAGTTCAACGTGAACGAGTTCAGTTCACGAAATTCCCTTTTTATCATTTTGAAATGCGTTGTTTCAGCAGGGGTATATGCCCTACATCGTTATAAAGGGTAAGAAAACTGAATGGTTACTTCTGCGCCCCCTTGTGGTGATAGAGATAGATAGATATAGAGAGAGAACGAGAGAGAAAAAAAGAGAGGTAAAGGAAAGACAGAGATAGAGAATTTAAAACAAAATAAAGAAACAACTTAGGCTGAGAAATGTAGAGTGGAAATATATCAGCTGATTTAATTTCGCGAAGATGGATAACAATAAGAAAGTATAGATTTTTGTTTTTGTTTTGTTTCCTCTGAAATAACTATTGCGTGACTCTGTTTCGTACACTGGATCATTTTTCTGGTGCCCATCATATCCCGCTACATTTTTTTGTCTGGATCCAGAGATGGATTGGGGATTTGTTTTTACAAAGTATGCTGACTAAAGATATGAAAACTAATCTACTATATTATGTGTAATGTGTATACTTTTGAACAAGAAAAGGTACCTAAACACAAAATATACCAACTTGTAGACAAAGTAGTCCAATTAGCGTAAATAAGCATACGACTTAGGTGAAACCAGGCGTCAAAGGTGTCGATCGAACAAGTCCAATGCGATTTAATGAATAAAGGAAAAAATAAATGATCCGGCGTTGAATCCCAAACTCTAAAAAAATATTCGATTTTTTTTTTCAACGTTTCGAGAGTACGAGATATGACAGAGAGAGCTCAAGAAAGCATAAAAAATATTCCATTAGATTCGCATGTACCACCGCCTATATAAAGGGGTCCTGCACGCGTCGAAAAAAATACGCGGCTCTTAATCAATATGGTTCTTTGAAGTATTGATCATATGACTGCGACAAGATCTACTAAATAGAGAAAAACTAGGCTAAATTGGTCTGTCCTCTTTCAAAACGTAAACGTATAAATTTGTAAACTTTAAAATACCACAAAAATCGAAAGTTAAGACAATGCAAAAGCTGAGACAAGCAAAACAGTTAGATATCCCCTAAACGAAAACATCAGAACGAAACTGGACCGAACTGGACTGCGAGACGCCGGTAAATGTTGTCCAAAATTTTAAAATTTTCAATGTTTTTCACCAATTGTAAAACTCTTGAAATAAGTCCAAAATGTTGTTTTTTTGCATTTTTTGAAATTTTTCGTATTTTGAAAATTTTTCAAACGTTACGAATTTTTTTTTTTTTGGTTTTAAAAAATTTCTAATTTACTGAAATTTTCTAGACAACGCCAACGCCACCAATTAGGTTATTAGGTTATCGTTAGGCGACCACCGTACTCGTTGAAACTATTTTAAGCTGTTGTCATTTAAAACGTCATTTAAAAGAGGTTCGCCTAAAAATTTTAGCCTACGCCACCAATTAAATTAAAATTTTCGAATCATTTTTACATTAATAAAATTTTTTTTAAAATTTGACAAACGCCGATTGTCAAACCTATGAGATCAACCAAAGGCCATCGTACTATGTATATATTGAAAAACGTTCAGTGAACCACGTCAAACCTTCTTTTTTGCATTTAATGAAATTTTTCGTAATTTTGTAAATTTCCAAATTTTACGATTTTTTTTTATGGTTTTGACAAATTTTTAATTTTCTGAAATTTTTCTAGTCAAACGACAAACATCAAAAGTAAAACGTCAAACATCAAAAGTAACATAATTTCAATGTGCAAAGCGCAAACATCAACGTCAACCAACCATTATTGAAATTTTTGAAATTTGAAAAAATTTGGAATATTTTAAAAATTTAGTAAATTTTCATACATTGGAAAATCCTTAAAAAATGTTCTAATGTGTTCTAAATTTTCTAGTCAAAGAACAAACATAAAAGTCCAACGTCTAAAGCGCAAACACCTACGTCACCAATTAAATTTTTCGAATTTTTCCAATTTGAAAAAAATTGAAATTGTTTCGAAAATTGATAAATTTCCAAACATTAGAAAATCATCAAAAGATTTTCTAATACATACATTGAAATTTATCAAATATTTAAAATTTTTAAAATTTTTTGAAATTTGTCTCGTCAAAAAACAAACATCAATGTCAAACTCATGAAATCAATGCCTAACGTCCATTAAATAATGCCCAGTGAACTAGGAATTAAGATTTTTTTGGTTTTGCCAAATTTACAGTTTTTAAAAAGTTTTATCTAGTCAAACTACAAACGGCAAAAGTAAACCGTCCTGCATGAAAAGTAAAATGACCAACAATTTGGGTTGGCATATCGTTATCCAAAATAAAACATTCCCAAAAAAACAAAAATCAAGTTTTTAAATAATTTTAATTCGTTTTATACCTTAGAGCAGTGCTTCTCAAACTTTTTAATACTGCGGCCCCCGAAATCGAAAAAAATAAAATCCAGGGCTCCCAAAAATTTTATTCAATAATAATGAATTTATAGTTAAGCTAACAGCTCATTTATAGTTGTTCAACGATTTCAGATGGCTCATATCCGTGTCCTGCTAATTTAAAAAAATAAAAAAATGTTCTCCCAACCCAAAATATTCTTTCGGCTCCATCTGATTTACAGGTAAAAAAAATCCCTATAAGCAAAACTTGTAGAATCCCAGAAAATTGTTAAGTTTGGTTTTAAAAACATGGGAGGATTTTACATAAGGAATTATTAAAAACTCCAAAACTAAATATTTTAGCTGGGCACATGACTGGAGCAGAACAGTTTCCGCTAAACATTTTTAAGCTTACGACTATTCTAAATTTGTTAAAATTTAGATGACCTGAATTTGGTTCGTTTTAAATTTTTGTGCGAAATTATTTTTACTTAGGTATTTAAAACCAAATTTGGATTTTATATACCTATTCTTCTGAATTATCGAACTTTGAAAATTCTGGAAGCACTTGAACCATTAAAACAAAAATTGAATTTTTCTGTACAAAATTCGGAGTTATCCAAAGTTTTTTTAGGTTTTTTCAACTACCAATTTTCAACGTAATCAACCAATTTGAAAGCTTTAGCCCTCTTAGCAATTTTACCAAATACCTATAGAATAGAAAATTACGCAACTTTTGAATATGGGGGGGGGGGGGGAGGGGGCGATAATTAGGTTCCTGGTAATTTTTTAATTGTAATATCCGTTATTTATCGAAAAATTGACTTTTATAGAAAATAAAGAATATTCCTACTTCCCTTATAGATTCTACATAAGTGAGCACATAATTTGCCAGAATTGAAAGCTCAATTTTTTCATTTGTATTAGCAATTTGACGCACAAACTTTGGTTCCTAATTTTTAGAAAACTGACTGATCTCATTATTTTATTGAGGTCTGCATACGCCAGAAATAAAAATAAACGTTTAATTTAAATTTTGTACATATGGTCGTTTTGAATCTTAAACAAAGCTTATCAATAGTTAATTACATATTATTCTAAGCAAAAATTTACATTTTGTGCAGAACTGCCCTACAGCCGAAAAGGCACTTTCGATTCCACGGAAGGTAGCTTTATAGTTAAAAAGTGTTGCCTTTCTAACTAAAAAAAATCCGCCGTAATTGTTTACATTTTTAATATCCAATTTCCCAAATTTTCATAGACCTAAGTTAATACAGTGGTTAGTTTAAATTTAGCTCCTAAATTTCCAAGAATTTATTTGGATATCGACCTCTGATTTAACAATGTTGTTATTTCATAAAAGGACTCAAATTTAACCATACTTGTTTTGTCCCGCAGATCATGGTTTGCGTTCTGAAATTCCTGTTCATGTTCATTGTAGAATAAGAATTTGCCTACCAAAATCCTCGTAATTGTGGAATTGATATACACATCATATATCTTACAAATACCATTAAGAGCACAGAAAACCGAAGCAGTCATTGATAATATGCAGATTT
Organism: Tipula helvola; assembly: GCA_963556165.1. Taxonomy (NCBI): domain Eukaryota; kingdom Metazoa; phylum Arthropoda; class Insecta; order Diptera; family Tipulidae; genus Tipula; species Tipula helvola. The sequence goes on along the minus strand of OY744481.1, from coordinate 379,196,643 downwards.
AGAAATTTGTATGAGAGTAAGTTGTGCGGTTTATTAGAGACATTAATGCAAGGTTTTAAGGCTCACTGGCAACAGTTCTACGGCTCCCTAAGGGGCCGCGGCCCACAGTTTGAGAAGCACTGCCTTATAGGATGGGCGTACCGCCCCAAATCCCCGCTTTGATGATTTTTTAAAATTCTAACATTCATGGAAATAGAAATATTTCTCAAAAATTTTTGTTTTTTAATAATTATTCACATACCACATCTACAATACAGAACTCTCCAAAGCCGCTTAGCATTGGTCCTTCTGCGAAAGGATAACATGAAATTATCCGGCTTCGCATTGTTTTCACATTGCAGTTAACAAAAATTGAATGGGATTTTCGTTTGGGATACGTTATTTCGCATTTTTGGGGATTTTTATTTTCGGGAATATGATGGCATTCCAATTAATGTCCGGTGTACAATGTAAAACTTTTTTTTTGCATTTATTGAAATTTTTCGGTTTTTATTTAAATTTACAAAGTATTGAAGTTATGTTTGGTTTAGACAAATTCCTAATTTTCTGAAATTTTTCTAGTCGAACAACAAACGTCAAAAGTAAAATTGTCAAACATCAAAAATAACACACGTTACATTTATACAAAGATTTTCTAATATTTCGAAATTTACCAAATTTTTAAAAATTTTCAAATTTTCTGAAATTTTTCTAGCCAAATGAAGATATCCAAGAATGTCTTAAGCTCAAACACCAACGTCACCAATTAAATTTTTCGAATTTCTTCTAATTGAAATTTTTCGAACTTTTCCGATTTCAAAAAATTTGAAAATTTTTAAAAATTTATTAGAAGCAGCATTTATTGAAATTTATCGTATTTTTTAAATTTAAAAACTTTACGATTTTTTCGAATTTCCTAAAATTTTTCTAGTTAAACTAACGTCCAACGACGTCCAAAGCTCAAACACCACCGTAACCAATTAGATTTTTCGAATTTTTTCTAAATGTTTTGAAGATTTTTGAATGTTTAGAAATTTACGACACAGCCTTGTGACTAACTAGTCAGTAATTAGTAAACGCAGGAATATGATAGTTTCACATGCTAGAAACTAATAGAAATGATTGAATCACGAATCATTACCATGAAATTACATGCTGCGGTGGGAAAATAATACCAGATTTACCACCTGTATTGTAATAGTCATTAAAATTGTTTAATTAAACATAATCTCAAGTGAAAACCTATAACTGCATCAAAACGGCTAGTAAAAGTGTTGTACATCACAAATTCACCAAGCACAAAGTGTAAATTAATTAATTAACGACATTTTTACTAACCATTTTCGAAAGCGTTAAACAATTTTGTAATATTTTTATTATCCAACACTATAATCAATACGGTTGTGGTAATCAATCTTTATAAATAATAGAAAAACAAAATTTATGTATTATCAGAAAATATAATTACCGAAAATTTATTAACATTTTTTCGATCACTTTCACTCAAACTAAAAACAATTGAATAAATTCAATGCACAAAGTACTCAAAATATTAATTCACACAGGTTTTAATTAAAGTTAAAACACTCTTTTGTTTTCCGCGCACTTAATATCTTATAATACACTTAATTATTTGTTTTTACTTTATTTCACTTTCTTTGAAGATGCTGCTGTTAGCTGCTGTGTGTATTCTTAAAATGGGAAAATAAATAAAAAAAAACGTTTCCTAATGATCGTCTTCACTGTTCAATGTCGATAACTAGAATGAGTTAATTTTACCTGATCTTGATGAATTTATCATTATACTCGTAATAAGAAACAAATATAAAAGCAAACAAGAAAACGACTTAAGTAGATTTTTCTTAACAACACTCTTGTATGTTTTGATGGTTTGTAAGGTGGAAAATAATAATAAAAAACAACGAACAACATCAATGCAAATGTTGAATCGATTTGTCTGAAAAAATTATCATTGCAATTAATCTGCATTTAAATGATTGAGGTGGAATGGTGGAAAATGCGGGAAATGATGAATTCATCTTCTTACATCAATGGTATAAAATAAATAAGTATTAAAGATGTCATGGTTTTTTTGTAATGCGGATATTAATTATTGAAGGGTCTTCCTTTATTGAAGCGATACATCGTATAAATTTTGAATTTTGGTTTTGTTAAAATAGGCGTACCAAGAATTGTAATGTTTCCTTATTACTTTTTTGAAGATGAATTTAAAAATCTGTTTCAAAAATATTTTAGTTGTCCACAATCGGAATTATTATTGAATATTACTAGTATAGAGATGATGGTGTCCAGGAATAGTTAACAACCAAAAATAACAGGTAGTTCTAACATCTGGATTTCGTAGTGATCAGCGTTAATATTATTTACCATGAAGAACAAAAAAATATTTTTTTAATTTAAAGAAACAATTTTTAAATAAAACTCTTGATTTAAGAGAATATATTCTTGTATTGACTAATAAACATCTCAGAATAAGCACAATGGCTTCTTGGATCAAGAAAATTTTATTTAAATGGAGTAATTCAGATTTATGTGCGTAAGTAAGTATCGTTGTCCGACAAAATCATTTTAAACCGGTCCAAAAATCACGCTTACAATCGTGAATCCACAGTTTAATTTCTGAATATTTTTATCTCTATTGAAGATTTAGTTGATCTTCAGCACACCAAAGTGAAATGTCAAACATTCATAAAAAATGAAGTTTGACACTAATAAAGTGTCTTTACTTTGGGAAACCTTACTCCATTTTTACCAAAGCAGTATACCTATTAATGCTATAGAAACTTCACCTCGTATTTCAGCACCGTATATGAACAAAAAAACGACATAGACAAAACAGAAGGCCGACATGGATAACGGGCAAAAAAAAAACGACGAGGAAAAGAGGCCGACATAGCCAAAAGGCCGACATGAATAAAAGACCGACAAGGACAAAAAGCAACGGCTTTTTGGACGAAAGGCCAACATGGGCAATAGGTCGTCATGAACAATATTTTGCATCCATGTCGGCTTATTGTCCAACTCGGTTTTTTATCTTTATCAGGCTTGTTTGTCCGTTGGCATTTTGCCCAGATAAGGCGTTGAAGACCGAAGTGAGGTTTCAAGAGCTAGAAGATTTAATTTTAAAATTAGAATCAAAACGCCCTTTTCCATAATATTTTAAAATACCATTTTCGCTTTCCAGAATTTTATTTAGAAAACATGTGGGATGGCTGCCTTATCCAGAAAGAAAATACAGAATCGCAAGGTGCGTAACTCAAAGTTTGTCAACGTGGGTAAGTACAGTATCGACGAATGTTTTGGGGTAGATTGCAAGTTTGTGTTCAGTTACTAACTGCATCATAAAAATTGATATATCTTGTCAGTAGAGTATTGGTTCTACTGTTATCATGTACCACAAATGTTTCAAATTTGTCAAAAGTCTAAAAATGCGAATAAAATTGACTGTTTTCCATGGTCTTTTGCCCATGTCGACCTTTTTCTATCGGTCTTTTAGCCATATATACCTTTTATCCATCGACCTTTTGTTCTTGTCGGCCTTTTCTCTTTGTGGGGGTGGATTTTTGCTATGTCGCTATTTTGTCGATATCGACCATTTTACGTACACCCCTTCAACACTAGTGACTGCCCTAGTTTTGTCACGGTATCCAGAAAAGCAAAATTTGGAAAACTCAAATATTTCATTTAATCTTTTCTTTTACACTTCAATCTCATTTTAGATGTGTACACAAATATATAGTCATATGTTGGAAGGACTCTTGCTGGGCGTTTTATGAAACGGTATCCATCTTATTTCTCGAGCGATAATTGTGTTGAAAAAAATATTAAACGAGCGTGACTTTTTATAGAATAATTCCTAAAGCCATAAGTGGTGACCCCGACGTTATTATGTCGGGGTCACCAATTATCGAGCCATATAAAATAAAGCCATTTGATGTTGAAAGGCCGAATGTCGAAAGACCGAATTTCTCAAAAGTCGAAAACCGAAAGAACGAATGTGCCAAAATGGCCGAATGTGTCAAAAGGCCTAATATGCCGAATTGGTCGAATGGAGGAACGTGTGGAGAGGCCGATTGGGTCGAAAGACCAAATTTTCATGTGGACAGGTTCTGGTGTATTTCCAATTAATGTGGAACTTGGCTATTTTTGACCTGATTATACTGAAATTTATTCAATTAATACAATTTTTTCTTCACCTTACGGAATTTTTCTTGATTTAATGTAATTGTCATTGAATTAACAGAATTCTCCTTCACTTAATAGAATCATCCTTTACTTTAGAAAATGTTCCTTCACTTAATTCCCTCTCTTCTCGACACAATCGACCATTAGACATTCGGCCTTTGGGCACATTCGGCCTTTTGACATTCAGCTTTTCGATATTTAGCCTTTCGACCCTTCCATATCCATTCTTTTAACCCTTTTGGAATTCGACCAGTAGATAAGCTATGCGGTTTCCAGCGCAAAATCGTATGGGATTTTACAAGAAGGTCCAAAATTGCATTTTTTGGTATCTTTTCATATAAACGTCATCGAAGAGAGAGATAAACTGCAGAGATTAAACTTCAACTAGGGGAGAGAGAGAAAAAGCAAAAAGAATAAAAAGATTTGTACATAAAATAAGTCGAGAGTAGCTTTTATATAAACATCAACAATGAGAGAGAGAACAGCAAAGAGAATAAAAGATCTTTATATAAAATATGTATTTAAAACTGTGAGTAACTTTTCTTTATACAGAAAATATATTTTCTCTGAAATTTAACATATGTTAACTAGTGAGTAGAAACCGTAAACTGTATACGAGTACATTGTAATTACATAAGGAGCGTAAATTAATTTATTGCAGATAACACGCATAATCTTCTCTTACTCTCAAGATATGTATGATATATTAAAAATATGATTTTAAGATAACTGACCTTGCGTGATATGACTTAAAAAGATACTGTTATTAAAAATAAAACAAATTGTTTAGATTAATTAAAATATATGATTCAACGTCAGTATAGTATATGTAGTCAACTCTCACTTAATGTAACAACAACAAAAACATGAATTCATATTTCGTTAAAATTAAAATTGTACTTTAAAACATTATAAACATAAAATCTGAAACAAAATAATAAAAACTAAATATGAAAATGTATATACATTAATGAACAACATTATTATTATTTTTCCCCTCGTTGTTGATAATTAAGTAAATAGCTATGAATATCTATATGTATGCGAGTTACATGAGAAAACGATATTAAGTATGACGTATTAAAAATGAGATCGATTAATAAATTAAATAATACAACACAGTAGTAAACTCTCGCTCTCTTTCTCCAATATTCGTATAGAATCATAATTTAGCATATGATATTGAGATCGCCGACCTTGCGCGAGCATATGATCTAAAAGATACATTTTTTAAAAACAAATAAATTGTTCAGGTTAATTAAAACGTAGGATGATTTAACATCAGTATAATATAGTCAACTCTAATCATAAAATCTGAAACAAAACATAAAAACTAAATATGAAAATATCTAATTGTTAATACGAACAATATCGTTAATATTTTATTTCTCCTGTTGATAATTAAGTATGTACATACATACATATATGTATACGTAATCATTCATAATAATTAAAATATATGGCAATTCAATTTTGATGATGCAACAACTTTATTTCATGACGAAATAATAGTTTTTTCTTTATTGCTGTCAATTATAAGCAATTTACATAAGAACATATGTATACTCATTTAATTATAAAAATGAGATTAGGTGAATGAAAACAAAATAAAATATTATAACACATTTGTAAATTCTCTCTCCATATTATGCTACAGAAATATGTTGTTAAGATTACTGACCTTGCCCGCATATGTTTGTAATTATACAAAAAAAAAATGTATTAAAAACAAATCAAATATTTAGGTTAATTAAAATATAGGATGATCCAACTTTTAGAACCTATCAAAATTATTATGTTGGTATATATAGTCATGCAATATATGAAAATTATATTCTAATCGAAAAATTAGTTTGTTATCGATGGTATTTTAAAAATTCGGTTACTTAATCAGACGAGGAGAAACAAAGATGAGAACATGATCGAACACTCATGATTGTTGCTATATAATTCGCTAAGTCAATAAGTACTTAAGAACAATATAAACACCGCGTTTGCGATTTTACTTTCAGTGTCTAATATAATTAGAGGTGACCAACTGATTATACTGTTTTTAAAAATACATATTAACAATAGAGTTCAGCAGTTATTAAAAGTGTTCGGTAAGTAATTTACAATATATTAAAAATTATCAAATAAGAGCGATCTTATATTAAATAATACTTGTCTTTAAAATATACAGGTAATAACAAAATTGAGAAAATGTCTAAAATAAGTGAATTAGTAAACCAAACTAAATCAGTACTTCTTAAAGCTACTGAAAATCCTAAGCTTTTACAAGATGCTATTAAAGAATGTGCTAAAAATTTAAGATTTCTTCGCAATAAGCTACAAAAATGCTCCACTCCAGGAGATAAAAAACATGTGGCATGTGCTATCGGCTTATTAACTGGATTTCGCACGCAAATGAAAATTATGAACAAAGAAAAACCTAAATATACATCAAGACGTGTTAATTGTGAATATATTCAAACAGCATTTCAAAATCGTATTAAAACTTTAGCCATAATCAACTTGACCCATACCGATCCTATAGATTTTTTGGATGATTGTCAGAAAACTTTTCACATTCGCATCAAAAAGTTAATAAAAAATGAATCTGCTTTGAAAATAAATGGAGTTTTCTGTGGTGAGTTTAAAATTGGTAATGATGGCGGCGAGGATAATTTCGAGTTTAAATATATGAATACAAAAAATCATGTGTTGTACCAGGATACAAACTTTAATGAATGGTTCACTAAAAATATTAAAGAAATAATATTAAAAGAGCTTGAAGAGTTTCAAGAAAAACAAAGTGGATGGAGTATTTCTGCAATCATTAATTTAACAATGAATATTAATAAATTCACACCACAACTGGGTTCATCATACATAGACCTACCAGATCAAATAAGAAGGAAGGATGCTTGTATTAACGTTAAAAATAGTGATAACGCATGTTTTGCATGGTCGTTGATGGCAGCATTGTACCCAGTGGAAAAAGATCCTCAACGCACAACCAAGTATGGATCGTACTCAGAGAAGTTTAATTTAAAAGGAATTCAATTTCCAATGACAATAAAACAAATTCCACGATTTGAAAAGCAAAATAATATTTCAATCAATGTATATGTATTAAAGCTGCAAAAGTCTGGGAAATATATTACATTACCATCATATTTATCTAAAAATAAGAAGGACAAGCATGTGAATTTGCTATTAATTCAAAATGATTACGAAAGCGTCCAAGGAGAACAAGAAGAAGAAAACGAAGCAGCAAGTGAGTCGAGTGATCATCAGCCGATTAAATATCATTACGTTTGGATTAAAAATCTTTCTCGTCTGTTATCATCACAACTAACTAATCATAAAGGAAAAGTATATTTTTGCGATCGATGTCTTCACTATTTTTATTCAATGAAGATACTACTTAAACATAGTGAGAATTGTATAAATCAAAATAATTGTAAAGTTCGGTTACCTACAAAGGAACAAAAATATATTCAGTTTAAAAATTTTAAGAATAAGATAGTTGCACCATTCATAATTTATGCAGATTTAGAATGTCTGTTAAAAAAAGTTGAAGCTAATAATAATTATCAAAATCATGAGCCTTATAATATAGGTTATTATGCGAAATGTTCATATGATGACACACTATCATTCTACAAATCATACCGTGGTGAGGCTTGCGTTTCTTGGTTTAGCAAAGAATTAGCCTGTTTCGCAAAAACTTTAGATAATATATTAACTAATCCTATAGGCATGAATGTTCTAACAGAGGAAGAAAACTCTTTGTTAAAAACAGCCTCGGCATGTCATATATGTGAAAAACCTTTTGATAATGAAGAGATTAGAGTCCGTGATCACTGTCATTTCACAGGCAAGTTTAGAGGGGTTGCACATAATTATTGCAATATTAATTATAAAGAAGAAGGTCACACTGTTCCAATCGTGTTTCACAATTTAAGCGGTTATGATTCACATTTTATTATAGAAAATATAGCATCTGATATGCCAGGTAGAGTAGATTTATTACCAATAAACAAGGAAAAATACATATCATTTACTAAACATTTAAATTTTTATTTAACAAAATTTCGATTTATAGATTCATTTCGATTTATGGATAAAAGCTTAGATGACCTCTCTTCATATTTATCTACATTTCCTAATTTAAAATCTGAATACCCGCTAATTTCAGATGATAAATTTTTGCTGTTAACTAAGAAGGGAGTATATCCTTACGATTATTTCGATAGTTCTCAAAAATGTTTAGAAGAAACGCTCCCTCCACTTGATCAATTCTATAACAAACTAAATGATAGTAATATTAGTGAAAAACAATATACACATGCCCAAAATATTTGGAATAAATTCCACATAAGCAATTTAGGTGAATACTCAGATTTATATCTCAAAACAGATGTATTGTTGTTAACGGATGTTTTTGAGCAGTTTCGAGATAGTTGTCATAAAACTTATGGATTAGATCCCGCACATTATTTCACTCTTCCTGGATACACTTGGGATGCTATGCTAAAATACACTAATAAATCTTTAGAGCTACTTACCGATATCGATATGTTAATGTTCGTAGAGCGTGGAATTAGAGGTGGTTTAAGTCAGTGTACAAAACGTTACGCTAAAGCTAATAACAAATATATGAAAAATTATGACCCCAATAAAGAATCCACTTATTTAATGTATGATGATATTAATAATCAATACGGTTGGGCAATGTCACAAGATTTACCTTTTGGAGGCTTCAAATGGGTTGATACTAAGGATTTTGATGTAAAATTAATTAAAGATAATTCTGACAAAGGATATATTTTAGAAGTAGATATAGAGTATCCTAGCGAATTACATGATAGTCATAATGGCTTACCATTCTGTCCAGAACATCAATGTAGCCCGGGTTCGAAAGAGGAGAAATTAATGGCTACGTTGTATAACAAAGAAAAATATATTATTCACTATAGAAACCTAAAACAAGCTATCCAGTATGGTTTAAAAATAACGAAAATTCATAAGATTCTTGAGTTTGATCAATCACCATGGTTAAAGCCATATATAGATTTAAATACATTGCTACGGTCAAACGCGAAGAATGAGTTTGAGAAAAATCTTTTCAAACTAATGAATAATGCTGTCTTCGGTAAAACTATGGAGAATGTTCGAAAACATAGTATTGTAAAGTTGGTGACTAAGTGGTTAGGGAGATATGGAGCTGAAGCATTAATTTCAAAGCCAGAATTCAAATCATCCACTATTTTTAACGAAAATTTAGTTGCTATTGAATTAAATAAATCAGAAATTTTTTTTAACAAACCAATATATATTGGAATGTGTATTTTAGATTTGGCCAAAACAACACTTTATGACTTTCATTATGGGTACATGATCCCTAAATTTGGTGATAATTGTGTAATTTGCTATACTGATACAGACAGCCTCATCTATCAGATAACATGTCCCGATATTTATGAAATAATTAAGCAGGATTGTTATACACGTTTTGATACAAGTGACTACCCCGATAATAATATTTGGGAAATTCCTTCCGTAAATAAAAAAGTTCCTGGTATTATGAAAGACGAGAATAATGGTGCAATAATGACCGAGTTTGTTGGTTTGAGATCAAAGATGTATGCGTATAAGGTTCAGGGGGAAGAAAAAGAACGAACTATAGAAACTAAGAAAGCTAAAGGAGTAAAAAAACAAGTTGTAAAATGTAGAATAGCATTTAATGATTATGTAAACTGTTTAAATAATGAAAAATCTAAAATTATTACACAAAACTTAATTCAATCGAGAAAACATCACGTTAGTTCATTTACTCAAACCAAAACTGCACTTAATCCTCATGATGATAAACGATTTTTAGTTAAAGGAGATTATGAAACTTTAGCTTGGGGACATTATAAATTAATGGAGATTGATTAATCAATACATTAATTTGAATGTAGAATTATATAAAAATATGAATTGAGAAATTCAAATTTGTTATAAAATTAGTGACTGTAGCTTTAAGTAAATGAAAATATAAATTAAGAACTAATTATAAGTTTAAATTTCATTCATTATCATATAATCAATTAATATATTAAATATATTTATTATTTAATTTTAAGGTTTAATTTTAAATAAAATAATAAAAAATATAATAAATTTAATTTTCAATTTATTAACTAATCAAGATAATCTTACTTTATGATAATAAATTAATCTTTATAAAATTATAAAATGTATGTTTAATATTTCATAATAAATAAATAAAATAGCTAAAAGAAATAATTCAGTTTTTTATGTAATTAGGATTCTCACCTTGTCATAGATTTACAGCTAAAACAACACATACCAATATGGTAAGTATGAATGGTATACATATATCAAATATGCGATACAAACAATAGCAATCCATATGCTCATATGATGCATGTATCAGTACTATTGCTTTTAAAATGCGACATAATATCAAAAGTAGGTATATGATAAAGATTAGTGAGCGGTTTATCATAATGGGAAAAGAATGATTAAATACTAAATTAATTATGGATGAAGATAATAAAAAAACATTTTCCCATTTGTAAAAACAAAACGTAAAAAAAAAAATTAGAATGCAAAACAAAATTAAAATTCACACACGAATTTTGTTACCATTTACCACCATTTTCTTACCATTTTGTTACCATTTCGCTACCATTTATTTGCGCAAAGTTAAAGGCTTATTAAAAGATAATGCGGAACAAATAAACAATGAACAATTAAAATTTAAAAAATTGCGGGCCTTTCGCGGGGCGTCGCGTGATTGTATATTGAACCAAGTTACAAACCATGTACATAAAATAAGCTTTTAAAAGTGACATCTACAGAAGGCCGCGAAAGGCGAAATTTATGTACATGGTTTGTAACTTGGTTCAATATACAATCACGCGACGCCCCGCGAAAGGCCCGCAATTTTTTAAATTTTAATTGTTCATTGTTTATTTGTTCCGCATTATCTTTTAATAAGCCTTTAACTTTGCGCAAATAAATGGTAGCGAAATGGTAACAAAATGGTAAGAAAATGGTGGTAAATGGTAACAAAATTCGTGTGTGAATTTTAATTTTGTTTTGCATTCTAATTTTTTTTTTTACGTTTTGTTTTTACAAATGGGAAAATGTTTTTTTATTATCTTCATCCATAATTAATTTAGTATTTAATCATTCTTTTCCCATTATGATAAACCGCTCACTAATCTTTATCATATACCTACTTTTGATATTATGTCGCATTTTAAAAGCAATAGTACTGATACATGCATCATATGAGCATATGGATTGCTATTGTTTGTATCGCATATTTGATATATGTATACCATTCATACTTACCATATTGGTATGTGTTGTTTTAGCTGTAAATCTATGACAAGGTGAGAATCCTAATTACATAAAAAACTGAATTATTTCTTTTAGCTATTTTATTTATTTATTATGAAATATTAAACATACATTTTATAATTTTATAAAGATTAATTTATTATCATAAAGTAAGATTATCTTGATTAGTTAATAAATTGAAAATTAAATTTATTATATTTTTTATTATTTTATTTAAAATTAAACCTTAAAATTAAATAATAAATATATTTAATATATTAATTGATTATATGATAATGAATGAAATTTAAACTTATAATTAGTTCTTAATTTATATTTTCATTTACTTAAAGCTACAGTCACTAATTTTATAACAAATTTGAATTTCTCAATTCATATTTTTATATAATTCTACATTCAAATTAATGTATTGATTAATCAATCTCCATTAATTTATAATGTCCCCAAGCTAAAGTTTCATAATCTCCTTTAACTAAAAATCGTTTATCATCATGAGGATTAAGTGCAGTTTTGGTTTGAGTAAATGAACTAACGTGATGTTTTCTCGATTGAATTAAGTTTTGTGTAATAATTTTAGATTTTTCATTATTTAAACAGTTTACATAATCATTAAATGCTATTCTACATTTTACAACTTGTTTTTTTACTCCTTTAGCTTTCTTAGTTTCTATAGTTCGTTCTTTTTCTTCCCCCTGAACCTTATACGCATACATCTTTGATCTCAAACCAACAAACTCGGTCATTATTGCACCATTATTCTCGTCTTTCATAATACCAGGAACTTTTTTATTTACGGAAGGAATTTCCCAAATATTATTATCGGGGTAGTCACTTGTATCAAAACGTGTATAACAATCCTGCTTAATTATTTCATAAATATCGGGACATGTTATCTGATAGATGAGGCTGTCTGTATCAGTATAGCAAATTACACAATTATCACCAAATTTAGGGATCATGTACCCATAATGAAAGTCATAAAGTGTTGTTTTGGCCAAATCTAAAATACACATTCCAATATATATTGGTTTGTTAAAAAAAATTTCTGATTTATTTAATTCAATAGCAACTAAATTTTCGTTAAAAATAGTGGATGATTTGAATTCTGGCTTTGAAATTAATGCTTCAGCTCCATATCTCCCTAACCACTTAGTCACCAACTTTACAATACTATGTTTTCGAACATTCTCCATAGTTTTACCGAAGACAGCATTATTCATTAGTTTGAAAAGATTTTTCTCAAACTCATTCTTCGCGTTTGACCGTAGCAATGTATTTAAATCTATATATGGCTTTAACCATGGTGATTGATCAAACTCAAGAATCTTATGAATTTTCGTTATTTTTAAACCATACTGGATAGCTTGTTTTAGGTTTCTATAGTGAATAATATATTTTTCTTTGTTATACAACGTAGCCATTAATTTCTCCTCTTTCGAACCCGGGCTACATTGATGTTCTGGACAGAATGGTAAGCCATTATGACTATCATGTAATTCGCTAGGATACTCTATATCTACTTCTAAAATATATCCTTTGTCAGAATTATCTTTAATTAATTTTACATCAAAATCCTTAGTATCAACCCATTTGAAGCCTCCAAAAGGTAAATCTTGTGACATTGCCCAACCGTATTGATTATTAATATCATCATACATTAAATAAGTGGATTCTTTATTGGGGTCATAATTTTTCATATATTTGTTATTAGCTTTAGCGTAACGTTTTGTACACTGACTTAAACCACCTCTAATTCCACGCTCTACGAACATTAACATATCGATATCGGTAAGTAGCTCTAAAGATTTATTAGTGTATTTTAGCATAGCATCCCAAGTGTATCCAGGAAGAGTGAAATAATGTGCGGGATCTAATCCATAAGTTTTATGACAACTATCTCGAAACTGCTCAAAAACATCCGTTAACAACAATACATCTGTTTTGAGATATAAATCTGAGTATTCACCTAAATTGCTTATGTGGAATTTATTCCAAATATTTTGGGCATGTGTATATTGTTTTTCACTAATATTACTATCATTTAGTTTGTTATAGAATTGATCAAGTGGAGGGAGCGTTTCTTCTAAACATTTTTGAGAACTATCGAAATAATCGTAAGGATATACTCCCTTCTTAGTTAACAGCAAAAATTTATCATCTGAAATTAGCGGGTATTCAGATTTTAAATTAGGAAATGTAGATAAATATGAAGAGAGGTCATCTAAGCTTTTATCCATAAATCGAAATGAATCTATAAATCGAAATTTTGTTAAATAAAAATTTAAATGTTTAGTAAATGATATGTATTTTTCCTTGTTTATTGGTAATAAATCTACTCTACCTGGCATATCAGATGCTATATTTTCTATAATAAAATGTGAATCATAACCGCTTAAATTGTGAAACACGATTGGAACAGTGTGACCTTCTTCTTTATAATTAATATTGCAATAATTATGTGCAACCCCTCTAAACTTGCCTGTGAAATGACAGTGATCACGGACTCTAATCTCTTCATTATCAAAAGGTTTTTCACATATATGACATGCCGAGGCTGTTTTTAACAAAGAGTTTTCTTCCTCTGTTAGAACATTCATGCCTATAGGATTAGTTAATATATTATCTAAAGTTTTTGCGAAACAGGCTAATTCTTTGCTAAACCAAGAAACGCAAGCCTCACCACGGTATGATTTGTAGAATGATAGTGTGTCATCATATGAACATTTCGCATAATAACCTATATTATAAGGCTCATGATTTTGATAATTATTATTAGCTTCAACTTTTTTTAACAGACATTCTAAATCTGCATAAATTATGAATGGTGCAACTATCTTATTCTTAAAATTTTTAAACTGAATATATTTTTGTTCCTTTGTAGGTAACCGAACTTTACAATTATTTTGATTTATACAATTCTCACTATGTTTAAGTAGTATCTTCATTGAATAAAAATAGTGAAGACATCGATCGCAAAAATATACTTTTCCTTTATGATTAGTTAGTTGTGATGATAACAGACGAGAAAGATTTTTAATCCAAACGTAATGATATTTAATCGGCTGATGATCACTCGACTCACTTGCTGCTTCGTTTTCTTCTTCTTGTTCTCCTTGGACGCTTTCGTAATCATTTTGAATTAATAGCAAATTCACATGCTTGTCCTTCTTATTTTTAGATAAATATGATGGTAATGTAATATATTTCCCAGACTTTTGCAGCTTTAATACATATACATTGATTGAAATATTATTTTGCTTTTCAAATCGTGGAATTTGTTTTATTGTCATTGGAAATTGAATTCCTTTTAAATTAAACTTCTCTGAGTACGATCCATACTTGGTTGTGCGTTGAGGATCTTTTTCCACTGGGTACAATGCTGCCATCAACGACCATGCAAAACATGCGTTATCACTATTTTTAACGTTAATACAAGCATCCTTCCTTCTTATTTGATCTGGTAGGTCTATGTATGATGAACCCAGTTGTGGTGTGAATTTATTAATATTCATTGTTAAATTAATGATTGCAGAAATACTCCATCCACTTTGTTTTTCTTGAAACTCTTCAAGCTCTTTTAATATTATTTCTTTAATATTTTTAGTGAACCATTCATTAAAGTTTGTATCCTGGTACAACACATGATTTTTTGTATTCATATATTTAAACTCGAAATTATCCTCGCCGCCATCATTACCAATTTTAAACTCACCACAGAAAACTCCATTTATTTTCAAAGCAGATTCATTTTTTATTAACTTTTTGATGCGAATGTGAAAAGTTTTCTGACAATCATCCAAAAAATCTATAGGATCGGTATGGGTCAAGTTGATTATGGCTAAAGTTTTAATACGATTTTGAAATGCTGTTTGAATATATTCACAATTAACACGTCTTGATGTATATTTAGGTTTTTCTTTGTTCATAATTTTCATTTGCGTGCGAAATCCAGTTAATAAGCCGATAGCACATGCCACATGTTTTTTATCTCCTGGAGTGGAGCATTTTTGTAGCTTATTGCGAAGAAATCTTAAATTTTTAGCACATTCTTTAATAGCATCTTGTAAAAGCTTAGGATTTTCAGTAGCTTTAAGAAGTACTGATTTAGTTTGGTTTACTAATTCACTTATTTTAGACATTTTCTCAATTTTGTTATTACCTGTATATTTTAAAGACAAGTATTATTTAATATAAGATCGCTCTTATTTGATAATTTTTAATATATTGTAAATTACTTACCGAACACTTTTAATAACTGCTGAACTCTATTGTTAATATGTATTTTTAAAAACAGTATAATCAGTTGGTCACCTCTAATTATATTAGACACTGAAAGTAAAATCGCAAACGCGGTGTTTATATTGTTCTTAAGTACTTATTGACTTAGCGAATTATATAGCAACAATCATGAGTGTTCGATCATGTTCTCATCTTTGTTTCTCCTCGTCTGATTAAGTAACCGAATTTTTAAAATACCATCGATAACAAACTAATTTTTCGATTAGAATATAATTTTCATATATTGCATGACTATATATACCAACATAATAATTTTGATAGGTTCTAAAAGTTGGATCATCCTATATTTTAATTAACCTAAATATTTGATTTGTTTTTAATACATTTTTTTTTTGTATAATTACAAACATATGCGGGCAAGGTCAGTAATCTTAACAACATATTTCTGTAGCATAATATGGAGAGAGAATTTACAAATGTGTTATAATATTTTATTTTGTTTTCATTCACCTAATCTCATTTTTATAATTAAATGAGTATACATATGTTCTTATGTAAATTGCTTATAATTGACAGCAATAAAGAAAAAACTATTATTTCGTCATGAAATAAAGTTGTTGCATCATCAAAATTGAATTGCCATATATTTTAATTATTATGAATGATTACGTATACATATATGTATGTATGTACATACTTAATTATCAACAGGAGAAATAAAATATTAACGATATTGTTCGTATTAACAATTAGATATTTTCATATTTAGTTTTTATGTTTTGTTTCAGATTTTATGATTAGAGTTGACTATATTATACTGATGTTAAATCATCCTACGTTTTAATTAACCTGAACAATTTATTTGTTTTTAAAAAATGTATCTTTTAGATCATATGCTCGCGCAAGGTCGGCGATCTCAATATCATATGCTAAATTATGATTCTATACGAATATTGGAGAAAGAGAGCGAGAGTTTACTACTGTGTTGTATTATTTAATTTATTAATCGATCTCATTTTTAATACGTCATACTTAATATCGTTTTCTCATGTAACTCGCATACATATAGATATTCATAGCTATTTACTTAATTATCAACAACGAGGGGAAAAATAATAATAATGTTGTTCATTAATGTATATACATTTTCATATTTAGTTTTTATTATTTTGTTTCAGATTTTATGTTTATAATGTTTTAAAGTACAATTTTAATTTTAACGAAATATGAATTCATGTTTTTGTTGTTGTTACATTAAGTGAGAGTTGACTACATATACTATACTGACGTTGAATCATATATTTTAATTAATCTAAACAATTTGTTTTATTTTTAATAACAGTATCTTTTTAAGTCATATCACGCAAGGTCAGTTATCTTAAAATCATATTTTTAATATATCATACATATCTTGAGAGTAAGAGAAGATTATGCGTGTTATCTGCAATAAATTAATTTACGCTCCTTATGTAATTACAATGTACTCGTATACAGTTTACGGTTTCTACTCACTAGTTAACATATGTTAAATTTCAGAGAAAATATATTTTCTGTATAAAGAAAAGTTACTCACAGTTTTAAATACATATTTTATATAAAGATCTTTTATTCTCTTTGCTGTTCTCTCTCTCATTGTTGATGTTTATATAAAAGCTACTCTCGACTTATTTTATGTACAAATCTTTTTATTCTTTTTGCTTTTTCTCTCTCTCCCCTAGTTGAAGTTTAATCTCTGCAGTTTATCTCTCTCTTCGATGACGTTTATATGAAAAGATACCAAAAAATGCAATTTTGGACCTTCTTGTAAAATCCCATACGATTTTGCGCTGGAAACCGCATAGCTTATCTACTTCGACCCATTCGGCCTTTCGACATTCAACCTTTCGACATTCGGCCTTTCGCAAAATTTGCGAAAAAAAACTTACTCCCTGGGAAAACCTGATGTGTTCTTTTCAATAAATTTGGATGATTACCAAAAGGTGATTAGAGAAACCGTATAGTTGTAAGTATTCGTGGGCCTGTTATCTGAACAGTCGAGCAACGATGAATTGCTTTGCAAAGGCATTGATTGCGATAGGAATGAGAATATGGTAGTTCGGTTTGGGGTCGGCCGATGGTTGTCACTCTGAAATATCTACTGCACTAAGTTCGTTTCGCTTATTTAGATAGCCTTCCATTATTCCAGATACCCAATTCCCATTTGATTTCCTCTTTATTTAAACAATCATATATTTTCATAGGGTTACAAACGTACTCAGTAAAACTAGTTTTCTTTCTCTATCTTGTTGTTGAATTACAATAGGGCCATTCTACCAGAAACCATCACTCCTTGATTTAGAAATAACTCTAAAATCTTTCATACTAACTTACATTATTAACGAGATCCTTTAAGACGTGTTTTATGACCAATAATATTTCTTCCAAACTAAAATTTAATAAAGTAAAAATTTAATAAAGAATAAAATATTTGAAAAAAAAAGAAAAAAAACGGAATAAGGAGTCTAAGCTTGAATATCTTGGTTGTGTTTGCATTAGTGAAGGTGTCATTTAGCGTTGAACACTAAATAACAGGTGCGGCGGTTGAGTTTAGTTGTAGTGGATGTTACGAATGCATGACTTGTAAATGCCTGGGCAAGGTAGTTGGTGATTTTCCCATTTGCCCAGCCGTGCCATTCTTATACTGCGGGGATGAGACTTTGTCTGCCATCTGTCATTAGCCTTTGTCTATTTTCCATGGTCCATGTTATCATTCCCTTTAGTCAGGTACAGTTCTTCGTATACTTCCTTCCAACACTGCTCGAAATGACCTTCAGGGCGCTTCGTCTTTGTACTCTGGCTTTATACTCGCTCCTCGTTTGCCTACGGCTTCTGCCCATATTTCCACATCGTATAGTATCTTAGAATACATCACGCTGTTCATCACTTTCCATTTTTCTTTCGGCATCTCCCTTACAGGCGTTGAACTGTTTTTTTTGTATGTCTAATATCACCGGCCGATATTGGCGACATCCACTGGGTCATTTACTCATCCTTTCCTAAATCTGTACTGCCTTTTAGACAACTCTCCATTGCTTTCAAAAAGCGTCTCCCGTTTTCAAGTTCATGTCTATCGAAGGGTTCATTTGAGTTTCGATTGCTAGCTTTTGGTGTTTTTTCTGGAGTGGGCATAGTGTGTTCACTATGTTTCTTGTCCTTTTCGGGCACAATATTTCAGGTGTCGATTTCCGACCCCCATTCTTTCTCCCCCCAACCAATTTATTTTTAAATATTTTGAAGGGTAGCCCAGCTCTCACTAGTCCTCTTCTATCGGGTGATCGAGGTCTTGCCATTAATTCTCTCTTGAAGTTTGGTTGTTGCCATCAGTCCTTTGGTGTACCGGTGTCTTGGGTTATTCTTTGCATGCCGCAAGACACTTTGTTTGAAAGTCGTCTATTTCTGAATTTCTAAAGTATGCCGATTTTCTTCCGTTTGACGTTTTATTACGTTTTGTTAAAGCTTCTTTGATCCCCATGTTAGACGGAATTTCAGGTATTGGTTTAATATGAAACTTACTTTTCATGATATCCACTATGCAAGACAAAATTTTTATGACCATCCGTATGTTATGACTGGCGTTATATATTTATAGCCCGTCATAACAATTTATCGTCTCTAATATTCCATTCCTCATTTGTTATTTATCATTTGCTTCATGCTCGTTTCTCATTTCCCATTTCTCATATCTCATTTGTAATTTATAATTTATGTATTTGTAAAACGTTGGTCAGACTGGACAATCGCATGTCGTTTTAGTTAGTACCAAATTCGGTTTCCAGAACCAAGCTTACAGATATGTATAAGCTGATTATATGACATAAATTGATATTCTGATAATAAACAAACAATGATCTTGAGATCAGTGATCAATAATTTTTTTTTTACAAGAGGTATTTTATTTTAGTCTTTCTCATCTCTCCTGTCTAGTTTCTCAATTCGCATTTTTCATTTTACCCTTTTCTCATTTCTCGGTCCCCATTCTCGTTTCTCATGTCTTATGTCTCGAATCTCATTTGTTATTTATCATTTATTCATCGACTTTCTCTCAACACCAAAAATCGATGACTGAGGCCTACATTTCAATAGACGATAGAGCATTAACACTCAATAGTTAAATGACTTGAAACATTTTACTGAATTTGAACTTTATGAAACATCGTCTACCTTGCACAAGCTTTACGTGACACCCAATGAAACTTTTGAGATTTTTAATCGTCTTCCATGCTCTCACTTTTCCAAGTTGTTGGATGCTTCAAAATCCAAAACAAGTGATGCTAGAAGTTTCGAGAATTTTCAATAAGAAATATTTATCCGGCTTAATGAATTGCAATATTTACATTTTGATCATTTTCACATTTTTAAAAAACTTAATTCTTTTGTTTTTTTATGCTTTGTAAAACTCATCCAAAAAATTATGCTTTTTATAAAGATGCATCTACAGAATAATATAAAACAATAAATAATTTATGTTGAACTTCATCGACTGTATATGGTACACATATATATGATAAATGAAGACGATCATACAATCTTATCGCTCATCTTATCACCGTTCAACATATTATTAATACAAAAAAATTCAAGGTTATTTGGGGTAAGTACACTATATATTAACGATCGCATATTCGACCACGCTATTTACACCCAACTCCATAAAAATGTTCGCATACAAATTAATACTACGGTGGTCACAACAGGTTATGATGATCGTTTCCGATCTTTTAAATCATTCAGACCTTGGTGGCTTACAAAAGACCGATAATAACTCTACATATTTATATGGGAGGTTGTTACAAAAATCTTCTTCATTTTGTATACAGTCGATTTGTAAAAAAACCTAAGGGATATACGATAATTTATCGTCTTAATGTTATTTGTTGAGTTACACATCCTTATCTTCTATTATTTTGTTCATTAAACAAATTTGATAGCTTACAGCTAGTCGAGCGATAATGAAGAACAATTATTGTTGTGTACAAATTATCACTTTTTCCCGCGTCTTTCTCAAAGAATAACATAAGTCCAGTGTCGTTAACTTCTAAATGCAATTAAATGCTTACAAAATCAATTCAATATTTTTTTATAAGTAAATCGATAGGTAGAAGTTAAAATGACTTGTGATCTTGAGTATGCAATACATTTATATAGAAATACTAGAATATCGACTCGTTTCTGTATATTAATCCGCATTATTTACAATTCTGATTTCTGAAACCCGTTTCATGCATATTTATTAATATTATGTGTATAGTGGCATGGAATCGAACGGTTTTAAGGAAGATGAGAATATTTATGGAGGCGCAATTAAATAGAATTTTTAATTGTTGCAGCCAGGGTAACATGTTTTGAAATTTCTGTTTGTTTATGTGTGGTGGCATTAATTATCTTTTATTACATATACTTAACATGTACAAATGAACTTATCTTTTAATCAATGTGTCAGTTTAAAGAAGAACGAGAAGAATCAAACCAAATATCTAAGCAGGCATTAAGTATGTACATATATATTTAGTAAGCTATTTATCTCGAGATTAGATAGGTGGATTACATAAATATATACATATTCAAAAGATATACACAAAATCATAAAAGCTTAACGTTATTGTTGTTTATGTTTTCTTAAGTTTGTTTATCTAAGTTTGATTTGCATTTTATTTAATAAGTTTATTTTATAATTTGATGCGTAAGCGGTGCAGTGAACTTGAAAGATGTTGTGCATAAATTAAACAGATCAAAAAATATCAAGGAGTGTAACCTCACAAGGTGATCAAAACATCGGTCCGGAAAATTACATACTTCATCCAGCTCACTCTCCAACGCAATTTCCAACTTAACGGCCTACAGTTCTCCCCCTTACTGAACTCCAATAGAGCCCACATATCAACTCCAAACTAAACGCTCAACTCAATTAATCAATCGCCACAGCCCGAGAACTCAATGCGTTCATGAATTCAACTCAATCCTCAACTGTATTCATACATGAACTCAACTCAAAACAACTCGAGCTAACTCCTAACTCAACCCCTAACACAATCCCAAATAAATTCTCAACTGAAAAGCTACATGCGTACATGAACTTAACTCAAGCTAACTCTAATTCAAAGCAAAGTGAAACTCAGCGATGAAATTTTCATTTTCGTTTTCGCTTGTCAATTTTATATGAAAAAATTCTTCACTTCAGCAGTGTACCGGCCAATGTGAAGATAAATTTTGACAATTTCATCGAACTATCGAAGTGAATTTTATTGTATAAAATATGTTGTTAAAGACAACATGAACTTATACGCACTATTTACGAAACTCGTCAAATTAAATTTTCATGTCAGATTTATCTTGATATTTTTGGAGACCAGTGAAAATTTCATTTCACTTAAACAGCGTACTAATAGGATTTACAGGAAAAAGCAAAGAATATAGAATGAATAAAGGAACAAATGTCATTGTCACTGAAGGTGCGTTCATAATGAGAAAATTATTTCTTTCAAGGCGCGTTCACAACAAACGAAATAATAACATTACATATTAACAAATTGATTTCATAAATAAATTTAACAAAAGCATAATAATTCTAGAACTTTGGTTTGAGTATATAAAAAGGCAAATAAGATTTGTTGAATTAGATAATTGGTTTTTGGAGCCAAATTGGTGTACATAAATACCTCGAATTAATAAATACGTGGTTTTGAGTCAAGTTATATGACTCGAACCTCTTGACGTAAAGGTTCCAAAATTATTTTAATCTTTCGCCTAGATCATTACACTAGATTTACGAAAAAGAAATGCAAATCGGACAAGCTGCGCTCGATATACCGTGGATATACATATCGAGATGGGTAAAACGCTAAAAAAATTAACTTTTCGAAAATTATGTCAAAAAAGGTCACAAACCTTAAATTGAGGTCAAAAACTGCCGAAAAGTGTTAAAAGCTATTGGGAAAAAGAGGAAACAGAATGCGCTTATTGTTTCGTGAGAAGGTTTCGAAATGCATAAATGAAGTAAAATTTAGCATTTTTCAATTTTTTTCGCTGTCAAAAAGTCGTGTTAAAAAGTGTTGAAAACTGTGTCATAAATACTAGTTTTCGACGCTACCCATATTTGGTACATACATTCAGACTGATCCAGGCGGACCAAAGTTTGTTCTCATATTTTGACTTTGATCTTTTTATAGAAATTTTATTTGGTAGTTCCTATATTATCGAATCTCATCGTAATTGAATAAAAATGAGCCAAGTTCCATTCCAGTTGGTTATATTCTAGAACTTTATCAAACTATTATTTTAGAATCCCATTTCTATGGCACATCTCAAATTTAATCATTAGCGATTAATTCTCGGGAAGAGATAAAATTCCTTATTATATTGACCGCTTTCCGTTAAAATTCACTGTGATCTCACATTTTCCACAGAAGTCCAATCCGTTAATTCTTTAGGACTGTAGAAAATATACAGACCATCTAACAAGCAAACACAACTTTAAAAATCACTTTTCTAATTCACTAAAAATCATCTTATTTTACTACGTAAAAAGTGGCCTGCATCTTTCAATATAAGAGCTAGTGTAGAAAAGTTTCGATTTTTGTGTGTATATTAAGGATAACCGAGACTACAATTTAGGACAGATGAAAGCATCAAAATATCGATTTCAAAAACCGAAAACTCACCGTTGCAAGGAATAAGGAAACACTTTCACATTTCCCTCTTGGCCGGTAAAGTTAAAAGTCTTAAAAATTGCTTGCTTTGCGCTGAACCTAAAGTTTCACCCAGATAAAAACTTTTTGTGAAATACTTAACATAGCCCCATTTTCTGACATGTTTAAATGTTTAAGGGAGGTCCTGCCAACTGTTGGAACCATTTTGCATTGATATTTTCATCCGTTTTTCCAATATATTTTCCAATTCTCAAAAAATTAGGTGCGTGAAAAAAGACGTTATAGTTCACATAGTTGTATGTTTGTCCGATTTATAGTTCGTTTTAAGGCAAATTTTAATGCAATTTTTATTTTTATTATTTTGGTGGAGATGTAGAGAGGGGCAACATAGTCGTACTCCTCTAAATCTCCAACACAAAAAAAAATGTCACATGTGATATACGCGTGTCTCGCAAATGGGAGTTTGTGGCCTTTGGGTTCGTTAAAATCCGAGATATAATGTCCAAGCTTTTGATAAGTCGACTGAGAATGGCCTTCCAATGTCATTCTCAACGAAAGCTAATCCAACAATGATTTCAAAACGATTATCTATGGTTGAATATAGGTAATAGAATTTAACAATTTTCAATACATATACTTAAATATACACCAAAGCCTCGAGTTGCGTCATTAATGCGTTCTGGAAAAAAGCGACGCAACTCGAGATGCGTCATCTCGAAATGCTATTTTTTTATTTCAGTTCGCAAATATTGTATTATTCAGTATATATAATATACATAAACTGTTTTGCTTCACAAAAAAAGAAAAAAAACTCGAGTTGCGTTGAAAAAAGTGATGCAAGTCGAACCGACGCAAGTCGAATACAAAATAACACGTTTTACAAAAAAAGTCATATTGCAAGCCGCTTTAGTGATTTCCTTGTGATATTCAATGCATGTAACATAATCCTGTAGCAAACGTATATTGCACGATATTATAAAACAAATCACAAAAAATCGTGACGGTTAAAATAAAAACGCTTAAAAAATGGAAATGTATGATGATACGATATGACATGATGTCTTATTCATAAAACTGTCGCTTTTGAGTTCCTTATAACAAAACGTGGATTTTTTGATGAAATCATGAATAATGTAACATAATCAATAGACTTCAAGACATAGATCACTGTGCCTCATTATTTGCCCGCTGTTTGGTTCTTCCCCTTATATAAGAACCAAGATTTTAACATCAAAAAGCCTCTCGACTGAGAATGAGAAAATCGGCAACTAGTTTGGTGTTTTATTCACAATCCAATCCAGTAATTTCAACCTTGATTGACAAGGCAAAAACGTAACATTACCATTCGTTAATACATTGTTTAAACCTTACAACCGGTAATTGTGAATAACCCTGCCTAATGGATGTGGATCTCAATACAAAAAATATTTGCAATTGCCTAACTCTGACTATAAAATAAAATTCATTCGCACACTGTTAGACTAACTCGTCGAATTTGTGTTAAGAATTTTCACAAAATCGTCACACCATTAATTAAATTATTCTTGCTTCACGTGAAAATACAAAAAAAAACGCACAATAATTTATTTTAAATCTACGACACAATTATTCATGTCACTAAGATTTTCCAGACAAATAAATAATTTGAAAAGTCGGCGCTAAAATGTTTCCGACAATTTAAAATAAAAAAAATTAGAAAAAAAAACTCCCATCCGTGACAATGTATCATTACAATACATTGCCGTGACCAGGAGTCGAACCTGGGTTACTACGGCCACAACGTAGGGTCCTAACCACTAGACGATCACGGCTATTGGGAGTCATGCTAATGTGTAAACAAAAACTCAACGATTTTTTTTTATTTTTACGCATTTTTGTTACCTAAATCTACTTTTATCTTACGGTCAATTATCTCAAGTTGTCTTACATATCAAATTAATAAAGAAACTGACATTTTTATTTTTTTTTTAAGTATTTGTGCTTTCTACGAACACTAAAATGAAATCAAATTATTCAAAATATGTATACATGAAATTTAATGTTGATTATATTGAACCACAGCAAGATTAAAAACCGACCGAAACAATTAGACATGCGATAATTAACGTTTTATAGTGTAGTGTGTTTGTATGTCTATCATCAAATTGTGGCAGTTTGTTATTTACAGACTTGATTATTACATAGATATACATACATAAAACAATCATATCGACTTGTCTGACCCTAAAGTAGAATGGCTTCTTATAGGATCATTAAATCACACCAGCATTGAACCGCTAAGATGATAATGATCGATTGCCATGCTCTTTTAAAAGGACATTAATGTTTGAAAAACAGTTTTACACTGGAAAAATTTAAATGATAATGAAATAGAATTAATCATCTTTTATTATATGTTAACCCTATAATAGATTCTCGTATAATAAATCAAAATCACGCAATGGTGTGGCTGAGACATTGTTTACCTTAAGGATATGCGCATAAATCATGTAAATTACCATTATCTATAGTCAATTAGACAACAACATATAGACTCGAATATCAATCATATAACAAATGAAGGTCACATAGCTATTATTGTTAAGAAGAGATTAGCCGTAAGCAGCAAATACACAACTATCTGAAATGCTATGCATAATTATGCAATAAACTGTCACTAAACATAACCAATTATCTTACACAATCGTTGGGCTTGAACTTAAAGATCCAGTGGATTTAAAAACTGGTAAAATGTATTATGTATATGCATAAGGGAATATGCATATACATAATACAGTTTACCAGTTTTTAAATCACAGAGACAGTAATGCATCTTGACAGAGAGATCGCAAACCGATAGATGCCTCTTCTCGTAAAATAAAGTGAACCTATAAAGCTAATTTCTCATATCTTTAGTTAGTGTATAACCAATACGCAGTAATTAAACGATTATGAATTTACATGACAAAAATCAAAGGAAACTCAACATTTCTGACATTATTATTGAGACAAACGTTTGGAGTTCTACCAAAAATTTGTCACAATAATATGTCCAGGTTCAAAAATCAACAGAAATTATTTAGTGTTGTAATTTTTAATTAATTAGATAATAGTCATCTGACAAACAATATAAAATTATTTACGAGACATACATTTTAGATAACATATGTATAGAATTAGATGGTGTATGTACATCAAGTTATGTTTTTATATTTCAAATTTTCTCGTTCATTAAGTATTTAGGAAAATTGTTGGCAAATAAATCATGTTTCATTCTTATAAACAATATCACGGAAATAATTTAATGCCCAATAAGTATTCGCACCTGTTTAAATGTGACAAAATTGTCCGTGTTAAATCAAGTATTTAAAATTAATATACAAAATAATATCAGTAGGTACATGCATTTTTCACGTGATGTGAAAAACTTCCAATTACCTAAACGAGAGAGCGGATATAAAGCTAGCCATTTCTTGAATTAGCTAATATTAATTCGGAAAAAATTGTGCAGACCTTAAACTTTGGTTATAGGTACAAAATAGCCCAAAGTTTACGAAAAAAAAAGTTTAGGAGTGTAAATATCAAAGTTTGCTCGGACAAAGTCTATTAAGCCATCTACTGCTTCAGTTTGAGCTTCGAAATTACTACATTCAAAGCCTTCGCAAATTTTACACATTACTCAGAAAAATTTTTAGTTACTAAGCGTTGGTTAATTGATTTTAGTAAATTTAATAATGATTTTAGTTATTATAACCTATTTCTAGCTCGAGTTACTTTAACCATGCATGTTTGGATTTACTATTTTCGCTTGGTTATTTGGATTTTATAAAAAATACATGTTATACTAATACAAGTACTTTTAACTTTAGCTTTTGTTATTTTAACCTATACGTAGCAATGTTTATTTCAAATACTATTATGGCTAATTTTACAAATGTGGATTGGTTATTTCAAAATTGCACAAGAAAATTTTTTTCTAATTACTCTTAGTCCTGAGGTGATTCATTAACATTATTATTAATCTAATAAGACATATAGACAAATAGATTTTTCCATTTCATATGCCTATAAGATATACCAAATTGTGAATCTAATGTATATACTAATATAGCTATGATATAATTTTCTAGGAAATTAAATATAAATGGGAGGAAACTGAAAATTTATATAAAGCATGAAGTAATTTTCATATATACTATGAGAGCTATGTATTTACATATATGTAGTACAGTCTCACGGTACCATTTTATTTACAAATTATAATTATTTCTCTGGTATAAAATTATCGCACAATTGGATTTTCCATATTCAGCATAATATCAATTTTTGGTATCCATCTGCCAATTAAAATTTTCTGTAATAATAAACCAAAAAAATTGTAAAGTCATACGATTTTTGAATCGTCACATTTTCACCCGTCTCATCTCAAAACTCTGTTTCTCGACTTGATTTGAGGAATTAGTATTACAGTTAATAATAGTTCTTTCTAATTTACATCTAAGTTTATCTGTCATCTCTGTAACAAACAGTCATAAATATCTTGCTGATAATTCACATTTGCATTGTCAGTGCATCAACAATAATTTCTAGCAAATGTATATACATATGATCGTGCATGTTTATAAATTTAACAAGCAAATTTTGTTCAGTTTTGTAAAAATAATTTATGCATTGGTTTAATTTAACATTGCGCAGTATTTAAATATACTAAGTCGTATACAAAACCTAGGTTATTGCTTGGTAAATAATTCATGTGATAAGTAAATTTTAATGGTACGCTATGTTAATATTTGTAAAATTTTACCTTGCGTATGTTAATTTTACTAAAATCTGTTTAAAATATACAAATGGTATGGTAAAAAAGGCAATCTAAACCAAAAAGTGTGAGCACATTCATTATAAAGAAAGAGTTCATGAAGACTGGACTGGATTAAAATCATTAAAATTGAAATATACAGCCCAGCTTTATATACAAATTTTATTAGTAAATTTTAAAAGTGAATGAAATTACATATCGGTAATTTAATGTGCTACATAATATTCATACCTGACGGGCTTAGAAAGGATTAAAAAGATTAGCATCATTATTATTAACACGTGTGCATTTGAGTATATGAAGGAAAACTTGAAGGAATTGTTTTGATTTTAGTAAATATGTACAACAAATAACTTGTCTAACTAACAAACAAACAAATTTTCAAATTTTTGGAAGTATACAAATATTTTATTCTTAGTATACGTTAAAATGTTTATTACGGTTTACGCCATTAGAATACGGATTCTAAATGATACTGATTTTGTGTTTAATATAAAAAGTATACAGTTGTAGCACACATTTATATTTTTTTTGAAATGT
The DNA here is from genome assembly GCA_963556165.1 of Tipula helvola. Taxonomy (NCBI): domain Eukaryota; kingdom Metazoa; phylum Arthropoda; class Insecta; order Diptera; family Tipulidae; genus Tipula; species Tipula helvola. The sequence goes on along the minus strand of OY744481.1, from coordinate 379,167,834 downwards.
TTAAATGTTTATTAAGTACAGGTAGATCGCTATAAAAAATTAACTTGCTATGAAGTTACGTATAAATATTTTGTATATTGTGCTACAAATATTACCGTTTTTTTATATTTTGAATGCTATCTACGTCAATATTTTAATATAAAATATAATTTTTATTAAATATTTCACAGATCGTGAAATATATTACGAATATTTACAATATATAAGTCAAACCGATATTGACAAATTGTTCGCTGATAACGAAATAGGACTAAAAATAATTTTCGAACATCATATTAAATTAATCCGAAAGCAATTTAACAATCAAGAAGCGGCTAATAATGTAAGTTTTTAATACTAAATAAGAAAAGTAATTAAATCTTAATTTTTATATATATTTTCTAACAGGTAAAATAAATGTAGTTTAAACCTTTTGTGTCGAATGATTAGAAACAAATTGAAGATTTAGTTTAAAAAATATTTTTAATCAATTTTAACTAACTGTTTTTAAAATTATTATTATTTCAGTTATAAATATTTTAAATAATGTATGTTTGTTTCATGTGTAAAGTGGCAATAAAAGAAATTGATTCTTTTATTACCCATTTAAAACGTATTCATATTTGTAAAACTAATAATATTTTTATTTGCAATCAAGGAAACTGTTCACAAATATTTAAGAATTTAAATAATTTTAAGAGACATTTGTTACGTCATTCTAAAGATTTAGATTTCGGTGGACATAGTTCGCGTAACGTCAATAATCTACTTACTAATACGGACGTCTGTAGTGGTGAACCAATTTCTATAATAAATAATCATTCGACAGAATCCGTAACAAGTGACCTAACCTTAACTAACATTGTGGCTGAAGAACCAAATTTAAATGTAAACAGGACATCAGTTCATTCTACAGATATTTCACCGGCATGTATTTTTTCACTGGCATTGCATGCTAAAACGAATTTTTGCAGAAAAGACGTTACACAAATTCAACGACTCACTAACGATTTCATTAAATCACTTAATTTCGGATCAATTTCGAATAATCAAAACATTAATTTATTTGAAGGTTTAAGTAGTGAACATCTATTATTGAAATATTTGCATCAAAATGACCTCTATCGTACCGCCACCCAATTTTCCATAGATAATACCATATCAGAAATTTATCATAACGGCATACCCTCATTTGATGAGAAAAATAGCAAAGGTATACTATTTCCTTTAGAATTTCAATTTAGAAAATATTTTGAAAAAAAAGGTATTCTAAATTCTCATTTTGAAAATATGAAATTATTAAAAAATGAAAGGGGAATGAATTTAAATCATTTCGTTTATGGATTATTGTGGAAAGAAAAGTGTGCAATGTACCACCAAGACCAAATTGTAATTCCATTTTTCCTTTATGTTGATGATTTCGAAACAAATAACCCATTGGGTTCCCACGGTGGAACACATGCAATAACATCAATATATTATTCGTTTCCTACAGTAAGAACATGTTCAACATTAAATGAAATTCATATTGCAGGTCTAATTCGATCCTGTTTTGTTAAGGAATTTGGAAATTCTTTATGTTTATACCCATTGGTTGAACAGCTTAAAGTATTGGAATTGGATGGTATTTTAATAAATACACAAGAAGGGACAGTTAGAATATATTTTGTTCTAGGGTTAATTCTAGGAGATAATTTAGGGTTAAATAATTTGCTTGAATTTAGTAAATCTTTTTCTGCTTCATCGTTCTGTCGTTTCTGTAAGGAAAGTAAAATTACCACACATTCACAATCTGTAGAAAATGTAGACAGTTTACGCACAAAGTCAAATTATGCATCGGATATCAACTTAAATGAACCGCGTATTACCGGTATAAATAAGGAATCTATTTTGAACACTATCCCTACGTTTCATGCTGTTACAAACTACTCTGTTGATATCATGCATGATTTATTTGAAGGGATTTGCCATTACAATATCTCCCATATTTTATTAAATTTTATTGAAGTTAGAAAATATTTCACCTTGGACCAATTAAATTTACTGAAAAGAACTTTTCCATACGGAGAAAGTGAAATCGGTAATATTGCTAAAGACATCAAAATCAACCATTTGAAAAACAAGAGGTTAAACTTCTCAGCTCGAGAAATGTGGAATTTTACTCATTTTTTAACATTGATAATTGGCGATCTAATACCAAATAATGATGAAGTTTGGTTATTTTTTACTGACTTTGTTCAGCTAATAGATATTTTATTGACACCTAGATTTAATGATCATATGATCGACGAACTTCAAAAAATGATAGAACAACATAATTTGGATTATGTTAGAATATTTAATGACACTTTGAAACCTAAGTTTCACTTTCTTATTCATTATCCTCGTATTATTAAACATTCTGGACCATTGCGTTATTTTAGTTGCTTTCGATTTGAAGCAAAGCATTCTCAGTTAAAAAAATATTGTAGAAGTATAACAAATAGAACTAACATTACCTTAAGTTTATCTATTAAGTTTCAAATTAAATTTGCAAATTATCTTATATCTCCAACAACGCCAGATTTAGTAACAGACTCTTCAAATATTGTTTTAAATCCGTGTTCCGAGAAAGTTTTATTTATATTCGGATTTGATATCGTTGATTTGATATTTTATTCTAAACTTGAATATAAAGGAACTTTGTATAAAATTGGAAATTTTTTAATAAAGGCTATTCCCCGCAATATAGAGCTATACAAAATTACTACTATTTTCGTTCCAAAGAACGATATTTTACCTTACATAATTTGTTATAAATACTCTACAATTTATTTAAGACACTTTGTTGCGTATAAAATTTTATCTCGTAGTGCGAATGAGTTTTGTTTGCCAGTCACATATTTTAGTGGTCCACCAATACATGATTATAAGGTAAATGGCGGGGAAGTTGTTCGCACTAAATACTATTTTTAAATTTGTATACACGTTTTCACATATAAATTTAAACCCGTACTAGATGTACATAAAATGATTGAATCTTTTGTTCCTATTTCTATCTAGATTAGAAAAATATTAAAAAAAAATCATTTTATATGTGAATATTTGTCTTAATATAAATTTGTGAACAGTTGCTTGCAATTTATTTCTTATTAAAAATTAACTGTATCAAAAAATTGTATTTACATAAAGTAGTTTTTTATAAATTAGTGTTACCTTAGTACTGATATTCATTATGGATAACGGGAAAGACACCGTTGATAACCTTTTAATAATAAACAATAATGAAATAAGTTTCAAAGGCTCGGAATATCACATAATATCGAATGATGGATTTGGTAATGAAAATGTTCAACAAAATATTCAGCAAGCCGATGAAAATAATATCGAAGGTACTGCAGAAATATGTTATATCGTTCCTTCATCTGAGAACAATACGGAATACACTGTTCTAAATATCGAAAATTCTGAACATGACGAAGCGAATGTTGACTTTAATTTGTACAAATTATTTGACAGCTGGGATTTGAAAGATTTGTTAGAAAGATTTATAAGTAAGTAGACATTTTTTTAAATTTTACTAAATGTTGAAATTTGTAAATAATTATGGATATTATTTTCAGAAAAAGGCATAACATTGAAGACTTTGGCGTATTTGAGAAGGTCACATTTGAATATTTTTTTCGGAGATACTGAATTTGGAATCAGATTTCAATTTGAGCACCATGTATTTCAGTGGCAAATGAATAATGGATTTTATGTAGATGAATTAAATTTTTATGGTAATGCTGTAAACTCTACTTCTATAGTACCAGTACCAACAACTTCAGCTTCATCCAACTCAAGTATTGATTTAGATTTGTATGATTTATTTGACAGCTGGGATTTAAAAGAATTGTCAGAAAGATTTATAAGTATGTAAACAATTTTTTAATTATTTAAACTGTTTAAATTTGTAATTATTATTATTTTATTTTCAGAAAAAGGTGTAACTTTAAAAACTTTGGCCTATTTGAGGAAGTCACATTTGAACAACTTTTTTGAAGATGCCGAATGCGGGATAAGATTTCACTTTGAGCATCATTTGTTTCAGTGGCAACGAAACAATGAATATTATGCAGATGAATTGATGGTAGATAATAATACAGCAAATTCCAATTTTTTACCACTAGCTACTTCATCTACATTCAACTTAGCATCAAATTCAGAACCATCCAGCTCAGCAAAATCGTTTTCAGCTCAAACGTCTTTAGTACAATCTACAAAAACATCATCAGCTGATTTAATGGTATGTCAGTATTTCCTCATTTAATTGTACAACTGAGTATAAAAGAACAATATTCTCCATACTAGATTTTAATGAAGATTAAAATTAGAATTATAAATTTTAGCCACTAAAACAAATATTACTGAGCAGTGAGAATTGCAAATCAGTAATAAATTTTTACAGTCAACATAATCGATTAAACGCGGAGATTAGAAAACGTTTAGTTCATCAGATAGTAGACCACTATCTGAATCAACTTAATTTCAACGTGGGAGTTGAAATATGCAGAAAGATTTCAAATCAAATTATTGATTTATTTCCCACAGAGACAGAGGTAAGATATAAATATTAATGGAATCGATTTCGGAACGATGAAATATATGTTATTTTATGTTTACGCTTTCTATTTAAAAATAGCATAGCATAAAATAATTGAACTCAGATCGGCCCCGTTATTTCTTAATTATTTATTTTTAAACAAAAAAAAATTGTTTATAGTTGACATACTTCATTTCAAGAGGGCATCTAGCACCAAAAGGAAAACTATACGACCGTTTCATGAACCAGAAAAAGAAATTTCGAACGCCGAAAATAAATAAAAACATCACGGAAAAAATCAAAAATACTCCTATATCTGTGTCTTTATCTGGTATATAAATAAGAATTAAGAACTTATCAAAATAAATATCTTATAATTTTTTGTAAAATAAATAGATACTAATGTGACTACACCGGAAAACCTCGATATAAAAACCCATTTAAAACATTTGAGGACACCTTGGAGTACAGTACTCGATAAATGGAATAATTCATCAAAATACAGGGTGCTCGAAATAATTGATAATCACGACAAGTCGCTTGATAATATTCTGGAGGAGTGGCCACTATACAAACATATACAAGCTCCAGAATTAGTAAGATACGAAAAGCCGCATCACGAAATATTGAATAATACTATAATTAAATTTATTTTTAATGAGCAGATAAATATAGATTTTACCACGTTGTTTCCCGACCACAATCCGATTTACACAAAATGGGACCAGTTTATCCAGAATATTACGACCATCTATAGAACCCAAATCAAAAATATAAAAATTGATGACTTATTTTTCAAAGAAATTGATAACAATAACGATACAATTACGTCAGGTAATATGCTTTCCATACCTTTGTATACATTTTTACATATGTTAAATTCTAATGTAATTTTTCAATGAAATACCTTTTAAATTTCAGATACATATAATTTACAAGCAATATATCATCTACCATATGTTCTTCCACCTACTATTGCGTCGAAATTAAAAAAATGCGTTAAACCAACAATCCTAGATGCTCAGTTAGCATTCATAATTAAGGCTAATACAATGTCGGAGTTCATAAAAAAAATCGAAGATATTAAAACGGATTGTGCCCAGAATAAAAAAAAAATACAACCCCTGTTGGTTGCTATTGGGAATGACAATGACTATACTGAATTTTACGTTGCAATGGATAATCACAAATTTAAGTTCGGAAGTTTTTTAGAAGCACTGGATATTTGCTTTAAGATATTCCACATTTTCAATTTAGAATATCCAGGTGAATGCTTTAACTGCTGGCAGTTCATTCAATTATATTTTTATAATCTTAAAACAAAATATGATGTTACAGTTCCATCAATTATAACGTTAATGAATGATTTAAAGACAAATTAATATTTTTTTTTATAATTTATTTTTATTTATTTTATGAATAAAACCATATCTGAATTTAAGTTAATTTGAAAAAAAAAAAAAACATTATTCTTTTGATTAATTTGAAATAAATTTAATATTGCTTAAATATTTATGTGTTATTAAAAACAACCTTATGTAAAAAAAATGAAGTTCTTTTTTAAATAAAATTTATGTTGAAATGATAAATTTAATTCGTTTCTCATTTGCATCAATAACCTTGGCTCTTTAGATGTAATTACATTGTATATATATATATATGTATATATATATATATATATATATATATATATATATATATATATATATACACTATATATATATATATATATATATATATGCTATATATATATATATATATATATATATATATATATATATATATATATATATATATATATATACATATATATATATATATTTATCAATACCTCAGTTGAAATTACCTATTATTTGGTAAAATTTACTTAATTTTTACTAAACAATTTATTTATTTCAACCCATTGCTCGGTATTTTTTTCCAAATTTTTAACCAAAATTCTAGATTATATTAACTAACCACAAGGTCTAATGAACTTTCTTATTAGTCGATATAACCAAGTTTTTTTGAAAGCGAATTGTTTATATTAACATAATGCTTGGTAAAATTGACCATTTTATGTTTCTAATTACTAAATTTTATTAAGTTATAATAACCAAGTCGGTTTGTTTTAATAACCAAAAGCTTGTTAAAATTGGAATTATTGCACTTAGTATTTTAAAACAAGCCATTTTTGTATTTCGAAACAAGCGCTGGTTTGGTTCAGTAACAACCCATAAAACTAGTTTAAATTGATCCATATTTTTGTTTGAAATTACCCTTGTTTTTTTCTCAGTATACTACCGAACATTTTAAACCTGTAACGTGGATCAGTTTCCTGTACACCCACAAGCTATTAAATCTAAAATGACGTTTGGTGCAGCATCTAAAGTGGTTTGGAGTGATTGTAGAATATCTCCTCTTTTTCCCCAACCCCTCTCTTCAGAAAACTTTTCATTGCCAAGCCATTTATGCACCGGATAATATATTCTGTATGAATGTTGTGCTGCAATACGCAAACATATGAAATTTATGTTCGTCTAATGTTAGATATTTTTTACATCCGTACACAGATTCAAAAAAAATTCTCTCCTGTCTCTTGTACTTCATTTAAATTAAGTAAAACTTTCATTAGCATTTGCTTCTATCCCAAAATCTTCTTTGTGGTGCATGAGGTTAGCTATTTGATACCGGTTTATAAAATGTTGTTTTGGACCATCGGTTAAATAAATATTTTTTTTTAGTTCGACCACATTACTTTGAATTTCTGGAAAAATCAGATTTTGAATGGTATAAACCGTAGCAGTATCGTGATGTAAGCTTTTAGATAAAAATACGTAACTAATTAATAAAAGACAGGAAATACAGTGCATTGATCAGTATTAAAATAGAATGCTTGAGCTGCGTCTTGGGCTGTGAATGCGTAGTTATTTGAAAAATCAAACATGACCATAACTTCTGCTTCATTCAGATTATTTTTCTTATCAGCGATAAAAGTAGTTTGTTGCTTATCGATGAATAAGTGTGGTTTCAGAGGACAAAATCGGTATTATTCTGTTTTCATGTTTCTAATTTACATCTATCAGTTGCCGTTTAAGATCTGTACTTTACTTGAGAGTAATTTTCTCTTTCCAGTGAATCTAACAACATAGAACCGAGCGCGTCAAAGGTCAAACCCGCGACAGTCATCGCGTTCATCAAGGTGACACTTAGGGCTTCGATTACTGCACGTGGCTTCCAAAATTATTTATATCCAAATATCGGATTATTTGAGTTTTGGGTTAGTTGTTTGATATTTATTGCATCTAACATGAGCTTGCACTTCTCATGAATAGTCATATACGCACACACTATGGGTCCCACTAGATTCAACAAGAACAGGACTTTAGCAAAAGTATTAAAACCTATTTTAATATCAGGGTGTGATTCTTTGAATGAATGTAATTCCTTCAGATTCAGGAGCAATATCCGTTTTTGCACTTTCATTGTTTTTCCATTTACTTTTACAGAAATGTTATCCTTTTGTCCAGGCATAATTCTGCTATTGGAATCGCTGTTATAAAATTCTTGAATGTTATCAATAGTGATCAATAATAATGTTTTACCTACCTTAGCGGTAGTATCAGCTAGAATGCCTTTCTCAGCTTTAAGTTCCTTAGATTTCTTCATTAAACATCTTGATGTATAAATTGATTTTTGATATTTGGTTTACACCCCAACTAGACGGAGCTATAGTCAAAATTTTTAGTTTCAGAGGATCGCTGTTTTCCAAATTGCAGATTTGACTTTGAACTCTGATAGCATTTCCTCCAAGTCACTTTCTCTGACTGATTTAGAACTTACATCCACTTGCATATTTTCACAAATTTGCAAATTTTTATTCCTAGATACGTTGGTTGATTCAGAATCAACGTTTCGAACCAACGTTCGTTGGTTAATTCAGATTACGTTGGACGAATTTTGTATCACTAAGCTTTTTGGTTCAAAATTATTTCTTCAGTAAAACAAAGCTTAATTAAATGACTTTCATCTTGTATGTATGGTGATACAAATATGAATAGGCCTATTACGCCCACGTCACTATTTCTGAGTAACACTAAAAGTAGGTCACCGTTTAACCGATTCACACTTGTCAAATAGAGATACATTAAGATGAGATCTAATCATTGATATTGGTTAATTTTGATTATTTTACTCTGTAAACTTTAATTGGAGTTTTAGCGATGAAAAAATGCGAACAGGCTCATACCAGACTTTCGCGAACCCTTCAACGATCTCGAACTACGTAAATCTTCTGTTTTGAGAAGTTTTTTGGAGTAGGTCATTCCAGACTTTTCGACACCTTCAGTGATCGCAAACTACGTGAAACTTCTTTTGAGAAGCTTTTGGAGGTTAGGAATAAACTGCTAAAAGCTCAGCCAAAAGTGAGGTTATATTCCTGTTCAGCGATAAAAAGTACATCGAAATAGGCTCATTCCAGAGTTTTGCGACACGCTGGGCGCTTTTAAACTAAATAAAACTGTTAGCTCAGGGTGATGTCCACTAATTGAAACCGCCATATTGATCGGCCATTTTGAATTTTTGTAAAAGGCCAGACGATAATAAAAAGTCCTTTTTTATTATTTTTTTCAAGTTACGGTTATGTTTTTCAATCTTTTCCTGTACTACAAGAAGAACTCAGAGAAGAGAATACCTCCAAAATAGTAAGTAAGGCAAGAAACACGACACCAGGATCTAATAAAATTAGCCACAAAGTAATCAAGAATTTGGTAACTCAAATTTATTGGTGCAATCACAAAATATTTGAACAAAATCTGGCAGAGTCATTTCAACTTCAACGACAAGCGATGAAACGGAGGCGTTCCAGAAACCCAAATGCACTTGAACAACACAAATATGGGGTCAGATCCAACAAATCTGGAACTACAACAACTCATAAAGCGGCAAACAATTCGAATGAGAAGCATCTACAAAAAAATTGAGGACACCAGAGATCTTATCGAGACTGGGACAAAACCGGCAATGAAACTTTCACTAGCAACAATGCAGAAACTCATGGGTCAAATAGCCGAACTCCATGAGGAAATTTACATGCTAGTTAGTGATGAACAAGAACAATACTTCGAGAACATTGATAAATAGTATCAAACTATCATCCTTCAAACAGCCACGAATATAGACGAAACGGAAAAAAGTAAACTAACAAACCAAATAACGGACATTCGGTTGACTCGAATTTAAATGCCAATATTTGCTGGGGATTAAAAGAAATGGATCGGATTCCGTGACACATTCAGCAAGTTGATCCATGAAAACACACAGATCAGCGACACCCATAAAATCAACTATTTAAAGGGTCAGTTGGATGGTGCTGAGGCCAAATTAATCAACCACCTCGAACCAACAGAAAAAATTTAACAGGCCGCTTGGGAAATTTTGAATAAGCAGATATAACAACAGGAGACTGCTGATTTCAACATATTTAAATACGTTGTTGGGGCACGATACAACAACAGAATGTTTGTATGGAATCCCGAATGTAGGAGTAAATATTGAATCTTGAAACTCAATAATAATCTTCACCTTGTCTAAAAAACTGGACAACGAGTTACGAGGACTTTATGAGATTTCTTTGGCAAATCCAACGGAATTCCAGTCAATAACGGAATTTTTAAAATTCTTTGAAGGAAGATTTAAATCATTAGAGGCCAATGGCAACGATGATACCAACAACCTCCAAAACAACAAGTTAAAACAAAGGACAAACAGTTAAACGGGCCTTTGTATCAACTACACGCAACTGTGTCTACTGTAGAGATGGACATAAGATTAATGAATGTGGAGGATTTAGCAAATTAAACTCCAGCGAGAGATCGCAAGTATCGATGCTACATAAGTTATGCAGAAATTGTTTAGCAGCGGAACATGAAACAAATGCATATAAGTAAAGTTCCTTTGAGATTAAGTTTTGAGGTGTTTAAGAAATTAACCAACAATATTCCAGACGTCCACTTTGATAGCAACAAATGCAGCATTTGCAACTTGCAGATTCACAACACAACAAGTTCAGTAGCATCGATATCATAAACGGCGTTGACTATTATCCCTTAGTTCTAAACAATATCATCATTAGAGGACGCCCACAAGATCCCATTGCCCAAGAAACTGAACTTGGTTGGATCATAATGGGAAGCACAGGCAGCAACGTGGTGGACGGGACCAATATTTTTGCAGGAGAATTCAGACGAATGGCCATTAACACCCTTATTCAATGGTCCACAGGTACAATCCGATAATGACAAGGTCACATGAATTAATTGACAAAATTTCAAGCATTCATAAGGTGAAGCGAATATTTGTGTACTGCCAAAGGTTCATAAACAACAGCAACAATCAAAGGAAGTGACAATACCAAACCTGAAGCTCGCAGAAGCCCAGATAATTAGGATTGATCAACATAGGTACTTTCGTAAATAACTTCAGGCATTGATGAAAGGGACAATATTGGATAATACATCCAAGCTATCGGCTTTAAATCCGGTCATCAGCAAGGATGTGATATTAAGGAAGGTAAGCTCATCCAACAAACGAATAGCTGAAGATGCGCATACAACAACAACACTTCATATGAGCATACAAATCACATTGGCAAACGTTCGCAAACGTTTATTACAACAGGATGAAACCACCTGGCGCTTCATACCTCCCGCTGCACCACATTTTGGTGGAATATGGGAGGCAGGGGTAAAGTCACTGGAGACTCACATGAAGAAGGTCATAGGGGAGACCGTACTGACATTTGAAAAAGCAACAAAAATGACGGCCCAAATAGAAGCATGTTTAAACTCTGAACCATTGACGGTTTTGTACTTCGATCCGGAAAACTTGAAGTTTTTAACACCTTCCCATTTCCTAAAAGTTCGGCCAAAGAATGTGGTTCCAGAGAGTAATGAAAATATGTATTTACTCACTAAAGACACGCTGGCATCTAGTACAAAAGATTGTAGACGATTTTTGGATAAGATGGTCAAGGGACTATCTGCAGCAGTTACAACAACACCCAAAATGGCGAAATCTTCAGCCCAATTTAGCTGTAACTGTAGCTGTATTTTTGGTCACAACAAATAAGCAACATATACGAAGCTCAAGATGTAAAACCAAAAACATCTAACAACAACGCCTCAATCAGGCGGTAACCACTAAGACTGGCAAAACGGGAAATCGAAATTCATCTGCCATTGTTGGCCTTGATGAGCGTGTGCTGTCCCATTTGTAGCAGCGCTAAAAAACCGATATCTTGAGGAAATCAATAAAATGGAGCTAGTTGCCATGAGATGGACTTTACTTGTGCTACATAATCTAAATACATATTGGGAAGAAACAATTCAAGCAGACCGCTTTATAAACGGCCTTGCTATTATGTGTGGCAAAATACATTCAACAGCAGATATAGAGACATTTAATTGTAAACTAGTAATTCAGCAACTACGATCCCAAATGAGTACAATAAATGAGGGCAATCAGTTACTACTATCATATAATAAAGAAGTAAAAAGAACGAAGCGTTGAATTGTTGACACAATAGGGCTAGTGTTAGGTGACATGTTTGGAATATTAACTTAGAGAGAGGCAAGTCAATATGAAGAATATTTTCAAATTATAGAAATCAATGAAGATCATTTATTACTGCTAATCAAGAAACAAACCTCAATAATTGATTCCACTGTCAAAATCGTCAAACATAGCCAAAATGCCACAATAGAAGCAATTATTAACATTCAGATGGGGTTGCAGCGCCTAGACAAAAGCATAAATTATACGCGTGTAACGGAGCAACAGGTATTAACCATTTTGATGACGTCCATTGATCTGGCTGTCGCCATTGGAAATTTACGAGACGTGCAGGAAGCACTGCTAGATGCACACAAACACAATGCACACCTCAGCATCCTGTACAATGCACACCTCAACATATACCAGTTTCCATAACAATTCCTGGTCACGAATTGCGCAAGCTAGACCACTTATTTAAAAGTATATGGCGACCAGGACACGAGTAACGAAGGGATATGTGCTAATTGAGATTTCAATTCCCTTATCATACACATGGTCTTACAACATACATTCAGTAGTAGTGGTTCGCAATATTCTAGTACAGCGAAGCCATGCATATAGTACCAACAACTAAATTTGTCGCCGTTGATATTCAAAATGAACATTTCACGCAATTAACAGCTAGCGATATGTCTAAATGCAACATTATCAATGATGATCATCTGTTATGCGAAATATCAAACACAACAGCCAAGCAAGGAACTGACTGTGCAATCGCAATATTACAACACAAGTCTAATTTACAAGGAATATACGAAACAAAATATCAAAATGTTACATCAAATCTTTGGATTAAGCTATACGCACCAAATCAATGGGTATTCGTAATGATATAGGAAACAACTGTTACAATCATATGTGGATCAGCTAATTACCAGCAGCATTTATTCGGATCAGGAATACTCAAGTTAACCTCGGGATACATCTTAAGAGACGACCACGTAAGTCGTCTCTTAAGATGTGTGCCGAGGTTAACTTGAGTATTCCTGCAAGTATTCCTGCAATTTTAGCAAGTGACATATCAAAAAGAAGAAACGAGGAAAATGAGCTAATAACCACACCAAACAAATGGGCTTCAGAAGAGAAAATCTCTAGTCTAATAGAGAAAGGAAGAAGCACAACCAACGAGCACTTTCGTCATGTTCATCACTACGCGGCTACACATATTATTTTATGGGCATCTATAGCAATTAGAATAGGTTTTTTAATACGCCACCTACATAGAAGAAGAGGGAATCAACAATCCGCCAGACCTATACTGGCTGCCATGCGAACAAATACTGCTCGTCGCCCTGCAAGATGTACAGTATGAACCGGGTTAATCATACCACGCAAGAGAAGGGTTATATAGACCATATATACTATAAAATTAATAGTGTAGTTACATTTAATTCAAATATGCAATTCTGCACATAATTCCTAGTTGGTATAGTTATGAATTTACTTATACCAGTTACATTTATCAACTATGCAATTCTGCAATACTCAACGTTATTTCACTCTCTGGTAATAGCCCCCGCCAAGCGGTAAGCTCAGAATAAAGTAAATAAAAATAGATTCAAGCTGATGCGGAATCTAACAAATCTGAAAAAGCAGCTTAAAGCAGCTTAATAAATTACAATTTATTTGGATGTCCAAACCTGTATAGGGATTCCGTGCAAATTTAGTATGAACAATTTATACTAAAATAAAAATTATAGTGTGCTTTTGAAAACCCTCTACCTGCGAATTGATTATTTTTATTTGAAAATTCATAGAAAGTATTTAAAATAATCGTTGAAGGGATAAAACAACTGATAAAAACTCTAGTTTAGTTGATTTTACTAAACTGCACGGAATTCTGTAACAGATAATGATAAATTTTCACTTAAAACATTTGGCGGACGAAGTCAAGTTTATGGAGCAGGATCGAGATGTACAGTCTCATTGTTGCGGTATGCTTTTAGCAAAGATCCAGGTGAAGTTGTGGAATTGGCATATGTGATTTTTTTTTAAAATTATCCATTTCTTTTGGTATGCTCTCTTATGAATGAGCTCCTTCTCAATAAAGAGTGTGCCTTAATTTAGTTCAGATATTCTCGTAGCTAAAGTGTCTACAACATAGTTTAAACATTTTGGTTCCATAATTTTGAATTCTTCAGCTTTGACAGACTATTCGAAATCAGTGTAAAGATTATCTAATGTTAAAATGTAATAAATAGATCAACATTTAGGCGAATTAATTTACTGAACTATTCTTATTGGAAAAATTATGGGTATTCTCGGACACGATGAACAGCCAGATTGTCGTTGAATTGGATGATTCTTAATTGGAATGCGATCGATTTACGTTGTGATTTGAACGGGACAGACGAATAGCAAGATGAATCTGATAGCGAGTAGGGTGAAAGTGTCGGTTAAGTGAATTATTGTACAACAGTTGTGGTTGGGGCTTATGCAAATGTTCTAAAGTAGGTAAGCGTTTTAAAGGATTTTATTTCCCCGACTGACTTAAGGAAATTTATGGAAAATATCCTTTTTAAATAGCAGTCCATGGTTATATTTTTATTTTATTTGAAAACCCCAGTTCGACGCATGCCAAAATAATTTTTTTACCAATAATTCTGAGAAAAGGTATTTTGGAAGTTAGATACAAAACAAAAATGCCTTTTTCATGCCGATAGTGAGAAACAATATTCTTGTGGTACTTGCGAACTAGCAAAAAACATTTTTTGTAAAGGGATCAGAGTTTTTGAGTGCGTGGTATAAAACAAAATTAACAAATCCACCCCTGATGGACTACAAACAGCTGTTTAATAATAAGCTGTGTGTCACACGTTGGAAAATATCACACCTCCATCAAAGTCTGGACAGAATTATAAATTACAGAATAATTGCTGCTATTTGATTACACTTGTTCGTTGTGTAAATATTATTCAATTCACAAAAAAATGTCCGTCAATTGTGTGGAGGTTGACAACGTACAACTATAAATACATAATTCCATAACCGATCTATTTATAAAATAAAATCCGAATCACGTTCACTTTAAATTCATGGAGGTTGTCAAAAAATCATAAAAATTATTAAAAAGAAAAATTTTAAAGCAGCTTGCGTCCATTCCGCTCAGATGCCATAAATAAATCATCCAGAATAGATCCATAACATTATGCACGAGCGAGTAACTATATGGAAACGTAAGGCTCATTGCTGGGCGTGCTAAGTACATAAACGAAAACAATTTTTTTGTTAATTTAATTTAATTGAATTTTCAATTTCCATGCCCTTGACTGTTTTTTATTTTTTTATTTATTTTTTTTATTAATTTTTCCACAACATTTTATTTAATATTTAAGTTATAAAAATAAATTAAAAAAATTCATGTCGATTTATTGGCGCATATAAATTTAGAAATTTTCATAAAAAACGGACGTATTTTAAAGGTGACCGTGATATCGTGAAGTTGTGTGATTTTTAGAGTTAAATAAATTTTTTTTTTTGTAAAATTTTTCCTCGTTTCTCGATCAGTCGAAATGTACAGGTTGGAGGGTAAAGTGGCAATTGTGACCGGTGCCGATTGTGGTATTGGTGCCGCAATCGCTGTGGAATTAGTGAAAAATGGTTTAACTGTGGTTGGCCTAGCCAAACGGAAAGATAAAGTTGAGGTAACTTGCGGAGAACGGCGTAAATATTTAAAATTCGAGTAACGGAAATAAAATTTTGATTTTTTTTTTTTTTTAAATTTTTGTAAAGGTATTACGGACGAGTTTAGCTGGCGGCCCCGGTGAATTGTGCGCATTCGAATGTGATGTGACAAATGAACATTCAGTGAAAGCGGCTTACGCCTGGCTCGAAAAAAAATTCGAGGTTGACGAGGAAAAAGGATTAGAAAATAGAATCAAATTTTTGATCAATAATGCATCGGCGTTCAGTAATTTTTTGTTCCTTGAGGAAAGCAATACGAAGGACTTGAAAACCCTGATCGATACAAACATTTCCGGATTATATATGGTCACCCGAGAATTTGTACGTTTGATGAAGGAACGTGAAGAATCTGGTCATATTATTAATATTAACAGTGTTTTGGGTCATACAACGAATTCCTGTGTACCCGGTACAAGGCCCGTAAATGGAATGTATCCAGCACCAAAATATGCGATTACCTCGATGACAGATAGTTTACGGCAAGAGCTAGTGTTTAATGAATCCGATATTAAAATCAGTGTAAGTATAGAGTTTTTTTTTGGCGATATCATTTAAAGAGGTTAACGCTTTTATTTGTTTGCAGAGCATAAGCCCAGGTTTGACTGAACAGGATATTTTGAGTGAATCGAAAAACGATTTGGTTAAAATGATGCCACGACTCAAACCAGAAGACGTTGCACAAGTAGTTTGTTATATTCTTGGACAGCCCGATCATGTGGAGGTACATGATGTTGTTATTAAGCCGAAGGGCGAATATTTGTAAATGCCAATTTTAGAATAATAAAAAATTTTGTGTAACCCCTGAAAGTTGTTTAAAAGTCTTACAAATTATTGAATTTTACCTATGGTGGATAGTGCTGCCGACTGGATTTATTTATACTAAATACAAATTTTAAAAGACAACGAACGAACTCTTTCGTTTCTCTTTTTTTATGGAATTTTATACGGGGGTTTATTTAATGTGCCAAATGGAATTATGTAAACGAATGATAAATTACAGCTTAACCGCATTCGCGTCACGTTATTCCGGCCACGATATTTTTAGACATGGTACATTATTATCTTTGAAAATTTGTTGGGCTGACTTTAATGTTCACATAAAAATATTAAGAAAATATTTTTTTGGGAATTATGACTGGACGGTGGTTGCGCAAACCAATAATATTAGCTAACCGATCTAAAAACGTCTTCTACCTTGAATACTGGATGAAGGTTTGTTTATGAACTTTTTAACATAACAAAAATGATGGAACGATCGAAACTTGGTCAAGATTAGGGTGTACATGAACTGAATGACGTAACATATTTTTTTTTGCGATTATAATCCGCGAGCGTATACAAAACAATTTATTGTAAATTATAAAAATAAAATAATTTTACACAATGTATATTAAAGCTGTCATCGGGTTAATTAAGATAACGCTAGTGATGATTTTTGTAATGATAAATAAAATTGATTGTGGAAATTTAAAACGGCTCCTATAAATTAGATAACCGTCAGGCGGGTATATTGGTGAGATTCCATTCGAAGAACATAAACAATATGAGGGACACATGTTGAACGTATCAAAATTATTAATATTATTAGAGCAAATTTTATAACGATTTTAAACATTAATTGGTTGTTAAAAATATGAATTCATCTGTCGGTTATATCTATGTGTATGTGCACATAATAAATTATGAAAACATATTTGTATGTTTAGCCTAAATGGTTTAACATTAAAAGAGATCGACTGTGCCTATTACGAAATTGGAAAATTTACTATTTCTAATATAGATACAGCTCGTCATAATTCGCACAAGAAAACGGGCAGAAACCATTAATATTGACGAGGGCCATTAATTTTAGGGTTATAAAAGTAAATTTGTTGGCACCGATTGTGTAGCTAAAAATTTCTTGTGGATACTTTTTCTAAATAACTAAATTTTTAATTTGAATTTGATTATTTCTGCGCATATTTAATAGAATGTTCAATTCTATTGGAAATCACCTGTACCAAATCCTGGATCAAAAATCTAAAATCTGCAATTGTTCTCCGATTGTGATCGGATACCGCTAAAAATTGATTTCAGAATCTGGATTTGGGTCTTTTGATTATTTCTGCACATGTTGATGAAAATTACTTGTATCGTTTAATTCTGTGAAGACGTTAGAAAATCGACTTTAAACACAATGCCAGCTGTGTACCACACACCCGTTGGTATATCTCATAGTTCTATCATTTTTTGAAAGCTTATTGGAGGGCTAAGTCAACGTGGGCGACACTCGTTTTGAAACAAACAAATAGATTAACTTTAAATTCTGAGAACTGCAGAAATTGTGCTAGTTCAATAAATTATTAAAAATTTAAAAGTTTTTAATATTTGGGGCATTTTTCTAAATTCTGTAAATACGACATACTTCAGCAATTCTATAAATTCTGTGAATTGTTAAAATCTGTAAATAATTAACAATTCTCTAAGGTTTATGGATTTGACAAATTCTCTAAATTTTGTAAATTTTAAAATCTGTTGATATCATTTTAAAATTCCTCGAAATTGTTTAAGTTTTATATACTTACATATATAATAAATTTTGTAAAACGCTTATAATTCTAAAAGATGTACAAATTCTATTAATTTTGAAAACACCGTCTATTCTGTGAATTTTATAAGTTATGGAAATTCTATAAATCCTTTCTTCAAATTTTCTAGCCTCTAAAAATTTTGTAAATTTTCTAACCGTTTACATTTATTAAATTTCCTTCTGGAAATTCCTTTAACTGAATTAATTCCAACTCTAACAATTTTGCTTCATTAGAATTATGAGCTCTAAATCCTATAAATTCTATCAAATCTGTAAATTCTGTAATTTCTTTTAATTGTATAAAACTAAACGAATCTAATAAATTTTGTAGATTCTTAAACTTTAAATTTCGGGAATTCTGTAAATTTGTAAATGCTGAAAACTCTATAAATTTTAATTTTAATCAAGTATAGTAAAATAAACAAATTCTTTTTATTCAGCTTGTACATTTCTAAAATTATTAAAAATTTTGGAATTTTATTATTAATTCTGCAAATTCCTTAAATAATGAATATAATTTCTTATTTCCCTAAATCATGAAAGTTTTACAAGTTTTATTTTAAAAATCCTTAGGCTTCAATATTTTCCAATCCTTTCCGTAGAACCACTAAATTCTGAAAGTCCTGCAAATTCTAAAAATTCTTACTAAAACAACCTGTTGATTCTTTAACCATGAATCCTGAAATTCGTTATATCCTGTTAATTCTATGAAATCTTTAAATATTCTGTTAATTCTATGAAATCTTTAAATTCAATACTACCAATTTTGTAAATACTACAAATCTCATAAATTCCGAAAAAATCAAATTTCAGATAACTCCTGTAAATTTTTAAAATTATTTAAATTTTAGAATTATGATAAAATCTGTGCTTAAAATTCTGTAAAATCTAAAAGTTATATTTATTTTGATAACGCTATATATATTCTCCAAAATAAATTCTCAAAATTAGCTAATTCTTTAAATTATGTAATTTCTTTAAATTTTGTAAAATTCAATTCAATAATTTTTTTTTTCGCTGGCGCTACAACCCATGGAGGGATTTGGCCGCTTCATTATGAAGTTTCGTAATCAATTTTTTTAACGGATAATGATTAATTAATTCATTGATCCTACATTAACCAGCCGTGATTTTTTCATCACCCGCCGGGAATTGAACCCAGGACCTCCGGAGCTCCAATAAATTCCGTAAATTTAATAGTCTAATTTGAATTCTGGTAATTCTATAAATTTTGTAAATTATATCAATTATACAAATTTAAAATTTCCACATTTTCTGTAAATTTGTATAGTTCTGTAAATACAACAAATTCTTATTTTAAATGCTATAAACCCTTTCTAATTTTTGTAAAATCTAACAATTTTCTAAAGTATAACAATTTTATAAATTCTCAAAATTCCGGAAACTGTGTAAGGTAAACTTTCTTAGTTTCCTAAATTATTTAAAATTTATAACTTTCATTCTGAAAATTCGGAGACTTAAATAATTTTCCACTCTTACAGTTTTCCCATTAGATCTTATTAACTCTAAAATTCTTTGCAAACCAACCTGCGGAGTCTTTAATTTTAAATCCTGGGAATTAATCATTTATCATCGTTCATACAATCGGGGCTTAATCATTTCAATTCTCTAACTTTTCTGCCAATTTGATGAATTTTGTTAATTTACAAACCTTATGAATTCTGAAAATCATTTTTGCGGTAAATTCTGTAAATTTTTATAATTACTTATATTTTATAATTATTATAAATAAATTCAATAAATTCTGAAAAACTCTTGTAATTCTATTAAATCTAAATATATTTTCAGTACCCTACCTATTATCTATATTTTAAAAATTCTGTAAATTCTAACTTCAAATTATCTAAGTTTTAAAAATTTTGTAAATTTTCTTACTTCCCCAACCATTCAAATTTTATAAATTTCATGCCGGAAATTTTATTAACTGAATTAATTTTAAAAATTGTTTACTTAGAATTTGAGAACTAAATTCTTTTAAATCTGCAAATTCTGTGATTTCTTTAAATTTTGTAAACAAATTCAAAATCTATAAGTTATACAAATTAAGTTTATTAGTTCCCGAATTAAGGGTATGCCGAGCCCTGAGCTAGTTTAATTTAAGAGCCGGAACTTCAAGGAATACAATTTACAAAGCCCAGGATACATTTGTTTGTTTGAGTGCACAATTCTATAAATTCTAAAAATTTCATTAATTCTGCAAATACAGCAAATCTCGTAAATTCTGAATTTTAAAAATTTATAGGAATTATCGGAATGTAGATTTTTCAGAATTTACGAGATTTGTTGTATTTACATAAATACATAATCTATACTTCTGGGCTTCCGGTAAATACTGTAAAATTTAAAACTATTTATATTTCATAATTATTATGTATAAATTCTGTAAATCCCTTATAAATATTTAAGATAGATTCTATAAATTTGATAAATTTTCTAAATTCCCTAACCAAATCCCAATTAATACCAAATTACCAACCATTGTATTGTTAGGATTATGAACACTTAATTCTATAAATCTATTCAAACAAGCAAATCCTAATATTTTCTTTAAATTCTAACTGTTAAAAAAAAATTACAAGTCCTTACCTTTCTGTGCATTTTACAACAAATTATAAAAATTCTATTCATTTATATATTAATCTCCCGGACTACCGGTACAATCCATTTTGAGCATCAGCTCCTTCATAATGGAGGGTACCAAAAAACGTCGAGAAACAACAGCTCATCCAGCCAGTATCATCTCCAATCCTGCAACTTTAAATAGATCTTTGCTAGACACGTAGTACCAGCTATTTTTAAATCGGTTTACTCGATCCTTGACTAATCTGCAGACCGCCAAAATCATCAGAAGATAATATAAACTTTGGAAGACTTCTCATTTAAACAATAGGATGAACTTTCATAACCCGAATAATCTAGATATAATTTTTAGGTTCGAGCATCCAAATTACTTGTGTGACACTTGCTGGAATATTATTTACACAAGATAATATCTCGTAAAAATTCTATAAATTCCCCTTTGTTCCCGTATAAAACCCTTCGACCTCATATAAATTTAACAATTCTCTAAAAATTACAAATTTTATAAATTCTCTAAAGTTTTCAAACTTTATAAATTTACAATTTTTATTCTTAAAATCCTTACATTTGAATAATTTCGATAAATTCTGTAAACTTTCAGAACTACTTAAATTTTCTAATTATTATAAATTAATTCTATAAATTCTGAATCCTTTGTAAATCTATAAAATTTTAAAATCCTATTTATTTTAAGAACCCTAGTTATAACAAATATTCTGAAAATTCTCTTAAGTCTTTCTTTAAATTCTCTAAAATCTGTAACTTTTAAAATAAATAAATTCTGTGTTTTTTTTTAAATTTTGTAAACTTAAACAAATACAATAAATTCTGTAAATTTTGTAGATTTATTAACTTTTAACTGGGAATTCTATAAATTTTAACAACATAACTTTTTAAATTCTGAAAATTTTATAAATTCTCTAAATTTTTTGAATTCCATAAATATTTAAAAGTGTACATTTTCTTAAATCACTAAATTATTTAAATTTGACAAGTTTTACTCTGAAAATCCTAAGATTTCAATAATTTCCAACAGATTTTTCCTAAGAATCATTAAATTCCGAATTTCTGCAAACAATCTTAAATTTCTATAAACTCTATTGAGTCGATAAAGTCTTAAAAATGCTGAACATCTTTTAAACCCTTTAATTTCTGCCAGTTCTATAACTTTTATAAATTCTGCTTCCACGAATTTTGTAAATTTTCAAATATTATAAATCTTCTAAATTCTGTAAATAGTAACATAAATACGTTTTCTTAGTTCTAGTTTTAGTTTTAGTATAGTGTTAGTTAAAATTTACAATTTTCATTCTTAAAATCGTTGTATTTGAGAAATTTCCTACTCTTGTAGTTTTTTCTTAGAACCACTAAGAAACAGTGGTTTTTTACATAAATCTTGTAAAAAGTCTGTGGAGTGTTTAACTTTAAATCCTGGGAATTCGATAAATCCTATTAATTCTTTGAAATCTTTCATTTTTATCAATTGTATAAATTTTATAAATTCTACCAAATTTGACAATTTAATTAATTATTAATTCGGAAAATTTATATTTTCGATAAATTTTCTAAATATTCGAAATTACTTAAATTTTATAATTATTCTATTGTAAATTAATTCAATAAATTCTGAATATATTTCGAAACCCCTACATATTCTCAAGATTTTAGAAATTCTGTAAATTTTATAGATTCTTTAACTTTTAATTGGACATTCTATAAATTTAACAACATAATTTTTGAAATTCTGAAAATTCGATCAATTAAATTTGTTTTTAAATTTCTTAATTCAGTAAATGCTACAATTTACTTCAGTCTGTAAAACCCTTCTAATTCATAGGGAACTAACAATTCTCTACAGTTTTCAAATTTTATAAATTCTCTAAATTTTGTGAATTCCATAAATATTCAAAAGCGTAAAGTTTCTTAAATCACTAAATTATTTAAATTTTACAAGTTTTATTCTGAAAATCCTAAAATTTCAATAATTTCCAACAAATTTTTCCTAAGAACCATTAAATTCCGCATTCCTTATAAATCCTAAAAATTGTTACAAAAAATCTTAAAGTCCCATAAACTCTACTAAGTCGATGAAGTCTTAAAAATGCTGAACATCTTTTAAAACCTTTAATTTCTGTCAGTTCTATAACTTTTATAAATGCTGCTTCCACGAATTCTGCAAATTTTATGAATTTTATAAATACGCCAAATCACATAATCTCTCTAAATTTTTCAAATATTTTATACCCTCTAAGCTCTGTAAATGGTAACATGAATACATTTTGGTATAGTTTAGTTTTAGTTAAAATTTACAATTTTCATTCTTAAAATAATTTTATTTGAGAAATTTCCTACTCTTACAGTTTTTTCTTAAAACCAGTAAATTCCATAAAACATGTAAATAAATCTGTGGAGTGTTTTACTTTAAATCCTGTTAATTGTATCAAACCTTTAATTTTTATCAATTCTATAAATTTTATAAATACTACCAATTCTACCAATTTTATTAATTATTAATTCTGAAAATTTATATTTGCGATACATTTTTAAAATTTTCGAAATTACTTAAATTTATAAATAAAATATTATAAATAAATTCTACAAATTCTGAATATATTTCGAAAACCCTATATATTCTCTAGATTTTATAAATTCTGAAAATTCTATAAATTCTTTCCTCAAAATATTCAATTATAATAAATTTTGTAAATTTTTTGATTTCCCTAACTATTTGAATTTCATAACTTTCATTCTGGAAATTCTTTTAACTAAATTAATTCCAACAATTGTTTCCTTAAAATTACAAGCATTAAATTCTATAAATTTTTTCAAATCTCTTAGTTTTGTAATTTCTTTAAATTTTGTGAAATTAAACAAATTCAAAATCCATAAATTTTACTAATTTGATAAATTCTTGAAAAATCTTGAAAATTCTGCAAATTATAAAAAAAAATTTAAAGTTATATATTTCCAGACCCGAATTCTCGGCCCATCAATTTTAAAGAATACAATTTACAAAGCACAAGTTACATTTAATTCATTGACAATAGTCTATACAATTTTATCAATTCTGTATACAACAAATATCATAAATTCTGAAAATTAATCTAACACAAATTCTGATTAATCAAATTCTATAACTTTAGTAAATTTAGTAACCAAATTCCAATTAATTCCAAATTTTTAATCATTATTTTCTAAAAATTATGGCCACTAAATTCGAATAAATTCTTTCAAATCTGTAAATCCTAAAATTCTTTTAAATTTTGTAAAGTGTAACAAATACAATAAATTCTGTAAATTTCATAGATAAGCTTTACATTTTTGGGTTTCTATAAATTTTTTAAATATCGTATTTTTTTAAATTGTACCAATTTAAAACATTCAATAAGTTAAAAAAATGTTAAAGTTCCTATTTCAGTGAATGTTACCAAGTTTTTCATTATTTTTAACTCTTCTAAAGATTACAAATTTTATAAATTCTCTAAATTTTGTAAATTCCATAAATTTTCATAAGAGTAAAATGTCTTAAATTATTTAAAATTTATAAGTTTTATTCTGAACAACCTTAGACTTCAATAATTTTCAACTTGAACAGTTTTAGCTAAGAAGCACTAAATTCCGCAAATCCCATAAATCCTAAAAAATCTTACTATAAATTTGAAAAACTCCTTAAATTTTACTAAGTCGGTAAAATCTTAAAAATACTGAATATTCCAAAAAATCTTTTGCCAATTTTACGGCTTAAATTCTGGAAAATACAAATTTCCATTAAATCCAACACATTTTGAAAATTATTTAAATTTTTGAAATACCGTAAATGCTGTAAACTCTTTCTAATTTTAAAAAATCTAACAATTCACTAAAGTTTCCAAACTTTATCAAATCTCTAAATTCTGTAGATTCAGAGAGTAGTAGTAATATGAGTATATAATTTTAATTCCCTAAATTAGTTCAAATTTACAATTTTCATTCTTATACATACTTGAATATTCTCCTAGTTTTACAGTTTTTTCCTTAGAACAACTAAATTCTATAAATCCTGTTAATTCTAAAAATTCTTCCAAAAAAAATTCTGTGGAAACTTTAACTTTAAATCCTGGGAATTCGATAAATCGTATTAATTCTAGCAAATCTTGAATCTGAATCTTATAAATTCTACTAACTCTGCCAATGTGGTTAATTCTGTAAATATAAAAACTTTGTAAATTATTAAAATTCATATTCTGTAAATTTTTAAAATTACTTAAATTTTATAATTATTATAAATTAATTCTCTAAATTCTGAAAACACTAAATTCTAAATTTTATAAATTTTGGAATTTTTTCTCATTTGAATTTTATAAATTTCATTTTAGAAATTCGTTTCAGTGAATTACTAATTTCCAGTTTAACAATATTTTCCTTAGAATTATAAGCACTAAATTCTATAAATTCTTCTAAATCTCTAAGTTCTGTAATTTCCTTAAGTTTAGTAAAATTAAGCAAATTCAAAATCTATTTTTACTAATTCGATAAATCCTGCAAATTGTGGAAATTATAAAATATAAGGATATCCCGAGCCCTGGGCCACCATCATTTAAGGGGCTCAATTTTAAAGAATTCAATTTACAAATCTTTTAAGCTAAAAGGCTAGAGCAACTAAAGGAAATTGTATTTTCTAAAAGAATAAATAAAAAAAAAAAAAAAAAAATCAGAAATTCTATACATTTTATAAATTCTACAAATTCTGAAAATTTTATCAATTCTGTAAATACATCACATCTCATGAATTCCGAAAAATCTATATTTCCGATAACTCGTGTAAATTTTTACAATTATTTAAATTTTATAATTATCACAACTTATAATTAATTACGATACATATATTCTATAAATTTAGTAAATCTTTTAAATTTACTAACCAAATTCCAATTATTTCCAAATTTTCATCATTGAATTTTTAGAATTTTGGTAACTAAATTCATAAAAATTCTTTGAAATCTGTAAATCCTAAATTTTTTTTTGAATTTTGTAAAACGTAACAAATATAATAAATTCTATAAATTTCGTAGATTCTTTAGCTTAAATTTTAAACAATATTTATTTAATTCTGAAAATTCAATAAACTCTTTAAACTCTATCAGCAAAAAAAATTTAAAAGTATCTACATATCTGTGCATTTTATAAAAACTTCAAAAATTCTTGAAATTCAGTGAATGCTACCATTTTCTTAATTCTGTAAAACCCCTCTAATTAATAGAAATCGAACAATTCTCTAAAGATTGCAAATTTTCAAAATATTGTAAAAACCTTAAATATTCATAAGATTAAATTGTCTTAAATCACTAAACTATTTAATAGTTATTTATGGTACTAGTGAGCAAAACGAGATATTATCCATGAGGGATAAGTTTGTCCCACGAGGCGATAGCCGAGTGGGATATTATCCCGAGTGGATAATATCTCTTTGCTCACGAGTGGCATACAACGTTTTATCCAATTTTGTTGAAATAAATGTAAATAATCGTAAATTAATAAGAAATAGTTCCATTTTGTGTTTTCACACTGAAGCATTGAATTTTGAAATACATTTTGTCAAAGTGACCGTTTTTTAAATTTATATGACGTGTTTCTTTGACGTAAATTACGAAACCTATGAATAATTTTTCAATGACTACTCAATATTTTGTTATACAAAATATAACTCACGTTGCCCCTAGCAGCGTGGGTTATACAATAACAATGGGTTATTTTACATTTTCTTTATTTGAAATCAGTCTAGTTATCGGGCTATTATACATCAAAATTGGATAAAATTTATAAGTTTTATTCTGAACAACATTAGACTTCATTAATTTTCAACTCGAACAGTTTTTGCTAAGAACCACTAAATTCAGCAAATCCCATAAATCCTGAAAAATCTTACTAAAAACGTTTCTACCAAGTCGATAAAATCTTAAAAATACTGAATATTCTAAAAATTCTTCTGAAAATTTTACTGCTTAATTCTGGAAAATATCAATTTTCAATAAATCAATAAATTTTGAAAATTATTTAAATTTTTGAAATATCGTGAATGCTGTAAACCGTTTCTAGTTCTTAAAAATCTAACAGTTCTCTAAATTCTGTAGATTCACAGAGCAGTAGTAAATAATTTTAATTCCCTAAAACAGTTGAAATTTACAATTTTCATTCTTATACATACTTGAATAAGTTTTTTCCTTAGAGCAACTAAATTCTATAAATCCTGTAAATTTTAAAAATTCTTACAAAAAAACCTGTGGAAACTTTAACTATAAATTCTGGGAATTCGATAAATCCTATTAATTCTATCAAATCTTGAATCTGAATCTTTAAGCCAATTTGATTAATTCTGTAAATATAAAAAATTCTTAAAATTCATATTCTGTAAATTTTTAAAATTACTTAAATTTTATAATTATTATAAATTAATTCTCTAAATTCTAAAAATTTTCTAAATTCTAAATTTTATAAATTTTGGTATTTTTTCAATTCCCTTACCATTTGAATTTTATAAATTTCATTTTAGAAATTAGAAATTGGAGTCTAACAATTTTTTTCTTAGAATTATATGCACTAAATTCTATAAATTCTTTTAAATCTCTAAGTTCTGTAATTTCCTTCAGTTTTGTAAAATTAAACAAATTCAAAATCTATTTTTACAATTCGATAAATCCTGCAAATTGTGGAAATTATAAAATATTTTAAAGTTATATATTTAGAGTTCCGAATTAAGGATATCCTGGGCCCTGTGCCACCATCATTTAAGGGATTCAATTTTAAAGAATTCAATTTATAAAGCACAATATACATTTGATTGACTACACAATTTTATAAATTTTATAGAATTTAGCAATTATGTAAATACATCAAATCTCATTAATCACAAATTTAGTAAATTTTTTAAATTCCCTAACCAAATTCCAATTATTTCCAAATTTTCAATCATTATTATTTTTAGAATTATGATTAATAAATTCATAAAAATTCTTTCAAACCTGTAAATCCTAAATTTTTTTTAAATTTTGTAAAACGTAACAAATATAATAAATTTTATAAATTTCGGAGATTTTTTAACTTAATTTTTAAACCACATTTTTTTTAATTCTGAAAATTCAATAAATTCTTTAAACTCTATCAGCAAAAAGAAATTTAAAAGTGGCTATATTTCTGTGCATTTTACAAAACCTTCAAAAATTCTTGAAATTCATTCTGTGAAACTCCTCTAATTAATAGAAATCTAACAATTCTCTAAAGATTGCAAATTTACAAAATATTGTAAATCCCAAGTATTGTAAAAATTTTACAAGTTTTATTCTAAAATCCTGGGACTTGAATGATTTCCAACTCCAACAGTTTTTTTCCTAAGAACCAGTAAATTCCACAAATCCTATAAATTCTACTAAGTCGATAAAATCTTAAAAATGCTGAACATTCTATAAAATCTTTAAATTCTATCAATTTTTAATTTTTATAGATTTTGCTTTCTGTAAAATTCAACACGTTCGAATTCTTGAAATTACGAATCTGTAAGTTCTCTAATTGCTTTAAATTTTGAAAATTTCCTAGTTTTTTTCTGGGGATTCTGTAAATTCAGTGAACAAGATAAACCATTGATTTATTCTGCGTACAACAAATTGTTTAAATTCATAGTAAAAACACCAAATTTCTCCAATTTTTTAAATTCCATAATTTCTTTAAAGTTAGATAAAGTATAATATGTAAATTGCGAAAATCCTATTTCCACTAAATTTTTCAAATTCCATAAATTCTATAAATTTTGTAGAATCTGCTAACTAAATAAGATTTTAGTCCTCTGTAAATGTCCACTGTACTTTAGCCCACTGTAAATGTCTTTGATGGAAACAACATGCTTACTCTCGGGTGAAAATGGAAAGATTAAAATCCCTTAATTATTTAGATTTTACAAGTTTTATTCTAAAACTCCTTAAACTTGAGAATTTCCAACTCTTACTTTTTTTCGTAAGAACCACTCTTTCGTAAGAATTGCTCAAATCCTATAAATTCCAAAAATTCTAAAAATGCTCACAAAATAATTTTAGAACAATTCATCTTTAAATCCTATCAATTCTATAAATTTTTTAAACTCTACTTCTAAATAAAAATTCTGAATATTTGATCAGTTCTGTAAATGTGCCAAATCTCATAAATTCTGAAAAATCTCAATTTCCAATAAACCTACTACATTTTCAAAATTATTTAAAATTTATAATTAATGCAAATTCTGTAAAACTCTATCTAGAAATTCTATAAATTTTCAGAACACAAACTTTTGTCTAAATTTTGTAAATTCTGAAAATTCAAGCTCGTTTGGGGTTTGTTTCCTTGAAATGACGAAGTCTGTAAGTTGTGTAATTTCTTTAAACTTTAAAAATTTAAATAAATTCAATAAATTCCGTAAATTCCGTAAATTTCGTAGATATTCTTTCTGGGAGTTCTGTAAATTCTGTAAATTTGATAAATCCAACAATTTCTGTAAATTCTATCTATTTACTCGTCCTCTCTTCTTTTAAATTCTTAGTGAATACAAAAAATTTTCCAATTTCCTAAATTCCATAGTTTTTATATTCTGAAACTCGTATTTTCCAAATACCATACATTTTATAAATTTGGTAGATTAGATAAATTCTGCATTCCCTCGGGAGTCCAGGAATGATCAAGAGCATTCCTACTCTCGAGTCAAAATCCAGAAATTCCACAAATTACGGATGAGTCAAAATTTTCTTAAATCCCTAATTAACTCATTGGATTTGAATATTTTCCAAATCTAACAGTTTTTTCCTAAGAACCACTGAATTCCACAAATCCTATAAATTCTAAGAAACTCTATAAATTTTACTAATTGTAAGTAAATGAAATCTTAAAAATCCTGAACATTCTATTAAATCATTCAATTCTACAACTTTTATAAACTCTGCTTCTACAAATTCTGCTAAATTGATCAGTTGTGTAAATCCGTCAAATTTCTTAAATTCTGAAAAATCCAAATTTCCAATACTCTGTACATTTTAAAAATTATTTAAATTTTATAATTATTGTAAATTCTGCAAAACCCTTACTATAAAATCTAGAAATTTTATAAATTTTGAGAACACAATCTTGTATCTAAATTTTGTAAATTTTGAAAATTTGTTCTTCAAATTTTATCCTGAAAATTTTTACAACTAAATTAATTCCAGTTCGCTTGGGGTTTGATTCCTTGAAATGACGCGTACATTTCAAAGAATATTTCTGGGAATTCTGTAAATTCTGTAAACTTGATAAATCGTACAATTTCTGTAAATTCTCTCTACTCTGCGTATAACAAATTTCATAAATTCTTTAAATTCACATTGAATACACCAACTTTACCAATTTACTAAATACGACGGTTTAAAAGGAACTAAAGAAGCTTGGTGCACGTTAGTCCACTGGAAATGTGTTTGATGAAATGGTGACAGCATTTCCCCGAGGGACTCTTCGAGTTAGAATTCAATGATTCCACAGATTACGGATGAGTCAAAACTTTTGAAATGTCACAACTTTGTGGAAATATGAAAAGATGAACGCGATCATCCAATGGTGAGATTGGCGCAGAGTCATACAGTGTGGAAATCTGTGTGATCTTCAAAATACAAAAGTAATTATTTTAATTTTTTGGCCCAATAACGATCGTGTTCAATTAATATTTTGATAAATATGAACAATGTGCATGGTTGGTTTTATATTTGACATAAATAACGATGCCAACTAATCTAACGACTCGAAAACTATTCATGCAAAATGATTTTCCTGAAAATAACAAAACAGTATTGAGCAAATATTCCATATCTGGATTGCTGAACACAATTGGCGGTTAAATCGAAGGATCGCAGAAATGACGATCGATTGATCGGTCTCTGAATGTAATGGTTAAAAAAATTTCTGAATATTTACTATATTCTTCCGCTCGCCATTCCACAAATTGATCCGACGATCATCATTACGATCGTCTCGATATTATAAAAAAAAACACTAATGGATTTTGAATGGAGTGCGCTAAAAATGTTTCTGATCGTAACACAAAAATTGAGGAAAAAATGTCCGTCAGTAATTGTGGAGGTTGGACGTATGTAATAAAAATAAAAAAAAAATAAAAACGTTATACTATTAATATACAAAATTATTCCAAATTTTCTATAAATAAATAGAGCAAACGTCTACCTATTAGTTATAATAAATTCATGGAGGTTGCGTCTTATTTAATAATCCGTGTGTGTGTGTGTGCGCGCGGCGGCGACTTCTCCTTTTACACACATGTCAAAAATAAATCATATTCTAATGATTAGCCAAATTCGAGGCTCATTAAAACTTTTATTGATTCGCATTTCTAAAAGTACATAACCGTCTAAAACAAAAAATTGTTTTTCTCATTTAATTTTCAATTTCCATGCCCTTGACTGTTTATTAATTTTTCCACAAATTTTTTTATTTTTTTATTTAATTTAACGTTATAAAAATAAAATAAAATTATTGGCGCATATAAATTTAGAAATATTCATAAAAAACGGTCGCATTTTAAAGGTGACCGTGATATCGTGAAGTTGTGTGATTTAGAAATTTTCATTTTTTTTTAAATTCAGTCAGTCGACATGGATAAGTGGACGAAGCGTATCGCAGTAGTAACCGGTGTTACTAGCGCTGTTGGTTCTGAAATTGCGGTCACTTTAGCGCGAAATGGTTTAGCCGTTGTTGGTTTGGGCAGGAAAACGGATAAAATTGAGGTATACATTTAACAATTTGGTGGAAGGATCACGAACTAATTTTTAATTTTTTTTAAAGGCTTTAAAAAATCGATTATATAATGTATCCGGTTCAATTACAGCGATCGAATGTGATATTACAAAAGAGCAAGATGTTCAAAATGCATTCATTCAGGTTGTGCGCGCCTTTGGTGGGGTAGATATCCTAGTAAATGTTGCGGCCATCACAAGCAACCGTTTATTCTTAAACGATGAGAATAATCACAAGGAATTACAAAAAGTTATCGATACAAATGTTACGGCATTATGTATTTGTTGTCGTGAGGCCGTTAGATATATAAAAAGTCGTCATCGTGGCCACATAATTAATATTAATAGTGCGATGGGACGTAAAACTCCGGAAGCAAAACCGGGTGTTCCACCAATAAGTGGTGTGTATCCAGCTTCGAAAAATGCCGTCAACGCAATTACAGAGTGCTTGCGACAAGAGTTACTGTTCCTTAAGACTAATATTAGAGTCAGTGTATGTATTAACCGGGCATCTACATAATATACGTTAAGCCATATATTTGTTGCTAATCACAATTTTAAATTTTATTCCAAACAGGTTATAAATCCGGGCTTAGTTGAGGAAGATCCATTGAGTGGTGACTACGAACATGAATCGATTAAATTGATGCCACGACTTCGAGCTGACGATATTTCGCGTGCCGTTATTTTTGTACTAGCCCAACCTGAAACAGTACAAATTCACGATATTATTTTGAAACCAGTGGGTGAAACGTTGTAATTCGATCATAAAATTATGTTGCAATGATTATGTAATAAAAAATAAATTTTTGTTTTTGTTTTGTGTAACTACCCCTAAAAGATGATTATAAGACATACATACATATAATAAATAGATCTGTATAACGTTTCTACTGCCACCTAGTTTTGAATAGTGTAAGCTGTTAGATGATTATGATCGTTGAAATTCCAAAAAAAATTAAATTTGTGACAATTGCGTACAAACAAACGAACATTTTTAGTCCGTTCATTTTTCAAATCAATGTCTCTCGGTGATTTTTCTTGCATTTGTAATGACAACTGAATAGAGTACAATGTGCTAAGCAGTTGAATAGAAAAATGCTTGTTTTGTGTGGAACATTTTGGAATTGGATGATACTTGGTATAAGGTAAGTGATTGGGAATTTACATAATATAACTACGCCTTAGTCGCATAGACTGCCGATGTAGTTGATAAAATTATCTAGAAAATGTATCTTATTCTGAAAGTTATTTATAGAATTGAAAAAACAACAAAAAAAAAACGCGGACGCACATACATATGTTTGATCAAGCCGCATTATCTTATCGAATTGTACGCGGCATAAGCAAATAAAATTCGTTTGTAGACCTAAAGACACCAGATTTATGCGAACAATTTTAAGCTGAGATTAGAGTGTATTTTGGAAATTTGTAAAGATTACGATTAAGGTGTTCTTATGACTAATAGAGTCGTGCGAAATGGATTACTTCATTTACGGAATATGGTTTAGTAAGAAAAACATGTTATTGTTAAATTTTTTTGTATGATACATGTTATTTGCACTCCTAACTAAGTCTAATTTTGATGCTCTGGATTGGTGGTAGCTACTATTCTATGTTGTGCACAGCAAACGTTCCCTTGTTCTTCCTACATCGTAGACCATACTTGTCAAGAGCGTCAGCAATTATTTGTAATGCTATTAAATTCTTCGATCAACCTTTGAAAAATTCAGAAGCATAAAAATGCTAGAAAGTTTATTAAGTAGCGTCAACTGCTTCAACTGCTCAAAAACTCAATTTAAAATAACGTGCTAACGTGCATTTAGATTACTTAATTATTTCTAAAGATTTCGTAGTAAATTCGATTTTGTTGAAAATCGCCTTACAACAAATCAGCAGATTCTGGGCCTAACAAAAAATCCAAAATATGCAATTGTGCTCCGCTTGCGGCTCTTTATACCTCTAGAGATAGCTTTCGGGACCTGTAATCGTTGTGCCAACGTGCATTTAGTTTGCCTTTACAAACATTTTGTATAAAATTCGATTTTCTTGAAAATCTCCTTTCAGCAGATTCTGGGCCAACAATCCAAAGGTCGCTGCAGCGACTGATGAGGACATAAATTCAAACGCCACCTCGCAATTTGAATGTCAGCATTTTAAATGCATCGGTTACGTAGTTTTACAGTACCGTCAAACGATTTTAAGCTACCACGGCTAACATTCCCAACATTTAGTAGCAAAGCGCGAGAGTGGCCGTCATTTTATGCCTTGTTTAAAAGCACTATTCATGAAAATACAAACCTTTCACCGGCGCAAAAGTTCCAGTATCTAATTTACCAATTGTGCGGCCAAGCTGAAGCGTTAGTCCGACATTTTGTGTACTATTCAAGCTACATCGAAGCCTTTCAAAAGCTAATTAAAAGATACGATAGAAAACGATCTAATGTCAACGAGTTCATTGAGGCATATATCAAGCAGCCACCAATTACTCGAAATTATTCGAATAGTTACTCGAATTTTTAAATAAACGTATGAATTTTCTAGAAGGAATTAAGGTCCAAACCAGTAAAGTTCAACTCAATCAGAATGTGACGCCGCGATCATTATTTGCGGAACAGAAGCCATTACCAAAATGCAGCTTATGTATTGATCAACATCATCGTTTATGCGACTGCCCCAAGTCAACAAGAGTGCCAGATGTTTTAATTGTTTAGCAGAAGTGCATAGTGCATTCCAGTGTCGGTCAAAGGGTAGATGTCACCAATGTAACAACAAACACTATTCATTAACTCATGCTGAACAAAATGACTCAAATGTCTCATCTGAGCTAAAACAATCTAACAGTACGAGTGCCACGACAGCTTTGTGTAAAATATCTGAACCTGCCGATGACCGTCTCGTCACCAGTTCACATTCATCACCTGAATGTAATGACGATGACCTATTACCGACGGCATTGGTTGAAATTTGCGACAAGCTAGGTCATTGGCAACCTTGTCGCACTTTATTGGATTCAGCGTCAACGAGGTCATATATCACCGGAAAGTGTGCAAATCGATTAAGTGCTCGAAGATCTAACGCAAGGGCAAGATTCAACATCAATACATTGTATGGAAGAATTCACCATGATACCATAACATCTAACCTGCCACCCCCACCAATCAATCGTGATCAGCTAACATATTTGCATCGCCTGCCACTAGCCGACTCCAATTTTCACATACTTGAGTCGATAGATATGCTGATTGGGTGCGACAGATTTTTGTATCTATATTATCTGATGGTCAAACAACCAAGAAGTCAATCGCGCTTAGGCGATTCAGCTCACTGGAACTTCATAAAACCTACTCCAAATTCATTTCAGAATACGAAGACCTTAGGCACATGGAGTTGATACCACCAGAAGAAATCACCATACCAAACGAGCAGAAATATTATTTGCCGCACCATCCCGTTAAGAAAGATTCCAGCTCAACTACAAAGTTGCGTGTGGTATTTGAC
The DNA here is from genome assembly GCA_963556165.1 of Tipula helvola. Classification (NCBI taxonomy): domain Eukaryota; kingdom Metazoa; phylum Arthropoda; class Insecta; order Diptera; family Tipulidae; genus Tipula; species Tipula helvola. Next base: position 379,132,571 of record OY744481.1, on the reverse strand, counting down.
GCATCAGCGAAGTTATCAAATGGAGTATCATTAAACGATTCTTTAATGGTTGAACCGAGCGTCCAAAATTCCCAGCTAGAGATACTTATCAGATTCCGGAAACATCGATATATTTTCACGGCAAACATCGAGAAGATGTTCCGTCAGGTGTGGATTGATAAGCCGGACACTAATTACCAACGCATAATTTGCACTCAACAAACCGAGTTGAATACTTTATGCCATCTCGGTGGATATCATCTTCGCAAATGGGCCTCAAATAACGTGAAGCCCCCAGAGAGCATGCCAGAAGACGACCGAGAAATATCTATTAGAGAAATAACTGAAGGCACCAAGTTAATTTCGATAGCTTCTCCTTTTCAGTTTCTCCACCGAACACTACGTTTACCAAAAGGAACTTATTGTCCGAAGCATCTCTTGTATTCGACCCAATGGGATGGCTATCACCCGTGATAATTGGAATACAAATCTTATTTCAAAGCCTATGGCTACTGAAATTGGTTTGGGGTGACCAGCTCCCAGCAGACGTCGAGAAGCAATGGATCGCTATCCAGAGTAAACTAAGCCTATTAAAAGATCTTAAAATACCAAGATGAAAATCTACATTTATCTGGATTCGCAGATGCGTCAAATACCAGAAGTAACAGAAATATTAAGTTCAACGAATGTTCAGCAATGGTCCTATGTTCCATCAAAACATAATCCAGTAGATGTTGCATATCGAGGTGTTCTGCTTCTGCAACTGAACTTTAGCCCACAAATTCGGAGCCACAAAATTCGAAAATCTGCAAATGTGCTCCGATTTCGATTATTGATACCTCTATCAATAGGCGTTGAGACCTGTAATTGTCATACAAACGGCCATTTGGATCTGTCGAATATTTCTACACGTTTCGTGGAAAATTGAATTTTTTTGAAAATCAACTGAACTTTATTTAGCCCACAAATTCGGAGCCACAAAATTCGAAAATCTGCAAATGTGCTCCGATTTCGATGATTGATACCTCTATCGATAGGCGTTGAGACCTGTAATTGTCATACAAACGGCCATTTGGATCTGTCGAATATTTCTACACGTTTCGTGGAAAATTGAATTTTTTTGAAAATCAACTGAACTTTAGCCCACAAATTCGGAGCCACAAAAATCGAAAATCTGCAAATGTGCTCCGATTTCGATGATTGCTACGTCTACCAATAGGCGTTGAGACCTGTAATTGTCATACAAACGGCCATTTAGATCGGTCGAATATTTCTACACGTTTCGTGGAAAATTCAATTTTTTTGAAAATCAACTGAACTATAGCCCACAAATTCGGAGCCACAAAAATCGAAAATCTGCAAATGTGCTCCGATTTCGATGATTGCTACCTCTACCAATAGGCGTTGAGACCTGTAATTGTCATACAAACGGCCATTTGGGTCGGTCGAATATTTCTACACGTTTCGTGGAAAATTTAATTTTTTTTGAAAATCAACTGAACTATAGCCCACAAATTCAGAGCCACAAAATTCGAAAATCTGCAAATGTGCTCCGATTTCGATGATTGATACCTCTATCAATAGGCGTTGAGACCTGTAATTGTCATACAAACGGCCATTTGGGTCTGTCGAATATTTCTACACGTTTCGTGGAAAATTGAATTTTTTTGAAAATCAACTGAACTTTAGCCCACAAATTCAGAGCCACAAAATTCGAAAATCTGCAAATGTGCTCCGATTTCGATGATTGATACCTCTATCAATAGGCGTTGAGACCTGTAATTGTCATACAAACGGCCATTTGGGTCTGTCGAATATTTCTACACGTTTCGTGGAAAATTGAATTTTTTTGAAAATCAACTGAACTTTAGCCCACAAATTCGGAGCCACAAAATTCGAAAATCTGCAAATGTGCTCCGATTTCGATGATTGATACCTCTATCGATAGGCGTTGAGACCTGTAATTGTCATACAAACGGCCATTTGGATCTGTCGAATATTTCTACACGTTTCGTGGAAAATTGAATTTTTTTGAAAATCAACTGAACTTTAGCCCACAAATTCGTAGCCACAAAATTCGAAAATCTGCAAATGTGCTCCGATTTCGATGATTGATACCTCTATCGATAGGCGTTGAGACCTGTAATTGTCATACAAACGGTCATTTGGATCTGTCGAATATTTCTACACGTTTCGTGGAAAATTGAATTTTTTTGAAAATCAACTGAACTTTAGCCCACAAATTCGGAGCCACAAAATTCGAAAATCTGCAAATGTGCTCCGATTTCGATGATTGATACCTCTATCGATAGGCGTTGAGACCTGTAATTGTCATACAAACGGTCATTTGGATCTGTCGAATATTTCTACACGTTTCGTGGAAAATTCAATTTTTTTGAAAATCAACTGAACTTTAGCCCACAAATTCGGAGCCACAAAATTCGAAAATCTGCAAATGTGCTCCGATTTCGATGATTGATACCGAGATGCGTTGAGACCTGTAATTGTCATACAAACGGCCATTTGGATCTGTCGAATATTTCTACACGTTTCGTGGAAAATTGAATTTTTTTGAAAATCAACTGAACTTTAGCCCACAAATTCGGAGCCACAAAATTCGAAAATCTTCAAATGTGCTCCGATTTCGATGATTGATACCTCTATCGATAGGCGTTGAGACCTGTAATTGTCATACAAACGGTCATTTGGGTCGGTCGAATATTTCTACACGTTTCGTGGAAAATTGAATTTTTTTGAAAATCAACTGAACTTTAGCCCACAAATTCAGAGCCGATTTCGATGATTGATACCTCTATCGATAGGCGTTGGGACCTGTAATTGTCATACAAACGGCCATTTGGATCTGTCGAATATTTCTACACGTTTCGTGGAAAATTGAATTTTTTTGAAAATCAACTGAACTTTATTTAGCCCACAAATTCGGAGCCACAAAATTCGAAAATCTGCAAATGTGCTCCGATTTCGATGATTGATACCTCTATCGATAGGCGTTGAGACCTGTAATTGTCATACAAACGGCCATTTGGATCTGTCGAATATTTCTACACGTTTCGTGGAAAATTGAATTTTTTTGAAAATCAACTGAACTTTAGCTCACAAATTCGGAGCCACAAAAATCGAAAATCTGCAAATGTGCTCCGATTTCGATGATTGGTACGTCTACCAATAGGCGTTGAGACCTGTAATTGTCATACAAACGGCCATTTAGATCGGTCGAATATTTCTACACGTTTCGTGGAAAATTGAATTTTTTTGAAAATCAACTGAGCTATAGCCCACAAATTCGGAGCCACAAAAATCGAAAATCTGCAAATGTGCTCCGATTTCGATGATTGCTACGTCTACCAATAGGCGTTGAGACCTGTAATTGTCATACAAACGGCCATTTGGGTCGGTCGAATATTTCTACACGTTTCGTGGAAAATTGAATTTTTTTTAAAATCAACTGAACTTTAGCCCACAAATTCGGAGCCACAAAATTCGAAAATCTGCAAATGTGCTCCGATTTCGATGATTGATACCTCTATCGATAGGCGTTGGGACCTGTAATTGTCATACAAACGGCCATTTGGATCTGTCGAATATTTCTACACGTTTCGTGGAAAATTGAATTTTTTTGAAAATCAACTGAACTTTAGCCCACAAATTCGGAGCCACAAAAATCGAAAATCTGCAAATGTGCTCCGATTTCGATGATTGATACCTCTATCAATAGGCGTTGAGACCTGTAATTGTCATACAAACGGCCATTTGGATCTGTCGAATATTTCTACACGTTTCGTGGAAAATTTAATTTTTTTGAAAATCAACTGAACTTTATTTAGCCCACAAATTCGGAGCCACAAAATTCGAAAATCTGCAAATGTGCTCCGATTTCGATGATTGATACCTCTATCGATAGGCGTTGAGACCTGTAATTGTCATACAAACGGTCATTTGGATCTGTCGAATATTTCTACACGTTTCGTGGAAAATTGAATTTTTTTGAAAATCAACTGAACTTTAGCCCACAAATTCGGAGCCACAAAATTCGAAAATCTGCAAATGTGCTCCGATTTCGATGATTGATACCTCTATCGATAGGCGTTGAGACCTGTAATTGTCATACAAACGGCCATTTGGGTCTGTCGAATATTTCTACACGTTTCGTGGAAAATTGAATTTTTTTGAAAATCAACTGAACTTTAGCCCACAAATTCGGAGCCACAAAATTCGAAAATCTGCAAATGTGCTCCGATTTCGATGATTGATACCTCTATCGATAGGCGTTGGGACCTGTAATTGTCATACAAACGGCCATTTGGGTCTGTCGAATATTTCTACACGTTTCGTGGAAAATTGAATTTTTTTGAAAATCAACTGAACTTTAGCCCACAAATTCGGAGCCACAAAATTCGAAAATCTGCAAATGTGCTCCGATTTCGATGATTGATACCTCTATCGATAGGCGTTGAGACCTGTAATTGTCATACAAACGGCCATTTGGATCTGTCGAATATTTCTACACGTTTCGTGGAAAATTGAATTTTTTTGAAAATCAACTGAACTTTAGCCCACAAATTCGGAGCCACAAAATTCGAAAATCTTCAAATGTGCTCCGATTTCGATTATTGATACCTCTATCAATAGGCGTTGAGACCTGTAATTGTCATACAAACGGCCATTTGGATCTGTCGAATATTTCTACACGTTTCGTGGAAAATTGAATTTTTTTGAAAATCAACTGAACTTTAGCCCACAAATTCGGAGCCACAAAATTCGAAAATCTGCAAATGTGCTCCGATATCGATGATTGATACCTCTATCGATAGGCGTTGGGACCTGTAATTGTCATACAAACGGCCATTTGGATCTGTCGAATATTTCTACACGTTTCGTGGAAAATTGAATTTTTTTGAAAATCAACTGAACTTTATTTAGCCCACAAATTCGGAGCCACAAAATTCGAAAATCTGCAAATGTGCTCCGATTTCGATGATTGATACCTCTATCGATAGGCGTTGAGACCTGTAATTGTCATACAAACGGCCGTTTGGATCTGTCGAATATTTCTACACGTTTCGTGGAAAATTGAATTTTTTTGAAAATCAACTGAACTATAGCCCACAAATTCGGAGCCACAAAAATCGAAAATCTGCAAATGTGCTCCGATTTCGATGATTGCTACGTCTACCAATAGGCGTTGAGACCTGTAATTGTCATACAAACGGCCATTTAGATCGGTCGAATATTTCTACACGTTTCGTGGAAAATTCAATTTTTTGAAAATCAACTGAACTATAGCCCACAAATTCGGAGCCACAAAAATCGAAAATCTGCAAATGTGCTCCGATTTCGATGATTGCTACGTCTACCAATAGGCGTTGAGACCTGTAATTGTCATACAAACGGCCATTTGGGTCTGTCGAATATTTCTACACGTTTCGTGGAAAATTTAATTTTTTTTGAAAATCAACTGAACTATAGCCCACAAATTCAGAGCCACAAAAATCGAAAATCTGCAAATGTGCTCCGATTTCGATGATTGATACGTCTACCAATAGGCGTTGAGACCTGTAATTGTTATACAAACGGCCATTTGGGTCGGTCGAATATTTCTACACGTTTCGTGGAAAATTTAATTTTTTTTGAAAATCAACTGAACTATAGCCCACAAATTCAGAGCCACAAAAATCGAAAATCTGCAAATGTGCTCCGAATTCGATGATTGCTACGTCTACCAATAGGCGTTGAGACCTGTAATTGTCATACAAACGGCCATTTGGGTCGGTCGAATATTTCTATACGTTTCGTGGAAAATTTAATTTTTTTTGAAAATCAACTGAACTTTAGCCCACAAATTCGGAGCCACAAAATTCGAAAATCTGCAAATGTGCTCCGATTTCGATGATTGATACCTCTATCGATAGGCGTTGAGACCTGTAATTGTCATACAAACGGCCATTTGGATCTGTCGAATATTTCTACACGTTTCGTGGGAAATTTAATTTTTTTTGAAAATCAACTGAACTATAGCCCACAAATTCAGAGCCACAAAAATCGAAAATCTGCAAATGTGCTCCGATTTCGATGATTGATACGTCTACCAATAGGCGTTGAGATCTGTAATTGTTATACAAACAGCCATTTGGGTCGGTCGAATATTTCTACACGTTTCGTGGAAAATTCAATTTTTTTGAAAATCAACTGAACTATAGCCCACAAATTCAGAGCCACAAAAATCGAAAATCTGCAAATGTGCTCCGATTTCGATGATTGATACGTCTACCAATAGGCGTTGAGACCTGTAATTGTTATACAAACGGCCATTTGGGTCGGTCGAATATTTCTACACGTTTCGTGGAAAATTTAATTTTTTTTGAAAATCAACTGAACTATAGCCCACAAATTCAGAGCCACAAAAATCGAAAATCTGCAAATGTGCTCCGATTTCGATGATTGATACCTCTATCGATAGGCGTTGAGACCTGTAATTGTCATACAAACGGCCATTTAGATCGGTCGAATATTTCTAAACGTTTCGTGGAAAATTCAATTTTTTTGAAAATCAACTGAACTATAGCCCACAAATTCAGAGCCACAAAAATCGAAAATCTGCAAATGTGCTCCGATTTCGATGATTGCTACGTCTACCAATAGGCGTTGAGACCTGTAATTGTCATACAAACGGCCATTTAGATCGGTCGAATATTTCTACACGTTTCGTGGAAAATTCAATTTTTTTGAAAATCAACTGAACTATAGCCCACAAATTCAGAGCCACAAAAATCGAAAATCTGCAAATGTGCTCCGATTTCGATGATTGATACGTCTACCAATAGGCGTTGAGACCTGTAATTGTCATACAAACGGCCATTTAGATCGGTCGAATATTTCTACACGTTTCGTGGAAAATTCAATTTTTTTGAAAATCAACTGAACTATAGCCCACAAATTCAGAGCCACAAAAATCGAAAATCTGCAAATGTGCTCCGATTTCGATGATTGATACGTCTACCAATAGGCGTTGAGACCTGTAATTGTCATACAAACGGCCATTTAGATCGGTCGAATATTTCTACACGTTTCGTGGAAAATTCAATTTTTTTGAAAATCAACTGAACTATAGCCCACAAATTCAGAGCCACAAAAATCGAAAATCTGCAAATGTGCTCCGAATTCGATGATTGCTACGTCTACCAATAGGCGTTGAGACCTGTAATTGTCATACAAACGGCCATTTGGGTCGGTCGAATATTTCTATACGTTTCGTGGAAAATTTAATTTTTTTTGAAAATCAACTGAACTTTAGCCCACAAATTCGGAGCCACAAAATTCGAAAATCTGCAAATGTGCTCCGATTTCGATGATTGATACCTCTATCGATAGGCGTTGAGACCTGTAATTGTCATACAAACGGCCATTTGGATCTGTCGAATATTTCTACACGTTTCGTGGGAAATTTAATTTTTTTTGAAAATCAACTGAACTGTAGCCCACAAATTCAGAGCCACAAAAATCGAAAATCTGCAAATGTGCTCCGATTTCGATGATTGATACGTCTACCAATAGGCGTTGAGATCTGTAATTGTTATACAAACAGCCATTTGGGTCGGTCGAATATTTCTACACGTTTCGTGGAAAATTCAATTTTTTTGAAAATCAACTGAACTATAGCCCACAAATTCAGAGCCACAAAAATCGAAAATCTGCAAATGTGCTCCGATTTCGATGATTGATACGTCTACCAATAGGCGTTGAGACCTGTAATTGTTATACAAACGGCCATTTGGGTCGGTCGAATATTTCTACACGTTTCGTGGAAAATTTAATTTTTTTTTAAAATCAACTGAACTATAGCCCACAAATTCAGAGCCACAAAAATCGAAAATCTGCAAATGTGCTCCGATTTCGATGATTGATACCTCTATCGATAGGCGTTGAGACCTGTAATTGTCATACAAACGGCCATTTAGATCGGTCGAATATTTCTAAACGTTTCGTGGAAAATTCAATTTTTTTGAAAATCAACTGAACTATAGCCCACAAATTCAGAGCCACAAAAATCGAAAATCTGCAAATGTGCTCCGATTTCGATGATTGATACGTCTACCAATAGGCGTTGAGACCTGTAATTGTTATACAAACGGCCATTTGGGTCGGTCGAATATTTCTACACGTTTCGTGGAAAATTTAATTTTTTTTGAAAATCAACTGAACTATAGCCCACAAATTCAGAGCCACAAAAATCGAAAATCTGCAAATGTGCTCCGATTTCGATGATTGATACCTCTATCGATAGGCGTTGAGACCTGTAATTGTCATACAAACGGCCATTTAGATCGGTCGAATATTTCTAAACGTTTCGTGGAAAATTTAATTTTTTTGAAAATCAACTGAACTATAGCCCACAAATTCAGAGCCACAAAAATCGAAAATCTGCAAATGTGCTCCGATTTCGATGATTGATACGTCTACCAATAGGCGTTGAGACCTGTAATTGTTATACAAACAGCCATTTGGGTCGGTCGAATATTTCTACACGTTTCGTGGAAAATTTAATTTTTTTTGAAAATCAACTGAACTATAGCCCACAAATTCAGAGCCACAAAAATCGAAAATCTGCAAATGTGCTCCGATTTCGATGATTGATACCTCTATCGATAGGCGTTGAGACCTGTAATTGTCATACAAACGGCCATTTAGATCGGTCGAATATTTCTACACGTTTCGTGGAAAATTCAATTTTTTTGAAAATCAACTGAACTATAGCCCACAAATTCAGAGCCACAAAAATCGAAAATCTGCAAATGTGCTCCGATTTCGATGATGCTACGTCTACCAATAGGCGTTGAGACCTGTAATTGTCATACAAACGGCCATTTGGGTCGGTCGAATATTTCTACACGTTTCGTGGAAAATTTAATTTTTTTTGAAAATCAACTGAACTATAGCCCACAAATTCAGAGCCACAAAAATCGAAAATCTGCAAATGTGCTCCGATTTCGATGATTGATACGTCTACCAATAGGCGTTGAGACCTGTAATTGTCATACAAACGGCCATTTAGATCGGTCGAATATTTCTACACGTTTCGTGGAAAATTCAATTTTTTTGAAAATCAACTGAACTATAGCCCACAAATTCAGAGCCACAAAAATCGAAAATCTGCAAATGTGCTCCGATTTCGATGATTGATACGTCTACCAATAGGCGTTGAGACCTGTAATTGTTATACAAACGGCCATTTGGGTCGGTCGAATATTTCTACACGTTTCGTGGAAAATTTAATTTTTTTTGAAAATCAACTGAACTATAGCCCACAAATTCAGAGCCACAAACATCGAAAATCTGCAAATGTGCTCCGATTTCGATGATTGCTACGTCTACCAATAGGCGTTGAGACCTGTAATTGTCATACAAACGGCCATTTGGATCGGTCGAATATTTCTACACGTTTCGTGGAAAATTCAATTTTTTTGAAAATCAACTGAACTATAGCCCACAAATTCAGAGCCACAAAAATCGAAAATCTGCAAATGTGCTCCGATTTCGATGATTGATACCTCTATCGATAGGCGTTGAGACCTGTAATTGTCATGCAAACGGCCATTTAGATCGGTCGAATATTTCTACACGTTTCGTGGAAAATTCAATTTTTTTGAAAATCAACTGAACTATAGCCCACAAATTCAGAGCCACAAAAATCGAAAATCTGCAAATGTGCTCCTCCTCCATACATCTACCAATAGGCGTTGAGACCTGTAATTGTTATACAAACGGCCATTTGGGTCGGTCGAATATTTCTACACGTTTCGTGGAAAATTTAATTTTTTTTGAAAATCAACTGAACTATAGCCCACAAATTCAGAGCCACAAAAATCGAAAATCTGCAAATGTGCTCCGATTTCGATGATTGATACCTCTATCGATAGGCGTTGAGACCTGTAATTGTCATACAAACGGCCATTTAGATCGGTCGAATATTTCTAAACGTTTCGTGGAAAATTTAATTTTTTTCAAAATCAACTGAACTATAGCCCACAAATTCAGAGCCACAAAAATCGAAAATCTGCAAATGTGCTCCGATTTCGATGATTGATACGTCTACCAATAGGCGTTGAGACCTGTAATTGTTATACAAACGGCCATTTGGGTCGGTCGAATATTTCTACACGTTTCGTGGAAAATTGAATTTTTTTTGAAAATCAACTGAACTATAGCCCACAAATTCAGAGCCACAAAAATCGAAAATCTGCAAATGTGCTCCGATTTCGATGATTGATACGTCTACCAATAGGCGTTGAGACCTGTAATTGTTATACAAACAGCCATTTGAGTCGGTCGAATATTTCTACACGTTTCGTGGAAAATTTAATTTTTTTTGAAAATCAACTGAACTATAGCCCACAAATTCAGAGCCACAAAAATCGAAAATCTGCAAATGTGCTCCGATTTCGATGATTGCTACGTCTACCAATAGGCGTTGAGACCTGTAATTGTCATACAAACGGCCATTTAGATCGGTCGAATATTTCTACACGTTTCGTGGAAAATTCAATTTTTTTGAAAATCAACTGAACTATAGCCCACAAATTCAGAGCCACAAAAATCGAAAATCTGCAAATGTGCTCCGATTTCGATGATTGATACGTCTACCAATAGGCGTTGAGACCTGTAATTGTTATACAAACGGCCATTTGGGTCGGTCGAATATTTCTACACGTTTCGTGGAAAATTGAATTTTTTTTGAAAATCAACTGAACTATAGCCCACAAATTCAGAGCCACAAACATCGAAAATCTGCAAATGTGCTCCGATTTCGATGATTGCTACGTCTACCAATAGGCGTTGAGACCTGTAATTGTCATACAAACGGCCATTTAGATCGGTCGAATATTTCTACACATTTCGTGGAAAATTCAATTTTTTTGAAAATCAACTGAACTATAGCCCACAAATTCAGAGCCACAAAAATCGAAAATCTGCAAATGTGCTCCGATTTCGATGATTGATACGTCTACCAATAGGCGTTGAGACCTGTAAATGTCATACAAACGGCCATTTGGATCTGTCGAATATTTCTACACGTTTCGTGGAAAATTTAATTTTTTTTGAAAATCAACTGAACTATAGCCCACAAATTCAGAGCCACAAAAATCGAAAATCTGCAAATGTGCTCCGATTTCGATGATTGATACGTCTACCAATAGGCGTTGAGACCTGTAATTGTTATACAAACAGCCATTTGAGTCGGTCGAATATTTCTACACGTTTCGTGGAAAATTCAATTTTTTTGAAAATCAACTGAACTATAGCCCACAAATTCAGAGCCACAAAAATCGAAAATCTGCAAATGTGCTCCGATTTCGATGATTGCTACGTCTACCAATAGGCGTTGAGACCTGTAATTGTCATACAAACGGCCATTTAGATCGGTCGAATATTTCTACACGTTTCGTGGAAAATTCAATTTTTTTGAAAATCAACTGAACTATAGCCCACAAATTCAGAGCCACAAAAATCGAAAATCTGCAAATGTGCTCCGATTTCGATGATTGATACCTCTATCGATAGGCGTTGAGACCTGTAATTGTCATACAAACGGCCATTTAGATCGGTCGAATATTTCTACACGTTTCGTGGAAAATTCAATTTTTTTGAAAATCAACTGAACTATAGCCCACAAATTCAGAGCCACAAAAATCGAAAATCTGCAAATGTGCTCCGATTTCGATGATTGATACCTCATCGATAGGCGTTGAGACCTGTAATTGTCATACAAACGGCCATTTAGATCGGTCGAATATTTCTAAACGTTTCGTGGAAAATTCAATTTTTTTGAAAATCAACTGAACTATAGCCCACAAATTCAGAGCCACAAAAATCGAAAATCTGCAAATGTGCTCCGATTTCGATGATTGATACGTCTACCAATAGGCGTTGAGACCTGTAATTGTCATACAAACGGCCATTTAGATCGGTCGAATATTTCTACACGTTTCGTGGAAAATTCAATTTTTTTGAAAATCAACTGAACTATAGCCCACAAATTCAGAGCCACAAAAATCGATAATCTGCAAATGTGCTCCGATTTCGATGATTGATACGTCTACCAATAGGCGTTGAGACCTGTAATTGTCATACAAACGGCCATTTAGATCGGTCGAATATTTCTAAACGTTTCGTGGAAAATTCAATTTTTTTGAAAATCAACTGAACTATAGCCCACAAATTCAGAGCCACAAAAATCGAAAATCTGCAAATGTGCTCCGATTTCGATGATTGCTACGTCTATACCAATAGGCGTTGAGACCTGTAATTGTCATACAAACGGCCATTTGGGTCGGTCGAATATTTCTACACGTTTCGTGGAAAATTCAATTTTTTTGAAAATCAACTGAACTATAGCCCACAAATTCAGAGCCACAAAAATCGAAAATCTGCAAATGTGTTCCGATTTCGATGATTGATACGTCTACCAAAAGCCGTTGAGACCTGTAATTGTTATACAAACGGCCATTTGGGTCGGTCGAATATTTCTACACGTTTCGTGGAAAATTTAATTTTTTTTGAAAATCAACTGAACTATAGCCCACAAATTCAGAGCCACAAAAATCGAAAATCTGCAAATGTGTTCCGATTTCGATGATTGATACGTCTACCAATAGGCGTTGAGACCTGTAATTGTTATACAAACGGCCATTTGGGTCGGTCGAATATTTCTACACGTTTCGTGGAAAATTTAATTTTTTTTGAAAATCAACTGAACTATAGCCCACAAATTCAGAGCCACAAAAATCGAAAATCTGCAAATGTGCTCCGATTTCGATGATTGATACCTCTATCGATAGGCGTTGAGACCTGTAAATGTCATACAAACGGCCATTTGGATCTGTCGAATATTTCTACACGTTTCGTGGAAAATTTAATTTTTTTTGAAAATCAACTGAACTATAGCCCACAAATTCAGAGCCACAAAAATCGAAAATCTGCAAATGTGCTCCGATTTCGATGATTGATACGTCTACCAATAGGCGTTGAGACCTGTAATTGTTATACAAACAGCCATTTGAGTCGGTCGAATATTTCTACACGTTTCGTGGAAAATTTAATTTTTTTTGAAAATCAACTGAACTATAGCCCACAAATTCAGAGCCACAAAAATCGAAAATCTGCAAATGTGCTCCGATTTCGATGATTGATACGTCTACCAATAGGCGTTGAGACCTGTAATTGTCATACAAACGGCCATTTAGATCAGTCGAATATTTCTAAACGTTTCGTGGAAAATTCAATTTTTTTGAAAATCAACTGAACTATAGCCCACAAATTCAGAGCCACAAAAATCGAAAATCTGCAAATGTGCTCCGATTTCGATGATTGATACCTCTATCGATAGGCGTTGAGACCTGTAATTGTCATACAAACGGCCATTTAGATCGGTCGAATATTTCTACACGTTTCGTGGAAAATTCAATTTTTTTGAAAATCAACTGAACTATAGCCCACAAATTCGGAGCCACAAAAATCGAAAATCTGCAAATGTGCTCCGATTTCGATGATTGCTACGTCTACCAATAGGCGTTGAGACCTGTAATTGTCATACAAACGGCCATTTGGGTCGGTCGAATATTTCTACACGTTTCGTGGAAAATTGAATTTTTTTTAAAATCAACTGAACTTTAGCCCACAAATTCGGAGCCACAAAATTCAAAAATCTGCAAATGTGCTCCGATTTCGATGATTGATACCTCTATCAATAGGCGTTGAGACCTGTAATTGTCATACAAACGGCCATTTGGGTCTGTCGAATATTTCTACACGTTTCGTGGAAAATTGAATTTTTTTGAAAATCAACTGAACTTTAGCCCACAAATTCGGAGCCACAAAATTCGAAAATCTGCAAATGTGCTCCGATTTCGATGATTGCTACGTCTATACCAATAGGCGTTGAGACCTGTAATTGTCATACAAACGGCCATTTGGGTCGGTCGAATATTTCTACACGTTTCGTGGAAAATTCAATTTTTTTGAAAATCAACTGAACTATAGCCCACAAATTCAGAGCCACAAAAATCGAAAATCTGCAAATGTGTTCCGATTTCGATGATTGATACGTCTACCAATAGGCGTTGAGACCTGTAATTGTTATACAAACGGCCATTTGGGTCGGTCGAATATTTCTACACGTTTCGTGGAAAATTTAATTTTTTTTGAAAATCAACTGAACTATAGCCCACAAATTCAGAGCCACAAAAATCGAAAATCTGCAAATGTGCTCCGATTTCGATGATTGATACCTCTATCGATAGGCGTTGAGACCTGTAATTGTCATACAAACGGCCATTTAGATCGGTCGAATATTTCTAAACGTTTCGTGGAAAATTCAATTTTTTTGAAAATCAACTGAACTATAGCCCACAAATTCAGAGCCACAAAAATCGAAAATCTGCAAATGTGCTCCGATTTCGATGATTGATACCTCTATCGATAGGCGTTGAGACCTGTAATTGTCATACAAACGGCCATTTAGATCGGTCAAATATTTCTACACGTTTCGTGGAAAATTCAATTTTTTTGAAAATCAACTGAACTATAGCCCACAAATTCGGAGCCACAAAAATCGAAAATCTGCAAATGTGCTCCGATTTCGATGATTGCTACGTCTACCAATAGGCGTTGAGACCTGTAATTGTCATACAAACGGCCATTTGGGTCGGTCGAATATTTCTACACGTTTCGTGGAAAATTGAATTTTTTTTAAAATCAACTGAACTTTAGCCCACAAATTCGGAGCCACAAAATTCAAAAATCTGCAAATGTGCTCCGATTTCGATGATTGATACCTCTATCAATAGGCGTTGAGACCTGTAATTGTCATACAAACGGCCATTTGGGTCTGTCGAATATTTCTACACGTTTCGTGGAAAATTGAATTTTTTTGAAAATCAACTGAACTTTAGCCCACAAATTCGGAGCCACAAAATTCGAAAATCTGCAAATGTGCTCCGATTTCGATGATTGATACCTCTATCGATAGGCGTTGGGACCTGTAATTGTCATACAAACGGCCATTTGGGTCTGTCGAATATTTCTACACGTTTCGTGGAAAATTGAATTTTTTTGAAAATCAACTGAACTTTAGCCCACAAATTCGGAGCCACAAAATTCGAAAATCTGCAAATGTGCTCCGATTTCGATGATTGATACCTCTATCGATAGGCGTTGAGACCTGTAATTGTCATACAAACGGCCATTTGGATCTGTCGAATATTTCTACACGTTTCGTGGAAAATTCAATTTTTTTGAAAATCAACTGAACTTTAGCCCACAAATTCGGAGCCACAAAATTCGAAAATCTGCAAATGTGCTCCGATTTCGATGATTGATACCTCTATCGATAGGCGTTGAGACCTGTAATTGTCATACAAACGGCCATTTGGATCTGTCGAATATTTCTACACGTTTCGTGGAAAATTGAATTTTTTTGAAAATCAACTGAACTTTAGCCCACAAATTCGGAGCCACAAAATTCGAAAATCTTCAAATGTGCTCCGATTTCGATTATTGATACCTCTATCAATAGGCGTTGAGACCTGTAATTGTCATACAAACGGCCATTTGGATCTGTCGAATATTTCTACACGTTTCGTGGAAAATTGAATTTTTTTGAAAATCAACTGAACTTTAGCCCACAAATTCGGAGCCACAAAATTCGAAAATCTGCAAATGTGCTCCGATTTCGATGATTGATACCTCTATCGATAGGCGTTGGGACCTGTAATTGTCATACAAACAGCCATTTGGATCGGTCGAATATTTCTACACGTTTCGTGGAAAATTGAATTTTTTTGAAAATCAACTGAACTTTATTTAGCCCACAAATTCGGAGCCACAAAATTCGAAAATCTGCAAATGTGCTCCGATTTCGATGATTGATACCTCTATCGATAGGCGTTGAGACCTGTAATTGTCATACAAACGGCCATTTAGATCGGTCGAATATTTCTACACGTTTCGTGGAAAATTCAATTTTTTTGAAAATCAACTGAACTATAGCCCACAAATTCGGAGCCACAAAAATCGAAAATCTGCAAATGTGCTCCGATTTCGATAATTGATACGTCTACCAATAGGCGTTGAGACCTGTAATTGTCATACAAACGGCCATTTAGATCGGTCGAATATTTCTACACGTTTCGTGGAAAATTGAATTTTTTTGAAAATCAACTGAACTATAGCCCACAAATTCAGAGCCACAAAAAATCGAAAATCTGCAAATGTGCTCCGATTTCGATGATTGATACGTCTACCAATAGGCGTTGAGACCTGTAATTGTTATACAAACGGCCATTTGGGTCGGTCGAATATTTCTACACGTTTCGTGGAAAATTTAATTTTTTTTGAAAATCAACTGAACTATAGCCCACAAATTCAGAGCCACAAAAATCGAAAATCTGCAAATGTGCTCCGATTTCGATGATTGATACGTCTACCAATAGGCGTTGAGACCTGTAATTGTTATACAAACGGCCATTTGGGTCGGTCGAATATTTCTACACGTTTCGTGGAAAATTGAATTTTTTTTGAAAATCAACTGAACTATAGCCCACAAATTCAGAGCCACAAAAATCGAAAATCTGCAAATGTGCTCCGATTTCGATGATTGATACCTCTATCGATAGGCGTTGAGACCTGTAATTGTCATACAAACGGCCATTTAGATCGGTCGAATATTTCTAAACGTTTCGTGGAAAATTCAATTTTTTTGAAAATCAACTGAACTATAGCCCACAAATTCAGAGCCACAAAAATCGAAAATCTGCAAATGTGCTCCGATTTCGATGGTTGCTACGTCTACCAATAGGCGTTGAGACCTGTAATTGTCATACAAACGGCCATTTAGATCGGTCGAATATTTCTACACGTTTCGTGGAAAATTCAATTTTTTTGAAAATCAACTGAACTATAGCCCACAAATTCAGAGCCACAAAAATCGAAAATCTGCAAATGTGCTCCGATTTCGATGATTGATACGTCTACCAATAGGCGTTGAGACCTGTAATTGTCATACAAACGGCCATTTAGATCGGTCGAATATTTCTACACGTTTCGTGGAAAATTCAATTTTTTTGAAAATCAACTGAACTATAGCCCACAAATTCAGAGCCACAAAAATCGAAAATCTGCAAATGTGCTCCGATTTCGATGATTGATACGTCTACCAATAGGCGTTGAGACCTGTAATTGTCATACAAACGGCCATTTAGATCGGTCGAATATTTCTACACGTTTCGTGGAAAATTCAATTTTTTTGAAAATCAACTGAACTATAGCCCACAAATTCAGAGCCACAAAAATCGAAAATCTGCAAATGTGTTCCGATTTCGATGATTGATACGTCTACCAATAGGCGTTGAGATCTGTAATTGTTATACAAACGGCCATTTGGGTCGGTCGAATATTTCTACACGTTTCGTGGAAAATTTAATTTTTTTTGAAAATCAACTGAACTATAGCCCACAAATTCAGAGCCACAAAAATCGAAAATCTGCAAATGTGCTCCGATTTCGATGATTGATACCTCTATCGATAGGCGTTGAGACCTGTAATTGTCATACAAACGGCCATTTAGATCGGTCGAATATTTCTAAACGTTTCGTGGAAAATTCAATTTTTTTGAAAATCAACTGAACTATAGCCCACAAATTCAGAGCCACAAAAATCGAAAATCTGCAAATGTGCTCCGATTTCGATGATTGCTACGTCTACCAATAGGCGTTGAGACCTGTAATTGTCATACAAACGGCCATTTGGGTCGGTCGAATATTTCTACACGTTTCGTGGAAAATTCAATTTTTTTGAAAATCAACTGAACTATAGCCCACAAATTCAGAGCCACAAAAATCGAAAATCTGCAAATGTGTTCCGATTTCGATGATTGATACGTCTACCAATAGGCGTTGAGACCTGTAATTGTTATACAAACGGCCATTTGGGTCGGTCGAATATTTCTACACGTTTCGTGGAAAATTTAATTTTTTTTGAAAATCAACTGAACTATAGCCCACAAATTCAGAGCCACAAAAATCGAAAATCTGCAAATGTGTTCCGATTTCGATGATTGATACGTCTACCAATAGGCGTTGAGACCTGTAATTGTTATACAAACGGCCATTTGGGTCGGTCGAATATTTCTACACGTTTCGTGGAAAATTTAATTTTTTTTGAAAATCAACTGAACTATAGCCCACAAATTCAGAGCCACAAAAATCGAAAATCTGCAAATGTGCTCCGATTTCGATGATTGATACCTCATCTATCGATAGGCGTTGAGACCTGTAAATGTCATACAAACGGCCATTTGGATCTGTCGAATATTTCTACACGTTTCGTGGAAAATTTAATTTTTTTTGAAAATCAACTGAACTATAGCCCACAAATTCAGAGCCACAAAAATCGAAAATCTGCAAATGTGCTCCGATTTCGATGATTGATACGTCTACCAATAGGCGTTGAGACCTGTAATTGTTATACAAACAGCCATTTGAGTCGGTCGAATATTTCTACACGTTTCGTGGAAAATTTAATTTTTTTTGAAAATCAACTGAACTATAGCCCACAAATTCAGAGCCACAAAAATCGAAAATCTGCAAATGTGCTCCGATTTCGATGATTGCTACGTCTACCAATAGGCGTTGAGACCTGTAATTGTCATACAAACGGCCATTTAGATCGGTCGAATATTTCTACACGTTTCGTGGAAAATTCAATTTTTTTGAAAATCAACTGAACTATAGCCCACAAATTCAGAGCCACAAAAATCGAAAATCTGCAAATGTGCTCCGATTTCGATGATTGATACCTCTATCGATAGGCGTTGAGACCTGTAATTGTCATACAAACGGCCATTTAGATCGGTCGAATATTTCTACACGTTTCGTGGAAAATTCAATTTTTTTGAAAATCAACTGAACTATAGCCCACAAATTCAGAGCCACAAAAATCGAAAATCTGCAAATGTGTTCCGATTTCGATGATTGATACGTCTACCAATAGGCGTTGAGACCTGTAATTGTTATACAAACGGCCATTTGGGTCGGTCGAATATTTCTACACGTTTCGTGGAAAATTTAATTTTTTTTGAAATCAACTGAACTATAGCCCACAAATTCAGAGCCACAAAAATCGAAAATCTGCAAATGTGCTCCGATTTCGATGATTGATACGTCTACCAATAGGCGTTGAGACCTGTAATTGTTATACAAACGGCCATTTGGGTCGGTCGAATATTTCTACACGTTTCGTGGAAAATTTAATTTTTTTTGAAAATCAACTGAACTACAGCCCACAAATTCAGAGCCACAAAAATCGAAAATCTGCAAATGTGCTCCGATTTCGATGATTGATACCTCTATCGATAGGCGTTGAGACCTGTAATTGTCATACAAACGGCCATTTAGATCGGTCGAATATTTCTAAACGTTTCGTGGAAAATTTAATTTTTTTGAAAATAAACTGAACTATAGCCCACAAATTCAGAGCCACAAAAATCGAAAATCTGCAAATGTGCTCCGATTTCGATGATTGATACGTCTACCAATAGGCGTTGAGACCTGTAATTGTTATACAAACGGCCATTTGGGTCGGTCGAATATTTCTACACGTTTCATGGAAAATTGAATTTTTTTTGAAAATCAACTGAACTATAGCCCACAAATTCAGAGCCACAAAAATCGAAAATCTGCAAATGTGCTCCGATTTCGATGATTGCTACGTCTACCAATAGGCGTTGAGACCTGTAATTGTCATACAAACGGCCATTTAGATCGGTCGAATATTTCTACACGTTTCGTGGAAAATTCAATTTTTTTGAAAATCAACTGAACTATAGCCCACAAATTCAGAGCCACAAAAATCGAAAATCTGCAAATGTGCTCCGATTTCGATGATTGATACGTCTACCAATAGGCGTTGAGACCTGTAATTGTTATACAAACGGCCATTTGGGTCGGTCGAATATTTCTACACGTTTCGTGGAAAATTTAATTTTTTTTGAAAATCAACTGAACTATAGCCCACAAATTCAGAGCCACAAAAATCGAAAATCTGCAAATGTGCTCCGATTTCGATGATTGATACGTCTACCAATAGGCGTTGAGACCTGTAATTGTCATACAAACGGCCATTTAGATCGGTCGAATATTTCTACACGTTTCGTGGAAAATTCAATTTTTTTGAAAATCAACTGAACTATAGCCCACAAATTCAGAGCCACAAAAATCGATAATTTGCAAATGTGCTCCGATTTTGATGATTGCTACGTCTACCAATAGGCGTTGAGACCTGTAATTGTCATACAAACGGCCATTTGGGTCGGTCGAATATTTCTACACGTTTCGTGGAAAATTTAATTTTTTTTCAAAATCAACCGAACTATAGCCCACAAATTCAGAGCCACAAAAATCGAAAATTTGCAAATGTGCTCCGATTTCGATGATTGATACCTCTATCGATAGGCGTTGAGACCTGTAATTGTCATACAAACGGCCATTTAGATCGGTCGAATATTTCTACACGTTTCGTGAAAAATTGAATTTTTTTGAAAATTAACTGAACTTTAGCCCACAAATTCAGAGCCACAAAAATCGAAAATCTGCAAATGTGCTCCGATTTCGATGATTGATACGTCTACCAATAGGCGTTGAGACCTGTAATTGTCATACAAACGGCCATTTAGATCGGTCGAATATTTCTACACGTTTCGTGGAAAATTGAATTTTTTTGAAAATCAACTGAACTTTAGCCCACAAATTCGGAGCCACAAAATTCGAAAATCTGCAAATGTGCTCCGATTTCGATTATTGATACCTCTATCGATAGGCGTTGAGACCTGTAATTGTCATACAAACGGCCATTTAGATCGGTCGAATATTTCTACACGTTTCGTGGAAAATTCAATTTTTTTGAAAATCAACTGAACTATAGCCCACAAATTCAGAGCCACAAAAATCGATAATTTGCAAATGTGCTCCGATTTCGATGATTGCTACGTCTACCAATAGGCGTTGAGACCTGTAATTGTCATACAAACGGCCATTTGGGTCGGTCGAATATTTCTACACGTTTCGTGGAAAATTTAATTTTTTTTGAAAATCAACCGAACTATAGCCCACAAATTCAGAGCCACAAAAATCGAAAATTTGCAAATGTGCTCCGATTTCGATGATTGATACCTCTATCGATAGGCGTTGAGACCTGTAATTGTCATACAAACGGCCATTTAGATCGGTCGAATATTTCTACACGTTTCGTGAAAAATTGAATTTTTTTGAAAATCAACTGAACTTTAGCCCACAAATTCGGAGCCACAAAAATCGAAAATCTGCAAATGTGCTCCGATTTCGATGATTGATACCTCTATCGATAGGCGTTGGGACCTGTAATTGTCATACAAACGGCCATTTAGATCGGTCGAATATTTCTACACGTTTCGTGGAAAATTCAATTTTTTTGAAAATCAACTGAACTATAGCCCACAAATTCAGAGCCACAAAAATCGATAATTTGCAAATGTGCTCCGATTTCGATGATTGCTACGTCTACCAATAGGCGTTGAGACCTGTAATTGTCATACAAACGGCCATTTGGGTCGGTCGAATATTTCTACACGTTTCGTGGAAAATTTAATTTTTTTTGAAAATCAACCGAACTATAGCCCACAAATTCAGAGCCACAAAAATCGAAAATTTGCAAATGTGCTCCGATTTCGATGATTGATACCTCTATCGATAGGCGTTGAGACCTGTAATTGTCATACAAACGGCCATTTAGATCGGTCGAATATTTCTACACGTTTCGTGAAAAATTGAATTTTTTTGAAAATCAACTGAACTTTAGCCCACAAATTCGGAGCCACAAAAATCGAAAATCTGCAAATGTGCTCCGTTTCGATGATTGATACCTCTAGCAGAGGACAAGCTTTTAAATTTTGGATGGTTTAAAATTGACGACTGGTATGTTGTGCTCTAGCGGGCAATAGTGAACTACGAGTGCCATGAAAATTTTTGCTATTAGAAGTCCCATGGTATACTATTGTCTGCTTAAGGCGCTTTTTCAACTTTACCAGTCGTCCGTCAATGCATAAAATAACTACCTCGACTCGTGCATTCCAAATTTCCAAGCGACGAATAGAATACATTTATTATATTAAAACGGTTTGGATATCCTTTGAAGTGAAAAATGTAATTCAAATAAAAAGATGTTCTCTAAAATTGACTAGGTCTTGGACATTTGGTGGCACCCTAATAATGCGGCGCCCTAGGGCTACAGCCCTTATAGCCCTATGGTAAAGATGGCCTTGGCCAACGTGCATTTAGATTGGTTGTTTAAATCTTTCTTGGTTCAGATCCAGATCTTGTTTCAATTTTTTTTAATTTTTTAAGACGTCAGTGCGCATATTTTAATTAATTTTTTTTAGCTTACGTGCCTCCATCGTTGAACCACGGTACCACACCGTTTCGTTTCGCATCATAAAAATAACAAAACTCTCGATTTTAATTTTAATTATTTTATTTTTAATTATAAACGTTTTTTTTTAAACAAATAATATTTTTTTTACATCATTAATTAAAATTTAATTGTAATAACAAAAAATTAAAAATTATCCGTTATTTAATAATATTTGATTTATATAATATTACAAATTTTTTAAAATTAAATTTACAAAAAACAAAAAAAAAATTAATTAAAATTAATTTATATAATTATTAATGTTTTTTTGCTTAATTAATATATTAATTAAATATTTTATTTAAAAAGAACAAAAATTAAAATTAATTTGCTCAATATGAGCAATATATGTAACGAATTTTAATTAATTAAAAATTATTAATTAAATATTTTATTTTTATTATATCTAAT